>CM042139.1:124421395-124498895 GCA_023376005.1 Doryteuthis pealeii
CTAAATCCTAAGTTAACCTTCACTCTAAGAACATCTATCATGTCACGAATATGCAAAATAATACGCCGCTATTATATCGAATTCAATAAAATGCTTCGCTCTACATTGATGCATTGGTCTAATCTGGACAATGCACTGAGACAAGTAATAAGAAAACAATAAAATCTGTCAAATATCATCATAGATATTAGTTGCGTGTAGTAGTGTTCAATAAAACATGACTGAAAGAATAATTATTGCCTAATGTCGCAACTGTCACTCCTCTTTCTCTCCCTCTCTCGTCTCTCGTCTCTCTCTCTCTCTCTCTCTCTCTCTCTCTCTCTATATATATATATATATATATATATATATATATATATATAATTGTGAAAAATGATAGACACACAGCGATTTCGTTCGTAATGATCTCTGCAGGACTCTACATTATACTAGACTTGAAACTAATATTATAATCCTCATTTGTAATTCGGTAGGTGGGAATTTTTGAGATAACGCAATGCTCGTAAATTTTCTATGTTCTACCTATGATGTTTATTTTAATCTATACATAGAGTCATATTTCTGTTAAACACTTTGACTGTTCATATGTTTTCCTTATATATATAATAATATATATATAATATTACATTTTAATACATAAAATATATATTATATAAATAATAAATATATAAGAATATATAAAAAGATTGTATAATAAAATGGAACAACTGAAACTTATCTTCCATTCGTCTTTCATTGTTATTTTTTCTAATTTAATATTTATTAAAGGGAGTAAAGAATAAAAGAGTTATTTTTATCTTGTTAATGGATTTCATTTAAATTCATTGAAGAGTGTTGCTTATATTCATTATAAAACCAAACGTTAGAAATCAATATAGTTTATTTGTTTTTAATATTAATATGCAATTAGCCTGTTCACACTGTAGCTATTTTCTTGTATATATGTATAATTGCAGTTATCAGTACGTAGACATGTTAACATATTAATAATGTATTCTATTAATAATGGATTTAATATAAATCTGGAGTGTGATGGGAATTTGACTTGAGTAGGAATATAGTTTCGGTTACTGACAGTCTCCATTATAATAAGTATGTGTGTGTGTGTGCGTAACTATAAAACATATTAATAAAACAAATATTCAGAGTATGTATTTATTTGTTAATGGTTGTATGCCAATGTTCCGAGTTTTTTTTCTTTTTATCAAATCAGCTTCAATGTAATGTTTAGAAGCGATTTCATGATGCTTCATCCAAAAGCTATTTTCAAATAAGAAATGAAATCGAAACGCCTGAACGTTGCCGAATGGAGGATACAATACCCGGATGGAATTGTCTGATTAATTCTTTTATAGATTATTTGTTCCCAAGAACTTTCAGCCCTATCAAGTTCCATCATCCTGATGTTTTAGCAAAAATAAATTACACGTAAAGTATAGATAAATCACTACGGTACTTTTTACTTAACACAACAGAAAAATTGGTGGTACTTCAATTTCAGTGAATTCTTCGCCAAGATTTTTATTATTTCTTGTACCTGCACATTTTTAAGAGAAGAACATTATCTACTATGTTATTCTCTGTTAGTTTCTGTATTCATACACACACGAGAACATTTTCTCAGGAGAATTATATATATATATATATATAATATATATATATATATATGTGTGTGTGTGTGTGTGTGTGTGTGTGTGTGTGTGTGTATTCAAATAACTTATGTATAATAACCAGTAATTTTTATTATATGCCACTATACAAAAAGAAAGAGAAAAACGAACCCTAACTATATCTTTACTGAACATACTATTAGATGTACCTTGTTCTTTTTTAGAAAAGATTACAGCTGCTTTCATAGATCACTTGAACCTAATATGAATATCGTGTAATATTACTTTTCTCCTAAGAATTGTACATATCTGAGACGTTTTCTTTCAAATATCTTTAGTATAATAATCAGCCATTTTTTGTTTTATGTCAGTATACAAAAAGGAAGAGAAAACAGTATTTCTACTGAATAGGCTACGAACTATTCCTGATTTCTTTTAAAAATATTTAATTAATTGTTATTGATCCCTTAAACTTGATAAGAATGTAGTGTAATATTCGTCTCTCCCCTCATATTACATGGCCATTTCTAGATAGGGTATAAATAAATAGAATAAAAGAACAAAACACGTGCATAGACTTTGAAAATTGTTTATATTCTGTTAAACTGACTAACTCAATAACTGCTTTAGAAAATTTTTGGTGAATGAGACTCAGATGAAAATCCCGGGGCAGACTTTCTGATTTCATCAATATTTTTAATAAATATTCGTTTATAAATGAATTTATTTATGAAAATCATATTTTGTAAGAAACGTCTAGACAAATCATATTTTAAGTCAATCAAATCTCTCTTTGTAATTGCATTAAAAACAAAAGTTTTGTTTTTTTTTAATCAGAGAAATCCTTTACCTGGGTCAAAACAACCTAAAAAGCCGTTGAAGGTTTTGTGTTTACTCTTGCACTTTTAAGTAAATAAAGAACCCTGCAGTGCTAGAGGTATTTTATTGGAATCTATTTGGATACACGTGCGAATGACCGAAGGGACCAATCGAGAACCTCCTAGGGTCACGTGAAAGCGGCTATAAAAGTAAGGAACCCGAATATTCTTCTTCTTTGTATCTTTGCCAGGCTGTTTTTGCCACTTTCGCCAGTTGCAGCCATAGACAGACATCGATCCGAGACACAGACAAAGAGGAGGATATCAAAGCACTAAGTCCCCCTACCGCCCAAGTGCTCAGAGCTAACAACAAAATTCCCTATTAAAAATTGAACCGTGCCACACGTGAATGAGCTAGAAAGAAATTCCATCCAAAGTTCGGCAGTTACATAATCAGCAAACCCAATCTTACAACATTTAACTATTATTGCTTGTTCTGTACATTGTTTCTATCTAATTTGCATATTCTTGTTCTATTTTTTACAGTGAAAATGTCTTATTGTAGCAAACAGTTGTAGTGTTTCCTTTTACAAGATCTTCGCCCTTTTTTCTCTGCGCATTTATGTACGGCTTTATACCTCTACAAAACTTACTTTTAAAGAGTATTTCTTTAGGGGATAAAATTACCCATATATGTGTAGAAGTAAAGAAAGAAAAAAAGTGTGTGAAACAGAGTTAAATAAAGATTATTATACTTTTTACATATTGAACTAAATACAATAGCTCTTCAGTAAACGCTAGCAATAATTAAATTCTCATGCTGTGTTATATCCAACATACTAGCAGATATTTGCTGCAATTTTGGTAGAAGCAGACTGCGAAAGTAGAAGAATGTAAGTTTTTATCAACATGGATTGGCCGCCGAATGTAACTATCTAAGGAATAAAACCAGCAAGTAAACAAATTTTGTAACCTTCCCTCAAACATAAAATTCGAGCTATATTCTCAAGCTTGGACACACTTCTGTAAAGAAGAAATAAAGGCAGTGTCAAGCGTTGTTGCAATCATGGGTGAGGTGAGGAATTATTATTTTGAACAATGATTTTAAAATGGAATTTTTAGCTTCGAATAAGAATGGTCATGCTGACGGATTATAGTGTTTAATTCCGAGATATTTTGAACCGTTAGAAGATAAGATGATCGCGGCATTAAGGGCCAAAAGTGAAATAAAAAAGGTGTTATGCAATATATGAGTGATTTACCTGTAACCTTGGCCGATTTAAAATAGAAGCAGGAAAAGATGTTTGTTATTAATAACCCTCTAAAAACCCAACGAAATGGAAATTAAATTAAGAAAAAAAGAAAGGAAACACTAATAGTGGAAGGTTATTTTCTACATGTGATAGTACATTGTTATATATACATATATATTTACCAACCCCTCTGCGTGAGCAGGATGTGCACAAGGTCAATTACTTAAGCGGAGTACAACAGGTTTGAATTTAGAGTTTTCCTTCTCTTAGACGGGTTTCCTAACCAAGATTAAAGAGCCCAGTCTGCCCTACTATTTATCCATGGCTGGAGGGAGAGTAGAATTCATACATTTCCCAAGGGTATTAGCGCTAAATGAAATGCAATTACCACGTCCAGGATTTGAACTCGGGGTGACGAGTCCATTTCCCATGACTTTAACCATTACACCACGCGCTTCCATGGTGCATTGTTATATGTTCCATATACCAAGTTCTCTGCAGAAATGGGTATAAAATGATTTTCATATCGAGCATCCAGGAATTTCACGCCTGAAATCCCTCGTGCTTAGCTATGTGTACTGGCCAAATATGGATAAGGACATCGAGGAAATGGTGAAATCATGTAAAAAGTTTTATCTAGCTGCTACATAAAGTTTAGTAACTAGCCTGTTACTGACAAACCATGGGAAAGATTGCATGCTGATTTTGCTGGACCCATGAATGGTTTGTACTATTTGATTATAGATGATAGTTTTACTAACTGGCCAGAAGTTCTAAGGCGTAAGAAACCGACATCAACTATCGTAAATATTTTTTTACACGCACTGTTCTTGAGGTGTGGCTGTCCGGAAACCATTGCTTTTGACAACGGGTCATATTTGAGTCAAAACATTAAAAAATGTTCTGTGAATATTTTGTAATCAACCATATTACAACACCTGTTTTCCATCGAATAGATTAGATTGTTGATATGCAGAAGAGAGCTCTGAAGAAATGTGACGGTAGAGATTCTGAAGAAATAGGAATACAGCAATTCCTACGAGTTTATTATATCACACATAATCCTAATTTAATACAAAATATATTTGCAAGGAATATCATTTTTCTCTGTTTTCAATGTGAGCATGGCGCATTTAAAAAAAATTCTAGATTCCATTCCTATATTTTGGTTGAAGATTCTAATAGTTTATATTAGGGATTGTATTTCGTTTTCATTCTTGATAAACATCTTGATATCATCTATGTACTTGAAGTGGTATATCTTTTCTTGTGATCTTGTACACAAAGTATATAATTCAGTGGTATCATTGCTATAATAAATAAGAGTGAGTCTACCTAAAAGATGTCACTGATTATTTTTATCTCTGCTATGGCTTGTTCTCCGGCTGATAATTATAAACTCTAGCTGTCCATAGCTCTAGTAATAAAACGTTTAATATTCTCTGATATTTTGAAATTTTTCAGTCATCTCATTATCTATATTTACGGGCTTATATATTATTATTATTATTATTATTATTATTATTATTATTATCAGGATCTGTGAATATAACACAGCATGATAATCCAATTAGTGCAACGTTTGATATGTTTACTTAAGAGTTCAATAGATAAAAAGTATAATAGTCTTGATTTAACTCGCTCCCACACTCTTTTTATCTTTCTTTCCTTCTTTTCATCTTTTCATTGTGTCCGATTGAAATAGATTATCGCTCCCGCGCGCTCATCTCTGTCTACCTTCCACTACTTTCTTTCTTATCATTTTTTTCTGTGTTGCATCCCTTTTTCTTCCTTTTCTTTTTTATAGTAAAAATGGAATTTCTTATGAGTGTAATTATTTAACTGAGGTGATAACACTCATAAGAAATAAGAATTCGGCGGATAAGCGACACCAGATAATCAGAATTTACATTTTTGCATTTCATCTTGGACGGTCTCATTTTCAACCAGAGGGTGTAGCAAGTCGGAAGATTAAGGAACAAGATTATTATTATTATTATTATTATTATTATTATTATTATTATTATCGTCCGTCTTTTTTTGATACTACTCCCCCTCATGCCTCAGGGTCGTTTTAAAAGAATGATTCTACCGTAAACCAACTGATGGAAATAGTAACTAATTTTCTCTGCACTGGTTCTTAAGTCCAGATTAAACCCGACCATTTTTGTTCGTGCTAATCAGGGATGTGCATAAACCTGGAATCCGATAGGAAACAGCATACAAGAAAGAAATTGTTCCTGTAGAGAAGCATCTAAAAATTTAATGAGTCTGATTTACTTCTTTTTTTCACAGTATACAGCTGATTAAATTTCTATTCCATTCCAAATTTTGTCTTAGGCATATCCATAACCGAATGGCAGAAGATTAGCATAATCAATTTTTAAGGGGGAAATGTTCCAGATAAATTCAAATACAGTTGAGAGCGAAAAAAAAATAAAGGAGTAAAAAATGGAAAGAAAAAAGCAGAAAATAAACACCGATACATTTGACCAAGGAAGTATCTAATTTGGGAAGAACAAAATAACTGTTTAATCTTCTACTGATTGCCTACGAAAGAACGAAACGTAGGCGTTATTTATCTTTTTGTTTTTGTTTTTGCTTGTTTGTTTTTTGAGGGAACACAATGGACGGTAACACGTTAGCAAAAGGCGATGAAATCAGTTGAACAATGAGAAAGAAAAAAAAAATAATTAAGAAAACAAACAAAAAAAATCTGAGATTTCCAAACGAAACTCTATAGCGAACAAAGAATCTTTTTAAGGTAAGTGTCTACTGATCCTCTTTGCTGATGTGTTCTGTTTCATCTTGGTGTCCTCATTTCTCCCGCAATCAAAACAATTATATTCCCTTCAGGAAAGAACTCAGTTGTTTTGTTATTTCCTTTTTATCTTTCTCCTGGTGATTTTTCTTAAGGAGAAAAAATAGAGTAGGACGTACGAGGTAGAGTCCAAATTATCCGCACTTTCGCCATCTTCATAATTTTCACATGTGCTTATAGTTAGCAATGGTGTGAATAAGTGATTGAACTTTGAGCCCGATGGCGCTATTTTGCTTGCAGTTATTACAGTGTTAACATGGCCCCTCCCTCCACTAGCAGTATGCACCAAGGAAGTGACGTGATTTCTTTGGTTGGAAGGAGTGTCAGGATCTGAAATTCATCGGAAGATTTTACCAGAATATGGGAGAGCACACTACTGCATAGACGTGTGTATGAGTGGATAGACAAGTTTAAAAGAGGCCGGACACACGAAGAGGGAGCATGAAAGCCGTAAATCTCCACTGCTGAGGAGAACATTCAGCAAGCTTGTGAGATGGTATGGCGAATCAGCGAGTATTCATTGATAAGGTAGCTTGTTCTCTGTAGATTAGTCATGGTTCTGCCAACCAAATAATCCATGATAAGCACGGCTTCCATAAAACAAGAGTTTAGGTAATTTTTGAAACTCATACAATACACGATAATGTGGTAAGGGAGGTATTAAAGTTTATCTGTAGCATTGAAGAATGTGACAAGTACGGAATATAATTACAATGATCATCATATTATCATTAAAGTATCCTTTAACAAAATTTGATCTGTAGATCAATGTTATATTAACAGTGTATATGTTCTATGCAAGTATTTTTTGTTAAATAAATAAATAAATAAATTATGTTCAATTGGAAACATCGAAATAGTTCCAGATTATATGCCCTAGAATCCATTTACATATTTCCCTCTATCTATCTATATATCTATCCATCTGCTCTCTCTCTCTCTCTCTCTCTCTCTCACACACACACACACACACACACACACACTCACACACACACACACACACACACACATATATATATATATACACACACATAATATATATATATATATATTCTAATCCCTCCGCACAGGAAGGATACGAAATATTGTCAGTTTCTTAAGCAGAGTTTAATAGACTTGGATTCAGAGAAATGTTGCCTAACCAATGTTAAGGAACCCAGTGTTACCTACTATTTACTCATATCTGGAGAGATAGTAGTTGGATTCATACCTTTTCCGACGTAGCCTGGTCTAGGATTTGGACTCGTCTCACCATGTCAATTTTCTAAGACGGTAACCATTACTTAAGGCCCCTCCTTGCTCTGCTCCTCTCTATCTCTCTATCTCTCTATTCATAATGTGTGTATGTATGTGTATGTGTGTATGTAAGTGTGCGTGTGTGTCTGTGTCTGTGATTTTTAAAGAATGTGAAGTTTACAATTCGTGTTTACGTTATAGATTCCATCGATATTTTTCAGAGGTCAGTCTGTCCTACTATTTATGCAAAGATGTAGGGAGAATACTTGGATGCCTACCGTTCACTATGGTATTAGAGCTATGGAAAAATGCAATATGTATGCATAATATATATATATATAATATATATAATATATATATATATATGCAATACACAACACACACACACACACACACACACACACATATATATATATATATATATATAATATATATATATATATATATATATATAAGTATATATATATATATATAGGTGGACGATATCAAGTGTTTCCTTGATTTAACGAAAATTGAGAACTCAAACGTACGCATAAGCATTTGCGTATGTATTTTTACATATACCGAATATCATAAATAAATGAAATATTCCCCGAACAAAAAATTGAGGAAAAATGATCTATTTCGGCAATATTAACAGACCCTGGAAATTTCACTTATATAATCACAGACAATCTCTTACAAATGAAAAATTGAAAAGACAAACAAACTGAACTTTCAAAATATTTGAAAAAATTAAAGAAAGAAAAATCAAAACTTACAAATAAAATAGTAGATCATAATAAAGAATAACAAAAACAAAAACAACAGGATTCAAAAACAGATACCATCTTTGTATAAAGGAAAACTAGCAATTATAGAATTTAAAAAAAAACGGATGAAACTACTGAATAGAAAAAATACAACCCATTAAACAAAATATCTATTAGGAAAACAATCAAAATTAGTTATTCATGTAGCAACAACATAAGTAATATAAGGAATGCGTACAATAAAAAAAGAAACTAGCAAACACACGAAAACAACATTAATATAAAAACAGATGAAACTGATTGCAACTGTAAACTCAAAAGCGATTTTGAGGTTTATGAAAATCAACAAACAGGAACAAATATTCCGAAAAGAAACTGAGGAAAAATGATCTATTTCGGTAGTACCATCACCCCCAGAAGTTTCTTTTATATGATTACTGACAATCCTTTATAAAAGAAAAGCTAAAAGAACAACTGAACTTTCTATTTCTGGAAACTAAAAGAAAAAAATTAAAAAAGAAAATGGCAAATAATTAAAAAAATCAACAACACGAAAAGGATTAATAAATAAATGTCAACTTTGTCCGTAGGAAAAAGTAGCAATGATAGAAGTCAAAAACCGCAAGAAACTAATGAATTAAATAAATGGAATTATGTACAAATGTAAACATGCTAATAATTTTAATATTATATCAAAACACATTAAAAATATATAAAATCACTGACGTACCCATACAGACGCATACAAACCCCCGGCAATAGGAACATAGAATACATGAAGTTAGAACATTCATATTTACACGTAAAGAAATCAAATTTTAAAAAATGCATGGTCACGAACAAGATGAACACGCGCAACTCATAAAATTTCTTTGAATTGCGAGTGTGCGCGTACCGTGAATCTGGCGTATTTACCAAACGAAAAAGAAATTTGTAAAGAAAAATCAATGGGACAGAAAATCATATCAATAATACCAGATATAGAAACTCCAAAATATTATAAATCAGACTGAAAGAGGCTAAAAATGTCAAAGTAAATTCAAATTTATATCTGAACTAAGGCATTCATTTATTGATATATATATATATATATATATATATATATATATATATATATATATATATATATATATATATATATATATATATAGTAAATTCGTCGGGGCGGCCTAAAGTCAGTATCAGTCAGAAAGCGAGGGAGTCTAACCCCTTTTCCCTAACAGTTGACCAAGGAGATTGTCTTGGTGTCTGAAACGGAGCGCCACACCTACCATCAGCTCCTCACTTTATCACACAGATCCTTGTGCTACTCACCTGCTCAGTTGGCGAGGGCCGGTATCGAACCAGGAACCTTGTGGTTCCTAGTCGGACGCTCTCCCGACTGGGCTAAATCGGCGCTGTTATCTGAACTATAGTATTCATATATATATTATATATATATATATATATATCCTTTGCACTGTCCATAAACACACGGACACATTCATAACAACATCACATACATACGCATAACATTTCATCCAATCATACACATCTATGTCTGTTAAACGTTTTGTAATTTTCGATTTTCCTTGCATTTGAAACAACGTCACCTGAAGATTGTTTGCGCATACGCATGCATGAAACCAAAATGGTTGTGACTGTTCCTTTGTCATCAAATAAATAGATATGTAAAACCTTTATATATTTATTTTATTATATATATATGCTCCCCATCCCCTAGGGATGAGCACTCTGGGGGGATCTCGCTGACGGCTGCCAAATCAAGCATAAACGCAACGCTCTTCTATATAAGGAATGGAGCACTCTGTGACGGCATTTACACACAAAGCGATGTGTGTATTAAAACAGTTAAAATCCCCTTCCCATTCTGTAAGTTAAGACAGCCTAATGGTTAGGGTGCCGATCAGATTTCAATTCCGGCTGTAGATAGTTTACAAAATGTTTAGCCACACTGAAGAGACTTGATAAGTCGAAACATGTGTCTGTGGATGACCCTATATATATATATATATATATATATATATATATATATATATATATATATATATATAAGGTGTACTATATTGATAAGTAAATAATGCTCAATATATTGGATAGACAGTGTATATTAAATAATCAGGTGTGTGGATGTCAGTTTGTGATGTCAACAGGGACAAGATTGAAAGCGCCGTTGACTTCATGTACATGCTAACATAACTTATATATATATACATATATGTTTGTGTGTGCTTGTGTATATATGTATGACATGTAAATATCTTTTACCCAAAGGAGTGTTTTATTTGTATCCGTTATTGGGAGTTCTAGCTTCAAATTGATTTTGTACTGAAAGTAAATAAACTTGGCATCCTCAAAAGGGCTGGAAGAAATATTACTCAGAAAGGAAGCATCCTGGCAACACAATGCTTGAATAATGGGCAAATCTTGATAAAACTTGGCATGTGAACTCCCTTTAACCTCAATGAGAGTATTTATGACATCTGAAGCGGGAGGAACATGGGCAAGGTAAACGGTGGACATTCCTGTCCCCGAAAGTGCCAGGAATAAATTATCTTAAAATTGAATCCGAAAGATCTCATTTGTACAGAAAGAAAAGAAAATTGCAAAATTCTGGAAAAAACACCCTCACCTGACGGGTGTGGGGACTTTTTTTTTTAAATTACAGAACTCATTCATACAAAAAGCAAATATAATTCATTTTTCTTTAGCAAAATGTGTTTGACATGCCGTAAATCCACTCAAACAATCAACCAGCATTCAGTCCAAGTATATCCTTTTGAAGGCTCTCGAGGAGAATATTTCAGACATGTTTTAATACCAAACTCAACCTAGCTAAAGACATTTCGCAATACAAGAAAAAGGAACAACATACTCAAAGAATCTAATCTTTTTTTAAATTAAAGAACATATCCTCATATATATATATATATATATATATATATATAATATATATATATATATATATATTAGATGACTAAAAGGATAATGGAAACAGGGATATTCCTTTATGTTATTTATAAAACATGATTTCAAAGTGTATAAATTAGATAGATAGACACTTTCGCTCAATAGCTGAGAAAATTATAGCATGTAAAAGAAATGTTCAAACTCATAATACCTGAAGCATCTTCAAAAATCTTATGAGGAGATACCCCTTCTTTTGAACTCATCTTGACAATGTCACAGACGAGATTGATTTAAGAGCCAAGCTAAATGCTGCGACATGAAGGAAACTGGGACTCATTTTATTTAAAATGATGCCCCCTGCTTACCTAGAGAATGTGTAATTACTCAAATTATTCTTAAAAACCTTATTTGGCTTGTATTAAACTTAGCTAATGGCACCAATAAACAAAAGAAAAAGGAAGGTATTATAGTTAATATTTGGGAAATAATACACCTAATAGGTTTGTTAGTCTACCTTTTACAGAAAATCACAGTGAATAAAACTCCTGAACAATAATTACTTCACATGGAATAGTTGAATATTATAAGAGATAATAATTATTATATTCTACGAATTTCCATTCCTTTTTAATTGAAAAAATAGAACACAGGTGGCTTATTGCTTTTGGATGAGATAGAACAATATTTAAAAATCTGTTAAGCTTAAAACATGAAACCTTTGATGTCTGGTGTGAATTAATATGGACCTTAGGTAAAATATGTTATCAATGCTTGCCAAAAATAGTTTAAAAAAAAAACAAAGTGACATAATTTTCGCATTTAATCTTTTCAAAGAACTCGGATTTACGATTTCTCTTATCTTGGAGATTTGTTTTGTTTTTTTTCTTCGTTTTGATAAATGCAATTAATACAAAGCCAGTCTTTCCATTCAACCTTTTTGTGGAAATACAACAGTTATAGGTAGTGTTATTGTAGTTTCCAATGAAGATTTAGTTACCTTGGAGAAAGAAAGAAAGAAATGAAGAAAGAAAGAAAGAAGCAAAGAAAGAAGAGAGAGAACAGAAAAGAAATATATATGAAAAGAGAATGGAGAGATAGATAGATAGAGAGAGAGGGGCAGAGAGAGAGAGAGAGAGAGAGAGAGAGAGAGAGAGAGAGAGAGAGAGAGAGAGAGAGAGAGAGAGAGAGAGAGAGAGAGAGAGTGAAATAAATAGGGAGATAAAGGAAGAGCAAGAGAGATATAACAAGAGAACGAAAGACAGAAGATGAAAAGGAAATATATAGAATGAAAGATTAGAGATAGAATGAAAGAAGAGGAAATTCAAAGAAAGAAGAAGAAGAAGAAGAGAGAGAACAGCATATATATATATATATATATTATATATATATATATATATATATATATATAGAGAGAGAGAGAGAGAGAGAGAGAGATAGGGTGATGTTTTAAAGCTGGTCAAGGGTGACAGTAACATAAAATAATTAACAGAGCTTAGCAGTTGTACCCAGTCATGGTTAACAGAACGAGAAAAGTCTACTCCCGTTGATTGAATAAAGCGTTTGGTTCCAAGTTCTATGAAGGCTCCCGATTACGACAATAAGGTTTCCGAGTTCAAAGAGAAAGTTCCCAAATTCCAGGAGGGGTTTCCTGAGTTCGAGAAGGTTCTCGACTCCGACAAGAAATACCTAAAGAAGGCCGGAGAGCACATCGACCGGAAGTTTGTGCAGGTAACAATATAGATGAGGACAATAGTCCGTATAATCCAAATAATACTGCTGCTGATTGTTTATATAAACTGTAACCATCTTTATTCTTGGTTTATTTTAATAAAAATCTACAGGGATGACAGTAAGCTTCAATTCTGCAGATTTAGTCAGTGTGGAAACCTCTTTATTCCCATTAATTCCGGGTCCACTTTAATTTAGAGTGGTAGTATTAAGCTCCCATCTATGTGCCAAACATATCTATTTAAATATTATTTTCATCCGTGTGAAAAACAAAACAAAACAAAAACAACAGAAAAACGTTTCAATTACACAAATATTTAAATATGAACGTACAATAAATGCCCAATAAGGTGTGATGGTTAGCAAGCTAATCTCGCAGATTCATTACTACTGAATAGCGAGTTCAATCCTCGCTGGATTCCGCATACTTGTGATCTTGTGTCATATCATACCCATGACGAACAGACTGCGTAAATTCCTACCTATCCCTGGCAAACGGGTTCAGTAAATACCTACAACGAACGCGATTACCTAACCTCTATACATAAACTAACCCGAGACGGATTGATATGCTGTTAAAATCAAACAATCCATCAAGATAAAATATGTAGAATTGGTTGGTTGTTTTTGTTTTACGGCAAATCAACATTTGTCAAGTCATTTTGATATCAAGTTTCTTACAGCACCGACTGTTGCTTAAATGTTCACCCATCTAAGTAGTGAACAGGCTCATCGCTGCTCAACTTTGGTGATCTCGCGGGAACCGGTTCTTTCAACCTGTAACATTGGAAGCTTTTCGATTTTTATTTATTTAAATTTTTTTCAATCATTCGTTCCCAAATTTTAGACGCATGGATTTGCATTAAATATATGCATGAAAATGAACTTTAAAAATTCTAAATATGATACACGTATGCATGTAAGTTTCCCTAAAGGGTTGGCTACATGTAACAAAAAATAAACTGTATTTTGTATTACGTAAGTGACCCTGTTAATACTGAAGGAGTAACCCCCCTCCAAAATACATTTTGTATTTACAAAAAGGATCTACAGTTGAAAAATCCCAAGGCGAGAGAGAGTGTTTTCCTTTGCGTGTATACGTTGGTGCTTCTCACATGTGAATTTCCCAAAGAAATATGAAGAATTTTCTTTGTAGAAAATGAAGAAAACAAAGAAATAGCATTGAAACCGTCAAAAGAATAATAAATGAAAAGCAGAAAAAAATAATATTCATATTCATGCTGAGAATATTTATGAGTTTCACGCAAGATTGTCCCTAAAGATTACGCTCTTCAAAATATCCAATATATTCGACTTCTCAAAGGAAAAGCCTATTTCCAGAAGTTTTTATTTTTAATGTTTTTTGAGTGTTAAATGTCACACACACACACACACACACACACACACACACACACACATATATATATATATATATATAATATAGATAGATAGATATAGCTATAGATATAGATATGGATATAGATATAAACACACATACGCACACACACAAACACATATATATATATTATGTTGTGGAATGTTTAATATATATATTGAATTTTTCTATCTTGCAGCCTTGTACAGATCAACCTTGGATTATATGTGCCTGCATACGATTTGCTTTATTTCTATGGTCATTGTCGAAAGAAGGATTCAAACTTTTATTATAATATTCAGAATATGAATAGGCTTTGTTCTTTTTCTATATATTTATGTTACAACACAAACACATAAACGCACACACACACACGGGAGCGCGTGGAGATACACACACATGCGTGAAAACGTTGGTTGGTTGGTTGTTTTGTTTTACGGCATATCAAATCTCTTCGGGTCGTGTAATGCCGACTCTAGTCATTTAGATATCCGGTTGTTTACGGCTTTGATTCTCAACCTTTTCTCTTTACCCATGGATCCCTTTCATTTCATAGCCATTTCATGTTTAAAAGTCCCATTGGATTTTTTTATAATTAGATATTTTTTTGTTTGCCTGGACTAAAATAAATGTAATATGGTCCCCGGGGAGCTTATGATCCTCGGCTGAGAACCATTGGTTAAAGTACCTGCTGTTGATAAAATGGTCACTCATCTAAGTATTGAATAGGCTCATCGTTGCTTGACTTGCGGGAAGAGTTGCTTTGAACGTGACTTAACCGTTGGAAAAACTTTCGTCTACATTCTCATTTAAGAAGAAAATGAGCTGACCTATTCATCAAACTTTTCGTCATTGGATTTTTATTTGCTATGATGTATCATCATTCATTGTATGTTAAGAATTAGATATATCTTCTGCAGTTAAAAACCCATCGACAGCATTAGTGTCGTAAAGCAATTTGTATTCTACTAAGAAAATTGCTTGTTTAAGATTGTTTAGTTTTACGATATAACTAGAGTAGAAATGGACTGTCCCATTACGTAATGGGGGCTTCTACAGTGAGTACTAAACTATACAATTTACCTCTCCAATAGTATATAATGAATACTAATACTACTAATTCGTTGTTACATCTTACAACTACAAACTTTTTGGGGCCATTTAATCCAAAATTCTTTTGATATCAGTTTACTTACCTGCTGTTGCTTAAATGGTATCCCATTATACTTTGTGAATAACTTTCTATAATTTAGGAAAATTTAAATAAAAAACAAATAAAAAAACCAAAGACAAAACAAAAGATAAAGAAAACATCATAGTTTGTTCCAAAGACATTTGCTTATCTAAGACAATCCTTCACTCGACAATGAAAAATTAAGAACTATCATCAGGTTTTATCTGTATACTCTGGTAATAAATTATACTTAATACTATATAAAATAGAGCAATCATGGCATATTTGTTTTGAAGAAAATATATGATAAATTGTTGATATGTACTTATTCATAGGCGAGAGTGTAAGATGTGCGTTAAAAATTAGACCGAGACTGTATTTAGTAAAACAAAAATAAACAATCAATAAAATCTTAATTTTCTACATAGTTATCTCCTTGCTATTCAACAAAATTATTCAGCTGTCTTTCCACCGAAAGAAACACCGGTGAACAATCTCATTTAATATGGTGTGCAGCTGTTCCGTCGCATTTACTGTAACGTCATCCAGATCCTTAAATCTTTCATCAATCAGGTGTTAGAAGAAAATTTTTTTCGGTATTCCCTACAACACATGAAAAACATCAGGTAAAAATAAGCAAATAGAAGAAAATGTAGAAGATTGGTTGATTGGTTAGTTAGATTTTATGGCATGTCAACCCATGATGATTTATCTTAGATAAATTATATCAAATATATTCTTTCATTTATTCTTGATGGTTTCTGAATTTCTTTTAAAACTCAATATTTTTAATAGATTTTGTAAACTCATTTTCTTCTATTTAACTCAATATGAGACCCAAATAGGTACTTCTACTCCGCTTCTGGATAAACCTGGGAGTATTGTCGATGAAGGTAGTATCCCACACTCCTTAGAGCTCAACAATTGGAACTTTATGAAATGCAGTTTAACATCAGACCAAGGACACGAAAGACCCTCAGCCACCACGATCCTCTAGCACATCTGATGAAAAGGATTTTAAGGTTTCCATAAGATAAAAATATGGAAAAAATCTGACGGTATGTAGTCAGAAAAAACAAAGTTTTCCAAAGATAAATGTAGTATGTAGATGGTGAATTCAAGGATAAAACACTTTTTAGACAACATTATACTCATCTATAACCCTATATTATTTTATTGTCCCAACACTATTGTCCTTATGGCAAGCTCCAACACTTTTTATCGGCTAGAAGGCTGTGGCTGAGGGTCTTAATGCCTTGGGTATGCCGTGAAACTGTATCCAGTTCTGGAGCTCTAAGTAACGCGGAGCACCCCTTCATCACCATTACTCCCATGTCCACTCTGTCTCGGAGTGAGGTTAACTGTTAGTGGGTACCATCTATGGGTTAAATAGAAGAAAAATTGGTTTAAAAATATGAGTAAAAAAAATGAGTAGCCATTAAGAATGAATGAAACAAAAACGTCTTGGACATAACATAACCCATTGCTTTCGCATTCTGAAAAATCAACCCAACCATATATATATATATATATATATATATATTATTATTATTATAATGGAGATTATGGGTTTGTCTGCATGTAACCGAAACTATATTACTATACAAGTCACAATTCCCTTTGTGATTTACACCACATTCTCCATGATTTTATTTTTTTTATTTAAACCTCAATTATTAGTAAAATTGTTTTACATCATTAAGACTGTTAACAATATCTACATACTAAAAACATGCAATTGTATTTATATATACAACAAAATAGCGGTTCACAGTGTGAATGGGAAGGCTAATTTGCATATTGATCTTAAAAAATTGATTTTGATAAATATATGCTTAGTATTATTGATTTATAATTGTTTGGTTTTATGTTAATGAATATGAGCAAAAATCTCGGGGATGAATCTTAAAAGAAATCCATTATCAAGAAGAAATAACTGTAATATTATTCTTTACTTCATATTTTAACTAAATAGTTAAATTAGGAAAATTTACCACTGAAAGACGGGAGTAAGGGAAAATGATGGAAGAGTTAGTTTCAAAATTGTTCTATTTTCCGATTATACCCCCTCTGTTCCAAATATTTTTATCTGAATTCTTATTCAGTTTCATTAGCCTTTCTAATTTAATATGATATTTTATTATTTTAAAACTTAAATACTTGCACCCGGAGGGTGCATATATTTGCTAGTATATATAATTATGATTAAGAATTAACGCTTTTTTAATCAGAAAAAAATCTTTCTAGAGCTCTATGCAAAACAATAGAACAATATCAGAATATTTTCAACTAAAAAATAAATCAACAATAAAATCAAGTGAAAACATTACGACTGTGAGTTTCAGGTTTCCGAACTCCCGAAGCCAGTATCAATATAATCGATGATAAATAAAATAGATATTAGTATCTTGTCTTGTTTTCAGTGCTGGGTCTTCTTGCCAATTTAAGAAACACATTTTAGGATATTGAACTTAAAAGACTGGCACATCACGACCGTACTTCTTTCATTTTGCCTTGTGCGGTGAGAGGGTTAGTTTGATGAATATGAAGAATATATATTTTTGAGAAATATTATTTGACTTGACGAACATAAATCGAAGTTATTTATGAAAGAAATAATAATGAAATAGCATAGATTGAGCTCGTGCACCGCAACGTGCATAAGTCTGTAAAATCTACTATGACCATGAATCAAACAATATTTTTATTGAGACTGATTGGAGAGTTTCGATGAGGTCAGATACTAATCTTGCTTTGCGATCAAGGGCTGACTGTTATAGCTTGGGATAAAAAAGGAAGAAATAACATTTGAATTTGAAACAGTTCATAAATCAAAGGACTTGTCACCAGTTTATATCTATGTTTCCTCAACACACAGACAGACACACACACACACACACACACACACACACAACACACACACACACACATACACATACATACACACACAGATATATATATATTATGTATATAGTATTCATATATATATATATATATATATATATACATATATATATATATATGTATAAATATATATATATATATGTGTGTGGGGATAGTGTGTGTGTGCTTGTGCCTGTGATCATAAAAAAAGGCCATGGCTTGTACATTTCCCTAACAATATTTTACTCTTTTTATTTGCTTCTTGGATACACACTGAAGTGTGAAATCGCTTTCTTACTTCTGATATATTTTTATCCCATTGATACAATGATATGCTTTTCATTTAGGTTTCTTTTGTGATGGACTCAGAGGACAAGTGAAGTATGCAAATGGAATTGTTTTTGTTGAAGCAAAACAAAAAACAATACCAAGGAAAAATTATGAACGAAAGCTATAAATAACATAAAACTGTAATAACAAACAACCAAAACGAAAAATTTCAAACGGGTTCAAAATAAAACTACAACAACACCACCACCACCACCACCAACCACCAACAACAACAACAACAACAACAGCAATAATAATAATAATAATAATAATAATAATAATAATAATGATCACCAATCCTGGACAGAACTAGTAATAATTAACAAGAAAAAAAGAACTTGACACCTAGTGGATTTTGCCTCTCCAGCGTAACAAAGTAAAACTAAAAGAAAGTGAAAACGCAGATAAATACTTGATTCTTGACAGAGAACTGAAGAATTTGTGGAACATGAAGCTGATGGTGATACCAATTATAGTCGGTGACCTTGGACCGGTCTCGAAAGGACTGGAAAAGAGACCGAGTGAAGTGAAGATCAGATGAAGAATCAAGACCATTCAGATCAAATCACTCTTAAGATCTAAGTATTCTTAGGAAAGTCTTGGAGACATGAGAATCCTTGCTTTCAATCGGACGTCAGTGAATAACCGCCAGTTGAAACTGGTGGGAAAAACTCGCAGTGAGTACTATAATAATAGCTGGGGTATTAGTATTCGTATTTATACTAGTGCTAGTAGTATCAACACTAAGCCTTATTACGACAAATGTCTTTATTCTATATCATAATGATCCAATTTTTTTTTGCATATTAACGTAACACTAACAACAGACAATAAAATGTCCTAATCAATTTGGTAATTAATAATTATATCTGCTCTTGTTATTGCGCTTACCGAAATAGGAGGAGGCCCGTAACATTAGTGCTAACGTGCTGGACTACGACATTTTATCAAACGATTTCGAAATCCAGTCGCACTATTATGTTCACTTTCGAACTAATACCTTTGAAAAAGGTATAAATTCTCCAGCTATAGGTTAAATAGCACTATTTCACGTCTTCTAAAAGGATGGCATTGGCATTAAATAACCCAATAAGTTTAATATGCCATTAAATGAAGAACCAAATTGAACCAACATATTGCAAATGATAGGTCTGATAATCCCATGAAGTAGACATACTTATTCCTTAATTAGTTTTGTTTGGAAAATGTTTTTTATGTTATCCCTTAGGTTGATTTTAGTTATTACTGTTTATAAAAATATTTTTTCTTTGCACGGATACTTATTTCAAATTGGATTCGTTCACATCTAAATATTATATATAACTCAAATACATTATCATTTTCTTTCTCTGTGCAAGTTTTAAATGCTAATTTTTCATGGAAGTCTGAATGACAGCAAATCTCCTCAGGTATTCAAAACTCTTCTAAGTATTCTAGCCGATATCAACAATAACATGGTCTGGATGGCCCCGATACTTCCTCTGATATCCAGTTGTCCTAGTCTATTTTTCAGACATTTGAGAAAGTTTCAAGGACAAAAGCTACAATTGGTATCACTGCCACCTTCATGTTACACAGCTTTTTAGCTCTCAGGCAAGATTCAAATATTTGTCTATGTTTTCGTTTTCTGTCATTTTCAAAATATCATGAGTTCATTTCTTCTTTCTAATTAGTATTAAGTCTGATTTTCTCATCGATATTTGAGGATCTAAAGTCCCAGATAATTTTGCGAGTCTCATTATATGGGATATATTCTGGTTTAACCCCTAATGAGCATGGTCAATTTTAATCTCTGGTACAATTCCCAGTGGATCCCCTTTCCTTCTGGACCTGCCGAGTCAGGTACTAATTATGACAATTTGCTGGATTATCGTATGATTAACGATTTCATCACAGTGACTAGAAATCCTACTCTTGCTATGTTTTGTGTATTATCAATTTTTGCTTTGATATAATTAGTGCTTGCGGCATACTCGCTGGTCCAATACTGCTGAATAGTAAGTTCTACCCTCGCTGGATGCCCCCACACTTGCACCCTTGTTTCACATCCTTCTCATATAGAACGGGTTGGGTAAATATCTACCTTGTGGCATTATTTATTTGCTGCTGATTCAGTTATTCTCTTGCTACTTCTCCTCCTTAGTCATGTCTATTTCATCTTGTGCGTAATTTCCTTAATTTGTCGCTTTAAATATCCATATAGTTGTTTCAATTAACATTCTTGTTCTCTAGATTTTGGTGTTTTTACGTTATTGATGTTGACGTTGCTGTTATAGTATTTCTTTGTTCTTTCTATCGTAAAATCCCTGAATTGTTGCATTTAAGCAAATCTGAATACTGGCGAGTCTTCTTACTTCTTATTTTATCGACACTAAGACTATCTAAACCCTATCTCGTGTATGAGGCCCTTCTTCTTCTTCTTCTTCTTCTTCTTCTTCTTCTTCTTCTTCTTCTTATTATTATTATTATTATTATTATTATTATTATTATTTGTTTAATTTGAGTTTTTCACATCAGCATTAGCTGTTGACCTTTCACTGGAGTCTGAGTGGCAACAAGTCTCCTCAGGTCTCCAGTAGTCTTCTGAGTATTCTGTCAGATTGCCGCAGTGCAGTGTTCTGGATGGTATCAATTCTTCCTCCGATTTCCAGATTTTCCAAACCCTTTTCCAATCCTTTTGGAACCATTCCAAGTGCACCAACTACAATTGGTATCACTTTGACTTTCATATTCCATAACTTTTTCGGTTCTCTGGGAGGGTCCAGGTATTTGTCCATTTTTTCATTTTCCTTCAGCTTCACCCTGTGATCTGCTGGCACTGCAAAATCCACCAGTTGACAAGTTCTTTCTTTTTTGTTAATCAGCACTAGGTCTGGTCTTCTTGCTGGGATAAGGTGATCCGTTTTTATTTCAAAGCCCAGAGAATTCTATGCGTTTCGTTCTCAAGAACAGATTCTGGTTTATGCATATACCAATTTGTTGTATGGTCAAAATTTAATTTTTTGCATAATTCCCAGTGGATCACCTTCCCAACCCAGTCCTGTCTAGTTTTGTACTCCTGTTGTACTAGTTTGCTACATTCGCATAGTACATGGTTTACAGTCTCATCTCTATTACCGCATAGTCTACATTTACTATTTTGTTGGGTCTTATCAATTTTCGCTTCGATATAGTTTGTCCTTATGGCATTATTTTGTGCAGCAATTATTAGTGATTCAGTTTCTCTCTTAAAGTTTCCTTTTCTTAACCATGTCCAAGTCTTTTAATATGCAACCTCTCCGATTTGTCGTTTGAAGTGTCCATATAATTGTTTTTCTTCCTATTTTTGTTTACTAGTCTTTGTTGTTTTTCTGTTTGTCCATCTGTCACATCTACTATTGTTGGCCGCCATAAGTAATCTGCCTTTGCTCTTTCTTGTGTAGTCTTCGAGTTGTTGGATTGTGGTTTCTACGCAGTCCTCTATGTTGGCAAGACCTCTTCCTCCTTCCTTCATTGTTCCTCGCTTTTTTTTACACTAGCGTTACCTGATTGTCTTTTACTGGAATCTGAGTGACAGCAAGTCTTGTCATATCTCCAGGACGTTCCTGAGTATTCTAGCTGATCAGAACAATGCTGTTGTTTGGATGGTCTCGGTTCTTCTTATTTCCAATTCCTCCAGTCTTTTATCCAAATCCTTGGGATTGTTACATGGGCACCAACTACAATTGGCACCACCTTTACCGTCATGTTCTACGGATTTTTCCATTTTATTGTAATTTCCAAGTATTTATCTATTTTTTCGTTTTCTTCCGTTTTCATCCTGTGGTGCGCCGGCACGAGAGAATCCACGGAATTTTCCTCTTTTTGTTAAATAACCTCTAGGTCTGGTGTTTTGGTCGGTATTAGGACGTATCGTCTGTGTCTCAAAGTCCCAGATAAATTTTTATTATTATTATTATTATTATTATTATTATTATTATTATTATTATTAATTATTTCACACCTGCCGTAGCTGGTGATTCACTGGAGGTTGAGTGACATCAAGTCTCGTCAGGTCTCCAGGACTCTTCTGAGTAGTCTAGCCGATCCCAACAGTGCTGTAGTTTGAATGGTCTCGATTCTTCCTCTGAATATGTGTGTGCGGGAGTGTGTGTTTATGTTAACTTTATCAGTACTATTCAACTTTACCTTTTGTTTCTGATGTTATAATGAAATATATGTATGCATGTTATTTTAAAACTATGCCTACAACTCTCAGTTGTTTAAAAAATTACATTTGATGCATACCACTCTTAGATAACAAAATTGATATGCTGATATCATAGTAAAAACCTTTCTATATAAAATCTAATGCGATTGCGTTTATCTTATGAAACCGGAATTAGTTAATTATAAATTTTGTATTTAATCAAAAGGAAATTTTCTAAATTGATCAAATTTGTATTTCCGCATTCTTTTTGTTTTAGTCTTGTGGTACACATAAAAATTCCTCCGTGGTATCCTGTATATTCAAAACACATCATTATTGCAGGAAGAAAACTTCGATTTTCACACAAAATATAACAAATGATTACGAATGTATTTTCTTCATTCTTTTCACACGACTGCCTGAAGTTACAGGATTTACTTTGTGTTTTTATCATAGCTATTAATAATGCAAATATATGTAAACAACTTTCCCGATAAGCCTATGGCATCTGGATTATTATGACATTCAAAAATAAACACGAAGCAAAATTTCGCTTTTATTGTTTGTCAAAAGTGAATTACCATAAAGATGATATATGTAAAATTCTGATAACGCTTTCAGTATTAAAGATCGTTATATGGTTAACCAAAAGAGCTTTTTAAAAATAAATTGTTAAAATACTTATCAATATCAGTAGCATCATTATATACACATATTAAAAACCCCTCCTCCGCACGAGTAGGATGGGACACAGGGTCAATTTCTTAAGGAGAGTTTTAACAGGTTTTTATATTGAATGTCTCCGCTTGTATTTTGTAGGGTTTTCAGCGACCAACTCTTTAGTTATCCTAAGAGACTAGGAGAAAATTACACCAATGATAAGAGAAGAACCAGGCATAGTTTTAAAATTCCGCGATCAGAGTGCTGTGTTATATTGTATGTATTTATCCTGCAGGATGTGACACATGATTAAGCGGAGTTTAACAGATTTGAATTCAGGGTTTTCCTTCTCCTATACTGGTTGCTTAACCTAGGTCAGAGCCCAGTCTATCCTACTATTTACCCATATCTGGAGAGAATATAGATAGATTCACACCTTCCCTAAGGGTATTAGTGGGATGTGAAATGCAGACAGCCTCGTCCAAGATCTGATCTCGTTTCGCCGTGTGCATTTCATATAACGGTAACCATTAGTCCACACGCCTCCATCATCATTATATACAGGAAGCAAGTCGTGTAATGGATATCGTCGTAGGGAATGGACTCGGTGCACCGAGTTCAAATCCCAGACAAGGCTGTTTGCATTACAGATAGTGCTAATAGCCTTTGGGTAATGTATGCATCCATCTATGATACTTCTAGCTATGGGTTAATAGTAGGGCATACTCGTCTCTTTAACCTTGGTTAGGCAACCAGTCTAGGAGAATGGAGACTGATTTCATTCTGCTGGTTCTATTTCGAGTTGATTCTTTAAATATCTAACTTTAGATTAACCTTTTCCAAATATTACTAACTTAAACTAGTACTGAAGCTACTTGTTGAGGATTACTAAAACGACGTATGTACCGTGCTCCGAACTATTTCCCGCACTTTAGCAGCCACAGGGACTAATTGGGGTATACCTTATGGCTAGAGAATGGTTTGTTGCGTTATCAGCGTCGGGCTGCAATGACAGGGGGCTGTTTGCGGAGTGGATGCTGATATACGCAAAACACAGCTTAACCCTTAATCATCAGTTTTTCTTTTAGTTAAAAGCAAACAGGTTCCCGGCTTCTTTCTAGATGACAGAGATTTGGCTAATCACGCTAATATTTAACTAACTCATACGAAATAATCATTTTTCAGATATTATAAGAAAATTCCAAATGCTAAGTTACAATGTGAAAGAACAAATTAAAACTATAGATTTTTACTATTCGACTGAGACGTTTATAATTCTCAACAAAAATAAATTTTGGTAGCACAATATTTTCAGGAAAATCAGAATTCAAATGGTTTCCCCATTCGCCTGCTTACTGTGCCTGAATTCTTTTTGTGCGTTTATCTATAGGAGTGTATATAATTTGATAAGATTAAGCTATTGCTAAGGCCCATGGATAAAATTGGTCCCAAAATAAAAGGATTGTCCCCAGAAACCTTTAGCAACGACAAAAAAAATGCTCAAATTAAGGTGCTAATGTGTATCCGGGAAAAGGGAGGCAATCTACAGGATATCGTCTTTTGTAATTATCTAGAAATATATTTTCCTCGACTATGTTTTATGAATCAAAAGACTAAAGTATTAAATTAGTTTATGTCAGTCATTAATAGGACAATATGAATATAACTAGCAGGACATTTGGATTGTTTTGGCATTCAATGTTCAGTAATAGCAATATGGATACGCTATAGATACCATCTAATACAGTACAGTCTGTCACGTGAAGGTGGGTTGTGAGAGATAAAAAAAAAACGACTCGTTGATAGCATGTCTTCATGCCCCCCCCCCGCAAAAAATTAAGTTACCGAATTCAAAAACATTCCCCCAATTTATTTTTCACAAAAACATTCTCTCTTGACGATTGGAACTCATTGAGAACAATCAAAAAATAAATAACAAAAAATATTCCTGTTTGTCTTATCACTTTTGTTAATCTCTTCAATTGTAAAAGTCTTAGCAGTGAGACTCCACTGAAAAACTGATAAATTTACGAGATACGAGTCAACTTACAGTTCTTACAAACACACACATGCACACCTACAGTTCTTAGAAACAAACACACACATGAACACATGTACACAAGCCTCAAGTTGCTTCCGGTATCTATTTATTAAGTTGTCACCCATCTAAATACTGAACTGGTTCATCACTTCTTAACTGACGGAAATTGGCACTTTTAGCATGATTTGACTCTGAGTCAAATTTGCTAAAGTAGTTATTTACTAATCTTAACTTTGACTGATACACTGTCATAATACTGTGTCACATGTTACATAATGGATAGGAATAGCCGATCATTTTTGGATGGAATTGTAGCGCAGGTTCTGAAAATAATGGTAAAGTGGAAAATCACTGATAGTATGATAGGCCACAGCCTTAAATCCAAAGACATTTAGAATGGGGGCCTCATTGGCTTTGTGAGTCACGTGAACGTGATGCTAGGAATAGAATTTAGTTGCAGTTGAATCCAGGTGGCTGTTTGGGGTCCAGACTTGTATTTATCTTCTCCGCTGCTTCCTCGCGCTCGTGCAGAAAAGAATGTAATAAAAGTGTATACACAAGAAATGGTCTCCGTGTTTTCTTATTAAAGAACAGGATCAATGATGGAATGCAGAGAGAGAGAGAGAGAGAGAGAGAGAGAGAGAGAGAGAGAGAGAGAGAGAGAGAGAGAGAGAGAGAGAGAGAGAGAGAGAGAGAGAGAGAGAGAGAGAGAGAGAGAGAGAGAGAGAGAGAGAGAGAGAGAGAGAGAGAGAGAGAGAGAGAGAGAGAGAGAGAGAGAGAGAGAGAGAGAGAGAGAGAGAGAGAGAGAGAGAGAGAGAGAGAGAGAGAGAGAGAGAGAGAGAGAGAGAGAGAGAGAGAGAGAGAGAGAGAGAGAGAGAGAGAGAGAGAGAGAGAGAGAGAGAGAGAGAGAGAGAGAGAGAGAGAGAGAGAGAGAGAGAGAGAGAGAGAGAGAGAGAGAGAGAGAGAGAGAGAGAGAGAGAGAGAGAGAGAGAGAGAGAGAGAGAGAGAGAGAGAGAGAGAGAGAGAGAGAGAGAGAGAGAGAGAGAGAGAGAGAGAGAGAGAGAGAGAGAGAGAGAGAGAGAGAGAGAGAGAGAGAGAGAGAGAGAGAGAGAGAGAGAGAGAGAGAGAGAGAGAGAGAGAGAGAGAGAGAGAGAGAGAGAGAGAGAGAGAGAGAGAGAGAGAGAGAGAGAGAGAGAGAGAGAGAGAGAGAGAGAGAGAGAGAGAGAGAGAGAGAGAGAGAGAGAGAGAGAGAGAGAGAGAGAGAGAGAGAGAGAGAGAGAGAGAGAGAGAGAGAGAGAGAGAGACCGCTGCGAAGAGCAGAGATACACGGCCCGATCGAAAAAGAACCCCGATATGATCCGATGGAAAATAGAAGATGAAGACGGTAGAAGCAGAGCATAGAACATTGGTTCACAAACTTAAAAAAAAATTATCGCTGCCTTAGTTTCCCAGTGGATTCCTAGCGCGTCCCTCCTAATACACATTTGCAATCACACTCTATTTTGTAAAAGCAACAAAATTAAAACAAAAAGTGTATTTCACAAATAAAACATAATTTATTAAACCAATTTATTTAGCAATGTAAGCAGTATGGATGGGTAAATCAACGTCTCACCAGTAACCATAGTAACATAGTTCATTGTCTTTACAGTTATTGTTATTGGGATGGATGTGCTTAGTGCATGGATATCAGCTTCTCAACATCAGACTGGAACTCACTTAGAAAAAGTCGTAGATCTCCACGTTCAGTAATCCACGCTATGGAATAACTGTGTGCCATTGTCCGTGTTGTGTACCGGCGTCAAGCAAACGTTTAGACCATTTACTGATTTCGGTCTACCTAACAAAATTTTGTATTATTTTATCATTTTTATGTCAGTTTTATTCTGTATAAACTGCATACGTGTTCCTTTACCTTTGTATTATTATATATATTTGTAATTTTGTAAAAAAGTTATTTAATAATTTCTCCTAATGCCATCCGGTCAATCTCCCACCACCATTTTTGTCTTACTGCCCTCCTACCGCCAGTTTTTGCCTCACCCTCTAGAACTTTCCACTGCCTTCAGTGTGTGTTACTGCACACTTCGTTAGAAAAACAGAAACAAATATCTTCTGGAGAGAAGCACCGACCTGTTCCTCATACCATTACTTTTAATATTTCTTCTCACAATGTTTGAAGAAAGTGACCACCATATTTTTATTTTTTGATATTTCTAATTAGTATTCTGATACGCAGAATAACAAAATAAGATTTATTAAATTTATGAAATTATTTTGGCTGGGAGTTTAAACATTGTTTTATTTTATTCTAAATAGAAAAAAAAATACACGAATCAATATATTCATTGGTCTTGGGATTTTCATATCCAATTTAATAACATTTGCATTTTTGTTTTTTTTGAATTAGAAAGACTCTGTCTCATCGTTTCATACTATGCACTCCCAATCATTTGAAAGATAATTCGTATAGACGCTATAATTTAGCTGGCCGGTTTAGCTCAATCGGTAAAACATTCTTCTAAGAATCGCAAGGTTCCGAGTTCGATACCAGCCCTCGTCAACTCAGCGAATGGGATGATGAGGCTTAGGTAGTCTGATCTGTGCGCTAAAGTGGGGAGCTGACGGTAGGTGTATCACTCCACCTCAGGTAAAACAACAATCTCCTTTGTATAGCGCTAGTGAAAAGGTGATAGTCTCCCTACTTGTTCGGGTACTACCGACAATAAGACACTCCATCAACTTCACTTACTACTTACAGTAATGTACAAGGAATTGTGTATTTTTATTTTCTCAGTGGTAATATATTATAGAACGTACCAATGTAATGTGTGCAAAGAACTGCAGATGCAGAGAAACTGTTCGTGTGGCTATTGAAATCACTGTTGTACTTGTTGTATCTGCACTTGCGCGCCTTGCTTCTACGCCCAGTTGTGACCTGGCAGTCCTTTCTGATGGAGCTCCTGATTGACGATACCGCCAAGTATGAAGTTAGCACTGTTATTTGGTTTTTGACCACAAAAGACCTTAAACTGTTTGAAATTCATCAACAATGAACGAAAGTGTATAACGAGTCATGCATGGATGTAAAAATAACAGCACAATTGTGAAGGGAGTTTGCAACGACGACGAGGTTCAACGTTTCCTCAACGACATGGTGAGCTGGTATGACATGGGCATATTGAAACTGCCAGAGCGCCTATAAAGATGTACCGACCGAAATAGCGATTATCTAGAAGAAAGGATATATGTCCAAACTTCAAAGTGATTAAAATATAATTGACAATAAACAATAAATGCTTTTGTGTTTTCTAAATATTTTGAAGACCTTACCATTGGGATTACCTTTGTATTTAGAGTTGAACTCTTACCTAATATTTCTGGGGATTGTTCAAGACTTTGACAAGGTTGTGACACTGATTGATTAATTAAAGTATTGTCTCTTTAAATGCATCCTTATTAGCCCTACAGAATGCTCAAACCCATGATCTCACAAGTCGGGTTTATGTAGTTGGAATGAAATAATATATATATGTATACATAAGCAGAATAAAACAATGCAAAGAAAGCAATCTTATTAATGCGCATACGAAAGATGGAACACTTGTTTTAAATCGGCAACAAATGCAGAAGTCGGTCCCTGGTGATCAGCCGTTCGTGCAATTTATCACTTACTAAAATTTGCTTGCCTGTTTAAAATTGATGATGGATGGCTTTCTTTAGTTTGATAAACTTGCTTCACCTTCAAAACCCTAATATCAACCCACTCACGCCAACATCCTTCTGAAACTTTGGTGGTGCAATTGTTTAATATTTGACGACTTAGAGATTAGGGCGGCAAGGCAGTCTCCTATTGTCGTAGTTAGGAAAGAATGCATCAAAAGTTGCAGACATTTTGTTCGGAAGTGGTTAACGAAAAAAAGAAAAAAAAAGAAAAGAAAAAGACCTCTGCAGCGCGATTAAGTGAGACCTCATATTGCACATATCACTCTTCAATAACTGGCATAGTTAAACAATAGAATCCTGCCACATCCTTCATACCCTATTTCTATTTAAAAAATTACAGTTTTAATGGTGGCTGTATCACTCACTGACTGACTCCGTAACATGGTTTGGTTGTGGGGGCATTACTCATGCAGCATAACTTGGTCAGACATAGCCTAACGGACTGGTTTGAATTTAGTTTTCATTCTCCTAGACAGGTTGTCATACAAAGATTAAAGTGTTCAATCTGCTCTACTATATACATATAGCTGGAGTGAGATTTATTAAGTTCATACCCTCCTAATAGTATTAGCACTATCTGAAATGCAAACAGTCTTCTTCAGCATTTGAAATCCGGTAGCTGAGTTAACTCTTACGACATTAGCCATTATGTACAGAACACCTCTTACACTGTAGAATACGCGGACTGTACATCTGCAGAGAAGTAATACCCCTTCCCTCTATGGGCACCCGTTGGCGACCCGTAATGCCCGAGGATGGGTGGTCTGTGACTGGGGTAGTAATTAGTCCCATGACATGCTACATTCTATTTCGTCCCTTACTTGGGATAGACGGGCGGTTGGAGATACCCTATTCGATCAATCGGCTGGTCATGTCAAACCTTAGCAACTATATGTTTATCCCGACCGAATTACTCTCATGGCAAAGAGGAAAAACCTATGCTGCCTCCTAATTCAATCAGGCATTTTGCTAGGAGTACGATATCTGGCAACTAGTCTACGCGATTCAGTGATTTTTGTTCTCCAGTTATAAAGGGATTTATAAATATAAGTATTTATAATCCCCTCAACACGAGCAGGATGCGACACATAGTCAATTCCATAAGCCGGGTTTGTTCTCAGGTTTGAATTAAGAGTTTTCCGTCTTCTAGAATCGTTGTCTAACCAAGGGTAAAGCCTAGTCTGCCTAAAGATTAATAAATATAACCAAGGAAATTGACATCCAGTGAACCCCTATGCTTTTATTCACCCTGCTACACATGGTCAATATTTATAAATATAAGTATTTATAATCCCCTCAACACGAGCAGGATGCGACACATAGTCAATTCCATAAGCCGGGTTTGTTCTCAGGTTTGAATTAAGAGTTTTCCGTCTTCTAGAATCGTTGTCTAACCAAGGGTAAAGCCTAGTCTGCCTAAAGATTAATAAATATAACCAAGGAAATTGACATCCAGTGAACCCCTATGCTTTTATTCACCCTGCTACACATGGTCAATATTTATAAATATAAGTATTTATAATCCCCTCAACACGAGCAGGATGCGACACATGGTCAATTTCATAAGCTGGGTTTGTTCTCAGGTTTGAATTAAGAGTTTTCCGTCTTCTAGAATCGTTGTCTAACCAAGGGTAAAGCCTAGTCCACCCAAAGATTAATAAATATAACCAAGGAAATTTACATCCAGTGAACCCCTATGCTTTTATTCACCCTGCTAAAAATGTATTCACTCCAGTGTATATATTTATCACCTTGAGTATCCCTGTACTAGGCTAAGATTGACTCAGTAAATCTCACTATTTTATCCTTGCACCAGACGAAACTTGAATTACGAAATATCTATAACAGCCAACTATTCAAATCACCCATAAACATTTTCCACTGCTACTGACTTGTCAAATAATAATTCCCATAAACAAGACAACCCAGCCTCGTTTCCATACTTTTATAAATCTTTTCCTTCATAAATATTAGCTTTGTTTGCTATTTTTACAACATTATCCATTAATCTGTAGGTTTGTATTGACATTTGTTCGTTTGCTGTTTGTTTTATATCATCCTTTTTTTTTGGCCAGCTGTTGGGGTGGTAGTCGGCGGGTTGGAGTTTACTATGCTACATCGTGTATCTTACGAAGCTTTTCTAGCTGTTCAGGATTGGTTTACAATCTTCTGCAATAAAATTCGACTTTGTTTTATCATAGAAAATTTACTTTTCCACTGACTTCTGTGACATGTTCTTGAAATACTCTTCTCTTTCTTCTTTTATTGCCGCTTTTTAGTATTTCTGAGCGGTCTATTTTATGTGTTTAACGATAATTTCATAGATATTTTCCGAGTCTTGTTAAGTCTGGGAAACGTTGAATCTAGTCTAATATGAGACTAACAATGTTGACTGTTTATAACGCATTCACCCGGGGAGACAATAAAACTGACACACTTAATGTTCCTTCGCTTTTTTATTCAGACAAAAAACGGTCTTTAGAGACGAGTGAAAACTGTATACTTGTTCAGTGTTATTTAATTAATGATAACGGCGTATTTTATGAGTGCATTTGATTTTCAATGAAAAAAAAGGGAAAGGTATGTGTTCTATTTATACATCCTTTTAAAGGGAAATATATTCAAATTAATATGCTGTATTTGGGTCAATCTTTTATGTTACCGGAATTCTCTGTCAGTTTATGATTACCTTAATGTGAAGCTAAAAAAGATACTGATTGATACATTATGAACAGACTGAGAAGAACTGGGATATTTAGACAATTTGATATATAATGTTATTGATTGGATATGTGCTTAAACGTACTGAAATATATGAACAGAAAAAGTACATATGAATAGACATAGTAACTAGATTGGTAGACATGAATGTATGTAGTTTAATGAGACGTAAAAAAACTATCAAATAGCAGGTTTAGCTTTCTATAATTCAACGGCATATCAGCCTTTGTGGGTTATCAAATGCCGAAGCAACTCTTCTAGAAAAACCGTAATGATACTATCTAAACTATAGCTGGGGGATGATGAAGCTTATGCCTTTCCTAAGTGTATTAGTCCAAAAGTAAACGTAATAATGCGTCTGGAGTTCGAACTCTGCTACTGCCATGTTTCAATCCATCACATTAACCACCACGCCACGTGGATTCTCCCATGAAATAACAGTTAAAGTAAAAGCACACACAAACGCATGCATATATATATATATATATATATATATATATACTAGCAAAATTAAACCATCCCTTGCTTCAGTCAAGTAATATACGCTCCGCAAACGAGCACATAACAAAATATTGCAAAATTCTTGACCCTAGTATTTATATATACGAGGTGTGATCAAAAGTATCTAGATAAGCTTCATTTTTTAAATATGTATTTCTCGATGTATAGACGAGTCAGTGCTAATTTGAACAAAGGGTTTTAGCGGAACACTGGACTATGTAACTGCAGCACTTGTTCTTGCTTCGTAACCTAAAGATATATTATTTAAGAACATGGAGACCATTAAAGGAAATGTAATCTTCACACTATATTTACACAGGTGCTTCGACCAATGGAAAATTAACTGGAATAAATGTATTGATCATATAGGGAACTTTTGAAGCAAGCAAGCGTTTCCTTCGTTGTTCACATCGGTATAGGTACAGTCTTGATACTTTTGATAAACCTCGTGTATATATCAAATTTGACCATCGATATCAACTATGATGTCTCCTTTACCGCTCTTGAGATGGGGAAACCTTTTGGAAAGATGGGATTTAGATATGTATGCGTTGTGTTGAATACCAGCTGAGAGAACTAATTATATTCTATATTTAGAGGTGCACTTATCGTAATGGTTATCGTGGTAACAAATGGAATCGGCGACTTGAGTTCAAATCGTTGACAGTGTGTAATTCATTTCAAAGTAAGGCATGAATCTATCTGTTCTTCCCCAGCAGTTGGAAAATAGTGACGAAGAGAGGTTTTTTTGAGCTTTGATTAGGCAAACAGACTAGGAAAAAGTAAACTATGATTTTAAACCAGCTTTACTCCGTTCCAAAATTGACATTGTCAAATCCCGTTCATGGTTGATGGTTCAGATAAAACCATACTCTTTTTAGGAGGAGCAAAATCGTAACGGTCATCGACATGAGAGATGGAATCGACAACAACAGTTCAAATCCTGGACGAGGCTGTTTGCGATTCACTTCGCGCTAAAGCCATTGGGAAAGAGATAAATCTCTGTGTTTTTCCTCCAGTTAGTGGATAATAGTGCATAATGGATTAATAAGCCTTGGTTAGGCAACATCGTAATAATGCGATGTTTTGGTGGGTATTATTATCATCAGGTTGTACTGGCAGCACGGATATCCAGGAATCCCTCTCCACTTTGGATCCTTACTTAGGCTCCCTCCGATCAATCGACTAGTCACGTCAAGCTAGCACCTATATGATTGTCTAAAATACCCAATCCTTTTTATCATATATGTTCTAGAATGCGGTGACTGAGGGCCTTAGTGCCCTGTTTATGACGTTAAACTGCATGTAATTGTGAAGTTTCAATTCTAGAGCTTTGAGGAGTGTGGAGTACTCTTTCATTGTCATTACTACCAGGTCCACTCAGACCTGGAGTGGTAGTACCTTTTAGTATCCCATCTATGGGTCGAATAGGAAAAAACTGAGTTTGAAATAATATGTTTAAAAAAGAAATTTTGAATACCCAACAAGAACGAATGAAACAAAACGTCATCGACATAAAATAACGACACAACAAATGTCGTAAAATGCAACCAACACACCAACCTTGAACCCCCCTCTCTCTCTCTTTCCCTAACCATCATCGGCCTAGGAGGTCCTCCACACAGCATCCAGAATCTGCACAGAGCTGATTGGTGTGGATTTTTGCTGGTTGGTCTATACTGGCGTGTCCATATGTAAGTATCCACAGGAGAATGACACTTATGATTTCTCCACCAGTGTCCAGCATGCTCTGTTCATCTTACTTTGATATCTTGTGAGATAGGGGAAGTGGCCGTAAGGTTGAATTCCTTTTGAAGTGTCGCTTCCAGGATTTGTTCACGACAGCACGCAGCATCCTTATACAGTCCCCTTCTATCTTTTCTCGAAGAGCTTCGTTAGTGGTAGTGCAGCCGTATAGTAGCACTGCTACGGCTGCAGCTTGGAAGAATTCTCGCATTGCTAGAATAAAAAAGAAAAAACATTTTAAGATTCTATCTTTTATATTTTTAACATTTTATGTAAGAATGCAACAAACAATATTTTAATTGAGAAAATATAAATAAGCCGCTAATTGATGAGCTAACTCTAAAATAAGCGTGATATTATTTGAAAATAATTCTTTGAAATGGTTCTACAGAAAACCGTGTGTTTTATTTTTTAATGAATTTTAATTGATACATCAGGATTTTGTTCTACCCGTCCAGAAATGATTCTAAAACACCACAATCAGTAAATTCTAGTTAATTTCGAAAAGAAGCCATTTTCCTTATACATTCTTATTTGCTGGCTATTAGTAATTTTCCTTTTTCTTTTAAAACTCTTCTAGTTCCAATTAATTTTAAATTTTAGCGACATTTTGGGTGTGAATCGATAGAATTCAACTGAAAGGGAAGGAATACAATTACATTTGATTAGGCATATATAGCAATTAAATATTTTTTTTTTGTTCAAATGTGTCAACGCCCTGTATATACTGTCTTAATTCGCAAGGTCAGAGTATCTACGACTATTTTGTTTATTAGCTTTAAATACTCAATTCCGCTGACGTTTTGAAGGTTGTTAACCTTTATAATTCTTAATTGAATAAAAACTGACGTAAAAACAAATTAGTCGATGCAAAAAATAAATTCGATTTCACTGGATTTAAATTCATACGGTAGTTGCATTTGGTGAAAATAAACATGAATCGAAATATAAACTGAAATAACAAACAAAGAAAAAAAACTACCACCTCCAAAACAAAACCTAACAAAACAATACAAAAAAAAGACAAAAAACCCAACAAAACCCCCCAAAAAACACAAACAAATCAAAACAAAATAAAAGTAAATAAACCTATTCCGTTTACTTAATTAGCCGAGATGGGAAAAAAAGTAAAATTGGCAGAGTGGCCTATTGTCGGTATCAGCTGGACAGCGAAGGAGTCTATTCCCTTTTCACTAGCGCTAGACCAGGGAGATTGTTTTTGCGTCTGAAGTAAAGCGCCACAACTACCATCAGCTCCACACTCTACCACACAAATCTAAATCGAACCCGGTATCAAACTAGGCAGATGCTTTAACGAATGAGCTAAATGTGAAAATGTTTCAAATTTCAGGTAAACACAATCTTTTGTTCGGACAAATAGACTAATCTTCAAGAAGGTTCTGTACAAGATGTGCAACACTATTCCACTATTAACAAAGATAGCGAAACTACAATGGTTCATGTTTGGCTATCTTCTACGGATGCCTGCAGGAGCACCTGCTCAAAATTCCATGGAATTTGCAGTAACGGGATCGAACAACTAGCGAGACGAAGCGACTAACACTGCACAAATGTGCTTGCTAAGCTGGGGGCGGAACTCCAAAATGCAGAACAAGGAGCTTTAAGATCTGTCAAGCTACTGAGGGTGCTAAGGACCCTCACAAAGGAAAGGATCGTGCGACTTCAAATGAAGAATGATTGAATGCTTCTATAGGATATTCAAAACTACTAATCCAGTATATTGTAAATCATCTTCATTTTTGTCTTCTCATCAGGATGCGATGAACACACAAAATAACTATGGATATACATCTAAAAAATAAGAGATAATGATCGATTGATGGATTGGATTGGTATTAATTATTTAAATCACAGAAAAATATATGGACTTCTGGTAGACTAACGTAATTTGAGGATATTAAGAGACTTGTCTCATGGAAAACAGCCAATCATTTTATCATATGGGTGCTAGAAGGTTCAACCACAAGTTTATTAGTACATATTAAGTTGTTTCTTATTGTTTGTACACCTATAATTATTGAAAAATCTAACATACACATTTTTTTAGCAATTGAGTGTCCTGATAGTATATAAAAAGTATATATATATATATATATATATTATATTATTATAATATATATAATATTATTATATATATTATTATAATATATATAATATTATAATATATATAATATTATAATATATAATATATATAATATTATTCATCCCAATTTCGGAATACTTGTTTTTTCAAATTTTCTTTATATTGTCGGATTTAATTTTCATATTTACTCCCATATATATATATATATATATATATATATATATATATATATTTAGTTCATAACTTAATTTGGGGACAGATTTATTTTGAAATGTTTCTTGATTTTTTTTATTTCCTCGATATTATCTGCTATAGTACGTATATCATCAACATAGCTTACATAGATATGTATTGTTAGTATTATCTGCGTTATTCAAGAAGGTTCCCGAGTCTGAAAAGAAGGTTCCCGAGTCCGACAAGAAATACCTGAAGAAGGCCGGAGGGCATATCGGCCGAAACGGTGTACAAATAACAATGAAGATGAGGACAATAGTCCGAACAATGCAGATAATACTAATCATCAAGCCTCATCTCAAACATTCAGAGAAATAGTGTAGATAACAATGAAGATGAGGACATTATTAGAAACGATGATATAAAACAAACAGCAAATGAACAAATGTCAATACATTTTTTACAGGTTAATGGATAATGTTGTAAAAATAGCAAACAAAAATATATGAAATAAAAGATTTATAAAAGTATAAAAACGATGCTGAGTTTTCTTGTTTATGAGAATTATTATTTGACAAGTCAGTAGCAGTGGAAAATGTTTAAGGCTGATTTGAATAATTGGCTGTTATAGATATTTCGTAAGTCAAGTTTCCTCTGGTACAATGATAAAACAGTTGAATTTACTGAGCCAATCTTGATATAGTACACGGCTTCTCAAAGGGATTCATATAGCCACTGGGGTCAATAAAATGTTGATTGGTTGTTTGGTGTTTATAGGTATATCAACTCTTTTAGGTTATTTAACCCCCCATATATATATATATATATATATATATATATATATATATATATATATATATATATATATATATATATATATATATGCATGTATGTATGTATGTATGAGTTAAGAGTAAGGAAATGAATCCGACGATATGTATATAGATAAAAGGGTATGAAAACACACTATACGGATAAAATTATATGAATTAATTTCATTTTAACAGTATTGTCTGTTTTCATACCCTTTTATCTCTACATATATATGTATATATATATACAAGGTGTGTCAAAAAAGTATCGGGATTATTTGTACTTTTTTATAGACCTTGTATTCTGAAAGAAAATAACGTTACATTCATTCTCCATTTCTATCTTGGTAAATATAGCTATAAACTTGGTACTTTTTGACACACCTTGTATTCTGAAAAAAAATAATGAATGGAACATTATTTTTTCAGAATGCAAGATGTGTCAAAAAGTACAAAACGTCTCGGTACTTTTTTGACGCACCTTGTATATATATATATATATATATATATATATAATGACTTTACAAATATTTTCCCTTGTATTATTACTTTGGACTAAATCCCCGTAAATTGTAAATAAGCTAAATTCATATTACTGTCTGTATCTTCTTTTTGTGTAACTGATTTTATCTTAGGTTATTTGGATAACGAATTTAGTTAACAATAACGAGTATAATCCCTAATTATATTTTTAAAGAAAACCTCTATGTATTGGATTCTATTGACGATGATTTATTGAATTCTGTCACTGTAGTTGTTGGGATCATCCTACATCAGCATTCTGTCCATCATCATTTGAAACACGTCAATTCTTTACATTTCCCGGGTTTTTGGTTCCTCAGTCCCTTGTCGGATCTTAAGTCTTCCAGCCCTGCATTTTGGAGGTTCACCAAAAGCTTACCAAGCAAGTTTATGCAGTGGCAATTCATTCGTGCACGGTAGAATTTTTACTCTATTTCGGCGCATTTTACATGAGGCATGTGTGTAATGGTTATCGTCAAAGGAAGTAGACTCAGTGACCTTTTCTGTACTAGGCTGGCTGACTTTTAGTGAGCACTAATACTCTTGGGAAAGGTATTCATCCAACTATTCCTTCTCCAGCTATGGGTAATTAGTAGGGCGGATTGGACAATCGGTCTAGGAGAAGGAAGATTTTGAATTCAAACTTGTTAAAATCCACTTAAAAAATGACCATGTGTCACATGCTTTTCGTGCGAATGGGTTTTGTATATATATATATATATATATATATATATATATAATATATATGTGTGTGTGTGTGTGTGTGTGTGTGTGTGTGTGTCTGTGTGTGTGTGTTTCTGTGTGTTACAGCAAATTCCAGGGATATTTGAGCGAGTGCTTCTTTGGAAATCTGTTGCACATTATCAAACATAGACCACCGGAGTTTTGCCATCCTTGTTGATAGTGAAATGGTGTTGAAGATCTTGTTGGAGATTAGGCTGCATGCAGTTACATTAAAATATATTCAAATTAATTTTTATAAAACCTCTTTTAACTTCAGAGAGTTCTTAAGCACCAAATGAGAATCAAACCCTTTCCAGTAGTAACGATATACGAGATGAGGATCCAAATCAATATTCCATGATGAAAAATACCCCCCTCCAAAAAAAACAAAAAAACAACAACAACAAACAAACAATGTTTTGTCAATTCATTGAATACTTTTGTAGCATGACCTTCTTCTTCTCCTCCTCCTCCCCCTTTTCATCTCCTTTTTCTTCTTTTTTTTCTGTTTCTCCTCTTCTTCCTTCTCCTCCTCTTCATCATCATCTTCTTCTTCTTCTTCTTCTTAATCTTTACTTCTTCTTTTTCTTCTTCTTTTTCTTCTTCTTCTTCCGTTTCTCCTCCTCCTCTTCTTCTTCTTCTTCTTCTTCTTCTTCTTCTTCTTCTTCTTCTTCTTCTTCTTCTTCTTCTTCTTCTTCTGTCTGCTTCTATCGTCTTCTATCTTCCATTGTATCGTATCAGGGTTGTTCTCTTTTGGCCTGAGTATATCTCTAGATCTGGATTCAATTTTCTGTTCTTTAATCACGAAACATAGTGGCATCTTCTCGTGTATGCATATTTTTATTCCCCCAAATACATTCTTTGTCACACGCGCGTTGACGAGCGCTGGCCCCAACTCACTAGCTTATCATTCTACTTTACCAGTCGCCTGGTCATGTGATCCTCTAAGTTAATGAGAGGCCCGCTTCAGACGACTATGGGTTCAATATCTGTCAATCAAATTTTCAGTGATCTTTCACTGTTTACCGTTATTTTCACACTAACCAACTCTAACCTTATAAAAATTATAGGTTTCTTCCCATCCATTATGTAACAGTTCATTGGCTGCAAAACTAAATTTCTATAAGTTGTGCTGTGAGAGACAAGGTAACCTCATGTATGTATTTATTTTTATTATATTTATACATATGTATATATATCTGAAAGGTGCTCGTCTTCACCATTCCCTTTTAATCAAAACTTATAATTAAGGTTATTTTCCAATCATTGTAATAAATTGTTTGTATTTTATAAGTGTCCATTAAAAATAATACCATATATTCTCTACTGTCCTACACTATTAACCATGAAGTATGCACAGTTCGTAATATATTTACAATCTTTAAAATATGGTGGAGGAAGGAAAGGAACCGATCTATTCCTCCTAGATAAAACTTTTGGTTAATATGAGACATATGTTTCCATTCTAAAATAAGAATGGATTATTGCTTTCTGAGAGTGCTCTTATAGACTCCACTGTTTATAAAAGAAAAAAATTATACATTCATTAGAGGAAAAAAATGATAAAAACTTTGACTGAGAATACAAAAAGACGATCTTTGTAAGTGAAACAGTGTGGCAAAACAACAACAAAGAACAAAAATATATAATAAACTGAATAAACTTTTGTGGAGTCCATAATGACAACACGCCCACCTTTATCAGATGGTGTGATGATAATGTCGTTGTTTTTGGACAAACCTCTCAGTGCAGATATATATCATTTTTCTCATTTTCTTTACATATTGAAAGTGAATATGATTCAGAAGATAAAACATCACATATTAACAATACCCCGGTGATGGTTTAATATGAATAAAAACTAAAGGTTAAATTTGCAAAATACTTTACACTAAAATAATATTTGAGTACAAACTAAATAAATAACATTTCAATGCATTAAATCAATACTTTCTATTTTAAAAGCAGCTACATTAATACTTTGACTCACGAGTGACCAGACCTAGGAGTTTTCCGAACTAATTCAGCAATAAAATAACTGATTTATCCTTTATTGGTATAATATATATATATATATATATATATATATATATATATATATATATATATATATATATATATATATATATATATATATATATATATATATATATATATATATATATATATATATATATAAGGCAATTATAAATGTATGTATCGCATAAAATTCGATAATTAAAGAAAATAATCTTGACAAGTAAATTCCGCAAAGGATAGCTCGCTATGCAGAACACCGTACAGACTGTTTCGACTTTATTAAGTCTCTTCAGCGATGTATACTAACGACTCCCCTCCGACAGGAATCGAAACCGGGACTTCACAGGCATAGTCAGAGACCATATCCGTTCGGCCGCCGGTACATAGCGAACAATCCCTGCGAAATTAACCTTGTCAAAGATACTATTACACGCCCCTGCCATAGTAGGTAAGTGGACGTTTATTTAGTAAACAAACCCGGCCGTAAGCTCTTACCTACTATGGCAGGGGCGTGTAATAGTATCTTTGACAAGGTTAATTTCGCAGGGATTGTTCGCTATGTACCGGTGGCTGAACGGATATGGTCTCTGACTATTCCTGTGAAGTCCCGGTTTCGATTCCTGTCGGAGGGGAGTCGTTAGTATACATCGCTGAAGAGACTTAATAAAGTCGAAACAGTCTGTACGGTGTTCTGCATAGCGAGCCATCCTTTGCGGAATTTACTTGTCAAGATTATTTTCTATAATTATCGAATTTTATGCGATACATACATTTATAATTGCCTTCAAGCAAAATATAAATAACAATTTATTCAACATTGCTTCTATAAAAACAAACATCCAAAAATCTTATATATATATATACTTTGGTGCGGTACCAAGTTTCTTGGTACAAGGTGATTCTAGGTGGGTCCTAATTCTCTACTAATAAAATATATCAGTGGTCTGAAGAAGCTCGTGAGCATACTCGCGAGTGGAAATGGTCCATAACCACGATACCCATGGTATTTAAGGCCTTTTATTCACAAATATATATATATATATATATATATGTGTGTGTGTGTGTGTGTGTGTGCATAGACATGGTTAATTGATTATTTATATTTTCCATAATTATATATTTGTGTATAATCGTCTACACACACACACACACACATATGCACTTGTGTATATACAAGGTGTGTCAAAAATTATCGAGATTTTTGTACTTTTGACACACATTGTATTCTGAAAAATATAACGTTCCATTCATTCTTCATTTCTATCTGGATAAATACAGCTTTAAACTTGGTACTTTTTTGACACACCTTGTATTCTGAAAAAAATAATGAATGGAACGTTATTTTTTAGAATACAAGGTGTGTCAAAAAGTACAAAAATCTCGATTCTTTTTTGACACACCTTGTATATATTTATACATGTATATATATATAGATACATGTTAATATATGTGTGTATGCATACACATGCACATAAATATATATGTATGTGAGTGTGTGTGAGTGAATACATACATTCACAGGTACCTGCAAAAATATATACACATATAGTGCACACGCACATATTAGTGTTTACTTATACTCTGTTCAGAATAATCAATTACATGAATAAAACTATGTTGATAGCAAATGACTAATCAAATAATGATTATTACATAAGATTTAATCAAATTCTTTCTTAATGACGAATAAAGTTTAGAATAAAATTCAGAAAAAAATATCATTCGATCTTTGTGTGTAAATGACACTTTATTTGGCCAATGTTTAGAAAAAGGAGAAAAATATTACAAAATTAGAAGCTGGTGAATTTTACGAAACCTTTTTATTTGCTTTTCTTTTTGTCTTTTATGTTAAATAAAACATAATTATTATGTGCTGAGTTTGCGAGGGGCGGTATCGAACCTGAAACCCTGTGATTCCTAGACAGATGCTTTAACGACTGAGATAAACCGATTTTACGGTGTGTATGTGGAGGAAACTGATCAATGGCATTTCAGTTTATTTCAATGGGTAAAATTAATTTGATATACGAGGAAGTAATGGAACTCGTAAGCTAATTTCTTTTCTAATAATAACAAAAATAACGTTTAGGGTGATGTGAGAAAAATGACCACACCGAGTTATTTAAAATAAGTTGTAGTAAAACTCTACCCGAGTAAGAAGGTCAAGACTTGGATCGGAGTCAAAAGACTAAGAATAATAATTTTGAAATCTTGCCAATTTACACCGTACGGTAAGAAAGGATATGGTTTTTAAAGAGATTAATCCACATAAACTTTGGCAAGCTAGTCTCACTGATTCATTACTACTGAAAAAATAAGTTCGTTCATCATTTTTCGGAAATGGAGTCAGTGTATCCAATTCAAATCATGAATGAAGCGTGTTGCATTTCACTTCGTCCTAATACACTTGGGAAAGGCTTGGTTTCGTCTGTTCTCCCACAGTTATAGATAATTATTAGTAGGGCATTCTGGGCTCTTTAGACTTGGTACGCCGACCGTTCTTGAAGGGAAACTCTGAATTCAAAACAGGCATTTCTCCGCTAGAAAATTGACCTTGTGTCGCATCCTACCAGTGAATACATACTTAGAGAAATGTGGTTTTCCATCTTCCATTCTTGTTTTTTTATTTATTTGCTGATTGATTTTGTTATGGTCCTCAATTAGAACCCCAACGAGAAAAGGTTATGTTAATATCTAATTCTGGGTACACGAAGCATGCATATGAAATTGTTAGTTTACATCAAATACTTGGTCCGTCGAAATACGACAGACAAACAAACGCTTCTCATGAATTTAATACGAGTGTCATTCAATAAATATGGGGAATTATTTTTTTCTGAATTATTTTCCATAAATGCAAACTATGTATTGCGCTAGTATAGCATTTTTTAAGACTAACGGCAACAAGTACATGAATTAAAACTTAGTTCAATTCTAACAGTTTATTTAACAAGAAAACTATGAATAACAATATAAACGTCCTTCCTATGGATAGAGACAAATTTTAGAGACTTACCAGTCTGATGGAGAATTAATTTTAGGATATTTCGTATCTTCCGTATTAGTCAATCCTCGGTGATAATTTCTGGTCGACTACTCTTAGAAGTAGTCCGCAATGTCTATCTGTCTTTGGCACTAGAACATTTGGGTGCATCACGTGATTGAAACGTCAAATCATAGAAAGACTCTCCCTCACTTAACTCCTCACATAGAAATGAGCGTATTTTACTCACCCAATATCTACGTGGTTTGGAATTGGTTTATAGAAAAAATATTTTAATCGCACAAAAATGTCAGTAAATTAAACAGAGTGATCTAGGATTGAACAGGCCTTTGGGGCCGAGAAGTGCAACCCATGTGAAATTTAGAGAGGTAAGTGTGATGTATGCAGAGAAGCATATTTTAGTCGAAATAAGGTTTGTAAATGGGTTACACATAGGTTTACTACTAAAAACTTGAGGTGTTTCTTTCTTTCTTTCTTTTTGTTTTAGTGGCATATCAACGTTCATGGTTTAAATAATTCCAAAGCCATCATTGTCGAAGATTAATAGTGGTACTATTTAAACCATAACTGGGGAAAACCTGATTCCATGTTGTGGTTACACCGATTCTCTGGTAAGGAAAGTCACAATCGTTGTAGTTAGTAAAAAGTTCACACTGACAGTTTTTTGGTACATAAAAGAACCCGTGACTAATAATTTAATCGAAAAAGGAGCAAGTGAAAACAGTGCTTCCTTAGGCAAATTTCGCTTATTTATTGAAGATTAAAGACGAGCAGTATAATAGATAATGACGTAGCGGGGAATTCTAAATAAAATACAGGTAATGAATAACACGAAACCCTATCACCTGTATTATTTCCCCAAACCAAATTTACCTTATGGCAAACCCCAACCCTGTTTATCATATGGGTGCTAGAAGGCACTGGCTGAGGGTCTTCATGTCCTGGGAATGACGTTAAATTCTATATAATGGTGTGGTTCCAGTTCTGGAGGTTTGGGGAATGTGGAGCGCCCCTTTATCTCCATTGCTCTCTAGTTCACTCTGACTCGGAGTGGTTGTATCTGCTAGGGTCTTATCAATGGGTTAAATATTAAAATGTGTTTACAAAAAGATTGAGTATCCATTAAGAATGAATTTATTTCAAAACTTTGTCGGCATTAAATGACACACTGAGGTGGATACCCCGTAAAACAAACCAAACAGGAAACCTATTTATTTTGACCGGATCCATTATAGTTTCCCCCTCAACGTAATTTTCGATCCATAGTTGCCACCTGAAGATTTTACTCTGGCGGATATGTTGCTACTTTCTGCCAACACGCTCTTGTTTCGTTACATAAGATTTCTATGCATTGATTTCTACGAGCAAGTATTTTTGATTCTATTCAACATAACTTGCGTATTCTCAGATGATTTATTGACACATTAATTCGATGCCTTTCCCAGTCTAAAAAGCAAGCCAATAACAAAATGGTGATGCATTAATCCTTATATGCTGCAACTCATTCAAATGACCAGACATTCAAGATGGTTTTGTGTATTCTTTCATTGGAAAATATCAATCATAGTCTAATGCAGTGTTACACTTCAACTAATGCTGAAAGTCTCTTCCATAATACGTGGAAATACTTTCTTTGTTACTTATTTTAGAAAATTCCCACTTCCAATGTACTGTCAGAGTTTTATCTCCTGTACTTCCAACTTCGACTATTAGATAATGATTGATTTTAATTGAACTCTACACACACACACACACACACACACACACACACATATATATATATATATATATATATATATATATGAACGCTCCGGACGAGCAGTTGCGCCACAAGGTCAATTTTGTAAGTGGAACAGGTTTGAATTCAGAGCTTTCTTATTCCTAGACTGACTGCTCAAACAAGGTTAAATATCCTTGTCTGATTTATATATATATATATATATATATATATATATATATATATATATATATATATATATATATATATAGAGAGAGAGAGAGAGAGAGAGATATAGATAGAGATAGTATAATGTTATCACTAGCTCACTCGTTGACTTAGTAGTGTACTAAGATTTTGCGGTATTGTTTTTGGAGGGGTTAATATCATTGATAGTTATTATGTATATATATATATATATATATATATATATATATATATATATATATATATATATATATGCGACATTTCTAGCGCCTTCTACTAAGAGGAATCACAGGCAATTCTTCTAAAAATCATCTAAAATAAATAACTGTCTGATTTTAATAAAACTTTTGATTTATGAATTAATAAAAGACAAACTTTTATTGTAAATAAATGTTTACAAAATTGAAAAGGCTAATAATTTTTTTCGTTAGTTTTTGTTTTGCGCATTGATTCTCCGTACAAATTTCTTGGTAATTTATTTTTCTGTATGAAAATAAATTTTACATTTTTGGAAAGATTATTCTTTGACGGAACATATGTAAAAAAAAATAAAAAAAAAAAATCGATACTAGAACAGGCTTGGTATTATAGCGTCTTAAAACTTGAAACTTAAGTCTCGTAAATAAGAAAAATATGTACTTGTTTTTCTAAATTGTTAGATCATTTTCTAAGGAATTTTATATTACAAGTACCTGTTGTATACTTTTTAACCTTTTTTTAGTGATTTTTTTGCATTTATAAAATGTAAAATAAATACTTTTGTTTAGTCTAAAGCAAAATCGTATTTATTTAATTAAAGAAAATATTGTATAAAAATATTTAGCTAAAATTAATGACATAATATAGTACAGTCTTTATAAAAAATATTGAAAATAATGTTTGAATTAAAAATTGTCGTCATTTTTATTACTGGAAGTATGTAGGGAGCATAATATTCTTTCTTTTTCTTTTGAAAACTGTTGTTGCTGCTGTGAATAATTTCAAATAAATTAAAATGCTTGACACCTGTAGTGCTCAAACATTGTTTGTTTGAAGAAATTAATCAACAATTGAAATCAACAATAAAAACAATAAAAACAATTTTTACATGCATAATCCTCAATAGAAAGTTACTTCTATGTTCGCATCAAGATGCAATAACTATGTCAACAAAGATTAAGAATTTACGGCAATTACATTTAAAATGCAAAAATTTAGGTCATATGTAACAGAAATGTATTTTTTAAATTTTTTCACATAAACTTGGAATTGTTCTTTATATTAAAATGTAAACGAAAGCATTAAAAAGTTAATTTTCCATTTTTTATTGACGTTTTAAAATATTTTTTAAAAATTTTGCGCGCGTGTGAAAAGTGTGCTTTTTGAGCATCCCTAATATATATATATATATATATATATATATATATATATATATATAATTTATATCTTAAAAATATAACGCTGGCGTTATTTAACGTTACCTGATGATAACCTAGATAAAATTTAGACAAATGTTAAAACCGCTTATTAATGGTTCAAAAGAGAACTGAAAATACTCGGAATGAGAACTCTTTCCAATTTTTTATAAACACTTTTCAAGATGTTGATATTGCGAATATTATCCGAAATTTGGTAAGAAAAATAAAAAACAAACATTCAAACAATTTGTTGATACAATATGTTGTATTCAACAAAATTTGTTTGAACACACACACACACACACACACACACACACACACACACACACACACACACATATATATATATATATATATATATATATAATAAAAATGTTGATGTATAAACGTATCAGTGCCAATTTGAAAAAATATAAGCCAACGTCGATTATTTTTTGAACGGAAGCTTTAGCTAAATACTAGATTGTGCAAGTTCAGCGTTATCCATTCTCGGCAGCTGTAGCCATGTAGCAATATTTATTCTATCATAATATACAAAGAAGTTTTGAGAACATATGTGTGATTTCATGAGAGAGAGAGAGAGAGAGAGAGAGAGAGAGAGAGAGAGAGAGAGAGAGAGAGAGAGAGAGAGAGAGAGGTGGAGAAGACAATTCCCGAAAAGATGAGAAGATTGTTTACGTTGGGTTCGGAACTAAACCCTAGAACACGGGGTGACCAACCGGTGCGCCCTAAGGATCCAATTTAGATTAAAATCAAATTCACAGAGAGAGAGAGAGAGGAGCAAGAGAACAAAAAATATGAGTAACACTGTTTTTTTTTTATAGATGTACTATTTTCCTTATGATAAACAGTTTATATACAAATTTTAACAAATGAAACCTTAAATTTTATTTACATTTTGTGAAATAAAAAGCCAAAAAAACGTAGAAAATATATAGTTTTGAATCTTTACTTAATAATTAAACTATTTGCTTTTGATGAATAGGCACAATTATTTTATTGGTTTGGTTTGTTTGTTGCATTTTACGGCATGTCACCCCTTGTTGGGTTATTTTATGCAGAAGACGTCTTGATTTATTTATTCTTTATGGGTATTCAATTAAAAACATTTTAATCACAGCATTTCTGTCGTACAGCCTTTTCTAGTCCTTTCAGTGTCTGTCCTTGATAGAAACCAAATAATACAAATAAAAATACTTCAGTTCACGATTTTAACTTGTTATCATTTCCTGCTTAGTACATAAACTTTTTATGGCTGGTTAGCGCCAAGCTAACTTTAGCTCAACCAATAACTACATTCTTATGGATAATCTCCAAACTCACTTCTCCCTTATACGACAACAACAAAAATAATTCCGGAAATTCCGGAATTTTAGGTTTCCCTTCGACCTCACGAAAAGGAATAAATATTACGTAGTAAAACGCTGGTTTGTTGCTTCTATGATATCACAATGTCTTTATATTTGAACACGGATACACACCTACTCCACATTTCATCTGAAACCGCCATAATCATAGTCTCCGAATATAGGAAACAATACAAACTATGTATTCACTACACCATTGTACCACAACTTTATAGTAGTAATTGAGAAACTTTATATCATTTTGTCTGCTTCTTATATTGAAACACTAATTACTGCCCTAGGGTAATTAAGTAGTGAAATTTCAAAGTCTCAAGCCTAATGTTCTTTCTACAATAGTTTATATATATATATATATATATATATATATATATATATATATATATATATATATATATATATGAGTATGAAAAGGTGGAATGAAAACATCACACAATGCTGTTAAAGAGAAAACAATTTATAATATAATCATAGCTGATATTGATCAATATTTCGATTTTACAAAAATCATCATCAGAGCTCATTTACTCCGTGGTGTTTGGGTCGGAGATGAGCTCTGATGATGATTTTTGTAAAATCGAAATATTGATCAATATCAGCTATGATTATATTATAAATTGTTTTCTCTTTAACCGCATTGTGTGATGTTTTCATTCCACCTTTTCATACTCATACTGTCGGATTCATTTCCTTTCTTTTAACTTATATATATATATATATATATATATATATATATATATATATATATATATAATAAACCAGAATAATTGGGAATGATTCTATTGTCTTTATTCTTATTCTTATTATATATTATTCTTTATCCTTGGTATATCCACAATGCATGCCCATACAGATGAACATATATAGATATACATGAGGATTCTTACAATTTTCCAGGAGAGCTCAATGTATGATAATTAATTAATTTCATACAGAGCAATAAATATGCATTAGATTAGGATGAAAACTGAACACACCATCATTTGGCTATTATAAATTTGTATCTGCTGGCAGATCTATAAAAGAGACCAGTTTCCTCAGATGGCCATCTCTTAATTTATGTGATGGTTATTTGAATATCATCATCATCATGTCGCGCAGTTTGCACGGATATCCATGACAATCTCTCGCCAACCTTCCCTATCATTCATCGACTCTGGGAGTTCCTCCGCGCAGCAGCCAGCATCCATACATAGTTGGTCAATGTAGGTCCTGACTGGGCGGCCCACATTAGCGTGTCCATGTGCTGGCTTCCACAATAGTACGTCGCTTACGATCTCGTCCTTGTTTCTCCAGCAGTGTCCTGCATGCCTAGCCCGTCTTACTCGTATGGTTTGTGAGATGGGGGGTAGGTGGCCATACAGTTGCTTTTTTGTGGGGTGCTGCTTCCACGACTTATTCAGGACCGCTCGCATCATTCTGGTGCAGCTCCCATCTAGCTTATTCTCAAGGCGTTTTGTTAGGGTCCAGGTGGTACAGCCATACAGCATCACCGACACTACCACAGCCTGGAAGAATCGTCTCTTTAGTTTGTCGGGGAGATCGGATTTCCATATGACTGATAATTTGTTGGTGGCCAACCATGCCTTTCCTATTCGAGTGTTAACATCGCTTTCTGTGGATGAGATATTACTACCTAGGTATGTGAATTGTTCCACCGACTTAAGAGGCTTGCCGTCAAGTGTGGAGATGTATCCTTTCTTTTTGAAGCTCATGAACTCAGTTTTATCAGAGTTCACATATAGGCCGACGCTCTTTGCTGCCTTCTCCAGGCTGTGCAGGAGTGCCTCAGCCTGTGCCGGTGTATCTGCAAGAAGTGCGAGATCATCAGCATATTCTACATCTGTGACAGTTTGTGCAGGATATCGCCTGCTTCTTGCTTTTCTTAGAGTGAAACCTTTTTCTTTTATGGTATCTAGTGAAGTTCGGAGTACATAGTCTAGGCATATGATAAATATATATGGTGCTAATGTATCTCCCTGAAGGACCCCCGCGGTGATGTCGAAGAAATCTGTGTCGCCATCAGGTGATCGTACCATTGCTTTAGTGTCTTTGTAGAGCATCATTATGGCGGTAACAATTTCTTTGGGGAGACCATATGCTAGTAGTATTTGTTCCATTTTCCCTCTGTGTATGGAATCAAATGCCTTAGAGAAATCTACGAATAGTAGCGTTGCCTCTAGATTTTTTGCTCTAACCCCTTCTATGATTCGTCGTATAGTTAGGATTTGAGAGGTTGTGGATCTATTTCTGCGGAAACCGTTTTGGTTTTTCCTGAGGACTTTCTCTATTTCGGGTCGGATGCGATTAAGAAGAAGGGCATTATATATCTTAGCTGCAATAGCAGTAAGAGTTATGCCTCTGTAGTTTTTAGCGATTCCTAGATCTCCTTTTTTTGGGAATGGGAGGATGCATCCTTCCGTCCATTTATTTATTCTATTTTGTCTATATACAGCATTGCATAGCCTAAGCAGTATGTCGTTGAACTTTCCTATCTTCCATACCTCTGGGGGTATTTCGTCTAGACCTGCTGCTTTTCTACTTTTTAGTTTCTTTAATACTTCGTCGAGTTCTTCTGTTGTAAAATCCCCTAGTTTTATGTCTAGTTGTCTATGATCTTTTGGGTATTATTTTCTATGTTTTTAGGTGGGTTCCCCAGAAGTTTCTGGAAGTGGTTTTTCCATTTCTGCAGTCTATCTTTCTGGCTGGTTGCCTTTAGCTTTGATCTAGAGGTACTTTTCCTATCGCTGATTTCATTTACTATTTGCCATGCTAATCGCGATTGTCTGTCTTCCACTGATTGTTTGATGTTATTTATTTGTGCCTGTATATATTCTGTTTGTTCTTTTTTGTATGTTTTGGTTAGTTCTATCTGGGCTTTTCTAAGGTTGTGTAAATTTGTGTTGGTCGGGTTTGTTTTATTGAGTTGGGCTGCTTTTTTATATTATTTCTTTTTTCTCTAACTTCTTCTGTCTCCCAGGGAACAGTGTGTTTAGCTCTTAGTTTGGTTGGTACGCACTCTGCTGCTGCTTCTATGTGAGCACTAACAAAGTTCTCGTATTCCTCGTTTGGTGAGAGGCTTTCAGATGTCTCCTGGAGGATATCGAATTTATTTTTTACTGTGACAGCGTAGCGATTGCATATATCGCTGTTTGCAAGTGTCGACCAATCGTATCGTACAGATTTACTAGTTTGCTTTCTATTTCTACGCAAGCTTAGTCGTAATTTTGCTGTGACTATTCTGTGGTCAGAGGATACTCCTTCAAAGGAGGAATATGCCTCGCAGTTCATAGCACTATTTATCCATTTCTTGTTTATTAGGATGTAGTCAAGTTGTGCTTTTGTTTTATTTGGGTGTGTGTATGTCCATAGTTTGCCCTTCCGTTTTTGAAATTTGGTGTTTAGGCAAACAAGCCTGTTCTCAAGGGAGAGCTCAGCTAGGAGATCACCGTTCCTGTTTGAGGTGTTGTGTAAGCTGAATCTATTGTTTTCGTTTCTCCCTATCTGTGCATTCATGTCACCCCCAATGATTAGTACGTTATGTTTGGGGGGGTGTCGGCATAGGGAGGATAGCCCATTGTAAAATGTATCAATGCCTGTTTCGTCGCTGACATTTGTGGGGCTGTAACATGAGACTATCGTCATGCAGGGATTGCCATTAAACGTAGTACTCAGGATTCTAGGTTGGATTTTTTCTATGCTGTTAAGTGATTTTAGTGCTCGAGGGCTGAGAAGCATTCCTACACACCCTATAGTGGCATTGACGGAGTTTTTCCATGCAGATGCTGACACAAACGTCCAGCCATTTCCAGATTCATGGTATTTTAATTCTATATCATCATGGTCAAACCTATGTTCTTGAACACATATGATATCTATATTCTTTTCGGCTGCGGACGCCGTAAGTTCGGGGAGTTGGCCTATCGTTTTTAATGTTCTAACGTTAAATGTAGCTAGCTTGAGTGATTTTTTACATCTAAGTAGGTTTGTATTGGGTTTGGGTTCTATATCTGTCTTAGATAGGGTTATGTCTTCAGTAGGGTGTTTGTCTTGTTTTTCAATGCTGGGAGTGATGTGTTTTAGGTGTGGGATGTATTTGGAGCTCCGTAGGTAATTTATCGAACACTAGGCCGGTGCTCGAGCCACAGCAGAACGCGTACTGTTTTTGAAAGCAGGGAGTACGTTGCTGTATGATTCTTCAACTTTGTGTAATGTCATGAATGGTTTCGGTTGGGTCGAGGTCATCGATATCTATCGGTAGCTGTTTGACTCATCAATAGGCGCTGGTCTTAGAGATGAGGAGCAGTAATTACCTGACTGAACTGGTTGATCCTGGCCGTTGACCCATTCTGGGTTCTTCCGCCCAGCATCTTGTGGTATACGCCGTTGGCCTATGTAGGCTCTTCCGCCGCATCTCACACCCACTATGCTGCTACCCATGGTTTGGTTTAACGTGCCGACGCGGCATGTCGATTTTTGCAGGGGGGGGGTGGAAGGAAGAGAAGAAACAGACGAGGAAAGGGGAAAAGGGGAGAATGAAAGCAACATATAAGTTTTAACTTAGTTTAAGTCCACATGTCCCCTTCTAGATTAGCGTTAAAGAGGGTGGAGCAAGTGGCCAAGAAAGAAGGGAAGGAATAAGGAAGGGTCAATGGATGGTCGCATCAGAAAGCTACCGTTTGATATTCGACACCCATTAGATACATTTACTTTTAAACCCTCATGTTAGTATAGAAATGGTCAATGTTATACGAATTTCTCAAAATGCGAAACAAAATTATTAATTTGAAAGTATATCGTGAAGAATTAATTCACAAAATTAAATAGTTCATCTTATTCTGTTTGTTCGTTCCACGGACGCATTAACCAAATCAACTGTTGACGGGAATAAAGCAAATTCTAGTGAATAAAATTCAAACACGAGGGGAGGGAGAGAAAGAGAGAGAGAGAGAGAGAGAGAGAGAGAGAGAGAGAGAGAGAGAGAGAGAGAGAGAGAGAGAGAGTCAGAGAGGGGGGCGGCAGTAAGAAGGGTCAAGGGATGGTCGCATCAGAAAGCTACCGTTTGATATTCGACACCCATTAGATACATTTACTTTTAAACCCTCATGTTAGTATAGAAATGGTCAATGTTATACGAATTTCTCAAAATTTGAATATATATATATATATATATATATATATATATATATATATATATATATATATAAATGGAAAATGGAAATGAATCTGACAATATGAGGAAGAATGAATAGAGAAAAGAAAGAACAGAATGGATAATAAAAGATGAATTTAATCAATATCACTTACACATGTGTTTCGGTCAGTTCATCTGTGTGAAAATATTCCGCACACAGAGAAGATTCGACCTTCATCAGAGTGAAATTTTATTTTGAATGAAAAAATTCGTTGGGGAAAAAACAGAGAATTTTTAGAAATGTTCGAAGAGAATTTTTTTTTTAAATCACTTTTGGGACGCTGAAATAGACCGTTATAATTTTGATATTTCATTTTTCTAGGAGTTATGGTCGAAACAATTTTGTATTGCAAAAATAAAGTGTTATTATTTATCCCTAAAATGTTGTTACTGAAGATCTAACTGGGAAGTTTGGGGCATCTATAGCTATGCTTCTTTTAGTGGGAGTATTTTGACTCGGGTATGGAGGATAAAAATGGGGTATGGTCTAGGGAGTGGAAGGAGGTCAGGGGAAGTGTTTAAAAGAATAAATGCATAGGAGAGCTGGCTAGATTAATTAAGCATATCTCGTTTGGGATGTCCTGATTCTGGGAATTTTTTGGTGGTTATTACAATAAGTGGTGAAAATTAAATTTAACATAAACAAAAACATAAACATAAACAAACACTTCACACAAACAAAAACAAAAATAAAAATTTCAAATGTGTGTTTCTTGTCCAGTAAGCCTTGTCCTGTTAATTCTTTTTCTTATGACCGCCTGCTACATTTATAATTAAAAAGATCTTAATTATCGGTGATAGTACATATATATAGATAAGTTTTAAAAATACATGATATCAGTAAAAATAAGGAAATGAACCCAACAGTTTATCAGAGTAAGAAATTTGAAAAACGCACATATGTTGTTAGTTAATGTAGTATTTTTTTAGCTGCTTATATTGCAATATTTCAATCCGTTTTTGGACAATCATCAATGTCTGTCTATTGTAAAAGATGAAAACAGTTTAATGAAAATATGACTGGTTTTAAGGGTAAATAATCCATGCTTCAAACGTCATGCGCGTGTAATTAAGAATTTAAAAAAATCTCTTTTCTTTCCGTCATATTTTTTATTAAACTGTTTTCATCTTTTACAATATACCTGCTCTGAATATGGTTCAAAATGATTGAAATATTAGCAGCTAATAAAAATACTACATTAATTAACAACACCTGTACGTTTTTCAAATTTCTTCCTCTGATATATAAGTTTTAGTAACGTAGTCAAAGAGCTTCGACTGATGATCGTATAGGCAAATACAGAAAAAGCGGCAGAATTAGTGAATAATTTTCATCAAATTATCTGAAAATATATTTTCGAAAAATATGTAAAGTAGCCACGATGCCTATTTCGAGCTTCATTGAGTACAAAAAACTAGATAGTTCCATGACCTGTAGGTCACCGAAATACCATCAGGAGTAAAGCAAGAGGGGTGCGAACTGCCATTGAAAGCCACCTGCAGAGAGTCGTAATGTAAACAGGAAGTACCTCTCCGGAAGAGAGCATACAAGATACAGAGACACAGATACAGAGAAAGAAGACAGACGAAAGAGAAAATAAATAAAAAGAATCGTTGTAGTTCAGAGGGAACAAGCTTCAAGCGACAGTACAGTAGCTGTTAACACATATTTCCTCCTTTCAGACAATTGGCTTGTTAACCCGCGACCCGTATTTTCAGAGTCGATCTCCGAAAGTAATAATGGATGTTATATATAATTGTTTAGAAGACATGATGTATGTTTCTCTCCCACCGCTATTCGATGAAACCCCGAGCGGTTAACAATTCGTTCCCTCCACAGAACATAAAGATATTTGGCGCCAATGACCGGATGTAGTTTGCAAAGAAACATATGTTACGAACCAATAGTTATCAATACGTCACAACAAATGAACACTGAAAAAAATAAAAAGGGGAAAAAACAAAGAGGTAAATAATTTCAGACTGGGACTAGACTCGAGTAGGAACTGAAAAGAAAGGAAACAAAATCGGGAAGAAACCAAACTCACACATAAAAAATACAAAAAACAAAATAAAACAGAACAAAAAAAAGAACTCCCCCCCCATAAATAACAAAAATAAATAAATAACAAAAAAAGGTGTATGTTTAGAGTGTTGAGTGAATAATGAAAGGAAAAAAATAGACGAAGAAAAAAACTCACAAAGCAGTGAATCCAGGACTGAGACAATTCGGCCGGAGATAACAGCAATATTTCTTTTCGCAATACACATACATTTCTTTAGTTTGCATGTACAATTTTGTCGTACATATTTTCTACGCGGGTTTTTATTTTGTTATGGTTATCGTCGTAGGAAATAGTCGGCGAACTGAGTTCAAATCCTGGGACAGGTTGTTTGCATTTCACATTGCACTAAACCCATTGGGAATGTTATAAATAAAGTCATTCTCCCTCTAGCTATAGGTAAATAGTTGAACAGACTGTGCATTTAACTTTGGTATGGCAACCGATCAAAGAAAATGTTAGTTTCTCGTTGGATACACCATACTTGTGTCACATCCTACCCGTGGCGACAGTTTTGGTTAAATACCTACTAGAAACTATATAACTACTTAAAAAGAAGACTAATTTCAGCATTAGTTAACCTGTCAAAAGTTAACATGTTGTAAAAAGAACAACAACCGACTAACTGATTTTATAATGTTCTTACTGACAAGTACCGGGTTTACCATTGGCAGATGAATGAGATGTTGGGTAGGTTGTAAAGTTATTCTTTGGTCAGGAATAATAGATGAGTTGGGCCGTGGAGTCAAAACGAGTTTGGTAGCATATAGTGGATTTTTAAAGCCAATGTTTAGCCTTAGTTTAGTAAAAAGTAGCTTTACCTATCCCAGGACACTAATCTTTATTAGACGCTTGCATGGACTTAATGCGCATGCAATCGTCGACTACATGATTAATATTACCCAGAGAAATCATAGATTAATCGATATGAAACCTCCTTATTCAGATATCAATCCAACTGAATATAACTGGAAAATCCTCAATATATATATATATAACAACCCCTCCACACGAGTAGGATTTGACAAAAGGTCAATTTATTAAGCTGGGTTTAATAGGTTTGTCTTCAGTTTTCCTTCTAGTTGCCTAACTGAAGTTAAAGTGCTCAGTCTGCCCTACTATTTACCCATAGCTGGAAGGAGAATAGTTGGATGTGTACCTTTCCCAAGGGAATTAGCATTATATGTAATGCACACATCATCGTCCAATATTACGGTGTCGATTTCCTCTTACGATAACCATTACACACGTGCCTTAATTAGTAGATTTAAGCTGGACGAAAAGATTCAATGAAAAACGATTTACAGTAACCTGTTTTATAAATTGCTCAAACAACTCCTCATCTTCAGGATGTGACACAAAGTCAGATTTAATGCCAAAGCTATCTTTGTAGAAGACCAGAATTGGTACTATTTAACCCATAATTGGGATGGATGAGGGGGTCCATAAGCTTCCCAGGTATATTAGTCCGAAAGGGAACGTAAAGCCGCAATTGAAGTTCGAACTCGCTTACTACGTTGTCGCAGTCCAACACGTTAGCCACTATGTTACAGGGACTTCTCTTGTTATTTGAGTATGTGTATTTAACACTCCCTCCGCATATATATGTGAAGCATTTTTACGCGGGATTTAACAGCTTTGACTTGAGAGTTTTCCTTCTCCAAGATCGGTTTCCATACCAAGGTTAAAAAAGCCAAGTCGGCTTACTATTTACCCATAGCTAGGTGGAAAAGATGTATACATACCTTTCACAAGCGTATTAGTGCTATGTGAAATACAAACAGCATCGTCCAGGATTTGAAAAAAAAAACAGGATTTTTGTGCGATAATAACCATTGCACAACGATAGTGAAAGAAGTCGAAAAAGCTAGATAAATACCTGGAACTTGCCAGAGAACTGAAAAAAGCTTTCGTACAGTAATACCAATCATTTTGACAGTAATACCAATCGTAGTCGGGGCCTTTGTAACAATCGACAAAAACTTGAAAAAGACACTTGATGAACTAGAGATTATAGGTAAATGCTAAACTATCGAGGCCAGAACATTGTTAAGATCAGATGGTATACTAAGAAGATTCCAGGAGACCAGAAGAAAATTGCTGTCACTTGTACTTTAGAATGGCTAAGATAAACCCTACTTTGGTTAACCAGTCACTTACACTAATGAACATACGAGAAAAGTGAGAAATTTAATCAAAATCTGATCGACAGTTAGTCAGGACCATTGACACTTCTAAGTTCCTATCTGAATTTTCAATCTGAGACTATAAAACAGTTTCGCTAATTTCCAGACACACTGTTTCCAGCCAAACATATTCTTCGGTACCAGAGCATTCTTACTCAATTGGTGTAATTATTTTCTATTCCTTAAAACTAAAAACAAAAACTCAGTTTCATGGGTGCAAGTATGGGACTATTGAGAATCTGCAACAGGTCGTTGGAATTTAATGTATGTGTGTGTGACTCATATATATATATATATATATATATATATATATATATATTCAGGGTGTTCGGGATAAATTTGACATATCTATATTTGGATATTTTTCTCCGTAGGTTGGAGGTATTGACGCACACTACACATCCTTTAAAAGCTTGGACCCTTCTTCATTCATATACGTGATGACAAATAGAATGGACGAGTGGAACCCACCTGAATCATGGAAGATAATAACTTGTATTATAATGATCTGCACCGGCCATCAAAATAAGGAGATTATGGTTGCTGCCTAATGCTCCCTAAACACTGTAAAAACAGTTAGGTATTAACTGGAGAATTGCAATTAATACTACGAGTCTGTGGCGAGAAGAAAGCAACAAAAGAGACGATCTGATTGCGTTCTTACAGCAGATTTCCTCGAAAATCTACAGAAAAAGTGTTGGAGGACCCGCAGAGGCCTACGTGTAGTTGCTAAACACTATAGTCAAGCCCTGGATAACAAGGGTAGCCAATAGTAGGCCATATGTATGGCAGCAAGATTCAGCCCCCTGTCACACCTTTGGGAAAAGTCAAAAATTGTTGTCGGTGAATTCTTACGACTACACCAGTCCCAATGTTTGGCCTCCGAACTCCCCAGATTTTAACACCGTGGATTATTATGTATATGGCGCTGTGGAAAAAGACACCAATCGCCGTGCCAGTACTACGAAAGCCCAGTTAATCAACAGAATTAAGGTAGTTTTTCAGGCCCTTGCCAGGGTAATTGTAACATCAGCTTGCTCCAGGTTGCGGAACAGGATTGAGGCTGTGATGGACGCTAATGGCGGTTATTTTAATTGAAACTTGTTGATAGTAGTGTAATTTCTGTGCCTGTCGAATATCTTTACAATCCATTAAATTTTGTAGTTACCCAGCACCTTTTCTTTTTCCTTATGAAACTGTCAAATTTCTCCCCAATACCATATATATATATATATATATATTATATATATATATATATATATGAGAGAGAGAGAGAGAGAGAGAGAGAGAGAGAGAGAGAGAGAGAGAGAGAGAGAGAGGAGAGGGAGAGGGAGAGAGAGAGAGAGTGAGAGAGAGATAGAGAGAGGGGGAGGAAGAGACAGAATGCTGCAATGTTTAGTTATGAATAATATTTAATGATATATGATAGTATATGTTTTAATAATGTTATGTCTCAGAAATAAAATACTGGTTGATTGATTGATTGATTTTAACAGCATATTGACCTATCTATGCTTATTTATGCCTAGTAATTACCTACTTTCAATGGGTGGAAATGTCTTCGTCGGTATGTAGTCTTCCCAAGGGGGCTATTTTGATGTAGATAAAAACTGGCTTGTAATTAAATTTATGAAAATAATTTTGCACAGCCTACACAGTGTCCTTCTGTCTTTTTTTATGTGACTGACCAATCATAAGAAGACATTTTCGACTTAAATGAATCATCAAATGTAGCAAAAAGTGTACATCTCACCACTTTCACTTTATCACACCCATCTTTATTAAACCGTCTTTTTTTATTTAGAAAGTTCCGCTTTGTTACACATTTGACATCAATTTCTGGCGGTAATTAAAAAGACAAAAACGCCTGGAATCTTTATTGCGTATATCTAATATAATCTTGTTTCAAACTTAGACAGAATCGCCGTTCTTTTATTGCTACTGCCTAATTAAGGAAACTATTTATAAAATCGACGATGTGAAGCTGCCAAATCCATTATTATCGACAATACTTCTCTTAAGATTAATTTAACACTAAACTACTCTTCGACGGACGATAATATCTTATTCAAATTGCAATAAGAATATTACACCCTATTTGTGGGTATACAGATCGTTATGCACTTGATCATGCGGTCTGTCCTTTTATCTGAGTTTCTGAGTCGAATTGGCTTATGTCTCCCCAGTAAAGAAATAGTTAATAAAATATTCCCTGTATGTATTTGAGAATATTTATTTCGATCTGTTAAGAAGTCTTAAATATTTAGCATCTATTCAAAGTGACTCTCTTCATTTGGATTATATCTATTGATGGCATGACGACAAATAATGTTTTATGTTAGATTAGTAATAAATTCTAAGAGGGTAGATATAACTGAGCCTTTTGTATTAGGCAGATTTTAATAGGAAATATTGAAGAGATTCGTGGATTGCGTCCAAATTTGATTAAATTCAATTCAATCAAATGTATTTCATTGGTAGAGTGTTTTGTTTTACGGCATATCAACCCTTTTCGGGTCATTTAAAGCCGAATCAAGTCATTTTGATAAACAGAGAACTCAGGTTGCTTACAGTACCTTTTGTTGCTTAAGTGGTCACCCAAAAAATTCATTTGGTGGTATTTTAAGCTTTGTTACATGTTCAAGAATAAAAAATAAAAAAATCAAACAAAGAAAAACACACCTTCTAAAAGTATGAAATTAAAAGTTTCTATTACATATTAATAGGTATTTGCATTTTTTCGCTTACTCTAAAAAAAGGGTGCTCACAGGAAATTCTTCTAAAAATCATATAAAATAAACTAACTATCCGATTTTAATAAAACTTTCGGTATATGAAGTAATAAAAGACGAACTTTTATTTTAAATAAATGTTTACTAAATTGAAAAGGCTAATAATTTTTTTCGTTAGTTTTTGTTTCGCGCATTGATCGCCCGTACGAATATCTTTTTTTGTATAAAAATAAATTTAATATTTTTGGAAAGATAATTTAATGACGAAACATATGTAAAAAAATAAAATCGCTACTAATTCGGTTTTGGTAATAGGGCATCTTAAACATTTGAAACTTAAATCTCGTAAATAAGAAAAAAAAAATTTTTTTCCTAAATTGTTAGATTCTTTTCTAAAGAATTTTATATTAAAAGTTCCTATTGTCTACATTTGTTTTTCAGGGATTTTTAAAAATTTATAAAATGTAAGATAAATACTTTTCTTTAGTGTATAGCAAAATCGTATTTTTTTAATCAAAGAAAATATTGTATAAATAATATATATAAAAAAATAATGACATAATATATTTCGGTTTTTATTTTTTTAAAATTTGAAAATAATGTTTGAATTAAAAATTGTCGTCATTCTTATTAATGTGTGGATCTAAGATAAATAAACTATTGGTTTTGGGGAAAACTCTTTTTGTTGTTTCAGCGATGCGTGTTGGGGTAATAGAATTTTATTATAAGTAATTTCTAACATTCTAATTTTGATTTTCCCAACTATTTTTTTCAATAATATCAAAAGTTAAATCGTGAGGCATCAATGAAATTAGTAATTTGTTTTTGCTCAAGGAAAAAAAAAATTACGTATGTATGATAATCCATAAAAAAATAATATGATTGTAATGCGCATGTCAAAATGCGATAACTATGTCAACAAAGATTAAGAATTTGCGGGAATTTACGGGAATTTACTTTAAAATGCAAAAATGTAGGTTTTATGTAACAGAACTTGTTTTTTCTTTTTTATAACACATACATTTATGTTCTTTATATTAAACTTAAAAGAAAACATTAAAAGGTTAATTTTCCATTTTTTTTATTGACGTTTTAAAATATTTTTTAACAATTTTCGCGCGTATAAAAAGAGCGTGTTTTGCACCTACCTACATATTAAAGAGAAGAATTCTCATATTGACGAGTATCGAGCCATATTTCAAGGACCAGCAAGGAGATTAATGCGTGCGTTGCAGTCAATTACTAAAGCTCGCTTTGTTAGACACTAGTCTAGAAGATTACTTTGTGGCAGGTTGTTATTTACTAAGCTAATCTCAGTTTTGCAAAAGGCTTAAGAGATTAAAGAGTCATTTCCAACGAATACTTTAGATATGCTCAATTCTGGTAGATTAATGCCTGTGAGATAATAATTTACTTAAGTTAGCTTTTGGGCATACATCTGTACGATTGATTCGTATGAAGTACTGATTTATTAATCTTAGTTTATCAAAAGGATAGACGATTAATATGTGTCATGTTATTTACTAAACTTATGTTACTTAAGCGTATGTCCAGAATATTAATCCGTATGTTTAAGTAAATTTACTAAACTTATCCTAGTTAGACAGAAGTGTACCAGATTAATGCGTTTGAGTACATTTATTAAATTGAACCTACTTATGCCTAAGTGTTATAGATTACTGCGTGTGAAATAGTAAATTTACTAAGCTTAGTGTCAGTAGGTTCTTGTCCAGGAGATTAATTAATGCATGTGAGGTAATATATTATATATAACCATGTGATATATAAAAATAAGCTCCGTTGATACCTTTCTGCTCTAATGATTACCAGGCTAGATTCCCATAACTACTGAATAGCGAGTTCTATCCTCGCTAAATGCCTCATATTTGGGAGCTTGTGTCACATCCGACCCGTACAAGACCTTCATTTCTGCTCTTATTCTTGTCCTCTTTAGCTTGTTGTTAAAAGGCCATCGAGTAGTATGTTGTTATGTCTAAAATAAACGTGTCTATCAAAATTTAAAATGTAACCATTTCCTTTCTACCGATTATATATTTGTAAATATTTTATTCTATTATCATGATTACACCATGTTTTATAACACGATTTACACGACGTTAAATAATATTTTGCGTTCACCTACTGTTGATTTACGTGTTAAATCTTTATATTTCTATTATTATCATTTCAATTATACGAAGTCTAATATGAATTAACATTCAATGTGTTATACCTTCTTGCACATTTTACTGGCAAACATTCATTAAGATACTCATATTAATGATAATCTCTTGAAATGTTTTTCGTGTAACAATATAATGAATGATATTTGTATCTTTTAATTTCCTAGTCAGATGATTTCTTTCTTTTTTTTTTTCGCGTGAATTGTTGTTCATAATTTGTTATGAAATAAGTATTGATTCTTTTAAATTAGCAATGAACTAAAAACTCACACCTGTTTAGACACCAAAAAGCGCTGATTTTAAATCGTCTACAAAAAAATAGGCTAATTATCGGATTCTGATAAAATTTCCGGTAATTAAATGAAAAAAGAACGAAGTTTATTTTAAAAGAAGTTTTTATTTAGAATTTTGGAGTCAATTTTTTCTTGTTTTCTTTCTTCTTTTTTTTGGCTTTTTTTATATGTCCACTTCCCTTAATTAATTAAACTTAAGCCAATTAACTGGATAAATGTGTTTTGTTTAACTTTTAAAAAATGGCGCGAGTCTGTTAAAGGCAACGTTACCCTTGGTGGTTTAAAAACGGCAACATTTAAATAGTAAATATTTCTATTCGCCCGGTGAATTTTTACTGACTCGTTTTTTTATATTTTTACAGGGAATATAGACGGTAAAATTGAAAAAAAAAATATTCAAGTTAAATTATATTTGAAATGTTTTCCAAATTTACAATTCTTTTTAAAATTCTTTCAGTGTATGAAGGTATACACCCAACCCGTTCTCTATGGGTAGGATGTGACACAAGATCGCTAATATGGGGCACCAAAGAGGATCATACACGAAATTATGTAGTAATTCATCTGTTAGACAAGCTTGCTAACCATTACAGTAGGTATTTACCAAACCCTTTCGCCACGGGTAGAATGGGACGCAAGATCGTAAGAATGGTCCTGCTATATTAGCTTGTTAATTATTACACCAGGATCGGATGCTGTATTTACCCAACCTGTTCCCCAAGCATATGATGTGACATAAGGTCGCAAGTATAGTGCATCCAGCGAAGATCGAACTGGTAATTTAGTAGTAATGGGTCTGCTTGACTAGTTTGTTAACAATCACACCACGATGGGATTCTCTAGGTGTTCATGTAGGTATTTACCCAAACTGATCGGCACGGGTAGGATGTGACACAAGATCGCAAGTATAGGGCATCCAACAAAGATCGAAATCGCTATTCCGTATTAATGGATATGCGAAAATAGCTTGCTAGAAATTACAACCCAATGGGCCGCCCTGAGACTAAGAATTTGTAATGTAAATGTAATAAGGTTCAATAGATAAATATAACTAGAATACTGAAATATATTTAGTGTTAGTATTTTTTTAAAAATCCTCTTTTTTTCCTTGTGTGGTTTTCATTTGACGATATTTTTGAGAGCGAATATGGTTTGCGTCATAAATCTGTTAAGTGGAAATAACCCTTGTTAACTGGATGACTGAAAAGTGGTGTTGAGTGTCTGCTGTGAAAAAAAAATGCCTGTGTATATTCTTAGTAGATATTCACCTAACTCGTCCACCCAAGATCGCAAGTATGTGACATCCAGAGAGGATCCAACTACTAATTCAGTAGTAATGGATCTATGAGACTATCTTCCTAACCATTACACTACGATAGCACATACGTATACATAATTCAGTAATAATGGACCTGCGAGACTAGCTTGCTAAGCAGTGCAGTATGGGACGACCATCTTTTAGTGAAAGACTTAAAATGTGTAATTTAAATCTAATAAGATTGCATAAATAAATCAATGTGACTAAAATGCTGAAACATATTTGGTGTAAGTATTTTAAAAAAAATTTTTTCGTGTGTGGTTTTCTATTCGACGTTATTTTAGTAATGGAATACGATTTGCGTTATAAATCCGTTAAAGGGAAATAACTCTCATTAACCAGGATACTGATAAGATGTTTTTTTTATCGTCTGCTACGAAAAATATTATCTGTGTACATTTCCTTGTACATTTCCTAATTTCTAAAATTTCTTTTTAACAAGAAATATTGCAGAATCTTTCTTCTTACCTCGGCGAAACTCGGATTGGAGGCGGGGAAAGTTGAGACATTCTACTGTTGAGCAGATCGTGTTTAATTCTTTTTGTTATGGTCAGTGGGGAAAGTTGATTTGTCACTTTTTTGGAAATTCAATATAACTTTTGTGGCTAAAGATGGGGTTTGGTATTATAAGAACTGACATAAAAAATTAAATTGCTAACTTTAACACTCAGTCGAGCATTTAATCCCAAAGATCGTCTGCAAAAAAATACACGAATACTTTATTTCCGCAGGATTTTTCTAACAAAGTAACTTCACAATTTCATTATTTCAATAATAGATCCAGGTAAAATTGATATTTTTCATAAGATACAATAAATGGAATATATATTCAATGTTTTAAATTTGCATTGTTCATTGAACATTGCACTAAAACCTCTTGCACTATATAAGATTATGTAACTATAGAACTAAATTGTTCAGTGTATTTTCCTTTCGATGAAAATCTAGGTCTTATTTGGTTGAACACTGATTTGGTTATAATGTGTTTGTGCCTTGCTTCCTGTCCATACACAATCGGTGAAGCTTCCGTCGTTAATTTAACAGCTCTTTTCACACTTTGTAAGTGGGCGGGTAAATTTGGAAATGTCAATTCTGTTCCTTGCAGTAGATATTCTAGTACATTCATTCCTTGAAAAACCTTTTGCAAGTGTTGAGGTCAATCAAAGTTGGCTTCAAAATTGATTGAAGTAAATTTTTAAAATCTTTTCTTTAGTGGTTCGCTACCTCTGAAAAAAATATTGGAAAATTTACCCATACTTGATTATATTTTTGCGATGTAATTTGAATAAAACTAATAATTGTTGTAAATTGACATGACTAATTAAGTATGAATAATCTCTATTTACGTAATGGACAAAATATTTTATAGCCACTTCTCTCATCTCCAATTCATCGGACTTCAACATTGACAGCAAAATATTTTCCGAAAACAAAGCCAAGCTATTGTGCTCTAAATTTTTAATGTTACATTCTGTATTTCAGTGCCCATCTCTCTTGTTAATGTTACGTGGCACTCTGGTCCCTTGCTTTTTAAAATCTTTTTGTTATCATTTTCCTCTAACTTTTTTGTATTGCAAAATGTCCTTATCCACTTTACAATCAACTCCAATGTAAATGAGATTGTCATAGTCCTAGACATGCTTCTTGTGGCTGGTTACTTACTTACGCCTTTTCTCTATTTTAGATTTGTCTGGAATAACGTATTTATATATATAATATATATATATATATATATATATATATATATATATATATATATATACGCATATATATATATATATATATATATATATATATATATATCGCACACACATACGCTCACGTACACACACGCGTTCACAAACCCATGCACACACACCACACGCATATATATATATATATATATAGAGAGAGAGAGAGAGAATGAGAGAGAAAGAATAAATTAAAGCTTTAATATAGTTATGAGCAAAGAGAAATGTCATAGTGACTAACGTGTTGGACTCCGACATTATAGTAAGCGAGTTCGAGCTCCAGTCGCGCTTTTACGTTTACTTTCTGACTAATACCCTTCGAAAAGGCATGAATCCCCTTATCTCCCAGCGATGGGTTAAATAGAACGATCATAGTACTAGAGGTATGGATTTGGTATTAAATATTGAATAACCCGAGGAGATAGATACATAGATAACGAAGAAAAACCCAAAAAGAAATGCTAATTTTTCGGCGAAAACTTCTACATTCTATATTTATAACATAAACTACAAATGTAAAGGTATCCTTAAGCCCTTTTTAAGGGGAGTTGGTGTTGAAAGAAACAAACTCAAATTTCTGTGTAACGGTCTATTTTTGTGTTATAAGCAAAACTCGCTTGTCAATTAGTAAAATTATATGGCTTATTATTCCGACAATCCATTGGCTTACACAGATTATACTGCCTCGAACAGAAATAAAAATAAAATTATCACATGAAGTATATTTTTATATTTTCAATGTTTATATTTCTGTCTAAATATAAAATACCAAAAGATGCCAGACATCTTCCTTACATTGGTAATATATTGTTCATAAATCAACAAAATGCTGAAAACAAAAATCATAGAAAAATGAAATAAACTAGAATTTACAATAGATTTTTCCTACGCAATACAAAATATCAACACTGCATTTTCATATATACTATTAATAAAAATGACAACAAATTAGAATCTAAAGTTTATCATACATTTACAAATACGAATGACCACAATTTTTTTACTGACATCACAATACCAAAAATTAAAAGAAGATTAATTATAGGTTTTATATCTTAGATCCCTTAGGTATATACCCCAATATCTTGAGACGAACTCTCAAGTGCATAGATAATTCCTTTGCACATCTACAATATCTCATGTCCTTTATCCAATATGCTAAAATAAAATCTTATAAAATTTGCCAAAAGAAATGTACCAAAAGAATAATATTGCTTTTAGAAATAAAACAAAAATTTCAAATAAATTTAATTAACTGCAAAACTGTTTTCAACGCAGTTAGCTGTAATTAATCAATATCTAGAATTATTCAGTGAATTTGGCCCAGAAGATCCTTATGGTGAAACTCGAGTTGGTTATTTCTGTACACACTATATCAATAAATCCGCTCTACTTACGTATTGAGCACTTTATATTTGTTATAACGCTGGCTTATCCGAGTAACACTTATACCAACCAAATATTTAGACCAACCCAATATTTTTATCGGTAAGTCATTCCTTTTATATATATATATATATATATATATATATATATATATATATATATATATGCATTCTCTCTCTGTGTGTGTGTGTGTGTAAGCAAATCATGGGCTCAGGATCACATGTTGCATAAACATGTGATCTTGAAGCCAACAAAAGTTCATAGTTTTTATGCAACTGTTCGTATTCAAGCATAAACACATACACATGCGTACATATATATAACTATATACACACATACTCATACCTACACACACCACACCTCACACATAGATATATATAATCATGTTTATATAATTACTACTGATTTCCAGGTTGTTGAGAGAATGAATATAAAAATACATGGAAACGGAATCAAATGTGCGACAGACACAGAAATGTATTGAGATAAAATTAAGATTACTGGTTTTGCTAGATAATTTAGCACTGGCAATGATAGCAACGTTAAGCGAGTTATCAAAGTCGGTGAGGCTTCAGGTGGCGAGAAACAGAACAATGAGGCGGTAAGAGTTTTGGATCGAATAGAAAGAAAAGACACGGAGAATGGGAAGGAGGAGGAGGGGGAGGAGAAGGATGAATGGAAGACGAGCGAGAAGGAGGACATGAAGAACGGAAGTTTCAAACAAAGAATGGAATTTCTCTCTGAAGAACCACAAGAATTCACATGTCTGCTCCAAAGTTATAATTTGTTGTATTGCTTTCCTTTTGCCTCTGCAGTCTCTCCTCTATATTCACGTTCTGTTTTATGGCAATCATTTTAGAGCCTTGTCTGCCTCGACATTTCTATTTTCATTGCATTCTTTCGTGGCCTGATTCGGAAACAACCTATAGATAATAGCTGGGTTGGGTTTGCTGAGATATTTGGTGAGAATATGTACCCTAAAGCGGGAAAAATATTTTTGTGACGGCTGGCAATATTTCAACGGGATAGATTCAGTTTCTGTTTTTTTTTTTCGTTTCTCCTTTTCTGATTATATATATATATAATTGAAATAATCATGACAAGCAAACTCTGCGAATACCGCGTGCGACGTGTGGAACACTGTACAGCTGTTTCGACCTAATTAGCTCTCATCAGCAGTGTATACCTTCGACCCCCCGACAGAGATCGACTGGAGAACCCAGTATGCAGAGTCAGAGACTCAACCCCTAGGCCACCGGCACGCCACACACGAAACTCGCCAAATCAACTTGTCAATGATAAATGCGTCACTGCTATAACCTGGTGTGTCGTGTAGCTCCATCCACAACATAATAGAGGACACGGTTACCTCTCGGAGTCACGTCTTCCCGGAATGACGGCACGCATCTACGTACTCATACCCATGCTGAGCACAGAAATATAGGAAATTTATTTATACATAGAGAAAATTTGATAATTATAATTGAAATAATCATGACAAGCAAACTCAGCGAATACTGAATATATATATATATATATATATATATATATAATATATATATATATATATATATATTGGCTGCATCAGGTTTTTCAATGGTTGAGACGGGTTGCTGTTGTAAGTACTGCCCGTGCAGCTTCTAAAGGGGGCATTGGTCATTAACAAATGTTTGTCTCTCACGTGTGCCAACGACAAAACGTGCTTTATATAACGACGCATTACAGAGATGAGGATCTAAATATCTTTCAAAGCAAATCTGTTATAGATAATTATAAGCTAACCATAATCGTTTGATGAATGGTAAACTATACTCTCCACCCATCTATACATTTATATAGTATTTAATGATTTAAATATTTGATGCTTTATGCTGGAACAATTTAAACCTTTTTGTAGTCGACCTTTTAATAAACTGTTAATAGTGTTTATTCTACTGTCTTCTATTACACAACCATTCAAGGGAGACGAATGCAACAAGAACGAACACGTAAGTGACGTTCTCCTCTGGACACATACACATTGGCAGACCAATGTGGGCCAACCAGCAAAATTCTATATCAATGAGCCCTCTGTGGATTCTGGATACCGCGTAGAAGACCTGCCATTGGCGATGACAAATCGGGACGGTTAGCTAGAGAGTGTCATCGGAGCCCCTACTGATAGCACGTTCTGATGATGATGATTATGATGATGATATATATATATATATATATATATATATATATATATATATATATATATATAGAGAGAGAGAGAGAGAGAGAGAGAGTGAGAGAGATGCCAAAATGTCTGTATGCAATTGTTTAATTTCTCACGTACTTTGAGTCAAGAACAAAGAAAGTGGATTCTAAAGCTGTACTGGCTGACTGGACATTCTGGGGATGGTGCGCAGAATGTGGCAAAACGGATTTGATATTCCTCTTACATGAGTCTTAAGAGAGTTATAGCTTTTTTGGACCACCCTAAATATATATATATAATATATATATATATATATATTATATATATATAGTTACGAAATTTATTCAATACATAAGGTGGATTTTTGGTTAAGGAGTTGGCCATAAAAGGCACTTACACCTTTGTGATGTATCCTTTTATATTCCAGAAGAGTATCAGCATGACTTTCTTTATTAACCGCTGCGTCTGGAACATTTTTTTTACCAGAAAGTCAGTCTTTTTGTACTCCATGAACTGTCTTTTCGACTATGCTTCATAGTGGCAAACCCTTGTTTAGCCCATTTGCAAAAAAAAAAAAAAAATTAGACTAAATCATGCTTCTCCATACATCTTACACATTAAATTACCACCATATATATATATATATATATATATATATATATATATATATATATATATATATATATATATGTGTGTGTGTGTGTGTGTGTGTGTGTGTTTGTGCGTGTGTTTTTTGTGTGTATGTTCATGTGTAATAAATGAAGGAAAATAATTTTAAATTTGCTTTATGTAATAGATTATATCAACTGCAACAGGCTTAGCTCGTAGCAGCATCTTCAGATATAGAGCAAAACATTGTGGTTACTGATCTATCCGGGAATTTTTTAGCATATAATGCTATACTTCTTTTAGTGTGTATGTCTTCATCTGGAGTGGAACGTTAAAAGTTGAATGGGCTAGGCAGCTGCTACGAGCTAAGCTTGTCTCAGTTGAAATAATTACATGAACTAAATATAAAGCCTTTTTTCTTTATATATTCATTGAATTGCTCTTTCTGTTCGCACACCGAGAACAAGGCACATCGAGCTCTCACTAAGAATGACCCGTATTATTACAGTTGAACTCTACATGAAATAGTCCTAATCACTGTATATATATATATATATATATATATATATATATATATATTATATTTATATTTTGCTTGAAGGCAATTATAATGCATGTATCGCATAAAATTCGATAATTATAGAAAATAATCTTGACAAGTGAATGCCGGCAAAGGATGGCTCGCTATGCAGAACACCATACAGACTGTTTCGACTTTATTAAGTCTCTTCAGCGATGTATACTAACGACTAACGATGTATACTAACGATGTATACTAACGACTAGCCATCCTTTGCCGGCATTCACTTGTCAAGATTATTTTCTATAATTATCGAATTTTATGCAATACATGCATTATAATTGCCTTCAAGCAAAATATAAATAATAATTTATTCAACAATGCTTCTATAAAAAAAACAAACATCCAAAAATCTTATTCACTTCGCCGAAGAGCTTACGGCCGGGTTTGTTTACTACTCAATAAACGTCCACTTACCTACTATGGTAGAGGCGTGTAGTATCATTGACAAGGGTAATTTCGCAGGGATTGTTCGCTATGTACCGGCTGCCGAACGGATAAGGTCTCTGACTATGCCTGTGAAGTCCCGGTTTCGATTCCTGTCGGAGGGGAGCCGTTAGTATACATCGCTAAAGAGACTTAATAAAGTCGAAACAGTCTGTACGGTGTTCTGCATAGCGTGCTATCCTTTGCCGGCATTCAATTGTCAAGATTATTTTCTATAATTATCGAATTTTATGCGATACATGCATTATAATTGCCTTCAAGCAAAATATAAATAATAATTTATTCAACAATGCTTCTATAAAAAAACAAACATCCAAAAATCTTCTCCATAATATAGTTGCTTCGGTAGTCTGCCGTCTTCCATCCTAGCAAGATGTCCAGCCCAGCGCATCTGGTTTCGTATGATGCGTATTTCTATGCTGGACGCATTGGCTTGTTGCAGGACATCGGCGACTGAGGTGAGGATTGCCGCCCTACGTTTAAAATCTTTCTGAGACATGTCTGATGAAATGTGTGTATGTGTGTATGTGTGTTTGTGTGTATGTGTTTATCTGCGTGTGTTTCTGTGTATTTGAGTATGTGTGTGAATGTGTATGTGTGTGTATCATAGATTCTGATAAGCGGATCCTATTGGAAACACGATTTTGCAGTTACCCGTTTGAAACACATTTCTATGACAAGAAAAAAAATGCAGATTTAAATAATACCAAAATATATAGCAATCCAAGATTATATTGTTGCATCACACCAAGATGGATTGAATGATTATAAGCAAATATATATGTGCACATGCATACATATATTCTAGATAAATGTAACATATTAACAGTAACTTCAGTGGAGTGGCGTAGACAGCAAGGGAGTCGATCCTTTTTTCGGTAGCACTAGGTTGTTTTTTAGCCTATGGTGGAGCGCTACACCTACCATCATCTTCTCACTTTACTGCATAGATCCGCACTGTTTTGTTTATGACACGGATGCTCTACCGACTGAGCTAAATCGATCCTATAAACAATGTCTAACATAAATTGCTAAATTATACATTTAAAGATCATTTAAATTTAAGTAGTTTTTTTCCTAAGAATAAAATAATTTGTTTTATTAAGAAATACATTTTTGTACTACAAGAATATAAAAAGGTCTATGAAATTTTCCTGAATGCGTGTTACTTGCAAAGAAACGATGATTCATTACAGGGAGATTTTATTGTGAGTTCAGATTTTTTTAAAAACCAACAAAAAACATATATAACTACAAAGACATTCCATTGCTGAAACAGAAACGTTGAATTCTTTGAATACTTTCTCATAAAAAACATTCCCAAAACTCTTATTCCTCCATAAACTTCAAGAACTTGGTTTCATAGACACATACTAAGTAAAATTTATTTTTGAGTATTTTTGCGGAAATAAACATTCTAGTTTGTTTGTGTGGAAGAAGTTGTTCCGGTGTTTAAACAACCGTTTCGTTCAGCAATTTCTATGCCTTTCCGATAAACACTTTAATTTATGTTTTTAAACATCACAATACATATTGTTAATGCAAAAATATTGACGAATCATGCGAATTTTGTGAGAAACAGAATTGAGATACAACTACACATTCTGACGGAAATATAACAGAAAACACAATTAATCGGCTTTCCAATGTATCTGGGAATCTACCTACCGTTCTATTTTAACCTACACGTGCCATCGGTGTGTAATGATGATAGTAAATACGCACCTGTATTTGGACTGGCATTACGGGATAAAACTACGAATATCAGGTGAAGGGTCCTCGTTTGCCATTCGTAGCTCTCCTCACTATCAGGTCACTTTTAAAGTCTTATATGTATGCACACCTTGTTAATATTTGCAGAGATGTTTGCGCTTTAATCTAAGGGCAACACTAGAACTCTACCAACCAAACGTGACCCATAATCTTTTAAATCACAGGTTGATTTTCTGGGATATACCTTTTGATAAAAATGCTCATATACAGTATATCAAATATCAGATTTGAGTAAAATAACCGTCGATGTCTAATTACGTCATATAGATTAGCTTCTATTTATACGTTCAGGATAGCGCAAAAGTCATTTACCATTTTAAAAATTGTAATACATTTGAATAAGAAAAAAAAAAAAAATATGTATTAATTAAATTTATTTTGACATTTAGGAATTACTTGGAGATTACTTTGAATGAATTGTGGAGTATAATAAGTAAAGTCGGCTGAGTGGTCTATTATCAGTATCAACCGGAGAGCGAGGGAGTCTATCCGCTTTTCACTAGCGCTAGACATGAGAGATTGTTTTTTTTTTCATCTGAGGTGGAGCACCACATCTACCGTGAAGTTCCCATTTTATATCACATATATAAGTTTTGCTACTCGACTCGTGTGCTGAGTTTGCAATGGACTGATATCGAACGAAGAACCTTGTTGTCGCCAGACAAATGCTCAACGAATTGAACTTAACCGATAAAAAAGGGTAAATTTTGCGTTGTTTTGCATATATAATATTCCCTGTGGCGAACAGGTTGGATTGATATTTACTGTTATATTTTAAACTTTTAGTTTCAATGAAATAAATTGCGTAACGTCCTGTTCTAAAAATTAAAATCCACAAAAAACAAAATTACAGAAAATATATAATGCTACTTAACAAGAAATAATAATCTGGTTGTTAAATAACAAATCTTAAATGAACTGTGAAAGAGGCAATAAAAGGAATCATGAGAAATGTATTCATATAAGTCAAAATGAATTCATTTTTATTGATTGCTCTTCATCCAGAACGAGACTTCAACATTATTGATAGTTTTAATATTTCCTCAGTTTTCAATTTAAACCCAAGCGTTAGACGTTGTATAGATAAATAATACATATCGAGAAGTAATAATCTATATATTCATAAAATTATTATAATGTCGTATTTATATACACGTGGTTGGAACAAAAGGTCTTGAGACTAGAATTTTAATTTGTTTCATCTTAACGAAGTCTAAAAAGAGGACTAAATTTTAATGCTTTTAATAACTTTGAATGTTTCTAAACATTCATGGCTTCAAGTACCTATTCTTAATACAAATAATTTACAGTTATATGGTATCAAGTATTCCTATCAAATATAGAAATTTTAAAACAGATCTACTAGGTCAGAGTCGTCCTGCGAGTAATGGCAATGAATCTGCAGAACCGGAACCTCTCTATCAGATTCAGTTTAGTGGACTCCTTTTTGTATCGGCTTAATCCTCTGCAGGGATTATAGACAGCATATTATAAGCCCTGCAAACAGGACGGAAATCCATTTTGTGAAATCCTGTTAAAAATTAAGCATGACATTTTTTACCGTACTTGAACGTTTCTATAATTTCAGTTCTTGTCTGGAATAATGTAATGTTCTGTTGTATCATTGGTTCTCTGTGAATGCCAGTGTTGTATACTACAGATGGACATTGATAAAAACACAACTAACATAGTATTTTTATTCTCCGAATTGTAATGAATGTGTAGAGTAAGAGACAGAGTCAAAGAGGCTAGGATTGCACAGAGAGAGAGAGAGAGAGAGAGAGAGAGAGAGAGAGAGAGAGAGAGAGAGAGAGAGAGAGAGAGAGAGAGAGAGAAGGGTTGATGGGAGTTATCTTTGCTTTAATCTTCACCCATACTCTGCTTAGATCAAAATTTGGGGTGGTCTATAGTATCCTGGACACCAACGCAATTTCTCGTGTTCACGCCCTTCCCGGCACAATGCCAACGTAAATTCTTGTGGTCACCATCTATTCATCTCATTTTTGGCAACTTCTGCTAAGACTCTGCAACTCAACACACATTTTTCTTTTGTGTATTTTTCTATGCCCCTGAACGAGCAGTTTTTGACAGGATTGAATTGAGAATTTTCCTTCTCTTAAACCGGTTGCTTAACCAAGGTGTAAGAGTCCCGTCTACCCTAATATTTACGCATAGCTGCAGGGAGAATACTTGGATGCATACCTTTTCCAAGAGTATTAGCGCTACATGAAAGGCAATCAGCCTCGTTCAGGATTTGAACTCATGTCGCCGACTCAATTTTCTTTTATAATAACCATTACATGACGCGTTTCCACACATTTATTTATGTAAATATTTCTTTGTATTCATCACTTTTCAATGTCGACTGTCCCGCAAGACAAAGAAGTAGGTTTCAACAGAATAGTTTCAACTCTTCCTGACGTATCTCAAGTATTTGCCTCTCAGTGAAACCGGCTGATATTTGTACCTGGTGCGGTTTTGTTAGAAATATTTCAAGAGATCCGCAAAATTGAATATCTTCTGTTTTACTTATTCTTAGAAAAGATCAACAACGTCATGAAATGAAACAAAAAAGGTCTATTTGTAGGAAAAACACTTCAAGTTGCAACGAAAATTAAATGATAACAGACATAAAACGAGTGTGAAAAACAATTGAATGAATTCTAGAAAAATACTGCCTATCCGCTCCAGTTATCTATTTTAATTTGTTATTTTGAAATAGATTTATATTTCTGTCTTTTATTAAAGAAAAAAATATACAATACAAAAAACTTCAGTATACACAGTAAGTTATAAAAGAGATGATTTTAACCGTGTTAACAATTTTGAGAGACAAACCGGGAGAAATCTGCGATCAAACGATAATATGCATAACAAATTATATATATATATATATACATATATATATATATATATATATATATATATATATATGTGTGTGTGTGTGTGTGTGTGTGTGTGTGTGTATATATTGTTGTCTGTAAGCTTATTTGTGCCAAATATCAAATTATATTGATATTATTTGCGTTTCTGTCGCCCTAGACAAATCTAATTGAACAGAGTTATGGCTGAGACACAGGACATATTTAGAATGAAGAAAACTTTAAAACTCAGTATTTGAACATTTTTCAAATTCTTTTGTCTATTTGTAGTTTTGATCTAACGATATTTACGAACAAGGAAACTTCCATAACATCATGAATTCGATCACGGTAGGTGCTAACATTACACGCAAAAATTATTAACTTATTCTCGACATAAGATGCAACAATGCAGCAGACACAGTTTTAAATTCAGTAGAGACGCTGGGAAAGAAACAAACCTCAAAATGGTGGCATCTATTTTACTAAAGACAATAAACAGAGCATTGGTAATATTCAGAATTCAAAAAAGCAGTGCAATTTTGGAGTCTCTGTTTTGGAAAAATATGACCTTGATCCTATGTAAATAACGTAAGTAAAGGTGAGGGGTTGGTCTATTATCGGAATCAGCCGGAAAGCGAGGGAGTCAATTCCTCTTTTCACTAGTGTTAGACAAGGGTGATTGTTTTTGGTGAGACGGGGCGCCCACAACTACTGTCAGCTCCCCACTTTACCGCACAGATATGTGATATTCTTAGGCTGAGTTGGCGGGGATCGTTATCTAACCAGGAACCTTGCGATTCCTAGGTGGGTGCTCTACTAACTGAGATAAAATAGAATGTCCAATAACGATCAGAAAATGACACTTGCTAGGAATAGATGTTTTATATAATGAATAGTGAGACTTTGTATAAAACCCAGCAATAGGAAACAGTAGATAGTTTTGAAAACAAAACGTGACAAGTTTCGGTAATATTCTAGTTTTGTCAGAACAAAATCATTATTTGACTTCATGAGAGTTATTTATACCCTCCTTAGCTGGTGGATCACTGGAAGCTGAGTGACAGCAAGTCTCCTCAGGTCTCCAGAACTCTTCTAAGTATTATAAACAATCTTAAAAATACTTTTGTTTGAATGGTCTCGATTCTTTATCTGATTTCCAATTCCTTTAGACGCTTTTCCAAACACTTGGGGACCGTACCAAAGACAACAATTACAATTGGTACAAGCTATATCTTCATGTTCCACGGTATTAATATTATTATTATCATCATTTATTTATTTATTTTCATGAGTATTTTTCCAATCCACCTGAGCTGGTGATTAACTGGAGACTGACTAACAGCAAGTCTCCTCGGGTCTCCAGGACTCTTCTGAGTATTGTAGCTGATCTTATCAATGATATTTTTTGGGTGGTCTCTTCCTCGGATTTTTAATTTCTCCATATATTTTCCAAACCCTTTGTGA
>CM042139.1:124503895-124608895 GCA_023376005.1 Doryteuthis pealeii
AACATAGAAATACTTGCTTTGGTATCCAGGCGCGTAATAGTCTAAATAACCCCCATGCCTTGTGGGTATCCTCTGGATAGGAATAGGCTAAGGGAGAAAACCCTGACAGAAATCACGGTTTGGACTCCATTAGGCAGTACAGTGTGTAAAACACTATCTGGCAACTCCTGCAGCCAAACTGACGCCGAATGTATTGGTTCACATTCCTTTGGAGCACACCAGCGAGGCAGAGAGGACAACCCTGTCACTTCGGCAACCCAGGGCCTCCATACAACTTTACAAAGCTCTTTTTTGTGCTGCTTCTACATTGTGCTGTGAGGTGGCACAAAACCTATTTTATAGTCTTCCGAGACTGAAATACCAATAATAATAATAATAATAATAATTATAATAATAATATATATATATATTATATATATATATATATATATATATATATATATATAACCGAAATTATGAATATGTTTCAGTGAAAAAATATATGTACACCACCACACGCATATATTTATGCGAATTAATTCTGTTCTGCAATAAATAATGTTCAATGATATGTTTTTATTGCATAATGTTCCACTAATATTAATAACATTCTGATATCTTTGCTTTAGAATTAAACACACTTAAACATAGGCATATACTTACTTACATGCCATAATGTATAGTACTTTAATTAACGCTGAATAATTCAGAACATATAAGAATAAAGGTGACATAAAACAAAAACTTATATTCATGAATGTGCTGTGTAAAGAAAAATAAATAATTTCGAAGGGTTAAAGTCTGAATTCAATAAATTGAAAAGATAATCTACTCACCTCAAGAGATGAGATAACATTCAAATACATTGTTAAATTGTCAAACATAGAAAATGAAGATTTAATAAAAACAACACAAAAAACAAACAAACATACATACATATATACATACGCGGAGTTACTCTCTCCTTTCTCCATTTACACATACACACCTATGTGCGACTATGTGTCCCATGAGGAATCCCACAACAGTATATACTGAAAAAATACGAACACAAATAATTAAATGTTTTTTTTAAATCTTATATGCGAGAAACAGGTGATTACTAAATCTAAATTTATATATCTTCGCTAAACTAACAAACTAACATCTATCTATCTATCTATCTCTCTATATATATATATATATATATATATATATATATAATTGCTAAATAAAAAGCTTAAAAATCGGTCATCTTGCGGTTATAGATCTATTTCTACCCACAGGTATCAGCGTATACCTATGATTATCATCAGACTGCTGAATTTTTGGGAAATTCATGAGGCTTTATATACACTTTTCTTGGAAATTCTGAAAAGTTTCGATTGCAGTTATATATATATATATATATATATATATATATATATGTATGTATGTATGTATAACCCAAACAGTCGAATTTAGGCATATTCATTCATAAATAAATACATCTTCCGAATATTTGTTTTTTTTCATTTTTTGTACTTAATGTCGGATTTATTTCTATTTTCATATATATATATATATATATATATATATATATATATATATAAGAAAGTTTGGTATGTACACGTCGACGTAAGTAAAAAGTCAACAGGGCGGCCTAAAGTCGGTATCAGCCAGTCAGCGAGGGAGTCTATCCCCTTTTCAATACCGCTAGACCAAGGAGATTGTTTTAGCATCTGAGGTGGAGCACCACACCTACCATCAGCTCCTTACTTTACCGCACAGATCCCTGTGCTACTCATACGCTGAGTTGGCGGGGACCGGTATCGAACTAGGAACCTTGTGGTTTCTAGCCGAACGCTCTACCGACTGAGCAATCCCGTATAACTCAGAAATAGGATGTCACTCAGATTCGAAATATTGCATATACGTTAATATTCTTATAACTAAGAAACACAACAAATTTGGTTATTGATTTCTACTGATTAAGGGTTATAATTAATTAATTTAATAAAAATCAAACAATTTAATACAAAAAAATGTGCTGGATGCTGCCTATTTCAGCAGTGATAAAAAATGGCTGCACGACACCGCCTGCTGATAATTTGAAATAGATAAATCCGTGCCCTAATCGTTTCAGCTCGGAAATTTTTGTGTATTCCCGGTCTAATCTTAGAAATATTTATTTGGTCAGAAATAAAATATTTATTTGATTAGAAATGAAATAAAATAATATTTCTAAATATGTAATTTGTATGTGGTTTTATCAATTGAATTACTTTTTTTTTTTTTTTTTACAGCGGATTAAATAACAATAAGAAACGAAAACAACGATTAATAATAACTCAACTTTTTATCATAAATTCTTTCATTTTAGAATAAAATATATCATTTTTAATCAGTATAACCCCCAACCTTTTATATTCCACCTACAAATAAGGTAATGTTTATTCTTTAGATTTTTTGTTACTTTCTTTGTTACTTTTAGGGGTCGAAAAGGGAAATAAAATAAACTGATAAACTTCTCTAATTCGTCGTATGTACAAAAGAGTTTCAGAAAACAAAAAACAAAAAAAGCAAACACTATTATAAACCAAAACAAAAGAAAAAAAAAGAAATTGTAATACGGACAATTGTAAGTACATTTTAATACAGTAAAAAAGGAATTAAGCGAATACATTTCATTTGAAATCAACAGGCAAGGAAGCTCGCTTAAAAAAATAAAGTCTTCAACAAAAATGTCAAATACAAAAAAAGACTTTTCTTAAAATAAACGAATATTATAATATACTAATTCTTATCTTTGTTTATCGTCAAATCTTTAATAAAGTTTAGGAATGAATTTAAAAAAATAATATCTTAATGGGAAAAAAATTCCTAAAATAGACAAACATTCTACTAATACAAAACCTCGGCGATTTTTTTTTTAATTTGATAAATCATTTTCCTCTTATTTTCTCTCTTCTCATTCACTCTCTGGCGTTCCTATTTTTTTTTTCGTCCGGTCATGGACCTGGTACTATATATATATATATATATATATATATTATATATATATATATATATATATATATATACCACAAACCCACCAATAAAAATGACCATATCCATTTATATATATATATATATATATATATATATATATATATATTGCACAAGAGTGTGTATGTGTATATCTCTGCGTGTTTGTGCTTGTGTTTGTTTTTTGTGGATTCCTTGCATTATAGTCTGTTCATTCTGCCCCAGAAAAAATATATGCTTTCTTTGTTTAATGGAATATCAAGCTTCGTGAGTTATTTAATGCCAAAGCTATCCTTGTAGCAGAGCAGTAGTGATATCATTTAACACATAGCTGGGGGATAGGGAGTTTCATACCTTTCCCCAAAGTATTAGTTCGAAAGTGAACGTAATAGTGCAAAAACAATTTGAACTCATTTACTACGATGTCCCAGCCCATCACGTTAGCCATTATACAATGTGGACCCCCCTTTTACATTTCTGACATTATAGATGGCTAATGTTGAGCGAAACAGCGATTTGGTGCAGCCATACCGAGACAAAAAAACGTCACTTTGATTGATGGTCTTCCGGAATATCAGGAAGGCCATTCTTGTGCCAGCGTTTCAGAGACGCTGATTTCATTGTAATGAATGACAGTGAAGGATGAGTGTAATGAAGCCAATCGTACATTCCAGAATACAGTCAGTGGGTTCAGTTTTGGCGACAAACTCCATTTATTGATAAGACCTACAGCTATATATTGTTAAAGCGTATCGGGATTGAAGCTTTACTTTTTTTTTCAATTCGGAAATTCGGAATTTTCATAGTTGGAAGGTTAGTTTACAGCATGTCAACCCTTGTTCGGTAATTTTATGCCGAATTCTTTTTTGATTTATTCATTCTTATTGAGTATTCATTTTCTTAAACTCATTTGAAAGACATTGTTAAAACACCATTTTTTATCTATTTAACCCACGATACAGGTACTACCACTCCGGGTCAGAGTGAACCTGGAAGTAATGGCAATGAATGGGTACTCCTCACTCCTCAGAGCTACAGAATTGGAACATTACCTCTAAATGAAGTTTAACGTCATACCCAGGACACTAAGACCCTCAGCCATCGCCTACTAGCACATATATGATAAAAAGATTTTGAAGGTTTGCCATAGAAGCAATAGGGTCGGGACAATCAAATAGGTACTAGGGTTTGACATGACCGGCCGATTAATCGAAGGGCCAAAGTGGAGCTTTGCAAATCCTGAACTACTCACCCACCAGAAAATTTTAATGGAGATGTGGTCACAATTGAGCAACTTATATAAAAAGTGCTATTTAAACGTCTAGACGTATAAGTGCCAATTGGAAAAAAAACATCTGCTCAGTTGTGATATTTTTCGAATAGTAGCTTTTCACAACATAGATCAAGTATAAAAACCTTCAGATTTTGATATAATTTGTTTCTGAATGATAACTGTCTTTATATTTTCGCTGTAATTATCAAAAATAGGACACTTTAGCTTCAGGGCAGATACGTGTGTTTGCTCCTTGAAACGGATTCATTTCTCCGCCAGTAGCAATACAACTGGAATGAATTAATTTGTCTGTGAAAACGACATTTCCATCCTGTTGAGTCGTTTATTGACTCCTGACTGATAAGACATTTTGTCTGTTTTGTTGGCTAAATAGGTGCTTGTTTCAGCATCGACGTCTGCATTGTCGCAAGATTCATTCACATTAGAATTAAGGTATTCAATGTCTTTCATACAATTGTTTACGCATTTCTCTTTTCTTGAAAAGAAGAATTGTGTTACATTTCTTCGGCCTGCAAGTTATTTAAGACTTTTATTTCTTTTATGGTGTTTTCTAGAAGCTAGGAGAGACTTCACACCAGTGACGGTTTTAAATTCTAGCATAGAGGCGGAGAAAGTTTGTCTATTTTACTAAAGGTGGTAACTTAGATATTTTATTCCTAACTTCAAACGAGTCTCCCGATTTCCATTGTTGTATATAAACCCTCAGTCCTTCATCAGCTATTCCTTGTCTAACACGGGAACCTTATTGTCGAACTCAGGAAAATTAACAGAACTTCGAACCAAATCCTTTATTTAATCTCATTCCGTTAACCATAGTCGGGTACAGGTATTAAGCTATGTCAGGTATTCTATGTTATTCTAGCCTGTAGTCAGGATTTAACTAATGAATTAAGTATCTACCCCAATGGATTAAACAAAGGGTTTGGTTCGAACTTTCACAACTGCTCCCGTTTACGACATGAAGGGTTCCGAGTTCGACAAGAAGGTTCCCAAATTCGACAAAAAAAATTCACCTGAAAGACTGAAGATACATCGGCCGAAACAATGTGTATATGACAATAAAGATGATGAAAACATTCAGAAAAATCTAAATAATACAAACTACGTTTCATCTCAAATATTTATACTACCATAACCTGGAAGGTAAATTTTAGAATTCACCAAGCAGAACGGAAAAAAATTCCCAAGTGAGTAAAAATTTCCCGAAGTTGTTTTTAAAGTTCTCTATTGTTAGATTTATTGTAATTCAGTTATTTACCGAATAATATGAATACAAATTTTATGAATTGGAAATGGCTTGACATTTTGTTTAACGGACGCTTTCCGTGACCTTTCAATTTAAAATTTACCAGACAAAGGAAATTAATGCAATTTGTCTTTATGTGCCTAACGTTTTCTCCAACGTTTATTTTAAGGCTACTAACGCTACTTTAAAAAATTGAAAATCAAATGTATTCTTTATGTGAATGTAGCTCCGTTCGTATATGGCATTTAATAATAGTGAAACATTTCCGTTTATATTTGGAAAGTTTTGAAAAAGAACAACGTGCTATTTTTCAGTTGAAAATAATTGCCCAAAGCAGGCCAAGAGAAACAGGTGTGTTTATTTAGAAGACGATTCTTCACTTGGTTTGATTTTACAATGTCTTAAAAAATAAACTTCTTACATGTATTTATTCAGCTTCATCAAGAAGGAAACATCCTACAAGGGAAATGCAAATCAGAAATAGACAGACGCTTTTAGAATATAAGTTTTGCGTAATTTGTGCTGTATAGTTTGGTTGAATTATGTGATCTTTAGGCCAAAACTTGAAGTCATGTGATTTGGTACCATTAAAAGCGGAATTTTATGTATAATAACATTCTTTGAGCCTCACAATGAATCCGTGGGCACAATTTTTTACAGACCTATTTCCAGAGGGTCGATAATTTGTAACGGTTGGCCTCTGATGATTGACACCGGTTTAATTTTTTGTGAATATTTTCAAATGATTTTGTGAACCATATTTTTAGAGAGTCAAAACATCAGGACTTAGATAAAAACACTCGCTAGAAGAATAGTCGATGTTTTATATAGTAACAGTCTTTTAGCAACGTGTGATAAAAAGGGGTCATTTATTCTATAAGATTGTCCATCCATATGTACAAAATTCCCATGAAGCTGCCCATCGTGCAAGTATTATCGTCGTTGGAAATGTTTACGCTGACACAGGTTCAAATCCTGAACGAGGCTGGTAGCATTTCACATAGCCCTAATACTCTTGATAAAGATATGCATCAAACTATTCTCCGGGTAAATAGTAGGGCAGACTGAACACTTTAAGCATGGTATGGCAACCGATCTTGTAAAAGGAAAACTCTGAATTCCAACCTGTTAAAATCCGCGTAAAAATAGAGCTTGTGTCATATCCTGATAGTAAATATTTAGAATTCATAATTAGTTTTGATAAAAATAATTTATGCACAATAAAAAGTGATAAGATATTAAAACAGTAAAATGATAAAAAAAAGATTTAATTTTAAAAATTAGAGAATAAAAGAAAATTAAAGTGAATATAGATATTAGATTAAATCTTTGTTAACTTTGCATTTAAATAGGTTAATATTATATTCAACAGGAAAAAGGATGTGGCACAGTTTGTTTCTCATTGTAAATAAGCTGTGGAAATATTTAAGGTTAACTTGTAGGGTGTCCGGAATTAATACGGAAAGTTGAAATGTGATTCACCAGATGTAAAAAAAACGATTACCGTAAATATTTGAATTGATGGGATGATGGAATAAAGCAAGAAGGGAAAACGAGCCAGAATTGCAACATATCTGGAATAAAGGGTATTCATATTGATGAAAAAAGCTCGTCTTTCACTAGTCGACACATTACTTTCGATACTCTATCACGGTGGACTAAACATATTTGTTGCAACGTAAAAAGAGGTGCAGTCATTTTATTTGGACAAATCTGGCTGTTATTGAAGGACAGTATAGCTGAGTATATTATATACTTTTTCGAGCGGATAGAAGAAGCCTACCCTTCTAGCCCCATATGTGGAAATATATGTAATATAAGTCTAATCTCTAAATCATGTGTGAATTTAAGACCTAAGTATTCGGCTAGATACAGAGATGCAAACAAATTGGTCTCATCCAAACTTACTCGGTGGTACTAGAAATATACAAGATTGGATATGGAAATATTTCCAAGTATTCATATAAACAGACAACTAGTTAGATAAAAAGATAAATAGATACATATATGGATGACAGATTCACGCACCAGTAGATAAGGAGGTCACAGACACTTATTCAAAAAATCTGTGACGGAGAACGAGAAAGGAAAAAGAGCAAGACATTGTCTTGCCTGCCAGGATCGAGCTCGCGTCCTCCCGCATGCAAAAACAAATGCGTTTTGGGCACTGGACGGACGCGAGGTTCGACTGATGTGCCCGGATGTTTGGCTAATATGCCCATAAAATAACAAGTGAGTCGAGCGCTGGGCAGTCAGCAGCAGCAGTCGACGATGAAGCGCTTCCGGTAACCGTGGATATACTACGGCATGATAAGTTGACTATTAAAACGTTTGATATGTTTACTCAAATAGATCTATATGTTAAGAAAAATTGTTCAATATGTAAGATATATAATAATCTTTGGGGAAATTCTTTCTTCTTCTTCTTCTTCTCTTTTTTTAATTACTATTCTGGATGTTTCTGTTTCATTGAAACAGACGATAAGTACTATCGTTTTCTATCTCTCATATTTCTTTCTTTCTTTTTCCCTCTGACATTCTTTTTCTTCCCTTTTTTACTCACAAATACAATGATATGGTCCATTATTTATCTGGGATTATGATAGGACATAACATTTAAACACATGCATTCATTTCTTATGAATCAAAACGGAATGGTCCATCATTTATCTGAGGTGATGACAGAGCGTGACACACGTAGGTAGGTACTAGCGTATGAATATTCAGATAATCGAAAAGAACAAGTATAGAAAGATGATTTCCTGATTGGATAATTCTATCCTTTCCATTATTCTCTTTTCTCTTTTTTTTTGTTATAGGCATAGCATATATTTCAATCAAAAATTGTATCCTTATATCCGGGAAGTATATTCTTATAGTTTTTATAAGTATTTACCCAATTCCTCCACGCGTGCGGGATGTGGCACAAGGTCAATTGTTAAGTGGAGTTTAATAAGTTTTAATTCGGAGTTTTCAATCTCCGAGACTGGTTGCCATACCAACCTTAAAGAGTCCAGTCTGTATTAATATTTACGTATAGCTGGAGGGAGGATGAAAGATTCATATAATTGCCAAGGGTATTAGTGCTATGGCAAATGAAAACAGCCCCGTCAAGGATTTTAACTACGACTATATACATTATACCACAAACGCTTAAAATTGTCTTCTAGGGCTTTTTCATTTTTGGCAATTATCGAAATATCATCCAACCACTAAGTATAAAATCAAGTCGTATTATTGCTATTAAAAAATCAGTGTCGAGAGTTCTATTTTGGATTTTAACTTTTGCTAGTGTTTGTTCTGTTGCTAATTCCACTAACTAGTTCACCATAACTTTTGGGATCGTGTTTGTAACTTTCTCGGTTTTTTTAACATTCTAAGATTTATCTCTTTCACAAGATGACTGAGAGGTTAGTTGATTGGATATTACCCCATGTCAACCAGTGGGTTATTTTATGTCGAATATATTCATCTTATCTATTCTTTTGGTGTATTCAATTTTCTTTTAAACTCTTTTGGTAATTTCATTTTTGATCTATTTAACTCATAGATGGGACCCTAACAAGCACTACCACTCCAGATCAGTGTAGACCTGTGAGGAATAGCGATGAATAGGTACTCCACACTCTCTAGAGCTCCAGAAGTGATACCTCACCATTAGATGCAGTTTAACGCCATAGCCAGTAGACTAAGATCCACAGTCACTGCCATCTAACATGATTGAAAGGAAAGATGGGTTAATCATCAAAATACACGGAGCCAAAAAAGAGACAGGTCCATTTGAATTTTGTAATAAACTAATCAGATGCAAGCTGATTTTTACTCTTTGCCGACTAAATTACCCCCACGGCTGTACCAAATTTTCCTGGGATTTTTTCCCGTATGGTGGGATACTTCAATATCTATTCACCCCAGAACACAGACTATTCAAATAAAGTCCTATTATCATTGTAATCTGAATCCTTCTGCTCAATGATAATGAACTAACCATCAGTTTTTGTACTTTGCTTATACTAGAATCACAGTGGTGGGATAGCCACTGTAAGCGTCTTAAAGTAGGCAAAGAGTAGAGACTATTTCTTTTTAATCATTGGTATCAAATCATCTAGGTCTACAATGAATATATTATATACAGCATACGCTTAATCCTACTAGGGCGTCCCATCGTGGTGTAATGGATAGCAAGCACATCTCGTAAATTCATTACTACAGCGAGCTTGAACCTACCGGGATGCCCCATACTTGCGAACTCGTGTCATGTTTGTTACTTCGTTTGTTTTAAGATATATTAACACTTTTTGGATCATTTAATCAATTAATTACGATAGACAAAGGACTGATCATGCTTACATTACATGCTGTTCCTTAAGTGGTCACCCAATTGAGCACTTTAAAAGTTACATCGCTGCTTAGCAACCGTGAGTGATAGGTATGACGTTAAAGTATTTACTGGTGAAGATCCAATTCTAAAGCTCTGGAAAGTTTAGAGTACCCCTTCATTGCCATTACTCTCAGGTGCTCTCTGCCCCGGAGTTGTAGTACTAGTTAGGGTCCTATCAATGGGTTAAATAGATAAAAAAGGAGTTAAGATGTGTTTAAAAATGTAGATACCTCAAAATAGGAATGAAAATAAACGTCGTCGGCATAAAATAACCCAAGGGTTGACATGCCGTAAATTCCAATCAACCTACCAACAACTACCGTGATCTAGTGAGAACCACTTCATTCAGTGTAACTTGACCGTAATTCATGGCAAATGCGTTGGGTAAATACCTACACACTGGATCGTACTGTATTTGAAATTATTTTATCTTTTATAGTTGGAGCAACAGAATATTCCTTCTCGTTGATTAGGATTCGCTTTGTCAATTATTATAGCCACTGAAGCTAGGAAATATTAGTAGCTGCCGATATCAATTCATAAATCAAATAATTATTTTATGTTATATTTTAGAATTTGAATTAAAAAAAGAAAAGACTTCTACAAATATAAATCGTTAGAGGACAAAGGATAACGATTTTCGGTGAAAAAGAAAGATAAATGGGACATATGACCATAAGGCACCCCTTTTTGATCTCGATTAAGAAAGGATATGTTTTTCATTTACACCGTCAATATCCGGTTGTTTTAACAGACGATTTTTAGATTTAAAAAATTATAAAACTAACCCTAGCCCTAACCCCGAACAAACAACCGGATATTGACGGTGTAAATGAAAAAAAAGACCTTTCTTAATCCAGATCAAAAAGGGGTGCCTAAAGGTAATATAGTCCGATAAATGTTAAATGAAAGTCGAATATATAAGATGTGTTAAAAAATATCTATATTTTTGTACTTTTTGACACACCATGTATTCTGAAAAAATTACGTTCCATTTATTCTTCATTTCTATCTTGGTAAATACAGCTTCAATTTCGGCACTTTTATGATACACCTTGTAATACGGTTCAGTGGTAAGTTTTTAGCTATTCCGTTTACCACGGATAACGGTCAATAGACACTGAAAGCAGTGGTTTCCGCTAATTTACGGTGGTTAGGTTGGTTGGTTGAAATTTATGGCATGTCAACGCATGTTTTTTTATGCCACAGATGCTTTGTTTCTTTCCTTCTTTTGGGGTATTCGATTTTTATTTAATTCAATTGTTTTAACTCATTTTTAACATCTATTTTACCCATAGATTGTACCCTAACAGGTACTACCACTCCAGGTCAAAGTGGACCTCGGAGTAATGACGATAAACCGATAGTCCACTCTTCCTACAGCTCTAGAATAAATCAAAAAGTTATTTTATGCTTCATTTTAAAAGATTAATGAAAAACATCTGCTAATATAAATCACTATATATATAATATGGTGAAAATGAAAGATAGAATATAAATAAACGTCAAATATAGTATTCCTTCTAATATTCCTTCTCATTGATTAGAATTCACTTTGACAATTATTGTATGTTTATACCCATTGCAGTTTCGTATATCAATTCATAAATCAACATTTTTTTTTTTCATATTCAGTTTTAAAAGATGAATTAAAGAGAAAAAGAATACATTCTGCAAATATAAACTGCTTACGAACAAATAATAAAAGATCTCACCTTTAGATAAAAAACAATAAACAAAAAAGAAAAGCGTAACAAATATTTGTAGATTCATTGCCAAGAATCGTTGAGTCATGACACGCACTGTTTATACTTTTCTATTTCTATTTCAAACGGAGCATTTAGCAACAATTTCCTCTGTTTATTTGTATTTTACGTTGTAGTTTGTCCCGTGGGTGTGTTGCTTGTTCGCTGCCGACAGCTCCGTATCGTGATTGTCGATATTATCTTGCATCAGAAATGTCTGTGGAGAGACAATGACCGCGCCTTTTGCGATTTGTTAACGTTGATATAAAGACGCCTCTCAGCTTGACATCTGGTTCAAATAGAGTAATAGAGATGAGCGTCACTCAAGAGAGGAAGACAAAAAGACGACGTGGCGCCATCATCCCGCCAGGAACACAAGATTCTCAAACGAATCGGAATTTCAGTCTGATCCGAGAACAAGTTACGTGTAGGCAGTATTTTATAAAGGTATATATCATTCGAGCGAAGACGGGTAAATAATGAAGAGATGAGGAGATATTAAAACGTTGGATTGTAATGAAAATACAAGAGAAACAACGATTTACAAAGAAATTAGATGTTAGTTAGTTAATGTTTAATGGTATATCAACTCTTGTGGGTTATTTAATGCGAAATCATTTATATATATATATATATATATATATATATATATATATATATATATATATATATATATACTGTAGTAACTTAACTTACAAGTTTAATTCGTTCCATTCATAACTTAATTTCCCTTCATATTTAATCAATTTTCCCATTGAAATAAACGGAAATGCCAATAATCCGTTCCAGCCCATCTCGAAAAACACACTAATTTCAGATAAAGAAAAATAGCACTGTATTATATAAAACATAAGAAAATAGAATCTATGAATTGTGTACTGTAATATGTTTTAATGTTTCTTGTTTTACAAATGATATTTTTCTATGGCGTTATAAATTTGGAAACATGAATGTTTTAATGAACTTATTAACATAAACGCATCTAAAGCTTGCTCATACCTCAAACTTTAGCTTTTAATACAAAGCAAATTATCAACAGAGTGACAGCTCGTAATTCGGAAAACTCGTAGGTTGGGACGCTTGTAAATCAAGATAGCACTGTATACACAAGATTTATAACTTAATAGTTAACAATAAATTAGTTGAAATAATTTTATATTTGACCTTTCATTAATTTCATGTCGGTTGGGTATTTTGTTTAATGGCATATCAAATCTTTCCGACAACCCCATGCAAAACTCTTTATTTTATGTAATTAATATGAGTTTAATATGGAGGCTAATCTAACCAGAAGTTTAACTCTTTGCCTAATTTAAACCACTCGCAGCGGCTCTCCCACCACTTAAGCATAGTAAAAACATGATTGCCGAATGATTCAGATTACAATAATAAGATGACCTCATTTGAATAGAAAGAGTTCTAAGGTGAATAGATAATGAAATATTTCACTATAAATGTAAAACATACCAAGAAAATTTAGTACAGCCGTGGGGGAAATTTGGTAGTCAAACATTTAAGGATTAGGGGGTCTTCCAGGTTTTAATTTCTTAATGCTAGTAAGAGAGAGAGAGAGAGAGAGAGAGAGAGAGAGAGAGAGAGAGAGAGAGAGAGAGAGAGAGAGAGAGAGAGAGAGATGATGATGAAGCTTTTGTAGTTGTTTTCACATATGATTTTGTGTGTTCGATCTATTACACGTTTCAGCTGTAAAAATAGACCTTTCCTTTGGAAGAGATATTTGTACAATTTTCTTGTTTTAAATGCTGGGAAACACTCATTGTGTTTCATTTTTAAGATAATGTTTAAATATATAATTGAATTATAACCTTGTTATTTTTCATTTCGCTTTTTTAATGGAAAATGAGGAGTAACATTTTTTTTTAAATCCCACCTAGGATGAATAAATAGGATGTGTATTTTATTGAAGTTTTTCTTTATAAAAGGACGTGCATTCGGTCTTTGTACAAACAAACATAGAGACACATATGCAGAATCCTTCTCTCTATATATAGATTGGCTTTGCCGATTTTATGTCCGGTCAGAACTCTAATTTAATAATCGACAGATATTCTAGATCATTTTGAAAATATTAGATTTGATTATTTTCTGATATTATTGGCGAGGGTACATGGTAAGCTTACATTTCTAAATGAACAACTTGTTAGTGCGAATATATAATTGGAGATTATATGTTCTATCTATTGCAATTAATTTGGTCTCTACAACTGATCTTCTAGTCTTATTATATATACTATTCTTGAAAAATAGGTAGTACTTATACATAAATATATATACACGGTAAGAAATTCTTAGAAATAGCTAGTATTTATACACACACACACACACACACACACACACACACACACACACACACACATATATATATATATATATATACATTTATATATATATATGGTAAAAAATTTGACTTGAAAATCTGAAGTTATTTGACTGATTGATTTTAATGGCATGGCAACACATCTTGTGTTAATTTATGCCAACAGGTTAGGAAACTCTGTTCCTTGTACATTTATATATACATTGTTTCTTGTGATTTTTTGCACACAGCTATGTTATCAAGTCATCAAAGTTACCAATGTGTTAGTATTATTTGGATTTTGTTAGGATTTCACACAGTTATATGGTTTCAAGTATATTTGTCTAATACTAATAATTATAAGGTTACGAGTGATTTTCTATATTTAATATTTATTTGTTTGCACACAGTTATATGGTTTCAAGTAACTAATTGAAAGGAATAATGGTTTAATCACAACATTCCTTCCACTTTCTACTATCTCCATTCACTCGACCTAACCTTGGCATGAATCTAGATTTACTTGATAATATGTTGTCTGTGAATATAAATCATGACTGGTTCAAGTAGGCGATGGGATGTTGATTGTTAGTCAATCTTTGATTGATTGTTATTTTGAATGTGAATATATTACAGTCCTGTCTCTGAAAGTGTTATACATATTTTCTTTCTTTATCTGTTGTAGTTACATGTGAAGACATTCCGGAATTCTGTGGGATTTATCAGTTGTCAACAGGACTAGGCATTATTTATATAATTAATGGTCCATTGAGTCCTTGAAGTACGTTATCAATAATTCATCATCAGAATAGATGGTGTGGTATGGATTTAAACTCGAATACATGAATTTATTCCCAAATTGTCACACTAACACAATATATATATATATATATATATATATATATATATATATATATATATATATATATATATATATATATATATATATATATATATATATATATATATATATATATATATATATATATATATATATATATATATATATATATATATATATATAGTCACCCATTGAACTCGAATTAGATTGTTGGAAAAATCTCATGATAATATTATTTCGTCAATTTAAAGTTTTCCAAAATTGCCCAAATAAGTTATTTAAAATGGATAAAACAGATAACAATAAAGATGAATGATACAAATAATACAAATTAACAAACCTCATCTAAAAAATTCAGAAAAGTAATAAAAAATTGGTCATTGGTCTTTTTTAGAGATTATTTTGAGAATATTATTAACAATTGTAACTCTGTCCAAAGTCAAAGTGAAAGAAATAGAAATATTTTGATGGTCAACAAATGAAATAATTGGAACTACTGAAGTTCCATGAGTGATCAAAGTAGAATCTTCAGCCCAATATTCCTGGTTAATTGTCCATCCTTCAATAAAATCTTTATATTTTACTTACGTTTACCCGAACCAGAGTAACATACAGTTGTCTATGATAAACGACTGGTTTCTCAAGACAAAACAACACATTTTCCAAGGTTTGTTCTTGTGGTTTATAGTTTGTCATTGAAAAACAGGATTAAATTGGAAACTGGGTCCGCTGTAGAGGAATATAGTCACCTTTTGTCAAACTATGTATTATTCTTGGAATCATAACAATACCATTTTTCAATGATCAAATGATTGCAACGGTCATATTGTCATACATTTCTTCAACAATCATCCGTGTTCCATTGCCGAGTTTTGGTGGATTCAAGTTTCTCATTAATATTATTGGAGAGTCATTTTTCAATTGCAATGCATAAAGGCGGTAATCCAGAAATCCCAAGTCAATGAAGAATTATGTAGGAAAATGAGAAACGTTAAATGCTTCAATAACAGTGTTGAAAGAACAGTATTCTCTCATTATTCCTGAGAATCGGGTAATGCATGCTGAATTGATGAATTTAACCAATTCATTTACTGGTACCAAGATACAAATATTGGAAAATAGTTAAGAAGGATTGTCAAATATTGCATAGATGAAATCAAAACAATCCTTGATGGTTCTTCAAAGCAAAATCTTCAGCACTATAATATTCCTGGTTTATTGTCCCTCGTTCAAGAAAATCTTTACATTTTTCTTTCGTTTACACCAACTCAGAACAACATATAGTTCCCCATGCTGAAAGACCGGTTTTCAAGACAAAAAAACAACATTTCCATTATTTACCCTTGTACTTTATGGATTGTCATTGATAAACAAGATTGAATTGAAAACTGGGTCCGCTGTGGAGGAATATCATCACATTCAGTCAAACTAAATTTTATTCTCTGAAACATAACAATAACATTTTTAAATGTTCCAAAGATGATTTATGAAATGATCAGATTGTTATACATTTATTAAACAATCATCCTTGTTCTTTTGCAGAGTTTTGGTTGAGTCAAGTTTCTCATTAACCTTATTGGAAATACCTTTTTCAATTGCAATGAATGCGTTGGTAATCCAGACATCTCAATTGAATGAGGAATTCTTTACGAAAATGAGAAACGTTAAATACTTCAATAACAGTGTTGAAAGAACAATATTCTCTCAATCCTACTGAGAATCGGGTAATTAATTGTGAAAAGCTGAATTTCACCATTTCATTTACTGGAACCAAAATACAACTATTAGAAAATAGTTCAAAAGGATTTTCAAAAGTTGAATAGATGAAATGAATACAATCCTTGATTGTTCTTCCTCTTAGAAGAATGTGTTCTGGCATTTTAATTCCATTCTTGGGGATTCTTAGGAATTTTATCTTGTCCAACATTCAATAAGAATTGGGAATAACTGGTTTCTTCTTGACTCAACCGCATATTTGTCTTCAAATGAAAATTACTTAATATATATGTTTTTAACTAAGGAATATTTTAGTATCTATTTTGGGTCATTAAACAAAACAGGAAAAAGCCTATGAAAAAGAATTATTGATTCGCTCAGCGTTAGTATAATATATATATATATATATAATATATATGTGTGTGTGTGTGTGTGTGTGTGTTTGTATGTATCTATATATGTGTGTGTGCTTATATACTTATTTCTCTTTTTCCATCTCTCTCTTTCTCTTTTTTCCTTTTCTCTCTTTCTTTCTTTCCTTTTCTCACTGTTTCTTTTCTTTTACTCTCTTTTCCATTTTTTTCCATCTCTATCTTTTCCGTTTATTCCATCTCTTTCTTTCTTCCTTTTTCCCTCTCTTTCTTTTCGTTATTCCCCCCCCTCTCTCTCTTATCCTTCTCTTTGTTCTCGCTCTCTCTTTTTTACTTTTTCTTTTCACCTTCTCTCTTTTTCTTTTTTCTCCCCTCACTCTCTTTCTTTTTTCTCTCACTCTTTATTCTCTCTTTCTCACTCTTTTCTCTCTTTTTTACAAAATTGTATAAATTAATTCATATATATATATATATATATATATATATATATATATATATATATATATGCGCTGAGGGAAAATAACGAATGCTATTTCTTGTGGTCACTCCGATGTCTTTGTTCTCTGAGAATCCTTACAAAACCTGTGAAATTGTCCTCGCTGATGGTGACAAATTAAGAAAATCTTAAAACCGGAGGAGATCATGGAATTGGAGTACCTTATTAAACGGCGAATAGATTAGGTTTCTATGCTTACCACAGACGGTGTTTCGAATTTAAGCAATGTAAATCGCGTTTGTCTTAGCAACCATTAAACATAAATGCTTATTGAATATTCAATATATATATAATATATATATATATATATATATATATATATGTGTGTGTGTGTGTGTGTGTGTGTGTGTGTGTGTGTGTGTGTGTGTGTGCGCGCCCGCGTATATTTGGAATAAGGAAAACTTAATATCCGGTAATGTTGGGCATTTTAAATATTCATTTCAACCAAACTTCTCAATAAAATAACTCGTGCATCTTCAGGCAGTTAAAATCACTAGGAGGAATGAACAAAAAAATACACATATCTTTTCCTGTGGACTTTTCTCCCTGATTTCCTAAAGTTTGTTTTTGTATACATTTAAATTTTTTGTTTTTTTGGTCAGTGGATAGGTGGGAATAGGGGCTAGGTACTGAGTATCTTTTACGGTGAGGTAGCTTTTAAGTATCTATCAGCTAATCCCTTCCCAACACGATACATTGTTCAGGTTCAAACTGCAACAACAACAATAACAGATTAATCTGATCTACTCACAACCCCTTCCATTTTAAATTCTAACACTAATTAAAATTGTTCATATTTCCAATTTTTATATTTCCAATGGCTTTTATAGTAATAAAAATATTTATTAATTTACATTATATTACAATCTAGCATATATCATATGGAAGCTAACTCGATCTTTTAATAATAAAGATTAATCAATATATATTCTTTTAATATATATATATATATATATATATATATATATATATATATGTGTGTGTGTGTGTGTGTGTGTGTGTGTGTGTTTGTGTGTGTGTGTGTTTGTATGTATGTATGTATGTATAGTGATTAAACCGTGAGTAATTTTTAAAAAATCAAGTAAATGGAAAAATCAAGGAAACTTCATAACCTACTAAAAGATGAGAGTAGTTAAAAAATTATCTAAGAAAACATTATCTTAAGTTACAACAATTAATTTGATATCATAAGGAACAAATATTACCTATAAATTAGAAAAGAATTCATCCTAATTTTACTGCTTAACGCTATTTACAAAGTTATACCAATAATCAAGAATTATTCAACTTACCTACATAGTGATGGCTGAGTTTGTAAATCCAACATGAAAAGAAATAAATACATAAAACATTACAAAAAATACATTTTTGTAATTATTTGTAATTAAGATTTGTGTAAAAATTACAAAAGATTTAAAAAAAATTATAGCCAAGATAGCCATGATATTTGTGCCATAACGTAAGCAGGGGCAGGATGTCATAATACAAACATTTTAATTAGACATTTTCCCTATCCCCTTTGCAGCATATGGGAGGATCATGAAATGCACTTCATATATGGCCGCACGTTATACCTAAATTGTTGTTACGTGACACTTAACAGAGGTGCTTCAAACAATTAAAATGAAAATAGAGAATACGTTATTTAAATGTGACAGTATGTGAATGTCATGAAACGTTCATTGAAAAATCCAAAAAATGTTTTCACGAGAGCAGTAGAATCTTTTGTATTTCAAAGTCAACAACATTTATGAAGATAGTTTTCCTGAGTATGTTCATTTAAAAAAAATTCCATCAACACATTCCAATATGCCAAACCTTATTAAATTCTGCAAAAAATTAAATTCTCAGATATATTTATATATAATCAAACTTATCTATGAATGTGTGATGATCTGTGTGAGTGTGTCTACATGATTGTGTATGTGTGTGTGTGTGTATATATACACACGCATATATTTCTGCATAAATTCCAACTCAGCTCCTTCACAAACATCCACCATCCTTTTAACAACAAAAATCTTATTTGCGTTACATGTTTCATATTGTTTAAACGTCGATACTACGACTAATAATAAACTTCTATCCAGTGTAACATTCCCTGTTTGTCTACATTTCTTCACATAAATTGCTACGTAAACGATAAGTAAACCTCAACCAATTATTTTAGAAAGTTAATTTTCTTCCAAACTTACGATACTAAGACTTTATCATAACTATTGGAATATCATAAAATCAAAGCAGGTATTATTTACAAACACACAATCCAGTGTTGTTATTTTTAAGCAAAATATGGATACGATTTTGTTTTGGTTTCTTTGTTTTAATGACATATCCTGTTTGTCGGTTATTTAATGCAGAGTCCATCCTTGTAGAAGAACAGTAGTGGTATTATTTAACATATACCTGAGTGGATCAGGGGATTCTTGCCTTTTCCAAAGGTATTAATCCGAATGTGAACATATTAGCGCGACTTGAGTTGGAACACGGTTACTATGATATCGTAGGACGTTAGCCACTACGCCCCCTTAATATGAATATGTAGCAGTCCAAAAATATGTATTGCTTATATATAGTAATCTAATTTTATATTTGGTTGCAGAGTTTGGTAATAAATAATAGCTAATATTATCAGTTTTTATTGTATGATATTCCATGAGCAACTATGGTTAAGAATATATATACGTATATATTGAAATATAGAAATTTGGTTGTCAAAAAACTCTCTATTTTAATTTGATTCTTTATGAAAATTGGGTTAGGAGGTCCTTTTATGATTGTTAAATTTATATCTATTTTCATAGATAGTTTAGATAAATATTGACGATCAGAAATACATTAGTTTAAGATAAATCAATGGTGAATGAATCCGCTTATTTCTAAAATAGCAAGACAATTATTTGTACTGTCTATCTCAACTCAACTTAATTCTTTCATTAAAAATAATTAAAAGACATTTATTTAGGAGTTATATTTATCCCCATATATGAAAATACAATGTGACTATCTCTCTTTATATATATATTATATATATATAATATATATATATATATATATATATATATATATATATATATATATATATATATATATATGTATATATATATATAATATATATATATATATATATATATATACTAGCAAATATATGCACCCTCCGGGTGCAAGTATTTAAGTTTTAATGTAATGAAATATCGTATTAAATTAGAAAGTCTAATAAGAAGGCAGATAAAAAGATATGTAACAGAGTGGGGGTATAACGGAAAAATAGAAATGAAACTTACTCTTCTATCACTCCCGTCTTTCATTGCTGAATTTTACTTATTTAACTATTTAGTTAAATTAGGAAATAAAGAATAAAATGACAGTTATTTTCTCTTGGTAATGGATTTCATTTAAGATTCATTGGAGAGATTTTTGCTTATATTCATTAAAATAAAACCAAACAATTAGAAATCAATAATTCTAAGCACATATTTAATAAAATCACATTTTTAATATCAATATGCAAATTAGCCTTCCCATTCACACTGTAAACCGCTATTTTTGTATATATAAATACAATTGCATGTTAATTGTATGTAGATATGGACAGCACTAATAAAAAGGTGAAGCAATATTATTAATAATTGAGGTTTAAATATAAATAAAATCATGGAGAATGTGATGTAAATAACGAAGGGAATTGTGACTTGAGTAGTAATATAGTTTCGGTTACAGACAGAAAAACACACAATCTCCATTATAATAAGATATAGTGTTGTATTGCCACTCATTGCGCGAATTAGTATCTCATTAAAAAAGTGTAGAATATATATATATATATATATATACATATATATATATATATATATATATATATGTGTGTGTGTGTGTGTGTGTACAGGTTATGTAATCTGGTTTCATTGCAGACTAACACGAAAATATATGGCCAGAACACACATAACATTACATAAACAAACGGAAAGAAATAAAGAGTTAAAGAAAGAAGGATTTTAGCAATGCAAAAAAAAAGGAATATATGAGAGAATAATTTTGATGTTAAGAATCGGTGAAAATAATGAAATGAGAGGAATTAACTGCGAGAAGCTAGCAGGGGTATTATATTAAATACTAGTGGGTAAATACAAAGACGAAATCAAGTGAAGGAGCACTAATATATATATATATATATATATATATATATATATATATATATATCCCTGAAATTTGTAAAACAGTTTACTTACCTAGCTAGTAATATCTCATCTACAGGAAGCGATGTCAATATATATATAGGAAATACATGGAGTACTATAGACAGATATCGAACTGATAAGATAAAGCAAACATACTTCCGAGATGTATCCGCATCAGTGCTACTGTATGCCTACTGTGTGTCCCACTTGGACATTAACGAATCGCTTGGTGTAAAAGATTGTGGTTAACATACTGAGCCCCTCTTGAACAACTCTTTGAAGCGGCAACCCACAAAAGGCCAGCTGTACTGTGACTTGCATCTCTCAAGACATCTGGGTAAGACGAACAAGATATAATGGACACTGCTGAAATAGGACGAGTTCATTAGTGACTTTCACCAGTAGGTGCCTGCCCATAGACTCACCAGTTTGGGTTGGCTGACAAAGACTTACATTGATCAAATCTACCCGGATACTGTGCAGAGAACCTTCAGATAGCGATGATCGATAGGGACGGATGGCGTGGAAGAATCATGGAGATCCGTACTGTCAGCGCGAATTGTTAATACACACACACATACACACACACACACACACACACACACACACATATATATATATATTATATATATATATATATATATATATATTAAATGTTGTATATTTTGGCAGCAAGTTATTTTTAAGCATGTGTTATTAAATAACACGGAAAATGTTTCATTATTTGAATTTGTATCTTTTCCAGTCGTCTAGCGGTCTTTCTGGTGTTAGGATCCAATTGAAATAGGATTGCTTCAATACTGTCTGAATAAATTGTCTGTGTTATTTAATAACACCTGCTTAATATATATATATATATATATATATATATATATATATATATATATATATGAATATGTATATATATATGTATGTGTGTGTGTGTGTGTGTGTGTGTGTGTGTGTGTTGTTTGTTTATGTATACTATAGAGATTAAGTACCGATTTATATGTAAATAACCATTTTTATACCGGCAACTATGCACTTAGGAATAGGATATAAACAAACCTATTTCTGAGGATGTATTCATAACCACTGACTGCACTCATATACCTCCTACATATTTATAAATTTTAGAACAATTGAATACAATGTGTCTTTATGTTTCCAGTTGTTAGGAAACCAAATTATATTTGGAAACAATTACTAACATGAGATAAAACACGTACATATGTAAAACCGACATGTTTTCATCAATTCTACAAAGAGAAACGTCTATTCTGTCATTGTGTCTTCCTTAGTCCCTTTTTCTGGTGGAAATGGCATACATGCTGATCTGATAATACATTATTATGAAAGCAAGTTTCATCAACACTGTATGCTATGACCTTGACATTACCAATTTAATTCAGTAGCAGAATTTATAATGAATAATAGATTATCAAGTTGAATTCGGCAGATCTACGAGTTCGAATCTCACTGACGTTTCCGAAGTTTTGTTCTAGTCACAAATAAACTTAGTAAATATACAATGTTGGTTCAAGAAGTATCAAAACTTATATAAAAATGGTTTTATTTGGTTTCTTTTTTTAATTGCATATAAATAATCAGGAGTTATTTAATGCAAAAGCCATATTTGTAGAATAAAAGCAGTGGTACTATTTAAGCCATAGCTAAGGGGAATGGGAGGATTTATATATTTCCCTATGGTAATATTTCGAAAGTGGACGTGATAGCACGACGGGAGTTCGAATTCGCTTACTATGATGTTGCAGTCCAGCACGTTAGCCACTACTCCACGAAGACTCACCCCTGTACAACTATATGGAAATAAACAAAGTATGAAAGATTAATTTTCTTTAAAACGTTTCACTAGACATTGAGATTTAATCTCTTATTTATATAAGTTTTTTCGCTTTACAAATATCTTCGTTAAAATTCCAAATTTTATATGTATTTCCCGGATGCCTCCACCTGACCAGGATGCAACAGAAGGTCAATTTTTAAGTGGGGTTTAATAGGTTTGAATCCACAGTTTTCCCCCTCCTAGAACGAGTGTCAGATCAAGTTTAAAGAACCCACTGTGTCCTACTATTTATCCATAGCTGGAAAACGAATAATTGGATTCAAAAGCTTCTCAGCATTCAAAATTCAAACGGCCTGGTACATGATTTGAACTCTGTTTGCCTTGTCCATTTCCCACGACGATAACTATTGCACACGAGCGCCTTCAAAATTCTCTAATCCTAAATAAAAACAAAACAAAGATTCAGTCTTAATAGTTGATTACAGTTCGAATAAAGATAATCTATTATCTTGAAGGCAATATAGATCAAAACTACAAAGCGTTTAATCTTTATATTCTTGAACGATCTCAAATATACTATTAACACTGAAATGAATATCTATTTCACATTTAATATAACCAGCCAATTTCTGGTATGCATGTTTTAAAGGAAAGATCGAAATCATATTTTCATATTATGGGGCATATTTCGATGGATTCACTGGAATATTTTTACTTCTGCAAAAACGTAATCGCCTTGAAATTGAAACGCTTTCGACTACGAAACGTTATTGTAATGTAAGCATGAAATCATACACATGACCGGACAATGTAAGGATCCTGTAATGACAAGGTAATTGAAAATTTTCCCCAATATAACTGCATAAAATTAGACGATATATCAATATATCATGATCGTGATGTAATGGTTACCATTGTTAGAAACGAACACGGTGAACCGAGTTCAAATCCTAGAATAGGGTATTTGCATTTCATATAGCGCCAATATGCCTGGGAAAATTATGCATCCGACTCTTCCATCTTCAGCTATGTGTAAATAGTAGGATCGACTTGGCTCTTTAAAATTTGTAAGCCAACCGGTTCAGGAGAAGAAAAATATTGAATTCATATTTGTTAAACTCCGTTTTAAAATGTCAAACGTATGTGCAATGATATAAAAGGCATATATATATATATATATATATATATATATATATATATATAGATAGATAGATAGATAGATAGATAGATATATAAATGAGAGAATAAAACATATGCAATGATTTATTTCGTCCGTCGCATCTCTCTCTCTCACTCTCTCTCTCTCTCTCTCTCTCTCTCTCTCTCTCTTCTCTCTATATATATATATATATATATATATATATAAAGATAAAGATAGATAGATATATCAATGATGTGGTTTGGTATATTTATAGATAAAGAATTTTGAATATTCGTGATAGAGCATATGCATGTTAATTAGGGTAGCGTTGACAGAAAATCAACGGGACTTGGTGACAGTCAGACCAATTAGCCTGATGATTATATATATATATATATATATATATATATATATATATAAGATTTTTGGATGTTTGTTTTTATAGAAGCATTGTTGAATAAATTATTATTTATATTTTTGCTTGAAGGCAATTATAATGCACGTATCGCATAAAATTCGATAATTATAGAAAATAATCTTGACAAGTTAATCCCGGCAAAGGATGGTTCGCCATGTAGAACACCGTACAGACTGTTTCGACTTTATTAAGTCTCTTCAGCGATGTATACTAACGACTCCCCTCCGACAGGAATCGAAACCGTGACTTCACAGGCATAGTCAGAGACCATATCCGTTCGGCCGCCGGTACATAGCGAACAATCCCTGCGAAATTAACCTTGTCAGTGATACTACACGCCTCTACCATATTAGGTAAGTGGACGTTTATTAAGTAGTAAACAAACCCGGCCGTAAGCTCTTCGGCAAAGTGAATAAGATTTTTGGATATTTGTTTTTATAGAAGCATTGTTGAAAAAATTATTATTTATATTTTTGCTTGAAGGCAATTATAATGCACGTATCGCATAAAATTCGATAATTATAGAAAATAATCTTGACAAGTTAATCCCGGCAAAGGATGGTTCGCCATGTAGAACACCGTACAGACTGTTTCGACTTTATTAAGTCTCTTCAGCGATGTATACTAACGACTCCCCTCCGACAGGAATCGAAACCGGAACTTCACAGGCATAGTCAGAGACCATATCCGTTCGGCCGCCGGTACATAGCGAACAATCCCAGGGATTGTTCGCTATGTACTTGCACCCGCAGGGTGGATATATTTGCTAGTATATATAAGGCTAAATTTCCTCAGTCAAATGACCACAGTTATGAAGTAAGTCATAAGAATCGAAAGCACTTGTAGTAAAAGCCTGTGAGACTGAATTGCTAAAAGCAAAACAATTTTACCGACCTCTAATTAAAGAGAACGCAAAATGTAAATGGAGAAAGTTTTCGTTATTTTCACGGTAGTTTAATTACAACTCAAAACTATATCACTACATAAGTAGAAAGTGACATTTTATTGATTTCCCCGATGCTGAATAAACGCATACACCGAATAGGTTGTTATAATTGCAGGGTGTTTTAAAAAGGATGCAGTCATTTTATTGGAAATTTTGGGCGGCAAGCGACCATGTCTAATAAAAATAATAACTGATAAATTTACCTTGAATCCGGACATGAATATTGTAGAGAAGGCTGAGAATTAATTGCTGTAATCATAAAACCATCAGAAATGTAATTGCACATATCGACAATTGAAAAAGAAATGATAAGCGAAACGCATATATGCATGTGCATGTGCATGTATCTGTTTACCCCACCTGTCTCTGTCTCTTTGTCTCTCTGTTTCTGTCTGTCCGTCTGTCTCTATATCTATGTCTCTCTGCCTGTCTGTCTGCCTGTCTCTCTCTCTCTCAACTCAGCGAATGAGTAGCACAGGGATCTGTGCGGTAAAGTAATGAGCTGATAGTAGGTGTAGCGCTCCGTCTCAGACGCTAAAAGGATCTCCTTGGTCTAGCGCTAGTAAAAAGGGGATAGACTCTCTCGCTGATTGGCTGATACCGACTTTGGGCCACCCCGACTTATATATATATATATATATATATATATATATATATATATATATAATAAAATACTGATAGTTTTAGTTCAGAAGAAAATCAAATTTTGGTAAAATAGATTGTTATGCGAGTTCTTATTTATGGGTGATAATATAAATTTACTTAATGAGAGAATATGGCACAAGATCTAATTATTAAGAAGACTTTAACAGGTTCTAATTCTGAGTTTTCCTTCCAGACCTGTTACCGTATCAAGGTTAAAAGCCCATCACAACTATTTACCCATATCTAGGGGGAGAATAGTTGGATGCATACCTCTCCAAAGTATATTAGCATTGTGTTAAATGCAACCGATCTTATCCAGGATGTGAACTCTATTCGCCCTGTTTATTTCCTAAGACGATAACCGTTAAACCACAGGTACCTTGTATATGTACTTACCCAACCCCTCTACCACGCAATATGACACAAGATCAAGTATTATGCAGATTTGATTGATTATTATAGCATGTCAAACATTTTAGTATTATTTTATGGAAATAGTCTAGGGAATCACACTCGTTATATGTTCATATTTTCATCTTTATGAAGTTTCTTAAGACTACTTTTTGCACACATTCATATACGAATAATTTTCAGACACATATATTTAATTCACATATGGGCAACTAACATATACATTTCATCCATATATGGACAACTAACACTCCGATTCAGGGTGTACCTGTGGGTAATGGAAATGAAGAGTACTTCAAAATCTCCAAAACGGGATCACCATCAGATTCAGTTTATTGGGGTGGGGTCTTACCCAGCTGAAGTGCCTGAAGTCAGCGTATTCTAAGCCATGCTGATTGGGTGAATTATTAAGCGGATTACAGCTGATTTGTCTGAATTCTTGAGATGGGGCTTGATAATTTCTGTTATTTTGATTAATCGGACTATTGTCCCCATCTTACGACAATAATGTTCGCAAGGTCGAAAAGAAAGTTAATAAGTTCGAGATGGCTCCCCAGTCCGACAAGAAATTCCTGAGGATGGCCGGAGAGCACATCAGCTGAAACGTTGTACGGATAATAATAAAGATGAGGACAATAGTCCGAATAATCCAACTAATACAGTTGATTTAAATAAAGAGTTTTCCTTCAAATCTCCCTTATACCTTATATTTTAGAACAGATGAATGCACGCCTTTTAGATTCGTCTAGCATTTGAACTTGGGTCGACGATTCCATTTTCTTCGAAAATAATCGTTATGATATGCACCACCCAACTTAAGCCTAGTATAGATTTAAAGTTTTAGACATTGATGCCAGCCACAGGAAGACGGTTAGAAATAATACCCTTTTGGCTATTTCAATTGTTCTATCCTTGGTTGACAGAACATATGGCATGATACTTATTCGATACGGATACTTGTTTTCTAAATCTACTATAAAATGCAGGAACTGATCCATGCGCCTGTTGGTCTTCTATTAAAAGTTCATCCCCTTGAAATGTCTGAAAAAATGTAAATGATATCAAATGGTTGATTTAGTACTGATAGAGCGTGGGAATCTTCCCTCTCTCTCTCTCTCTCTCTCTCTCTCTCTCTCTATAATATATATATATATATATATTATATATATATATATATGTATATGTGTGTGTGTGTGTGTGTGTGTGTGTGTGTGATTGTGATTATGTGTGTGTACGTCTTTTTGTGCGCAGTATATTTACGTCGTGATAAATACCTGGCGAAAGGCATTAAGAATGATGCAATTAATCAGAGCGTACAGCAGGTCAGTGGCTGACTGTGTCCTCGAAACAACAGTAACTTGTATCCGGTATTCACATTAAAGTCAAATAACGGAAACGTCTTCACCACCAGGCGTTTTGGCATTTTCTTCGAAGTGCCGGCCTGTTGAAGATTTACCACATTCCATCATAGTTAGCTTTGTTGTTTTATTTTATTTTATTTTTTTTTTGCGCATGCCTACAACATCTGTTTTCAACTGGTGATACACTCTCTAATGTGTTGTACAATTGCACATAGGTTTGTTTTTCTTTTCCTTTACATAATTACATCTATTTCTGGTCTGCATTTGTTTGGCAGATTCAGAGTAATTAGCAGATATTTAGTTCGGGGTCTAAAAAGAAACAGAAATTTCAATATTCAGTGTCAGATACATTGTTTGGACCAAAATGATTTTTTCATGATTGTTTTACGACAAAGCATCTTTCTCTCTCCACACACACACACACACACACACACACACACACACGTAATATATATATATATATATATATATAATATATTATATATATATATAGGGAGTAGCAAAGAAAATCGGATACTACGAGTTTTAAAAGCGAATTAAGAATAATTAAATCTATTATTTAAGGTTAAACTTTGTCTAAATCGATAAGTAGTAGCATAATAACCATCATTAAAAAAAGAAAAATATAATTACACATGCAGTTCATTTTTAAAAGATTTAAAACTATTTGTTTTGTTCAATTTCGACGATATCCGCAATTTTGGCTGTTTTTCAATGGTTTTAGGTGCTTATTTACAATTTTAACGTAACATTTGGGATGGAAATTTTTTTTACCAAAAATCAGGTAATTATCCGATTTTAATGAAATTTTCAGTATTGATTTAACAATTAATGACTTTTATAATGCATCAGTTATTTTATTTCAAAACTTTAATTTAGTATTTTTGCTATGAAAAATTAATATATAAAATTCATTTAAAATATGAAAATGCTGATGTTAACTTTAAAATGTTATACTTTTAGATTCTAAAAATAAATATCTACTTAATGCAAACCTTATTTTAGTCAAACAAAGTATACGTTTTGAAGATAAACTCGATTGAAAATGTACCCTCTCCCCTTTTTAAGCAGAACAAACATTGATGTATAATTTTTTCTTTTATAAAATAATAGCCAATTAAATAATTATCGAAATGAGTAAAAAAGAAATCTCCCAAAAATTAATTATTTATTATTTTTTACATTTTATTTTTCGATTTCAGGTACTTATTTTCTTATAGAAGTGCAACCGAAAATTTTTTTTTTCTATTCATAACTTCGGTCTTTTATCTTATTATTTATACTGTAATTAGTATCAAATATGATCAACTTGCAAAATATTTTACGCCCCTAACATAAGGGGGGTCAAAATTAAGTGACTTGAAAAAATGAGAAAGTTTTGAAATAAAATGAATAATGCATTATAAAGATCATTTATTGACACATAAACCTAGAAGATTTAATTAAAATCCGATAATTTCCTGATTTTTGGTAAATTATTTTCTGTAGGGGGGGCTAAAGTCATTTTGTCAAAAACACATATTAGGCTCGGTTTGCCAGTCCCTATATATATATATATATATATATATAAACATATATGTGTGTGTTTGTGTGTGTGTATGTGTGTATGTATAATATACTAAAATCATTTACGAAAACAATAATAAAAAGACCCCCACAAATCCTAGAAGCAATTTGTATCAAATATAAAGAGTAACATAAAATAGAATTACAAACCGGCACCGATATACTAAATATCTGTAACAATTACCCATAGCATCTCACACGAACAATACACCCTCCTAAAGCTGCATTTACAAAAAAATTACACAAGCCTCTTAAATGAATAAAACTTGCACGACAAAAATAAAAAAAAAAAAAAAAAAAAAAAACTTTTTCCCTGAAGACGATTATGGAAGTGATTAAATGTGCTTAAGAACAAAATATAGGGGTACTTTCCCTACCATCTTGATCCCAATATAAGTAAAAAAAGACATGAAGCCTTGAAGTAAGGACAAGGAAGATCAAGAGGAAATATTCCTTGATTGTTACCAATACACACACACACACACACACACACACACACACACACACACACATATATATATATATATATATATATATATATATAGGAAACTATGAATACAGATGCATTAGTAAGATAAAAAGTTTTCATCCATTTGCTCTTAACAAGAACCTTGACATCCAACCCTGGCAATAAAGATTTGGTGATAAGAATGTGGGGGTCAGTAACAACTAAACAAATATTGACCATCCCACTTGAAACAAATGGCTCCCTAACCTAATTGCAAATTCATCAGTCAGGGGCTCAGTACCGACACACACACACACACACACACACACACACACACACACACACGCACACGCACACTCACACACATGTATGTGTATACATATATGTATATATATATATATATATATATATATATACATATATATATATAAATGTACATATATGAATATACACACAACTTCTAAAAACTTCGCATATATATAAGAACATTTAAAACGAATTTAACTCAACGAAGTTGTTATCACTGAACAGATGGACTCGACACTTATAATACACTTCTATGCCCGGATTAAAATTACTAAAAACAATTTCTTTGACAATACATTTTCTCTTGCCGAAACTAGTTGAGAAAAATAGACAACATAAAAGAAATATTCCTGTTTGTTTTATCACTTTTTGTTCTTCATATATATATATATATATATATATATATATATATATATATATATATATATATATATATATATATATGTTTAAACATGTTTTGCTAAAGATTATGGAATATTCCTTTTTTATGATTATTTTTGTTTTCTCTCTAGCCATGGTGCTATTTTTTTATGTGGCAGTCTAAATGAAAGAGGATGTGCCCCAATTTTTGCTTCTAAAAGCTTTTGATCACATTGATCGTCTTCTGGGGATTATCATCTGTGGGTATTATTTATTTAGTGTGGGTGGGAGGTTTATTTAGCTGGAAAGGTTTATTATTGGCAGTGGTGAATTGGTAAGTGCTTTAGTCATTAGAGATGTTTATTATGTTTGTGCCGGTGTTGAATGGTATTTTGTTTATATTGTTTTTTTTTAAATTCTTATACTAATTGCTTCCAGGATTTTAAGCCATTTTGTTGATAATCTTGTATGGGGTTTTAATGCCATTAACGAGGATGTTTCGTATATGTGTTGATATAACTTTGTTAGTGCTTATGTTTGTTTTAGTTATATGTTGTTTTATGGTATTTGTATCTTAAAGGTGGTATGGGGGCCGAAAAAAGGGTGCTTGTAGTCAGGCCATCGTAGGTATTAGTTCCTTTTTTTTTCGAGAATATATATATATATATATATATACACATACACACACATACACACACATACACACACACACACACACACACACACCATATATATATATATATATATATATATATATATATATATATATATATATATATATACTAGGTATACCCAAAATTGACCTAAAATCCATTTTTGACAAAATGAATTTATACAGAAAATTATTTAACAAAAATCATGGAATTATCGGATTTCAATGAAATTTTCAGTGTTGATTCATCAATAAGTGAACTTTATAATGAATTATTTATTTTATTTCAAAACTTTTTGATTTTTTTCAGGTGACTTAATTTTGACTCCCCTTATTTTGAGGGCGTAAAATCTCGGCGAGTTGGTCAGTGTTCGATGCTAATTACAGTATAAATAAAAAGATAAAAGACGGAAGTTATGAATAGAAAAACATTTTTATGGCGGATATTCTATGAGAAAATAAGTACCGAAAATCGGAAAATGAAATGTAAAAAAAAAATTTAAAAATAATTTTTGGAAATTTCTTTTTACTCATTTCGATCATTATTTAATCTTATCAAAGAAAATTTTTTACATCGATATTTTTTCTGCTTAAAAAGGGGGCTAAATTTTCAAGAGTGTTTTTTTTTTCAAAACTTATTACTTTTTTCACCTAAAATAAGGTTTGCATTAAATAGATAATTATTTCTAGAATTTAAAAATATAACATTTTAAACTTAACATCTTAACATCTTAACATATTTTTAATGGATTTTATATATTAATTCTTCATAGCAGAAATACTTAATTAAAGTTTTGAAATAAAATAACTGATGCTTTCTAAAATTCATTAATTGAAAAATATATTCTGTAAATTTCATTAAAATCAGATAATTACCTGATTGTTGGTAATTTTAAAAAAATCGCTAATGTTACATTAATTTTTTAAACACCCTATTTTTAAAGAGCGTTTATGGCCGAACGCGATGGAAATTGACAAAAAATCGTTTTGAATGTATTAAAAATGAATTAAATGTGTAATATTGTTTTGCTTTTTCATTGATGGTCATTACGTTACTACTTATCGATTTAGACAATAGTTTGACCTTAAATAATGGATTTAATTAATTTTAATTAATTTTGAAAAAAAAACGTTAGCAGACGATTTTTGGGTATAGCTAATATATACATATATATACATATATATGTATACATATATATGTATACACACAGACACAGACACACACACACACACACACACATACACACACACATATATATATATATATATGTATATATGTATATATAATTTACGATATTTTTCTTTGTCTGACACGCAGATTTCTTATAGTACCAGATGACCATAAGTGGTCACCCATCTAAGCAATGGACAGGCTCATTGTTGCTTAAATTTGCTGATCTACTTAACTTAAGTGTAGATTCGGTACAAAAGCGTAATTATAGAGCATCCAGTGAAGATCGAACTCTACTCGTCAGTAATTGGTTTGCATGATTAGCTTGCTAATAAGTGTATCCGGATGAAGTGCTTTATTTCTATATTCCCATGTGTTCATTAAAATGATACTTATAAACTAGCAATTACTCTGGAGTAGTTGGCTAATGCTTGGATTCAAGGTTCGATCTCAGTTAAGGATCAAGACCTTTACATAATAGCATAACCTCATTGTCAAACTAAAATATCATGCACTAAATTTAGATTCTTGTAAAACTTCATATACCGAGTATCATCAACGTAACGAGTTAATGATATAAATATTTTACTGTTTAAAAATGCGTGAGCTTAATAAATTAAAGTATGAGTCTATAAAAATGTTCATGAAATTCTGCAAAATTTTCAGTTTAATGATAATAATGATTTCTTTACACATATAGAATATTAATAATTCATACACAATTATATGCCCGTTCAATACGTAAGTGGGTGACCACTTAAGCAACAGCCGGTACTCTAAGCAACCTGAGTTTTTTTATGTTTAACAAAATGACTGGATTCGGCATTAAATGACCGGGAAAAGTTTTGATATGCCGTAAAACAAAACATCCAAACTATCCACTAACAAACAATTATATGGCTTTGTACCTTATTTAGGCTAGAAGAGCGGTTGGAAAGGTCCCCACCTATCAATCCGCTGGGTACGTCAAGCCCTGGTACAAATATGATTGTCCCAACCCTATTACCTTAATGACAAGCCCCAACCTTTTTTTATCATATATCTGATTGAAGCGGTGGTCGAGGATCTTAGTGTCCTGGGTATGACGTTAAACTCTATCGGAAAGTGCTGTTCCATTTCTGGAGCTCTGGGGAATTTGGAGTACTCCTTCTTGAACATTATTCCTTGGCCAACTCTGACACGGAGTGGTAGTATCTGTTAGGGTCCCATCTATGGATTAAATAGAAAAATGGGCTTTAGAAAATTGTATTAAAAAGAATTTAACTGGGGAATTTCGCATTAAAATACCACTCCCACATTTATACGATTTATACGTGAAATAAACGAAAATCTGAAATACTCTTCAAACAGAAGTAAAATGTCCAAACTCACCATCAAATTGAAATGAATATGTGTAAGAATATCTACCTGGAATCTGCACAAATAGTGACATTTACAGCTCTGATATCTAATCGTGGGTGTTAATGGAATACTTTTTTTAATTTCCGAAGACCGTTTATATGAGAGTAGAGTATTGTTTTGTTGATTCAACTGTTTATAATAATTGCTAGGGAAATGGTACATGATCGTCTTCCTTTTTTTTGCTTCTAGTAGTTATCATATCCAACTAGGTCTGAATTCTTTAGTATTCCAAATTGTTCCTATCTAGCGTTGCGTTGCCTGTGGCAGCTAGTAGTATGATTATATTAAAATGACTCAATAAGCCTCTAAACTAATTATTCCCCGCCCCCATTAAGTTTCGTCTGGGGGCACCTGATTTTCTCCACTGCTGGCCCCAGTGTCCATTGAGCACCTTAGTAAAAATAATATATCCTTAAGTTTAGATTACCATAAGGTAGTATACGTATTTTATTAAAAAATATTTTGTGTTAGCTGTTGTCTGTACCTAATATAATGTGCTTTTTAATCGATGTTGATCATTTTCATTCATATGTACATATGATAGATTAAAAATGAACAAGCAAATTACAACTCCGAGATGAAATAAACATTATGTGCCAAGAAAAGAAGTAGGAAGAGGACTGACCAGCATTAAGAATTGTGCATATGCCACGATACAGAGACTCAAAGAATTTGTAAAAAAGAGCAAAGAAAGAGTGATTAGAGCAGACATCATCAACAATAACAGCAGCAATAATTTAAGTATAAGCATAAAAATCGGGAAAACAAAATTTAAAAGAAAAACATCTGTAGAAATACATCAAGTGAAAAACTAAGCAAAATCCACACGCCATGTCGTAGATTTGGTTAAGAAAGGGAAACCTCTAGAGAAATTGAAAGACTTTTAATAGCAGCGAAAAATAATGCCATGGAAACTAATTATGTATAAGCAAAAATTGATAAAAGGCAGAAGAATAGCTAGTGTAGCTTGTGTTGACCAAGATAAAATAGTTACATGAGCTAGTACAGGGAACTGGCACAGATGGAATACAAGACTAGACAGGACTGCATGGGAATTGTGGCATAGAATAAAATCTGGCCAGGCTGAAAAATGGTATATGAAAAAAACAGAATCCGTCCTAGAAAATGAGACAAATAAAATTTTCTGAGACTAAGATACAAACGTATCATGAAATCACGAACAAAAGATCAAACCTAACATCAATTACCAAGCAAAAACGAACTTGCCATCTAGTGTATTCTGCCATTCCAGTTGGTCATAATGTGAAAACAAAAGAAAGCTAAAAGATAAATAAATACAGGGTTCTTACTGGGCAACACAAAAAGCTGTTGAACCTGAAAGTGCTTGTGATAAGAATTGTAGTTGGAGCCATTGGAACGGCCCCTAAAGCATATAAAAAGATTGGGGTATCTGGAAAGTAGGGGAGGAATTAAGACCATCCAGCTCATATCTCTGGTAAAATCAGTTGGAATAATGGAGACCTGAGGAGACTTGATGACACAGATGTCTATAAAAGAATACCTGTTAAAATGCCGTAGAAAGCTCGCGTGTAATAATATATCAATAACAATATTACGTAGGCAGCTGCTTAAGCTGATAATATCAGAAGTGAGAGTTTCAGACGATCTTATTAATTTTTTAAACGAAAACAAACATAGCCGTCTCAACAGACATCTAGAGAACATAAGATACAGTGGGAAAATAAGAAAATAGATGACCTCTTCCATGAATTTGGTATTGAAGTGGGCGATTGTCGTAACTGTAATCACAGGAGAGTGAGTAACGGTCTAAAATATTGTCACAATAAACCTGAAAACCTTTGTGTTTATAGTAAAATGTGTGACCCTTTAGTCTACAAGATTATTGAGGGGAATGATTAGGGAGAACATATTGCGGAAGATTTAAACATTTTGCTATAACACCCTGCAGAAATCAACAAAACATATATATTATGAATACGCATAATATAAGACAGAATTCGATTTGCATTCTCATACTTTAGACGATCAAAGATTTATAAAGAAAAAAATCTTTTAAATTCTAAAACTACGTGAGCTGAATATATATTAGATTTTCAGTGAAACTGAATTAAAAGTTGCGGAATCTGAAGTTTTGGCGAAGGATTTCTTTCATATTAGGATTAGCTTCTTTGTGGAGAGTAGGCTATTGTAAATTTCACTTCGCCGGGGAGTTTTGAATGTCATAATCATCTGTACAGGGGGTTGAGAGAGAAGAAAAAAGAAAAGAAAAAAGAAGTTATTTAAAGTTTTAAAGGGGTTTCTTTTCTTTTTATCATCTAGCTTATTGTGTTAATGTGAATATTACGTGTTAGAAAAAATAAAAATAAATTAAAAGAAAGAAAAAACGGAACACACACCTTCACAGAGATGCAATCCGGTTTATTCTCTTGTATAAAAGAGTCCCTCCATTACAACTGAATAAGCAGTTCGATCGACACTGGATGCCCCCTATTTGAGACTATGTGTCATATCCGCTCCGTGGCTAACAGGTTGAGTAAATACCTACATATAAGCAAGCACAAAAAATGAACTAGCACCTAAATATCTACAATCTGATTTATTCCATTGTATACATGAATGCCTTTTAGGGCGTCTCATTCTAATGTAATGATTAGCAAGCTAGTCTCGCAGAACCATTACGACTAAATAGCGAGTTTAATCTTCACCTTGTGTCACATTCTACCCGTGGAGAATGGGTTGAGTAAATACCTGCACGACTGCTGCTATAATGATAGTTATGACTACGGGAATAAAACTGAAATATGGCGACAATCAGGTGGTCAATGGAGGAACTCAGATGAAAGAAAAAGTAAGAAAAGAGTATGTCAGGAGAACAAGAAAACTTCCCAAGCCAAACACTGCTGTAGAAATCTCAACCAAAGAATAAATACCTGTCCTGTTCTCTGTGTAAGACACTCTAAAAAATGAACCAAACGAGGGACTCAGATTAAAGAAAGAACAAAATAATCACAACCCAGTGACGTAATACGTTCACATCTAACTTAATACCGATGGGAAAAGTATGAACCCCTCATCTTCTCAGCTAAAGGTTAAGTAGTAACTACAAGAATGGCTTTGGAATTTAATAACCCACGTAGGTTGAAATGTCATTAAACAAAGAAACCAAAACTAAGCCTTGAGTAAATTACTATACTACAAATATTTTACAATCTAGAAAGCAGCGTGAGTAAAAAAAAAGCTATTGCGTCCATAGCAATCCTTGACATGAATCGACCAAATTAGATAGCTTTAATGATTTAGAAAAAATTCTAATCTAATTCAACGCTAAAATTTCTGAAAACCTTTTGAAAAAAAACCCAACAATACACCGAAAACAATAGACAATAATGGTGATGATTTTATCGACATATCACAAAGAAAAATATTATGTGCAAGTCGCATGATAAAATAAAATTACAAAATGGATTTAAAAGTTTTATGTCGATTTTCATATATCTCACCGGGGAAATCAAACATGATCGTTATAAAATATGAGAGAGAAAACAATACACAGGCCATTATAATGACACAATAGAGAAAAGTGCACAAACATATCCTTATTAAAAAAAACAACAACAACAAATAAACAAACAGACAAAGAAAAAATTACGAAATACATTTTTTGGTTTGTTTTCTCATATATATATATATATATATATATATATATATATATATATATATATATATATATATATATATATATATATATATATACTTTGTCACCCAATAAATAGATATGTAAAACCTATATATTTATCTTATTATATATATATATATATATATATATATATATATATATATATATATATATATATATATATATATATATATATATATATATATAATTGAACAAAAAGCACTCAATACTCATCTCTTTATTTTGCACAATTCAGCACAAGGAAAAGGCCGTTAATTTTCTATCTACTTGTTTATTTATTTAAGCATAAGATATTTTCAATTTGATATTTTCGCGCGAGTTCTTTGAAATGAGAAAGCAATGTATCATGTATATTAAGTACAATCGATTTTCTCCTATGAAAACTGAACCCACGCAGTCAAAAAAAAAATTTCTCACCGAAATATCTTAAAGCAAATCTTTCTATGTTTATCCATATATATATACCTTGGCGTATATAAATTTGTTTTAGTATTCTTTTGGTCTTTCGTTATTTATTTCTTTCTTTTTAGATGTATCAAACACAAAGTTATGTTTCTTTTTACTGAATTTTACCTCGAAGTTGAATTCCTGTACATATTCAAAAATTATTTATGGATAGATTATTCAGGAGATCTGAGAAAACTTTCTGTCACTCGGTCAACAGTGAAAACCAATAGTTACGACGGGCGTGAAAATCTCGCAGAAAATATTATGATAATAAAATTAAAATAATAATAATAATAATAATAATAATAATAATAATAATAATAATAATAATAATAATAATAATAATAATAATACTCGTGTCCCTTAATCTTACGACCGTTATCACCTTGCAACACCCTCTGCTTAAAAATAAGACCGTCAAAATATTAATCCTGATTATCTGGTGTCGCTTAATCTCCGAATTTTTATTTCTTATGAGTATCGTCACCTCAGCTAAATAATGGACCATTCCGTTCTTATTATAATGAAAAAGGTAATAAAAAGAACACACGACACAGAAAAATATAATAAGAAACAAGCCAGCAAAGAAAAAGAGTAAATAAATAGAGAAGAGATGAGCGCGCGGAAGCGATAATGCTAATCTGTTTCAATCGAACATAATGAAATGATTAAAAGAAGGGAAAAAGAAAAAAAAAACAATGTGTTTGTATGTGTGTGTGTGTGTGTGTGTGAGAGAGAGAGAGAGAGAGAGAGAGAGAGAGAGAGAGAGAGAGAGAGAGAGAGAGAGAGAGAGAGAGTTAAGTCAAGATTAGTATACCTTTTACATATTTAACTATTTAGCAATAGCTCTTAAGTATACATAGCAAACGTTGTAATAACTCAATTATCAAACTGTGGTATATCCACAGGTTCTGCTAGTAATGATAATAATAAATCAGACGAAGAATAGGGGCCATCCAAATAGAATATTGTTAAGCTCATCTAGAACACTCAAAAGAGTCCTAGAGACCTGAGGAAATTTTCTGACACTCATTCTCCAGTGCAAAAACATCTGTTCAAGGTGGTATGAAAAATAACAACCAGTAAAAATAGTCATTGCACCCGAGAGTCCACATAAATAGATTATATGCGTCAAGAAAAGAAGGAGGAAGTTGCTTAAATGGTCCTCGATCTAAGTATCGATCTGAATAGACTCATCACTGCTTAACTTAGGTTATCTAGCGGTAACAGGTTCTATGCCTCTACTGCTGAATCTGAAAAGGAACAAAATGCATTAATGAATACCATTTTTCTTTTTTTCTTCTTTGAAACGATAAATGAACACTAAAAACAGGATATACATGTATAGTTTTGAGTCTCTAATATTTCAAGAAAAGGATCTTAGGATGTTTTTCACAACTTTGACGAGCAGGATATATTATAAAATATCATTGACACTAATAATTGCATGTACTTAAGTTATCTTGCTAATTTTTAAAGTATATTTTTTGTAAAGAAAAAGAAAAAGAGACAGTGTGCCTAACGGTCAACTCACGTTTAAAGCACCATGTCCCTCTGGATCTCTGAAGTTGAGCATCGATGAGCCTATTCAGTATTTAAATACTTTGAGTAACCATTTAAGTAACAACAAATACAGTAAGAAATCAAAAATGAAAATAACTTGATTCGGCATTAAATGACCCGGAAAGTGTTGATATGCTGTAAAACAAAACAAGAGAGTTTGTGGGTGGGTGTGCGTTTGCATGTGTGTGTGTATATATATATATGTGTGTGTGTATTTGAGAGAGAGAGAGAGAGAGAGAGAGAGAGAGAGAGAGAGAGAGAGAGAGAGAGAGAGATAGAGAGAGAGAGAGAGAGAAGGGAGAGAGGGAGAGCGAGCGAGAGAGAGAGAGAGAGAGAGAGAGAGAGAGAGAGAGAGAGAGAGAGAGAGTGTGTGTCTACTGGCGTTTACTATTTATTAATGAGAACATATTCTGTAGTCAGAAGAAATACTTTTGTTTAAAGTTAAAAATATTAAAACCAAAATATTCTATAAGGTTTGCAAAATCTATCAAAGGTCACTACAGCGGCTAAATTGATATGTTTATAAAAACTGTTAAAAGTCCCATGTATGATTCTACTTACCACGCACTTTTTGATATTCTTTGAAGGCAACACATTGCACAAGTTGACATCATTGTCAAGTGTCGAACGAAAGGGCTCGAGGTTGTTTTATAGTCACACCTCTTTTCAATGTAATGCGAGAACGTACTGCTCAACAATCGTACCTCCGGATGAAAGTGACTAATTAAAATCGGTATGACATGATCAGCAAGTCGCTGGCTAACCAGAGGCGTTTCGGGCTACAATTTTAACAGTAAAATATGGACGTCGAGGTTGTTAAACACAGACGGAACCTTCAGTCAAAAGAATCACGAGATTTCAAGTATGAAATCTTTGCCGCTACGAGAAATAGAAAACCTTACCGCTTAACAAAAACTCCGACGAAAGAAGAGTTCATCCCACCTTTGCCACTGAAATACTCAATGCTAATTAGCATAAAGAAGCAACTTCAGACAAGTTGCTCGATGTGTATTTTCTCTCAAAACATATACTTTTCCGTTATATGTGATTTCGATTATATATTATTGCAAAAATCATATGATAATAAAACCCTTGTTATTGTTAACGGTGTATTGTCTCCATGGTGTTGCCAACAATTGCGGCAGCTCATTTCCACCAACTTCCCAATGGCCCACAAAGACGCTCTGAACAATTTGAATCGATTCTCAATCTGTGGATCAATGAAAACACAACGTGGACACAGAACGCATCGACAAAGAAACAAGTCGGAAAAAGCATGTGGTTAACCCAGTGATACGAACACGCTACCAACCAGAGAATTGACGAGTACATTCCTTTCCAAAATGTCGAGGAAAAGACTTTTCCTCGACATTTTGTCTTAAAATATGTTTTTCTTTTGGTTTATAAACTATTTGAGGCGTTTGCCTATATCCTTGATAGTAGCTTCTGCTTCGTCACCGTGGACAATGTTCATATCAAAGATAAATGTCTTGAAGCTGACACCTTTCGACAGACAAGATTATTTGGATTTTTCTGTCTCAGAAAAGTAGTATTCATTTCTGGGGGCAATAGTGCCGACCAAAATGATAACCCATTTACCTATTGAAATAGAAATGCGAGAAGACGGTCTAACCGTTTTCAATCTTAACGATCTACAGGCTGGTCAGAAAATATTGTTCCTCCTGACATATTTTTAGATGTAAAATAATTACATAATACAAACCGAAATTCTAGAAAATAATGTAATTTTTAATGATTTTTAGAGGTAAAATCATTACATAACTTATATATTATATCATTAAAAAATAATGAAAGTTAAAACAATATGTAATGGTGACAAGACTTTCGGACAACTCTCTAGATCTATGATGCACATACAAAATTCACTTTAAAAATTCCATTCAAGCTAGAATACCAAGCGTCGTGACCGAGAATTATGGTGCAAGAAAGATGGTGTATTTCGTTCATTTCAACGGTTATTTGACATCTGTAAAGGTGCTTGATACAGACGTCCGCGCCATTACGGAGGCGTGACGTCCCCCAAGAGGTATCCATCAGTGGCAATAAGATTAGCCTTCAGCCAAGCACCAGAATAAAGTTGGGTGGCGGCCAGATGTCTCATTCGGTCAATTTGCTTGACCGCTTCCAATACGTCTGTCATTGCTGTGACTTATATATATATATATATATATATATATATATATATATATATAATCAAAATGAAGAAAACATTGTCATTGCTGTGACTTATATATATATATATATATGTCCTCATATTTATCGGGATATATAAGGGCCGGGTTAGCTCAGTCTGTAGAGCGTTCGGCTAGAGACCACAAGGTTCCTAGTTCGATACCGGTCCCCGCCAACTCAGCGTATGAGTAGCACAGAGATCTGTGCGGTAAAGTAAGGAGCTGATGGTAGGTGTGGCGCACCGCCTCAGATGCAAAAACAATCTCCTTGGTCTAGCGCTAGTGAAAAGGGGATAGACTCCCTCGCTGATTGGCTGATACCGACATTAGGCCACCCCGACGACTTTACTTTTACTTATATATATATATGTATGTATGTCCTCATATTTATCGGGATATATATATATATATATATATATATATATGTATGTCCTCATATTTATCGGGATATATATACATATATATATATATATACTAGCAAATATATGCACCCTCCGGGTGCAAGTATTCAAGTTTTAATATAATAAAATATCATGTTAGATTAGAAAGGCTAATGAAACTGAATAAGAATTCAGATAAAAATATTTGGAACAGAGGGGGTATAATCGGAAAATAGAACAACTTTGGAACTAACTCTTCAATCATTTTCCATTACTCCCGTCTTTCAGTGGTAAATTTTCATAATTTAACTATTTAGTTAAAATAGGAAGTAAAGAATAATATTAGTTATTTCTTCTTGTTAATGGATTTCTTTTAAGATTTATCCCCGAGATGTTTGCTCATATTCAATAAGATAAAACCAAACAATTACAAATCCATAATACTACGCATATATTTATTAAAATCAAATATTTAAGATCAATATGCAAATTAGCCTTCCCATTCACACCGTGAACCGCTATTTTGTTGTATATATAAATACAATTGTTTATACATGTAGATATTGTTAACAGTCTTAATGATGTAAAACAATTTTACTAATAATTGAGGTTTAAATGAAAAATAAAATCATGGAGATTGTGATGTAAATAACAAAGGAATTGTGACTTTTATAGTAATATAGTTTCGGTTACAGACAGAAAAACACACAATCTCCATTATAATAAGATATATATAATATATATATATATATATATATATATATATATATATATATATATATATATATATCGTTTCGGCCGTTTTACCCTCTGGACTTTTTGTCATGCTGGCAGCACAGATATCCATTGCTCTCCCAGTCTCCCTCTCTCTCTCTCTGCCTTTCTCTCTGTCCCTCTCTCTCTCTCTCTCTCTCTGCCTTTCTCTCTGTCCCCCCTCTCTCTCTCCGTCTCTCCAGCTGTTTCTATCGGTAATTACCCCTTGGAGGTCCTCCACTCAGCATCCCGAATCCATACAGAGTTGATTACTGTAGGTCTTTGCTGGTCGGCATACACTAACGTGTCCATGTGAAGCTGTCCCCAGAAGAACGTTCCTTACGAGTTCGTCTTTGCTTCCCCAGTAGTCCACATTGTCTTGTTCGTTTTACTCTGAGGGTTAATGTGATAAGGGCCAGACAATGATGACGTTTGGACGAATCGTGTCTCCCTCCCCAAAATGAAAATATAATTTGATGTCTTTATGTAATGGGTATGATAAATGCACTAGACATCTTAAACGTTAGATTATTGCCGGTACTATATAACATGATTTCCCCTGTATTTTATATATTAACATCGGGTATATAATTGAGAGAGAGTTCATATCGGGTAATATATATATATATATATATATATATATATATATATATATATTAGAGAGAGTGAGTGTGTGTGTGTGTGTGTGTGTGTGTGTGTGTGAGAGAGAGAGAGAGAGAGAGAGAGAGAGATTCACAGATTAGAGACTTATTGTTTACTTCTTACTTACTTTATTACTGCTTCTAGTCGCCATGTCCCTATTTTTTGTTGATTCTTGCTGTCATCTTGTCTTCTTGTTGGGTTCTTCTTCTGATTCTTCTTTTTATCTAAGGGCTTCTTTTTCCTGGGCTGATTTTAGTCATTGAAATTAATTAAATTAACAAGACATTTTATTTCTTCATGAAGCTTTTTATTTAGCCCATGTTTTTCCGTGCGGGGTGACCGGCCTCACAGCATGTCTAAGTTCTTTGACGACCGGGCTGAATCACTAATCTAACTTGTCCCGTGTTTCTCATGGCGCGTGAGATTGGTGCCTCTAGGGGTCAGTTGGGTTCATCCAATGAAATCTACCCGCCTACGCTTTTAACCTATTTGAAACTAACTACAGGGTCTGACAACAATTTATGTCATTATAAATTATAACAATTACTCTTAATTTAAAACATGAAAATTACTTTTCAGAAGAAATTGCAACAAACATCATCACGTAAAATAAAGACATCGTATGACTATATGAAGGTGCTCAAAAGTTCAAATGATAACATCATATCTGCTGTGGATTACTTTTTTGAATAATGGGATCCAAGATCTGCAACATCTATGGAAGAGCTACTTGAACCGCAAGGGGAACCATGTTGAAAATAAATCTCATTTCGCCACATTCCATGTGAGTATCTTGGTAAGCTTTACAGCCAACCCTAGATTGAAGGAATCGAATCAGTGACAGAAGTTAACTCGAGGAAAAGAAACAGAATGAGTCAGGAGAATATATATATATATATATATATATATATATATATATATAAGGATCTACATGAGTCAGACAATATCTACCTAGGTTTCACCCAAATGGTTCTTCAAAATAGTTCTGACGGAAGAACCATTCGGGGCAAACCTAGGTAGATTAGTGTCTGACTCATTGAGCACTTTTTACATATTCAACTTAGAAAACTCCCCCGGTATTATTTTCTTTTGGCCACTACATACGATACTGATGATTATTTTCAGAAAGTACGGATGTGCCGGTCTTTTCTCTTTTTAAAATCTTTTTCCCCAGATGTCAGTTTGAATTTTTAATTTATTTTTCAAAAACTGAATTACCTGTTTTTTTTCCACATCGGCAGAGTTTAGAAGTAATATATATATATATATATATATATATATATATATATATATATATATATATAAGATGTTTTAAAAAAGGTATCGAAATCTTTTGTACTTTTTGACACACCTTGTATTCTGAAAAAAATTCATTCTTCATTTCTATCTTTGTAAATTCAACTTCAAAAGGTAAATTTAAAAACACACACATACACACACACACACACACACATACACACATATATATATATATATATATATATATATATATATATATATATATATATATATACTTGTGCAATATTCCCCTCACGTTCTATTTTTTTTATTAGTACATAAGTAAAAGAAATCCTAGAAATAAAGAATATCTTGTCAAACTTACTAGTAAAAAGTTTCGAAGATAATCGTCTGTCGTGAAGCCATACTGAGCATACAGCTCTCTTTCTCCATTGGCAATAATGAGTTAGTTCTTTAATGTTCAGTCTACTTGAATTTTAACCTTTTCTAAGAAAAGAAAAAATAATTTAACTAGTAGGGATTCTTCTTGAAAAATTCCAAAACTTTGCAAAATCAAACACTTTCGCACGTTACTACACAAATGTCAGCGGATTCTCAGGTTAATGTCTATTTTGATGGCACAGATTCAGGGAAACGTGAAATGAGATAATTTTTACGAGATGAATAGTATATAAGATAGAGTAGGATAATGGTTTTTCGTTGAGTGTTTATACAAAAAAGATGTTTGTTTGGTTGGTTGGTTGATTTTACGGCATACTAAAACTTATGCCGAAGTCAGTTAAATACTTATGGCATCCGATTATATATATTTACCAAGCATGGATAGGATGTGACACAAGGTAGATTTCTTAAGAGGTGTTTAACAGGTTTGATTTAAGTTTTCCTTCTAATAAAATCGGTTCCCATGCCAAGATTAAAGCAGATAGTTTGCCCGACTAGTTATCCATTGCTGAAGGGAGAATCAGCTCTATAGGAAATACAAACCGTCTCGTCCAGGATTTGAACTTTGGTCGCCGAGTCCGTTTCATACGACGATAACCATAACGCCTCAACTCCGATTATATACACTACTGAAATGTTTCTACACAATCATTTAAAATTTCAATATCACCAAGATCTATTTAACTCATATTTAACTACAATTGATCCGGGTCAGAATGAACCTGTGAGTATTAGTGAAAGAAGTTAAACTCAGAAGTACCCAAAGCCCCTCATCAAGAGTATCACCGCGGAATTCAGTTCAATGTGCTATGGATTGAACTCAATTTAGTAACAATAATCTAAAAAGAAATATGAGATAATCATTGCACATGGACGAGGCGTCTTAAACATGAGACGAGTAGTATATCGGTTATCGAGGTAGGAAATTGACTTGACGACACGAGTTAAAATTCTTGACAGGGCTGCTTACTTTTCATATAGCACTAATACCCTTGGAAAAGGTATGTATCCTACAATTCTCCTACAGTTATGAGTAAATAGTAGGTTGGACAGGGCTATTTAACCTTGGTTTAGCAACCAGTATGACAGAAGGAAAACTCTGAAATCAAACCTATTAAACGCCGCTTAAGAAATTCAGCTTGTGTTAAATCCTGCTCGTGTTGAGAGGTTTTAATATATATATATAATATATATATATATATATATATATATATATATATATACTAGCAAAAGTACCCGGTCCATGACCGGACTAAAAAATAGGAATACCAGAGAGTGAGTGAGAAAACAGGAGTAAGGTAGAGAATGAGAGGAAAAGGATTAATCAAATTAAAAAAAGAAATGCCGAGTATTCGTATGTACAATGTTTGTTTGTTTGTTTTAGAAAATGTTTTTTTTATTACATTTAAAATATAATTTTCAAAAATGTATTCCTAAAGTTATTTTTCTAAAACCTGTAACAAAAACTTCAATTCAGTTCTTAAGCGCTTGTTTTTCTTAATTGCTTGTTGCATTAAAGTGATGAAAATACATTCGTTTAATTTATTTTCTTTTTTACCCTTAAAAAGGTAACAAATAAAAGGAGCTAAGTATTAAACAGAAGTCCTTATTTATTTAGCTCTGTATGCTGGGGCTGTATAATACGCCGACTGCACCTCTGTTATGATGCTTATGGACAGATTCCTTTTGGCTGAGCAATCCATGACATGTTACTTAGGCTAACGGTCGGTAGGATTGGCCCCCTTCGAGCAATCGGCTGATCATGTCACGAACTCTGCATAAAATAACTCAAGGGTTGACATGCTGCAAAATTCAACCAACTAACATGTGTCTTTATTTTTTAAAAGCTAGCTCTTCTTTGCCTGTTAATTTACAATGGTAGAAAATGTATTCGGGTTACAATTTCTGCTTTTGGTTTATATATATATATTATATATATATATATATATATAATATATATATATATTCCCCAAGCTTAGTGCAGTACGTCCACACATGCAGTTTCACTATCGTTCATACTTGTGTATATCTGAGGGCATTCCATTGTGGTTAATATCAACCCAGTCTCGCAGGTCTATTACTGAATAGCAAGTACCTTCCCTACTTGATGACCCATACTTACGATCTTGTGTGACACCATAACCGTGACAAACGGGTTGAGTAAATACCAACACATATATCTGGAGACTATTTTAGAAAAAATAGCGGCGTCGCACTATTATCCTTCTTACTTCCATACATATTCATAAACAACGATACAATCAAGACGTACTTTATACACTCAATGGAGGCGCGTGGTGTAATGATTATGTGGAGGCGTGAGGTGTAATGTTTATCATCGTAGAAAATGGACGAGTTCAAATCCTGGGCGCAGCTGTTTGCATTTCACATGGTGCTAATGCCCTTGGGAAATGTACGAATCAATCTATTGGCCCTTCAGCTATAGTTCAATATTAGGGTACACAGGCTCTTTAACCATGTTATGATAACCTGTCTTGGAGAAGGAAAACTCGCTTTATTGTTAGCCAAAACTACATTGAGATCTCCTCCTCTTCCTATCAAGTTTTCTTATAAGTCATTAAATGGGGAAAATAAAATAAACACAGATTTTTCTTTATAAGTCAAGATGTAATCACACGGAAGTGACGCTCTAATCTTCAACTCAACAAGTTAATAAGCGACTCACCGGTTTTATGTCGACCATTCGTTAACGATCCTATATTGATTTTCAATCTCCTCTTTAAACAAATTTTCTATAATTACAAAATTACTGACTTTTTGTTGAACGCATACCGAAGACTTATATCATATTCCCTTTGCTTGAGTTGCGATATTAGCAACATCGGTATTAACAGCTCCACTGCTAAATCCATTAGCCATATTTGTGTTGCTAGAATCACATACAGCTTCCTGTAAATTATAGGTGAACCTGTCGAATGTAGTTTTACGCAGAGATCCGTAGTGATTTTCGTCATTATTCCTCGTACAATCGTTCCAGAATTTCAGATAACTCCTAGCACAGTGAAATAAATTTCTGTGCAAGATTTCAAAAGTTGCAGAATTGATGCCACCACCATCAAAACCACGAATCAAAAATTGTTCACGGCGTAATCAGCCGCGCATCTACGTCGCTTTTGTACCTGATATGGCGGGTCAATTGAACTGGAGATATTCTTTTTATCTTTTTGTTCCCAGGTAGAATTATATAGAAGTGAAATATCGACAGGGTGTTAGATGCATCTATTTCTTCAACAAATCAGCGTGATATGAATTGCGTCGAAAATCGATCTGATCAGATGCAATCTCGGCGCTGATGCTGCGTGAACCGTTCGACTAAGGCAGTGATCATTACGTCCTTTCTGAATGGCCTTTTCCAATTTATATTTGTTCATATGTTTTTATTTTCAAAGTAAATAAATTGCGTCGTTATTTTCTAAGATACACTAACACTCATTTTCATTTCTGCAGCTAGGGGATCAAATCCAGGTTTCAAACTTTAAACATAGAATTCTATTAGTATTTTGCTGAATACATTTCGTAAAGAAATATATAAACATACGCATTCATATATTTTCACATCTACACGCGTGGTCACAAAGGTCAATATCAATAATTTAGGAGATTTTGCTTGTCTGTCTTCTATATTGGTTATTCGTTGATTTGTTTTACAGCATATCAACAATATTCGGCTAATCTAAAGCCGATTCAAGTTATTTTGATGAACAAAGCACCCAGTTTGCTTACAGTACTTACTGTTGCTTAAGTGGTCAACCAATTAGCGCGAACCAGTTCTTTCAGCATGACTTGATTGTAATCGTGCTCTAGAGGAAACCAGGCGATTTGACGTAAAAAAACTCAAATTTAGTATAAGCTAGTAGAGCTACCCAGTGAAGTTGGGTTACCGGGTAAGTTGGTATTAGGATGATTGTAAGTTGGACCTCCCTTCCAACGGTGGAATGTTAGAGTTATTCAGGGTCAGTTTGAGAGCCCGAATACCTAAATAGCAAATATCTTGAATTTTATATAACCTCAAATGAATCATAGTATTGTAGATAAAATGTTTAAACATTGCCTGCCCATGTACAGTTGTTATACTCTTCTAGAAATATTCTCTCGTTATTCTAGTGCAATGTGTTGGTTGCTTGGATGGTTGCTTGGTGTTTAAAAGCATGTCAACCCTTGTGGGTTATTCAATGCCAAATCTTGTTTAATTCTTGTGTAAATTGATAAAAATAATTTTCATTAACTTATCTATTTGAACAATGGATGGGACCCTAATAGACATTACCACCCCGAGTCAAAGTAGACCTGGGAGTAATGGTAATGAAGGGGTACTTCACAGTCTCCAAAGCTTTAAAATTGGAACCCCAAAATCATATGCAGTTTAGTGTCATACACAGGCCACCTATAACAATTTAAATAAACTTCACAACAGATTTCTAATTGCACATACTTCAGAGATGACATATTTATATGTTCCTCCCAGGAGGTGCGTGGTATTAGTATTAGAGTCGTAGGAAATAGATTTGTCAACGCGAGTTCAACTTCTATACGAAGCTGTATTTCACATAGCACTAATACCCTTGGGAAATGTATGCATCCACGTACTCTCCCTCCAGTTCTGGGTAAATAGGTGGTCAGACTGGACCCTTTAACCTTGGATGAGAAACCCGTCTAGGAGAAGGAAAACTCTGAATTCAAATTAACCTTGTGTCACATCCTGCTCGTACGGAGGGGTTGGTAATATATATATATATATATATATGTTCCTCTCTGTAAAAATATTTTGAAATTTCTTTTTACTTGATTTTGAAATTTCTTTTTACTTGATTTTGAAAAGTGTTTATTTTATATGGAGGAGGTAAACTAACAAAAATTATATAACGGTCACTGTGACATCCGTTTCTTACTTAAGATTTGTCATAATTAGGCCATAGTTATAGAAATTACAGTGTAATACGAATGCTTATTTCCTAAACCATTTTGTTCCTTTCTGCTAAATCGAAACTACGTATTCTGTAATGAACCGTGAATTCAATATATCTTCTTATTAATGTATTTCATAAATATCATTTGTTTTAATGATAAGAACCTATTGACTTAATCCTGATATCATCATACGCTAGACATATTCGTGGATTTTAAGTTGTTGTAAATGCAACCCTTTTGTTTCTAAATCGTAGACGGTCATATTTTCCAATGACTTCATTTGTGAAAGAATCGCCATCTTTTTTCACTTGCTCAGCAGTGCGAAAAATATGTTATTAGGGTTAGAGGAACCATTCATGGGTTAAATCGAACGTCAGTATCTTGTTATTTTCTGCGCTTTTGCTTAATTTAAAATACAGAACTCAGGTTGTTTACCGTCCCTGCTGTTTATAAGTAATCACAAATCTAAATCCTAAACAGGCAATGTTCCTAACCATCAGTGAGTTGATGGAAACCTGCACTTTACAATCTTCTTGTTCACAAGTTCAGTATTTTACCTAAATGTATGTATGAAATATATTTGGAGATATAGATATAGATAAGGAAGAAACGTAGTTGATAACATTCCCCATATTGAGATAAGTTGGCTCATTGTTCTTAATAAGAAAAAAGGATTAAAAATGACACTGATTAATGTATGTATTGTACCTTTATGTCTAAATTCTAATAATATTTTTTTGAATTTTGTTATTAAGAGCTTCGATATCTTTGTATAGGACAGGGCTTCTGAAAGTTTTACTTGATGTATACATTGTTACCACATTTAATTTCAATTCACCCCCAAAAAACGAGTGTCCTGCATTTAACGTTAAACTGCATCTAAGTTCTAATTTGGAGCTTTGGGGCGTGTGGAGTACCCCTTAATCGCCATTGCACACAGTTTCACCCTGAGCCGGAGTGTAGTAACTGTTAGGGCCCAATCTATAGATTAATTATTAAGAAAATGAGTTTAAAAATTAAAAAAAAAAGTTTGAATATCCATAAAAATGAATAGAAACAACTTCGGCATAAAATAACGCAACAAGGATTGAGATGCAAAAAAAAACAAAAAACAATCAACCAACCAACCAACCAACCAAATAAACGAATTGAATATTGCGGACATTTTGTTTTACTTTCACTGGATTCTATGATGAAAAGGATTTATGTTTTAAAGGCTTTCACTTGCAAGATAAAAATTTTACAAAACAAATTGAAATATTGAATTCGATGATAACACCCATATCAACAAATATCTGGCAATAGTGAAACTGTCTTCATTAGCGATGATCTTGATATTATCAGTAAAAGGGGGGTTTCTCGTTAATAATAATAATTCAATTTTGATTTTATTCATTAAAAATCTGTTAACATGGTCAAGAATAAAGATATTTCCATTCATTTAAAAAACGATATGTTTATAATTACTAATAAATAATCTTCTTTTCTAAATATAGCCTATTATAAAAATAAATATTCTAGAATTCAGTATTTCTTCAGAAATATTTACTGCTATAATGAAGATCTATAAAAACAGCAAAGCAATGATTATGCTCACTTGATGGGGACATACTTTCTTTGGAATTCCAAGGAGATACATTAGCACTATTTCCATTTATTATCTGTCAAGAATACGTACTACGAACGTCATTAGATATTAATGAAGGAAACTGGCTTACATATAAAAAAAGAAATAAGTAGCCGATATCCCATAAAAACTAATATGGGTGCAGACTACGCCTATAATTAGCGCTTCTTCTAAATGCGCCTGCTCAAGCTTGATTATTGCTATATTTCCTGGAGCAGGCAGCAAAAGGCACTGGCCTCTACGAGAACTCAGATAAAACAGAGTTCATATGCGTTAAACAAAATGGAACCTTCTTCACATTAAATGGCAAGCCTCTGAAATTAGTAAACCAGTTGACATACTCAGGTAGTAATATCTCATATACAGAAAGCGATGTCATTATACGTATAGGAAAGGCATGGGACGCTATTGACTGGGCATCATTCATGTGGAAATCCGATATCTCTGATAAAATAAAACGAGAATTCTTCCATACTGTAGCCCTATCAGTACTATTGTATGTCTGCACCACTTGGATTTTAACGAAACACTTAAAGACAAACCTAGATGGGAAGTACACAATGATGCTGCGTGCAGTTATGAACACATCCTCGAAGTAACAAACCATCTGAGTAAAAGGAACAAGAAATGCTGGGCACAGCTGTAGAAGTATGGACACACTCATTAGTGACGTTCTCTTGTGGACGCCTACACATGAACATACCTATGTTGGCTGACCAAGAAAAACTTACATACAGCTCTGATGAGGATACATTTTTATTTTTGTGAAAACATGATTATTTGCGTCGTTAACATGTTCTGTCATTTAAATATGTAGTTGCCATATAGCTATTTCTCTTAGCATTTCGTTTGAATCCAAGTGGTGCGGCCCTACAGTAGCACTAACACGGCTACAGCTTGGAAAAATTCTGGCTTTATCTTATCAGAAATCAGATTTAAATATGATCGATAATCTGTTTATAGAAGTCTACACCTTTTTTCTGTGTATATTGACATCGCTTTCTGTAAATGAGATATTACTTACTATCCCGTGAGGATTTATCTTTATTCTGTTTAAAACTCCGTTTTATCTGAGTTCCCATAGATACCAATGCCCTTTGCTTATATATCAAAATAGTTCTAAAATATGTTTCAAAAATATAGATTACAATATGACAAATGACAAAGGGTTAAAAAAAGAAATGAACGGTAAGGATATAACAAAAGTGTATTAAAAATGGATAAAAAAACAGAAATCCATACTAAGACAGGTTTATTTGAACCGGTAGTATGAGAATGACACATCAGCCGTGGCTATCATATCCAATCAATTATTCAGCTATATTTATGATATCTGGCGACTAGTCTACATGATCCAGCGATTTTTGTTCTGTTGTAAAGGTATTTATAAATGCAAACTCATAATCCCCCCCCCCCATGGACCCTATGATTATTTTTCCCCAGACATATTCTTAATCCAATCAGTTGTCTATATAAACCACTATTAGAAGCCCTTGTATTGGTGATAATAATATTTGACATTTCTTTATGTGAAACAGTATAAAATAAACGTGCTAACATTTTTGGATAGGCTAGATTTTTGGATAAGCTAGATTTGCATAGAAATTAGGACATTAAGAATTCAAATAATGCGTGTATTTCTGGACTAGCCGCTGAACTTTCTGGATTGTCAAATGAGGCCTATGAAAGAACAACGGTTTTGGAAAGAAGAAATCAAAGGAAATACTGCAATCTACAATCTCCACAGTTTGGATGGAACATAATGCGAAGGCGATGTCGATAGGGTTGGGAAATATATAGAAGTTATACAAAATAAGTTTGTTCAGCTTTCTAAATTATTATTATGTGACTCTATAGAATGGGAATGTCAATTAGTTGAGTTGTATAAATTTTAGACAATATTAAATGTGTTCAAATCCATTCATATTTCTGTGACAAAATAGCCTCTTCAATTGAGTACCTACTGATAAAATAATTAGATGTAATGAGAACAAACACACACAACCAAATACACCAAACATACACAGACACAGAAATAGACGCACATACACAGACACAGACACAGACACACACACACACACACACACACATATATATATATATTTACCAACACCTCTGCACGACTAGGATATGACACAATGTCTGTTTAACAGTTTTCTTTCTCCTAGACTGGATGCCAGAAAAAGGGTAAAGATTTCGGACTGTCTTACTATTTCCATAGTTGTAAGGAGAAAAATTGAATCCATACCCTTCTTACGGGTATTAGCCCTATGGGAAATTCAAACAGCCACGTTCAGGATTCGAAATAGGTTGGCCGTGTCTATTTCTTACAACGATAACAATTGCAAAACAATCACATTTAAGAAAGTAATATAGTAAACACAACTCGCTGCTCGTCACTCATGTTTAACGAAACATGCACCCAAAAGAGTTGTTGCCGATATCCACTATTTCTCTCTCTCTCTCTCTCTCTCTCTCTCTCTAAATATATATATATATATATATATATATATATATATATATATATATATATATACAATCAAATATTATGGATTATGGATTGAATATCCCGTTACTAAAGTTTTATGCTTACTGCAAAAAAAAAACGGTGGCTTGTTTAGCGTTTATATAACGTGAAACATGTTCACGCGGTGGAATGTTATACCGCTAAAGTATAACATTCCATCGCGTAAACACGCTTCACGTTATATAAATGCCAAACAAGCCACCGTTTTTTTTTAAATCTTAACATTTTGCCCGTCTCGTCTGATGATTGCAGTAAGCATAAAACTTTAGTAAAGGGATATTAAATTCATAATATATAATCTTTGATTGTAAAACTGCTCTGCTATTTTAGCATTGAGCACTTTAATATGCCAATACTTTTCTCATTCATTCTCTATTCCTTATATATATATATATATATATATATATATATATATATATATATTGTCTTCTTGGAATTGGTCAGTTTTCATGAGGTGAATAGTCTTCAGTCTTATCAGGGCACATTTAAAAGATTCATGCATGAAAACACTTTTTAAACTCTTATCCAAGAAACCTACCGTGCGGCGACTTTTGATGTAATGAATAAAAAGATCATTGTATATAATCTATTGTCAATAATCTGCACTAAATCTTAATATGTAAGCGCGTATACTACATTGCAGATTTAACAATACCGTCTTCCAACTCTATGTCTCCCTCTCTCTCTCACACACACACACACACACACACTCTCTCTTCTCTCTCTCTTCTCTCTCTCTCTCTATCTCCTCACTCTCTCTTTCGTCTGCCTCTGATTGAAAAGTATAGCTAATTCAATCTTTACTATGTGTTCCAGTATTGTGAGTTTATGTAAGATTTATCGCATCATAGTAAAAAAAATGCTAACGTTAACTTTAAGCTACCGAGACTGTCCTACTATTAAAATGCAAAAAATGCATACTACTCCTGAACGGCATTGCTTCAGATTTAAAAGTTAAAAATAAATCTTTCATCTATATTTAATATCTATAAATAATGAAGATTCGGTCTCCATTTACCTGTAACCGAAACTACGCCACCGCTTACGTCATAATAACGGAAATCGTCAATTCATAAAATAAAAACAACCCTGTAATAATTTAAAAAAATTAATTTTCACTCTCACCCTTTTTTAATTTTTGCCAGCAATGAACAGGAGCGTGTTTGCTTCAGTTATATGAATGTCACTTCGAAAATAATGCCTCCTAATTATTACTGCACAATCTTCAACAAATGAAGGATGCACAATAACACCATTGGATAGAGCAAGTTTTCAGCTAAAAACACTCATTTTTCTGCACATAGTGACAACGATTGGTATCTAATAAGTTTCCTTTAAAAATGGACGCGTGCGCAGAGTTTTCAAAGCGCACATAAAAAATACATAATTTTCTTTCAATTTTTTAATATCAATACTCAAATTAGCCTTCCCGTTCACATTGTGAACCGATATTTTTATATATAAATACAATTTCATGTTATTAGTATGCAGCCCCGCCCAACGGGTGGGGATTGCTATAATTAACGGCGTCGATCCCAGGGGGCTATCCCCCCAGGCAACACCTGCCCCCTCGATTTAAAGGGGCAGGGCTGGGTTTATTGCCCAGTGCCTGAGGCGCCCCCCTTGAGGGGGAATGCCGACTGGATCGACGCAATTTTTCACCGCCACCCATGAGCTTCGGTTTGTGGGTGGTCCCACGTTAATAGGGCCTTGTGCCTGACCCGTACAAGTGGGGTACGTGGAAAATATCATGTAAATATGGTCAACAGTATTAATAATGTAAAAGAATTTTATGAATAATTGGGATTTAAATAAAAATGAAATCATGGATAATGTAACGTTAATAACTAAGTGAATTGTGACTTGGGTACTAATATAGTTTCGGTTACAGACAGAAAAACACACAATCTCCAATATATATATATATATATATATATATATATATATATATATATATATATATATATTGGAGATTGTGTGTTTTTCTGTCTGTAACCGAAACTATATTAGTACCACACAATCTCCAATAATATATATATATATATATATATATATATATATATATATATATATATGGAGATTGTGTGTTTTTTCTGTCTGTAACCGAAACTATATTAGTAACCAAGTCACAATTCACTTATTATATATATATAATATATATATATATATATATATATATATATATATATGAACAAAACAATGGATTTCGTATCAGTTGAATTTGTTAACCATACCGCTATCAACTCTCAAGTCAGGCTTTTCGCCTTAATGTGATTGGTAACAAATTACGGTTTCGTCAAATGTGACATTGTTAAGCAGATGTCAATAACATATATGTTAGTGTCTTTTCCTTTTAAATAAAACTCTTCGCTAATTGGGCTGTCGTTTTGAAAATAGCATGTTGTAATTGGCGCCCGAGGATAAGATCCGTGCGCAACCGCATGTAAACTGAGGTCAGATATGTCAGCTGTGTGTAAGCACACGTAAAAAAAAAGAAAGAAAAAAAGCAAAGAAAAAAAGCAAAGGCAAAACAAACGAAGAGCAGCAACGAGAAAGGGGGCGGGGAGAGAGAAGATTAAAAGGAAGGAGGTAAACAAAACGAAAGCAGAGAAATAGTAAGTGAATGGATTAATACGAATGAATGAATACGTGTCTCAATGGATGAGTGTGTACACTGAAGAGTAGAGAGCAAAGGATGAATGAAACGAGCAGAATGAATGAGGAAGAGTGAAACGATAATGTCGCAGCAATGTCTTCCTCATTCTTTGTACGCATTCCCTTAATTCTAGACTCCCCTTACTGGTCGGGTGGTGTCACCAATCTAGTATTGACATTCACTCTTGACTCCTTTCGCATAGATCCCAAAGTAGGTTTAAATATATCTTGGGCCCCACCCCGCTAAACAGTCTCACTGCTTAACTGGAATGGCTATATCATTTTTCTAGGTTGATGAGCGTCACATGGCTTCAGTATTTGTTGTTGTTTTTTTATTTATTTTTGTTGTGTGTCTCCTCATAGACGGGAGTGACAGTCAAGCTGTGTCTGTCACATATAGGAACGTTATTTTTCTCTCTTCTTTCTATTTTATCATTATTCTTTATGCCATATGGCAAAACCTGTGTGATGCTATGTCATGCGTATACTAAATGATGTTCAAAGACAACCACGTTATTTGCTTATAATATCCCTAAATAATAAAGAAAGCTCCAAAAAATTATTATTATTATTATTTTTGAGTTTTCACATCAGCGTTAGCAGATGGTCTTTCACTAGAGTCTGAGTGACAGCAAGTCTCCTCAGGTCTCCAGGACTCTTGATTGCAGCAGTGCAGTGTTCTGGATGGTATCAATCTTTCCTCTGATTTCCAGATTTTCCAAACCCTTTTCCAATCCTTTTGGGACCGTTCCAAGTGCCCCAACTACAATTGGTATCACTTTCACTTTAATATTCCATAACTTTTTCAGTTCTCTGGCAAGGTCCAGGTATTTGTCCATTTTTTCCTTTTCCTTCAGCTTCACCCTGTGATCTGCTGGAACTGCAAAATACACCAGTTGACAAGTTCTTTCTTTTTTGTTAATCAGCACTAGGTCTGGTCTTGTTGCTGGGATAAGGTGATCCGTTTTTATTTCAAAGTCCCAGAGAATTTTATGCGTCTCGTTTTCAAGAACAGATTCTGGTTTATGCATATACCATTTTGTTGTATGGTCAAAATTTAATTTTGTTCATAATTCACAGTGGATCACCTTCCCAACCCAGTCGTGTCTAGTTTTGTACTCCCGTTGTGCTAGTTTGCTACATTCGCATTATTATTATTATTAATTATTATTATTATTATTATTATTATTATTATTATTATATGTTCACTCGTGTGAGATCTTCCCAGCAGCGTTAGCTGATTGTCTGTCGCTGGAGTCTGAGTGACAAGTCTCCTCAGGTCTCCAGGACTCTTCTGAGTATTCCAGAGGATTCGAGCAATGCAGTTTTCTGGATGGTCTCAATTCTTCCTCTGATTTCCAGCTCCTCCAGTTTTTTTTCCAAACTTTGTGGGACTGTTCCTAGTGCACCAACTACAATTGGTATCACTTTCACCCCTATATTTTTATATTCCACAGCTTTTTTAATTCTCTGCCAAGTTCCATGTATTTGTCTATCTTTTCGCTTTGATTCATCATCATCCTGTGATCTGCTGGAACAGCAAAATCTACCAGATGACAGATGATTTTTTTGTTTATCAATATTAGGTCTGGTCTTCTAACTGGGATAAGGTGATCCGTCTTTATCTAGAAGTCCCATAGAATTTTATGCGTTTCATTCTCAAGAACAGATTATGGTTTATGCATATGCCATTTTGTTGTATGGTCAAAATGTACTGTTTTGCATAATTTCCAACCCTCTTGCCTAGCTTTGTATTCCCGTTGTACTAGTTTGCTACATTCGCTTAATACATGGTTTATGGTCTCATCTCTGTCACCATACACTCTACATTTACGGTTGGTTGTGTCTTATCAATTTTTGCTTGGATATAAATTGTTCTTATGCCATTATTTTCAGCAGCAATTATTAGGGATTCAGTATCTCTCTTGCGCTTTCCTTTTCTTAACCACGTTCAAGTTTTTTCTTGTGCAACCTCCCCAATTTTTCGTTTGAAGTATCCATATAACTGTTTTCTTCCCATCTTTGTTTTCTTGTTTTCGTTGTTCTTTCTGTTTGTCCATATGATGCAGCTGCTGTTATTGGCTGCCATAATTAATCTTTCTTCGCTCTTTTTTGTGTATTCTTCGAGTCCTTGGATTGTGGCATCTAGGCCATACTCTATGTTGGCAGGACCTTTTCTACCTTCCTTTACTGATACATATAACCTATCTCTATTGTCTCTATAGTGTAAAGCCTTGTGCATTGTCATAATTTTCTAGTCCTTTCTGTTTGAGTTCCTCTCTTGTCCATTTTAAAAATGGCCCACAGTATAATGGGAACGGCCTATGTATTTATTTTTATTATGAGTTTGCTGCTGATGAGCTTGGTTTCTAGGAGTTTTCTAGTTCTCCTGAGGTATCCTTTTTTAACTCTTTTTTTCATCTCTGTTTGCTTGATAGTGTCTACTTCTAAAATTCCTAAGCATTTCTAACTTTACTTTTCTCCAAGTGTTTTTTATAGTACCCTGATTTGGTACTTGTATTCCGTCCATTAGTTATCATAAGCTAATAATTATCATGGCTAATTCTTCAATACCGAATTCCATTCCTATTATGCTCTATATTCTAATGGTTTTTACCAGGCTTTCTAGTTATTTTTTATTTTTTGCAAAAAGAATTATATCATCAATGTATATAAGGTGGTTTATTATTTTTTCACTCCTTGAGAGTTTTTCACACTGGCCTTAGCTGGTGAACTTTCACTTGAGACCAAGTGACAACAAGTCCATCACCACACATCCTACATTTGCTGCTTTGTTGTGTCTTCTCAAATTTTGCTTTGATATAATTGTTCTTATGGCATTATTTTGTATAAGTGTATAAATAATAAGTGTACTATTTTATATAAGTGACTAGGTTTCTCTCTTAAGGTTTTCTCTTCTAAACCATGTTAAGGTCATTTCATGTGCTATCTGCCCCATTTGTCGTTTGATGTACACATATAATTGTTTTTCCTCCCATGGATAGGACAGTAACTGATTTTAATTGCTAATGTCTGAGTAGGTAAATTAACTATGTATGAGAGGTTTCCACAAACGATTACACACCCATTTTCTTTTACAGTTAACAAGTGACGCCTCGAGCAAGAAATAACTTTAAGATATTTCATGATGAGACGAACCATAGGCAGCATTAGATTCATTTCTATTCAAAATAATTACTGCGCAGTTTGAACAGATAAACTCAGACTCAATAAAATTTTGATATGCCATTTTTCATTTTCCTTGCTAGTAGGTATTGAACAAATTTGCCCAATATATATATATATATATATATATATATATATATTATTATATTCCCCCCCTCTTCTCTCCCCCCCTCTCTCAGGGGAGAGAGAGAGAGGGGGTGGAATATATATATATATATATATATTTCCACCCCTCTCTCTCTCTCCCCTCTCTCTCTCAGGGGGAAGATAATATATAGGATCATGAATATCATAATACATAGAAGAGGTTTCGTTTGGATTCTTTATTTAATGGCATATCAAACTTTGAAAGTTATTTGATGCCAAACACTTTCTCGAGGGAGAACAGTAGCTGGGGCTAATGGTTTTCATAACTTTCCGAGAATTAGTACGAAAAGGAACGTAATAGTGAGACTAGAGTTGGAACTTGCTAAATACAATGTCACCATCAGACATATATGCAACGATGAAGTGCGTGGTGTAATGGTTAAAGTCATGGGAAATGGACTCGTCGCCCCGAGTTCAAATCCTAGATGTGGTAATTGCATTTCACTTAGCGCTAATACCCTTGGGATAGGTATGAATCTTACTCTCCCTCCAGCTATGGATAAATAGTAGGGCAGACTAGGCTCTTTAACCTTGGTTAGGTAACCGGTCTAGGAGAAGGAAAACTCTGAATTCAAACCTGTTGAACTCCGCATAAGAAATTGACCTTGTGTCACATCCTGCTCGTGGGGAAAGGTTGGTAAATATATATACGCAAAGGGGACCCCTTTCATAGAACTGCAACAAAAAAGTAAAGTTAGGGGTGGGGACATTGAAGTTTGTTAAAAATTGAGTTCACAGTAGCTTGGTTTTGTTCCATTTTACTGAGTTCATATTAAATAAATTGTGGGTTGACACCCTGGTAGTTCTCAAATTCGTCCAGGTGCTTATATAACTTATACTTCTTAATTAATTTTTGCAATTATTTTTGCTAATCCTTTCTCTTACTGGACACTATATCTCATTGTTTATCCACCGTCTACCTCTACGGTAACATAGTGGTAAAATGTGAAAATCTACACCAAATGAAAAGAATATGCTGTTTTACACTTTGCACAACTAACATATATATATATATATATATATATATATATATATATATATTATATATATATATATATGTGTGTGTGTATGTGTGTGTGTGTGTGTGTGTGTATGTGTGTGTGTGTGACCACAGTCTACAGCAAACTCTCCATTAGCCATCGCAACAGAAGGGCACCAATGAAGCCATGCAAATACTGATTGAAAAATCCCTTAGTGCCTGGTACATCGACCATCGCTGATGGTCCACCTGAGATGAGAAGAGTGACGCCTGGCGTCTCACCTCTAACCATGCTTTTTCTTCCTTTGAAAACACATCCAGGACAATCATGGACAAAAGGTGAAGGTGGAACCACAACACAATGCCAACAAACCCTGACCAGACCGTCAGCTGCAGCCTCAGCGACCGTGCCTGTCTCTTTCGTATTGTCCACGAACATACCTGCATTTTAAGTATATATTGCCGCTTATCCCGATCCCTTGCTCAGAATTGATGGAGGGGTATTATCATATACATAGCTGAATAAATGTTCCTGCTTGTCTCACACCTTCTCTCCACTCTCTCTCTATATATATATATAGATAGCTAGATAGCGAGAGAGAGAGAGAGAGAGAGAGGAGAGAGAGAGAGAGAGAGAGAGAGAGAGAGAGAGAGAGAGAGAGAGAAGGTATGAGACAAATAGGGACATTTTTCCAGCTATGTATATAGTAATAATGCCTCTCCATCTGAGCAGGGAATGAGCTAAGCAAGAATACAATCTTAAGATTTTAGTTTTACTCTGCTGTAACACCACAATGTATTTTCTATATAATTTTTGTATTTATCCTTTTCAGTCGCTATTATCACACACACACACACACACACACACACACACACAACACACACACACACACATATTATATATATATATATTCATCTATTATTATTATTATTATTATTATTATTATTATTATTATTATATTACTTCTCGTACGTTAAAAAAGTAACAGAATACATTGTATTTGTCTATAGTGATTTTAAAGCTGCCATACTGCGTGTCGTTGGTAATAGTATAAACAGAAATATTTACGAATGTATATTCAGTAGTATGTAAAGTCCTGCTCAAACATGCTTAATGTTAGTAGTAATTGTGAAATTAGCGTTTGTTAGTCTTGGGTATTTTAGCGGTGTTACACATAAAGCAATGATAAGAAATATAAGAGAGAGGGTTGTGTGCCCATTGTAATTCATAGACACAAAAGCAGTCAATGCTAATGACTGTACGGACATGCATAATGACTGAAAGAAGAATTTCTTTTTGGCAAATACCGCAGCCAGAAAATTATACAAACATAGAAAAGACTGAAATTTTATCACTTACGATAACAATTATTCCCCGCGGCGTGTCTAACTTTGGTTGTTATCAGCTAGTGTTGTGTTAACTTGTGTCCGTGATTTTATTCTAACGCTGACCGGGTGATGGTCGACCGTATGGCACTGGCCTGCTAAAAGAGTGGGTTTGGAATAAATTACTGGACATGGAATAGAATGATAAAAAAAACCCTGTTGGTTTGTTCAATTGAAGTCTAGCATGTACAATTTATGCAACGTTCCACTCTAAGTGTCTAATACAGTGATATGTTGGCCTAATACTTTATCGTAGGGCTGTTACTTTTTTGAAGTATATATTTACTCAACCCGTTCGTAACAGTTAGGATGTGACAAGGTCGCAAATATGGGGCATCCAGCAGAGCCGATTTGAACAACCTGATCTCATCTATTTCGCATTGATACTCTTCTCTTTGTTTTCGTTTTTTTCTTTCGTTTTTTTCCATTTGTAGCACAAGCTATCTTTCCACTTCTTCTGCAATGGGATGCGGTTGCACTTTACCTTAAAATGGCTGATGCGGAGCAATTGGGAGGGGACAAATTGTTGGATAAAAAAGAAATAAACCAAAGGCATTCCTTCTAGATAGAATAAAAAAACTGAATTGAATCTTCGGAGAAATATGTTGCTCTGAATAGTGACTTTATTTTAAAAATAAATTTGCAGTTGTTTAGTGAGACCTTGACTTACGAGTGCCACAAATTATGATTTTTCAAACTTATGAACTGTCACTAAGTCGATGTCTTGCTTTGGGTTGAAAGCTAAAATTTGAGGTACGAACGAGCTTCAGATACGTTTATGTTAATAACTTCACTAAAACATTTACTTTTTAAATGTAACTGATATGGAAATTTATATAAATATATAAAGAAAAATATTATTTATAACCCCCCAACCCCCCAGTAAAACACAATATTGTTTTATTATTTTATTCTATGTTATTATTTATACAATACAGTGATATTTTTCTTATTCAAAAACGTAACAAAAATGGGGGTGTTTTTTTTTTGGCGGGTGTGAAATGAATTAATGGCATATTCTATTTCAATGGGGAACATTAATTTAATTAATTAAACTCGTTCTGATGCTTGTTTTAAAGGATTAACAATTTTATTTCAAAGTGAATACTTGTGTATATCTTTTGGGGTGAAATTAGAATTGATTCTCGTGATATGTACGAATATCCCCCCCCCCGAAAAAAATAGTCATTTAAAACTTAAAACATAAAATTTCAAAAGAAATAATACACTCTTTTAAATTGATTTAAAAAAAAATCTGTTTTTGTTTTGTCGAGGCTTCAGTTTTGACTTTGCTTTTCTTACAAATATAGAATTTCATTGTCAAATAACGTTTTCTATGATACAAATATGAAGGCAATATCTTATCTTTTTCCTTGCATGCAGTTTTGTTTATTGTTCTTTCTTTATTGAAAATAAAACCATTTGATTTATTCCAGACAGAATTGATAAGATAAACACCGAAAGCATCACAACATGAATAAAATATAAGTTAGATTCAAATTCCAAAGAAAAAAATAGAAAACATTTAAAAAGTTTTAGTAGTATCATTAGTTCTTTGTTTTAAGATAAGTCAAGCAAACTTTAAATTCACAGAATGACAGGTTCATCAACATATATCAAATTGACTATAGACGATCCGTGAACTCGCTGGGGTCTTGTTGCAACCATTATGATGATGTGTATCCATATAACTAGCAAATATATGCACCCTCCGGGTGCAAGTATTTAACATTTAATGTAATAAAATATATTAAATCAGAAGCTAATGAGACTAAATAAGAATGCAGATAAAATGATTTGAAACAGAAGGAGTATAATAAAAAAATAGAACAATTTTGAAACACACTCTTCCATCATTTCATTCCGTCTTTCATTGCTAAATTTTCCTAATCTAACTATCTAGTTAAAATAGCAAGTAAAGAATGAAATGGCAGTTATTTCTATTTGTTAATGGAATTCTTTTAAGATTTATCCTCGGGATTTTTGCTCATATTCATTATGATAAAACCAAACAATTAGAAATCGAATTTTTAATATCTATATGGAAATTATTTTCCCGTTCTCACTGTAAATCGCTATTTTGTTGTATATATAGATACAATTGTATGTTATTAGTATGTAGATAAGGCCGACAGTATTAATAATGTAAAACAATTTTATTCATAATTGAGGTTTAAATAACAATAAAATCATTGAGAATGCGACGTAAATAACTAAGGGAATTGCGACATAAGTAGTAATATAATTACAGTTACAGACAGACAAACACACAATCTCCATTATAATAAGATGTAAGGGGTAAAGGATTATAATTAGTATTTCATAAACATATCTGCAATAGGAAAATTTGAACATTTAAGAATGCAGTTTATTTTCTAAGTTATGGGGAACTAAAGTATATTGTTAATATCTAATGAACCGAAAATCCTATGGACGGTGGTACGGACATTTCATCTGGGAAAATTTATCGAAAGTTTACATTTTAACTCAATTCATGAACTTTCCTCTTCAGACAAGGTGGAAATGAAACGTTCAGTATAACTATTAATAAAGGTCGATGATTTTAATAGAAGAAACAATAAAATCAACAAATATAGGGATTTTGGTGATCAGAAATCATAACAAATTATAAGTCCTTTTTTAAAATCCGTGTTTAACGTATGCAAGTGAAAAGAATATAAATTTGCATTTCAATAAAAATACTCAGCTTATATTTGCGCATATGGAATTGTAGCAAAATGACTGTAGGATTTAATATTTTCTTCTTATTATTATTTTATATAATATTTTATAATATGACTGGTAACATTTTGATATTTACTTTAATATTTTACTTCTTTTAATAATATAACAATTCAAAACGTAAAAGTATAAAATGACTGTAGGATTTAATATTTTCTTTTTATATACAAGGTGAACTACCAAGAAATCGAGCAATAGTCATAGGTACAGGTTTGGTTTGGTCTCTTTATTTAATGGCATATCAGCATTAGGGAGTTATTTTATGCCAAAATAAGTCATCCTGTATATGAACAGTAGTGGTACTATTTAAACATATAACTGGGAAGTTGAGGGATGTGTATAAATTTCCCAAGGGTATTAGTCTTAAAGCGAACGTAATACCGCGATTGATGTTCGAATTCGCTTATTACAATGTCACAGTGCACTTCGTTAGCCATTACGTTAGCCAGTGCGCTACGAGGACTCCCCCTTCTACATATAGGATAAGGAAGTGTCAGCTAATTCATACCGTCTTCTGATTTATAAAGGGGTACTGATTTGATAGGGATCTATGGGACATGTATTGTCTTATTATAGGAGAGTAAGATTTATCTCTGCTATAACCCCGGGTCAGGTGATCAGTTGAAAGCGTAATAAGCCATTTGGAAGCAAACCGGAAATAGAACCGATTATTTTGAATTGAAACTTTATACGTGGTAGATTGCTTTCATTCCGATGCCTATTTCTTGGGATTCTTCGTATCAGGTAATTTGCATTCAAGTTGTTTCCTTCAATTTTCAACCATCGTGATTATTAAATATAATTTGAATATTGTTTGCATATCTATATATCAATACTGTTGTTCCTTAATATTCCGACCGTTATCACCCTGCAACACCCACTGATTAAAAATGAAACCGTCCAAATCGTCCAAGACGACATGCAAAAATGTAAATCCTGATTATCTGGTGTTGCTTAATCGTCGCATTCTTATTTCTTATGATTGTCGACTCCACAACTAAATGGTGTACCATTCCGTTTTCATTAAAAAGAAATAAAGGGAAAAAATGACATGCTACACGGAAAGATATTATGAGAAAGTAAGAGAGTAGCAGAAAGATAGAGAGAGAGGGGAATATAGGCATAATGCTAAGATGAAAAGAAGGAAAGAGACAAAAAAAGAGCGAGAGAAAGTTAAATAAATATTATTATACCTTTTACATATTGAAATATTTGCAAAAACTCTTAAGTAAACTTATACGCTAATCATCTTCAATCGAACATAATGAAAAGATGAAAGGAAGGAAAGAAAGAAAAAAGAGCGAGAGAGAGAGAGAAGAGAGAGAGAGAGAGAGCGAGAGAGAGAGAGAGAGAGAGAGAGAGAGAGAGAGAGTTAAATCAAGATTATTATACCTTTTACATATTGAACAATTTGCAATAGCTCTTATGTAAACATATCAAACGTTGTAATAATTAAATTATCATACTGTGGTATATCCACAGGTGCTGCTAGTCTTTATAAATGAGGACTTGTTATCGTTTTCTTTGTTTTCATGTCTCAGACTATTGTCACGAGGGAGATCATTGTCAGACATAAATCGTTGTGTATGAATAGAAGAGGGAAATGACCAACGCACGTGAAATTAAGTAAAAATAAGACCAGAAAACTAAAAGAATCAGCACATATGCTCGTCTCTAGCGACATTTCTAAGTAGGTCAATCATATAGGTGAATATAATATGGGAGACAATAATTAAGAAGCAGAGAAAGCATTGGCTTAAGAAAAGTCGACGGAGTGCTCTGTTGTCGGTATTAACCGGATAAGGAGGGAGTCTATCCTCTTTTTACTAACGCTAGAAAAGGGAGAGTGATTTTGTCTGAGTTCGTGCACCACAGCTACCACCAGCTTCACACTTTACTGTACAGATCTAAACTGTGCATACACTGATTTGGCAAGGGCAAGTATCGAACCCGGAACCTTGTGGTTCCTTAGTGGACGCTCTGCCTACTGAGCTAATCTGAGCCCTTCAGTTTTTCCATTACAGAAGGGTAGGCACCCTGAAGATGATCGAAAGAGTAATAGGATTGGAAGTTTTTTTTGTTTTTCTTCCGTGGAAAAAGAATAACGCGTTTTTCCTGTGCTAGACAAATATCTCCATCCGGCTGAGATTCGGAGAGCCCACCATTTTGAATCGCAACGTGTTCATCTGGTTACACAAAATTAGACATCGTTTCAAATTAATAGCAACTAAAAAACTTACTGAATTGCACAATGATATTTCTAAATCTCGGTCATTTGAAATCGGCAGGGCGTAAAAGTAATTTATTTTTCTAGCATGGTGTTATATATTGTGTAAGTGTATTAGAGTGCATTACACAGGGTGATGTTAAAAGAGAAACTGAAATTTTATAACACAGATACTTTAATATAGATTCTTTAAGACAATTATTAGAAGTCCTGGAAAAAACAGTAATGTTCTAGATATAGTCCAGATTAAAAAGGCGGTTTGGTAACCGGAAGCTGAACTTATTTAAGCCTTATTTTCTCGAGGCAGTTGTCATTAGAAAACGATTAAAGTTTTGGTAAATGGGCCAAAACTTCACCAGTTCCCTAATGATATAGCTTTTTTTTAACCAATGATCGAGCTTATTTTTCTATGCAGTTGTCATTGGGAAACAAGAAAAACGGACCATTACTTTTTTTGTTCCCCAATGATGCCTGCATCGGAAATATAAGCTCTAAATATTTTGACTACAGGTTATCCTTATTGTGCTTTTTATCAGCACTAAAAGTAAAAGCTTATGTCTGTGAAAATATATTTATTTATCAACCCTTCCGCACAAACAAGATGCAACATATGGTCAATTTCTTAAAGCGGAGTTTAACAGGTTTGAATGTAGAGACTTCCTTCTCTTAGATTATTAGTCTAACCAAGTTTAGATAGCCCAGTCTACCCTACTATTTACCCATAGCTGGAGGCAGAATAATTGGATGCACACATTTCCCAAGGGTATTAGCGCTATGTGAAATGTAAACAGTCTCGTCCAGGATTTTGGGTCGTCGAGTCCATTTCCTACGACGATAAACATTACAAAACAATCGTTTCATATGTCAATATTAAGGGGAAAATGTAGGCCTTTTGCTTTGTACAGTCAATAACGCAATTATAAAGAAATAAAGACCGGGAACAAAATTGCGGATTATTATGAAGAGGATTATATACGGGTTAAATATAAGACAGACGTAGACAACTTATTTTATGAGAAGCAATAGAACAAACATTGTCTTATTTTGGGAAAATTAAAATCGTCTCTGCTATAATCTCGGTATTGGCGCACTAACTCTCTAGATGAAGCTTCTAATTTATAAATCCTTCTTAGGGTGAATATCAATTATTTTCCTTCTTAGCTATTATTAATGGTGTACGCAAATTCCCTGTGTAGTCTTTTTTTCTGAAAAATAAAGACGTAACACATCTGAAAACTGTTTTTCTTTTCGCTACAAAAATATTTCCGCACATCTAATACTCATAATTCCAACATTTCAGAATTTACCTTAAAAATAAAATCTATTATTTTTCTCTTTTCCTTTTTCTGTATCAAATAATTGTCTCACGTAAGCTGAGGAGACTCCAGAAATTACCGATAAAAAGAAAAGAAAGAAAAGAAAAAAAAAGAAAATAAAAGAAAATAAAAGAAAGATAAAAGAAAAGAAATAAAAAAGAATAAAGAAAAGGAAAGTCAAACAATTATTGTATGACTGTACCTAAAGATGGTGATATACGACAAAAGTGCAATTTCTCAAAGTTTGTTAATTGAATTATATCTGTGTGCATGTGTATATATATATTACTGTATCTATGTATATGTGAGAGAGACAGACAGAGAGACATACAGAGAGACGGAAAAAGAGACAGAGACAGGGAAAGACTGGGGGATGGACGGAGCGTTAGATAGATAGATAGATAGATAGATAGAGAGAGAGAGAGAGAGAGAGAGAGAGAGAGAGAGAGAGAGAGAGAGAGAGAGAGAGAGAGAGACCGAAAGAGCTGTTTCTTTTTGGTTTTAAACACATCAAACGTGTCAAACACGCTTTTTAGGAAGTGTATACATGTATGAGTGTCTGTTTGTTTGTAAGAGAGAGAGAGAGAGAGAGAGAGAGAGAGAGAGAGAGAGAGAGAGAGAGAGAGAGAGAGAGAGAGAGAGAGAGAGAGAGTAACACATACAGACACCGGCCGACAGTGAGAGAGAAAGAGAGAGGCACACATACACAGATAAAGTTTTTCAAACACATTACCCACATTGTTTTAAAAAGTGTATACAAAAATGTCCAACTAAAATATGTTTTCAATTGTGTATTCAGTCTCTTAAAAAAGGGCGCTGACAAATTTTGCATGCATCTAATAAAATTATAAATGTGCTGATCTTGTTCAGTGATGAATGAAAAAAAAGGCTTTTTCACAATCCTGTATGTTTCTGCAATTTTAATTGGGACTCGAAAAAACTAAATTCAGCGATAAATGACAGTTTTTGTCTTGAACTCTGGAGTAATTGATACAAAAGAAAGAAAGAAAAACAACAACGACATAAAAAGCAAAAGTGAATTTCAGAATTCTTACTTTTGTCTTTATCTCTCTTGTAAACTAATATTAGCTCAAAAATATAGTCTATATTTTGATCAAGCCCTGCCCTTTCCGAATATAAAAGAAACACCTGCTTTGATTCTAAGAACATATACACAAAATAAGAATTTATAAATTGATTCATTTTTGCCCGAAAAAAGTGTTGAAATATACATGGTCTTGAACAATGGAATAATTGGCATAAAATAAATAAATAATAATGGGCTTCAAAATTCTTATTTTCTTTTATCTTTATTTTCTTCTAAACTATTATTAGCTCAAAAATATAGTCTATAATCTGAAGATTTTGAAAAAGACGTCCCACACAAATAAAAAATAAAAAATGTGTGTTCAATCTAAGTCGGATATAAGATTAAAATTAACGAATTATAATAACGGTGATTATTCGAGAAATGAAACACTAATTAGAACCAACTGTACATGATTTAAATAAAAATATGGGATAAATGGAAAGATGTAGTACCGGAGAGGTTGAACTCAGCTAAAATCAAACTTCAGGCCTCCATAATTATTCAATTATATAACACCAGCTCATCATTGGATATAATATTCTGGAGAGGAAAGTAATATACGATTCCTATAAGCGGAATGCATTCGAAACCATGGGATGCAGCGTGGTGGATGTAAATAAAAGTGGATCAACCCAGAAACGAGACAACGGTGCACCTCACCGCATGCTGACTAGCATCAAAGTTGTCATCTGTAATGGTAGCCTATATTGATGAGATAATAAAATTAGTCACCAAAAGATTACCATACGTAGAAATTAAGCCAAACGTGCAAATCTCACTGACCTTCATGTGGATGAACAAGGGGTGCTTTCTGCTGGGATAGTACATCTACACCCAATATTCGAAAATTCATCTAAAGAGCACAAACCTAAAAAATAATTTATTTAGAGGCAACATCACTTTTAACATCGCAAGTTTTAACGTTAGAACATTAAATATAATAAATCAGCTACCCGAGCTTAAGAATATAAATATCATATGCGTACAGGAAGATATATTACCATTCTGACCTAGAACTAGAATATCGGGGATTCGGTAATAGATGGACATTTGTGTCGGCAACTGCATGGAAAAAACACAGCCAATGCTGCCACTGGAGGTATAGGAATGCTCCTTGGTCTTTAAAATCACTAAACAGCATAGATAAAATTCAAACGAGAATAATGTGTGTCACATTTAATGGCAAGCCATGCACAACGATCGTCTCGTGTTACAGCATACATCACCATATTTTATAATGAGCTATATTTCCTGCACATATTTTCTGACCATCGATGGAGACATACATGCTTAAACAGTCAAAGAGGAAAATTATAAATTTGGTCTTCACAAGAAATGATGAACATCTAGCCGATTTTTTTCCTCATGAACAGGATTGTATGCCTAAAAACTAAATTTTAAAAGAGGCAGGAAATACAATGAATTTATACCAACCCAAAAGCACAGTTAGATTATATATTAATAAACAAGAAGTAGATAAACAGTGCTATTAACTGCGAAGCATACTCTTCTTTTGAAAGAGTATCTACCGATCAAAGAATTGCCCCAGTAAATATACGTCTGAGTCTACCGCAGTAATAAGTATCAAAACAGTAAATCTGTACAATATGACTGGTTCTCACTTGCCAATAGTGTTATATGTAATCACTATTCGGTAAGTGAAAGAAACTAATTTGATATCTTTCAGGAGACTTCTGAAAGACATACTGCAAATGACGAATATGAAAAAATTACGGGTCACAGTAGCAGTAGCAACTGAGCACATACCGACTAAACCAGGAGCCACATATACAATTACTTGGGAGGGCACCTCACATGATGTAATGGTTTGCAAGGTATATTTGCAGACCATTGCTAGTAAGCTTATTAAATAACTATACAGCTCCGTGGGAGTCTAGAAAAAAATAAAATATATATATATTATATATATATATATATATATATATATATATATATATATATATATTGTGTCTCTGAATGTTTGAGATGAGGCTTCAAGATTAGTATTATCTGCGTTATTCGGACTATAACAATGAAGATGGGGACAATAGTCCGAATAACGCAGATAATACTAATATATATATTGGTGTTAATTCTTTTTTTAAAGCTTAGCACATTCTAGCAAATATATAGAGACACGGATCAAACCGGTTAGAGGCGTAAAACTATATGGCTAGTCACTGTTATTTGAATGTATTAAAGTAATTGAATGGTACGAGGAACTATTACCATGATAACTCTGTCGGTAAAACTGCTTTGAGAAGAAAAATAGTCGGTAACATAACATGATCCCAAATAAAGTGGCATTGAACAGGATGTCAAATTGGGAAGTTGTGTAATGGTTACCATCGTAGTAAATGGATTCGGTGATCCGAGTTCAAATCCTATACAAGGCTTTTTTTATTTCACATAGCGTTAATACTCTTGGAATTTTTTCTCCCTCTAGCTTAGGGTGATTAGTAGGATAGATTTGGATCTTTATCCCTGGTAACAACTAGTCGAAGGAACATGTGAAATGAAGCATGTTAACTCCACTTAAGAAATTGATCTTGTGCCACATCCTATTTATATGGAGGAGTTGGTAAATACAGATAAAATAATTACCCTTAGGCTTTGCGTAGATAATATAATTTTAATTTGAAATCACCAGCTTAAATGCAAACATGACGTGCAGGTTTTAAACCTGTGCTATGTTTTCTCTTCTGTTAGGAGTTGATATCATTTTCTGTCGTTTCGTATCTTCCACTGAGGCGGTGTTTTTCTCTACGGTAATCTAGTTTTCATCAGTGCGTCTTGGATATAAATATCTAGGACTGATTTCTGATACCCAGTAAGAAATATGAATTAAATTTATGTCATACTTTCTTTAATTTTACTTTTTAGATAAAGCATGGCCTACTTATTATTATACGGCCCTCCATGACACATTAAGAGGCAAATATTAACAGGACGAATTAAATCTTAACTCATTCTGGGCCGCTTATAAACTTGTTGCAGAAAGGGAGGTAATTTTTAAAATTTAACAGAAAATAATAAAATAATACCGCTAGAATTTATTAGTCATTATTTTAATTTAATTTTAATTCTTTTCAAAATTAAAATACGTTATTTATACTTTGTCTTTTACTAATCTACGAATTATAAACGGCTGTGATTTACCTTGTTTTTATGCTTTTCAATCACGTATACGGGTCTGTTTTGCCTTATAGACGCTATTTTGGTAAAATTACAAACATATAATTCTTTGCATTTAAATATTGAATTTTAAAAGTTTTTCGCGATAATTTGTTTACAAAAAGGGTTAACAAATGTGTTACATTTGGCTGCTCTAGTGGATATATTACTAATAGTGGAAAATTATCAACATTTTCTTTTCCTCTTGGAAAATCCGAAATTCTCGAGAAATGGATCAAATTTGTTAACCGTAATGACTGGTTTCCTACGAAAAATTCAGTTCTTTGTATCAAACATTTTGAAGAGACATTTATTTTGAAAGAGAAGCGAAACACACTTAAGTGGGATTTACATCTAATTCCTACAATCCATTCAGCAAAAATTAGAAAACCGTCTCTTTTGCCGATAACAACAGAATTGAGAAAGCCACCGAAAATTCGACGGATTCACAAACCAGATGAATTACAAGATTTTCTTTCAACTGACACAATAAAGGATTTTAGTCAATTGGAAGAAGAAAAGTTTTGTCTTAAAGGGTTTGAATAAAAAAAAAACGGAAGATTATATTATAAAGAATACTTTTTGACACCGAAACACATTTTCCATTATAAAAGAATGCATTCACATTGATAAAAATCACGTTAAACTCCAGTATAATGGAAACCTAATACCATTAACCCGGTGGTTTACACATGGACACAATGCTGAACTTACCAGAATTAGCATGTTAGAAAATTTTCCGAATTATATAAAAAATGTGGTGGAAGAAGATCCATACACAATATTAAAAGAGGTACAAAAAAGACAACATTTCAAGCGAAGAGGTCACCCTTCATTTTCTTCGGAGATAATTCGTTATGCCTTACTACTGCGCTATACCTCTAAACAAGCCTACAAATTACTTCTGGATAAGTTCCCATTACCTTCTTTTTCTTTATTAGAGAAAATTCAAAGTGGTGGCGTTGAATCCATTTCAGCTGCAAAATCGCTCCATGAAAAAGGTCATCTTTCTCAAGACTGTGTTTTAATGGTTGATGAAATTTGCATTTAAAAAAGAACTCAATTTCATAGTGGGGTGTACATTGGTGCAAATAAGGATGATGGACTTTATAAAGGTATAAATGATTACTGGCCTTAAAAAAACAATACCATTTGTTGTTAAAGCCTGTCCTGAAGTAAAAATAAATGGTGAGTGGCTTTCTCATGAATTATTGAAATGTATTTCTCAAGTTATAAATGCTGGATATTTTTATTAGGACTGTTGTTGCAGATAATCATTCAGCCAATGTGAATTGCATTTAACATTTTGCTTGATAACTTTGAGGGGGACAAAAAGTACTACATAAATATTCCTAATTCTCCTAAAAATATATTTCGGTTTTTTGACTCTGTACATTTATCAAAAAATATTCGGAATTGTTTACTGAACAGAAAGAAGTTTGTATTTCCTTGTTTTAGATTTGAAATATCAAATATTCATATTTCTTCTGGGAATAGGTATATAGCTTGGTCTGACATACACAAAATATATGATAAGGAAAACATTCTAGATGCTAAATTACGTAAGGCCCCAAAGCTAACGTTTAAAGCACTGCACCCTAGTGATAATAAACAAAATATTAATTTAGCTATTGCCATTTTTCATGAGACCACTATTGCAGCTTGTGAAAGTTACTTTCCTGATCGAACTGACATGTCAAACTTTCTTAAATTAATATTATGTTGGTGGACGATAGCAAATTCAAACAAAAAATACACACCTAATTTTTTGAATAATGCAGTAAATTCACACGATTGGAAAATCGATTTCTTCAAAAATTTATCTGATTGGGTTGAGTCTTGGGCACAGATTACAGATTTTTGTTTAACAAAGCTTTTGTTGTAAGTTTGAGAGCACAGGCTATGCTTATGCAAGACTTTTTAGAGCAAGGATATAAATATATTTTCACCTGTAGATTTCAAAGTTATCCACTTGAAAATAGATTTTCCCAATATCGACAGATGAGTGGTGGTAGGTTTTTGGTGAGCCTGAGTGAACTGTTGAGTTCTGAAAGGAATAATGACCTGTCGGTTTCTTTTAAAAGAAAACATTAACTTTTGGGAGGAAGGCCTGAAGCCAGTTCTAAAAAATGATCACTCAATACTTCTTGATATTTTGGCCCAGCACAAATCAGAAATACAAGAATTCTCTTTGTCACCAGACAGCAAAGAAGTGGCATATACACTTTCAGGTTATGTCTAAAAAAATATTTAAACGTTTTAAATGTGAAATGTGTTCCCTGGTCATGGTAGGCAATGATAAAAAAATGATGATGCTATAGAGAAGCAGTATTTCGATTTACTTTCAAGAGGAGGACTTTCGGTTCCATCTAAACAAATGGCAGAATTTGTTGGTACTTGTTTTGTTATACTTGATTATGCAGATAAATTCATTGCAAAACGTAATGAATCCCCAATAAGAGAGTCTGCTAAAATAATTTCGGAAACTTATTCTCCAAAATATATGTTTACGTGTGAACAACACTGTGAAAAAGGACTTAAATTTGCATCAAAAATTGTTGTCAAATATATTTTACAACAACAAACAAAACATGCAGTAAATTGCTTTTAAAAAGACAAAGGTCAAAAGAAAATTGATTTATGAAGAGATTGTTGGTAAGTTTCTTTTTACGATTATTTGTTTTGTATTACTGCATAATTTTTTAATAACGATTTTTATTATTTTTATGTACAATCTTTTGATATTACTTTTCCGAAGAAGAAAAAAAAAACGGTTTGTGTATTTTTGTACACTTTTAACATTTTCCAGCCTAAATCTACAGATGGACTATCAGGCCAATCGGCCTGTTAATATTTGCCTCCTAATGTGTCATGAAGGGCCGTATAATAATAAGTAGGTCATGGATGAAGCATAGTCAACCATTATTATTATTATTATTATTATTATTATTATTATTATTATTATTATTATTATTACTCCTTTTGAGTTTTTCATATCAGCGTTAACTGATGGTATTTCATTGGAGTCGGAGTGAAAAGAAGTCTCCTCAGGTCTCCAGTACTCTTCTGAGTATTGTAGCTGATTGCAGCGGTGCAATAGTCTGTATGGTCTCAATTCTTCCTCTGATTTCCAGATCCCCCAGTCTTTTTCCAAATTTATTAAGACCGTTCCAAGTCCACCAACTACAATTGGTATCACTTTCACTCTCATATTCCACAGCCTTTTCAATTCTCTGGCAAGGTCCAGGTATTTCTCCATCTTTTCATTTTCTTTTAGCTTCAGCCTGTGATCTGCTGGAACCGCAAAGTCCACCAGTTGACAAGTTCTCTTTTTTGTTTGTTAATCAACACTAGGTCTGATCTCCTGGCTGGAATAGGGTGATCCGTCTTTATATCAAAGTCCAATAGAATGTTATGCATTTCATTCTCAAGAACATATTCTGGTTTATGCACATACGATTTTGTTGTATGGTCAAAATTTAATTTTTTGCATAATTCCCAGTTGATCACCTTCCCAACCCAGTCATGCCTAGTTTTGTATTCCCGTTGTGCTAGTTTGCTACATTCACTTAATACATGATTTACAGTCTCATCTCTGGCACCGCACAATCTACATTTACTGTCTTGTTGCGTTTATTATTATTATTATTATATTATTATTATTATTATTATTATTATTATTATTATTATTATTATTATTATTAATTTGATTCGCATTTTCTTTTATCTTTTTAATTTTATTTGCATTTTTCTTCTATTTCACCTCACTTATCATTTTTATAAAGCGAGAAAGATTCCGAATCTGAGAGAATACTCATATATTCGCTGCCGGTTAGAGCTAAACTCACGTTTCTTTTTATCTCTAAGAAAGCTGCTTATTCTTAATTGCTTTAAAAAAAAAGATAAAAGAAAATACCCGTCAAAGTCAAATGATTTTCAACACTTCAAGTAAAAAATGAAAATAAACAAAATATGCATTTAATATAACTAGCGTGTAAGAATGGTATCAACAAAGGTGGCGTCAGATTGGGTGAAGACGTATAAGATGTGATATAGGTGTTATTTCGGTATCTCCGATACTAATTAATCACGTAACTTAATTGGTGAATTTACGGAAAAACCAACATCCCCATGGCAACGTAATTTCAAGTCTCAACGAACGCTTATCCGTAACTATTTTCAGGGGAAGTGGATAGTAAGGTGCTGGACTGAGATATTGTCTGATACGAATTCGAACTCCAGTCGCGTTATTACGTTCACTTTCGGTCTAATACCCTTGTGAAAGGTAGGAACTGTCTCATCCCAGAAGCTTTGGTTTAAATTATATCACTACTGTTCTTCTCCAAGGATCGTATTTGCATTTGATAACCCACGAAGTTTGATACACCATTAAACAAAGAAACCAAACCAAACCATTTATTGTCTCCAAAGCACTCTCCTTTGCTGTCGAAGAAATAAAGACCCAAGTGTGTTGCGATGAAAGGCAACTGGAAGTAAACAAATGAAAGAAAATAACAGTTAATCAATAATGATATTTATATTTTGTGAATTATTTATATTTTTCCCAGTTATTATCGAAGATGGTTGTAGTAGCAAATAAAATTTGAGGAGTGGCCAATGGTCTATATCAGCCACACAGTAAAAGAGTCTATCCCCTTTTCCCTAACTTTAGACCAGGGAGTTTGCTTTTGATGAGGTAGATCGCTATACCGACCGTTAGCTTCCAGATGCTTTTTCGGTACAGATTAGATTAAGCAGAATGTGTTACTCAAGCGCCGAGTCGGTGCGGTCCGGTATCGAAGCCGGAACCTAGCGATTTCTTTTGTCAAAGGCTCTACCGACAAAGCTCAACCGACTCCTCGAAGATTGTATTTTGAGCAATTCTAATCTTTAAAAAAAAAATCAGTCAAATTTTTTCAAATTCTATGTGAACGATTATATTTTCTTAAAAACGTTTAGTAAACAAACCATTTCGAAAACATGTAATTAGCCAATTATTATTAATTAGGAACATATTACATGAATGCGCATATGAGATTCTTATATTTCGCAGCGAATGCGTATCTCTGAATCATGATACCGAGTGATCCTTTGCAGAGAGGTAAGACACGCCCAAATGGATGCCCTGGGTATGACATTAAACTCCATCCGGTGATTAGTCTATTTCTGAGCTTATAGGGAGAATGAAGTTCCCATTCAGTACCATTATTCACAGATCCACACTATTAGGAATGTTAGTACCAGTTAGGGTCCCATCGATGGGTCAAATAGATCTGTTTGAACATTAATTGTATTAAATAGGAATACTTGATATCATATGACTGCATGTAAATTATTTGTATTAAATATACTTGAAGTTATAATTGCTTACTAAGGATTATTATTATTAGTTACGTGAAACCATATACATTTACCGACTCCTCCGCCCGATCCGGATGTGACACTTGATTAATTTCTTAAGCAGTGTTTAACAGCTTTGAATTCAGACGTTTCCTTCTCCTAGTCTGGTTGTCTAAACAAGGTTATAGAGACAAATATGCCCTACTACTTACCCGGAGTTGAAAGGAGATTAATTGGATTCATACATTTCCTAAGGGTATTAGCTTTATGGGAAATGCAAACAGTCTTGTCCAGGATTTGAACTCGTCTCACCGTGCTCCTTTCTCACGACAGTAAACATTACACCAGGCATATCCACACACACTATAATTTATAAATACATACTATTTGAGACCATATAATGGCTTGCAAATTATTGCTGCTATATAGGACTACTAGAAACCATATAACTGGAATAGGAATAGTTACTTTAAACCATATAATAATATATAAATTATTTGTATTAGAGAAGAATACTTAGACGTTAAAAATATAAGTAGTTATGATACTAATAAAATCTTTACAAATTATTATCATCAATTAGGAAAGAATTTATACCATGATTTATTACATGAATGCACGTGTTAAATTCTTATATTCCGCAGCGAATGCGTATCTCCGAATCATGATGAACACGGAGAAACTAAAATTAAGAAAACCATTTGCTGGCATCGATATTTCTCAACCCAACTCCAATATCAATTCTTCATGGAATTCACCAAGGACCCGGATCATGCACAATTCTTAAAAATCAAATTTGTATTCGGAATCCCTTAGGATCTCCGCTATTTTCTCGAAGACACAGTTCACTTCAAAGACGGCATGACTTTATTTCGGAAGACGCACCAGTCATGTTGGCGCGGAAAACATCCATTTCTTTTAAATTCAAACGAAAGGTGACATTTCATATCGGCAGGCTGAAATTACATTCAAGTGAAGGAACAAAATCATTGAAACGTACATTGATTTTTTATAAGAGCAGAATCATGGAAACGATTTTTGGGGACGGTAAAACAGACGACATACACATTAATATGCGTAAAACTTTCAAAGCTAAATTGCGTCCATTTCTTCACTTATAAATTCACATTTGCATAAATATGTAGAAATACGTTGTTGTATCCGAAATTTACCAAAGTCCATATTATAATCCTGAAGCAAACAACATTTTTATTCATACGGATGGAAGAATATATACATTAAGAAATATACTTATGTACAAGAAAGAAAAATATATATTTGTTAATGTACATTAAATCTAATGTGCAAAGTTGTGAATCATATGCACTCACAAAGATAAAAAGATATGTAGAATCGGAGAGGAAGACATACTTGAATATATATATATATATATATATATATATATATATATATATTATATATATATTAATATAGATAGATAGATAGATAGATAGATAGATATTAACACACTGAGATATATTAGATGGAGAGGAAAAATTGCAATTGAGTATTATATATTATATATATATATATATATATATATATATATGTGTGTGTGTGTGTGTGTATATATATATATATATATATATATATATATATATATATATAGATAGATAGATAGATAGATAGATAGAGAAAATGGGTGCTATAGATATAAGTAAACAGTTCTTAATATCATGGATAGAGCATTTACATATACGTTAAGGTTGCATGGACATGGAGTCAACGGCACCTGATTACTGACAGTTTCTCACCTATGCGATCTTCAGAAAAGCTATTTTATATGTACTAGCAAGAATATGCGCCTTCCGGTCGTAAGTATCTAAGTATTAATGTAATGAAATATATCAAATTAGAAAGATTAACGAGATTAGATAAGAACACATATAAAACGATTACACTTATTTTGATTATATGTTAATTGGTTTTTGAATTAAACCATTCATAGGATTGCTTATAATACGTTGGAGAATAAAACAATATTAAAGATCAATAACACCAAGTAATTATTTATTAAACCTGGTTTTGTTAAACTAACCACACTATTTATTATGCAAACTTTATTTCATAGTAATATATAAGATACTTTTGTTTTAAACGCTCTAATAACATGGGATATTCAAGACAAATCTAACTCAGATTTTCAGAGAGACCTCGTTAATAAATCATATTTATTCTAGGTAATAATGATTTTGACAATAAATTAAATACTCATTGATAAACTTACGCAATTCCAGAGGGTGTTGTGAAGTAGTTTTGGTTACAGACACACAAATACTTAATCTCCATTGTAATAAGATTAATCCAAACCTGCAACTCGAGAAGGATCCGTCACAAGATAATTTTTACGATGAATTTAATAGGTCTAAAGATCGCATAGGTGAGAAACTGTCTGTAATTAGGTGCTTTTGAATTTCTATCCACGCTACTTTAACACACACACACACACACACACACCACACACACACACACATATATATATATATATATATATATATATATATATATATAATCATGATTAAAAAATAATACTGAAAGCGTTTTTAATTTGTAATATCTCCACAGTAAATCCAAAAAAATGCAAACCAATATCAATTTTAAGCATAAAATAATAATAAAACTCACAACCCTTCGAACAACAGGGGTAGGTTTTGACACAAGGTCTCATATATGGGGCATCCAGCGGGAAACGAACTCACTATTCTATAGTTAATGTATCTGCGCAACTAGCCTGCTAACCATTAGAGCACAATACACCGATGGGGCGCCCATCGTGAGTTAAAATGAGATCATAGTTCATATACGTCAGTTGATGCACTAACACTTTTATACTAACCCGTCTCTCTTTTTAACAAGTCTGTACCAAAACGAGCAAAAATATGCAGACATATATTCTTGTTTTTAAATATGAACCTGTCTATACACCCTTCACAAATATATGTATGTACGTACATTTCTGTGTACGTAATCAAGTGTGTGTAAATTCTCTAAGCAAATACTCACACGCACATGCGTGCATACACATGCATACCCATACACGATTACTCGCATATATATATATATATATATATATATATATATATATATATATATATATATATATATATCAACAGCTGAACCTATCTATTTCTTCATGTGGCACAATAAATCTTCTTGACGTGTAAGCATCTAATGAAGTCTGCTATAATACTTTCACAACATTTCTTTTCTATTCTATCCGAATCTAGAATCAGTTGACTAAGGAAATGAACATAAAAAGTATCCCCTCTTACGATATAATTTGTATAGAAAAAAGCATTGAATATACAATTGCAATGAAGTCTGTTTCTTTTTTTAATTCTTTTTTTATCCCGGCTAAAAAAGCTTATTTGAAAATCGGTTGGAGTCATGTATCGGAATCAAAGGAAGGATTTACAAAAAGAGAAAGGAAAAGAGAAAGGTTTAGAAAGAGAATTCCAGAACTTAATTTCCACCGCGGAAAGAAAAGATTAAAAAAAGAAAAGAACATTGGAATAGATAAATAAATGAATGAAAACGATAGCCTTTATTTTTAGTGGCGTCAACGAAGGTATGCTTGATTAAAAACCTACAGCATGAAAGGAATGATAAATAGAATTGATGCTGATGCTGATAGGTACGTAATATAGAGATGAATTTGGTAAATCTAGACTGCATATAGTGTCCGTACATAGCTGATGGATATAAGTTTTTGCGGGTCAGAAAACACTGGCATGTCCCTGTGTAGGAGTCCATTTGCAAACGTTGCTTATAGGTTTGATCTTATTTCTCTAGCAGTGCCCAGAATGTCTTATCTTGATGATTTCAGAGATGGGAGGTAAGTAGCAATATCGCTACTGTATGTTTCCTATATTAAGACTTTTATTAATATCAGACATGTTGACTCTATGTCCAAAATATAAGGCTTAGATTATATAGTAATATAGTACTCTATAGTCTGAAATATTGAGCCTATGTTATTCAGTAAAATAACGCTCTGTCTGAAATATCGAGCTTATTAGTTTAAAAGTGTATTTCTAATCGCTGATTAATATGATACTCCCATTCATGGTCTTACTTTTATACAATCCTCAAATCACACACACACACACATATATATATATATATATATATATATATATATATGTATATTATATATATATATATAATTTGAGGTTGTATGAAAGTAAGTATATATATATATATATATATATATATATATATGTGTGTGTGTGTGTGTGTGTGTGTGTGTGTGTGTGTGTGTGTATTTCGTTAAACTGTACTGACGGTTCTTGTCGGACGAGTTTTTGTTCGATCCTTTCCAATTTTCTGGCCATCTTTTTAATGTCAGGTTGTCACCGGTGTAGCAATCCACCAAAGGTTTTTAGAAAGGATCGAACAAAAACTCGCCTGACAAGAATCGTCAGTACAGTTAAACGATACAATGCTGCCAAAATACACTTATATATATATATATATATATATATATATATATATATATATATAATATATATATATATATTGGTATGTATGCATCAGTGTGTTCATGTTTGGGTTTCCTCTAGATTCCTTGTGGAATGTGTTGCAAGCCAAAGGAATATTTTAAAGAAAGGTCACATTTCCTTTATTTTTTGTCTTCGAAAATACAGGCTTTGTTTTGATGCTATTTGAACTCACATTGTACACAGACACACTTCGCGCGCGCACACAACATACACGCACATATATATCGGTGCTATACTTATAAGTAAATAGTAAATAGTATATATATATATATATATATATATTATATATATATATATATATATATATAATGCTGAATAATGTTCTGCCTGATTAAATAGGGAATGTCCTAGAGTTATAAAATGCACGGGCTATTCTAAATATTCATTCTCCTTGTCGAACACAATTTGCTCATCACAAATTTATTTAACCATTCACAAAAAAGTCAATAACTTTATTATGTGCTCATATACATATATATTGTCTTGTCTTCTAGGTCGGATTGAGAATACTCAAGCGTTCATCCTGGTGCGCCAATGACGAGACGATTTTGTTAAGATCATGAATTTGTAGGGTTTTGTGCATATTCTTTATAGTATGAGTGTAAAATGTATGCAAACCTGATAATAACACTTCCACTATCTTACACCACTCTCTCAAAATGCACACAAACACACACAATAACACTCAAACATGCACACACACAAATACACCATATTCAGGTTATAGACCCCAGAGGAATTACGTATTCTTTTAAATAAAACAATAGAAAAATTGTTAGATAGTCATAGATGTGACCTCACACGCACTACATCCGCATGAAAAATAGATAAACAAAAAGAAAAACCCCGAAAACATTCAGACAGATAATGACTTTCTAGAATCTATCCCAAATTAAGTCCAAGGTGGACAGTATTGGGAAGGCAACCACACTATCTACAATTGATTAAAACGACCAAGGTGGATATAATTGAAAATGAGATACCCTACAAATACACTAAAGAACCATCAATCCAATGATTTGGTAAAAAAGATCAATATCCGCATTAAGAGATCAGATCACACAGAGCATCTTTAAAATTTTCACATTTTCAAACTTTCAACATTTCAATCTGGAGGCCATTTAATCTAGGTGTCCTATCTGTGTTAATTTGTTTCATTGCCTTTTCAGTTTTCACAAATTGGTATTTTTTCGTTAAAAGCTCTCTGAATTTCAGAGGAAATCTTTGACCACCAGTCATTTCTCTTCCGCCTCAGTTCGCGTTGTTACATACATTTGGACTCTCTATATTCCATCATGGTAGAAAATCGGAGTGAGAGCTTACTTTGCAGTGAAAACGCTGTTTTTCTTTCCAGTAATTGGCTGATAGTATATATATATATATATATATATATATATATATATATATATATATATATATATATACAATGTTCTCGATTCGCAGGTGACCTAATATTCAAGAAATAATCAGTTCACCTGAGATTTGACATGATGAAACCATAAATTTATATTTTGGTCTATCGATATCATATTCTATACTTGATCATTATTTTGATATTGTTTTGCCTTTTGTGCATAGATCTCTGCAAATAAACGTTGGCGTTTCTGTTCAAACAGTGTGACATAATTTGATCGAAATTATATAGAATTCTTTATTTGTTTATTGTATTAACATATCTGAATGTTTATTTCGGAAGTGTTAGGTAACTATTCTATGAGAAGTCAAACGTGTTATACTCCGCTTGAGAAATTGAGCCTGTGTCACATCTTGTTTGTAAGCAGGAGTTGATATATATATATATATATATATATATATATATATATATATATATATATATATATATATATATATATATATATATATATATAGGCTGATTGTAAAGAAACTTCCTATTTAACAAATCTGATAATCTATTTCTGAATCTTTATTGATATGAATCACACATAAGATGGAGTATTATTCAAAATTATATATACGTACCAGCAGTCGTCTCCAGCCTCTCACACTGCTCCGGAATCACATCAACGGATTTTCCCAGGAATTCTAGTGGAATGACAAGTAAATTCTCGTAATAGTCCTTCAAATTCCTCCAAAGGCGTTGGTTTCGTAGATTACACTTGCTCCTTCAAATACCACCCCCATAAAAAAGACACAGGATGTTAAATCGGGGCTTTCGGCCGGTCACTCATGCGGACGACGTCTAACCATCTATCTCGCAGGAAAATGGTGATTCGGTCGTTCAGGAACAACAATTGCAAAATATTGAGGAGCACCATCTTGCATAAAAATCAAACCTTTAATATTCTCCTAACTACTGACGAAAAATTATAGATAGTTTAAAATAGAGAGTTACATCTTAATCACCTAGTTTATGAGATTTTCTCGACTTCATTGGAAAATTATTCAAAATCTACTTTCTATCCGGTGAGAATGATATCATTGTCCACTGCACATTTGACGATGCTGATTTTAATTCTAATGTCGACAGCGTATCCATAAAGTATATTTTTCCATTTTAACAAATACCAAATCGATTACACTTTCGATCAACGCGTACAATGTTAAACGATCAAACGGAATCGAACAATGAGAAAACATCAAAGAAAGTCTGGGAATAATGTCTCAAAGAACAGCGTTTGGGATAAGACCTATTTCCAAGAATCAGAATTCATTCCCATATCCATAAAAAAGTTCCGACAAGAACTAACCAAATTCCTTTTATTCTCAGTTCAATAAATGCGATTAGACGTAGAAGTAATTAACTTCTAAAGCTGCTTATTCAGATGTTTTCTCATTGAAGGCAACGAGGAAAATAATTCTTATGTTCATCAAAGATATATTGCAATAAGTAAACACAATTGAGCTAAACCTACGGTGAAATATTAGTGATGATTCTGCTACTTTTTCACTCAAATTAATAATAAAAATAATTAATATGTCAGACTTAGCGTTAGGTAACACGAAAATATGAACGAAATCTCATGGATTTTCTGCAAACTACAGAGTGAAAATGAAAAAAAGCTAATAAACAGACAAATACATGGATCTTGCTAGAGAGTTGAAACAGCAGTTGAACTTGAATGTAGAGGTGATACCAATATTGTAGTTGGTGCCCTTGGAACGGTCCCAAACGAATGGAAAGGAGACTGTTGGAATTTGAGATCGGGTAAAGATCAAGACCATCCAGATCCCAGCACTGTTAAAATCAGCTAAAATAGTTTGAAGAGTCATGGAGACCTGTGGAAACTTGGTGTCACTCAAGCTCAAGGGAAAAATAACAGTTAGAATTGCGGTGAAAAACTAGATTAAAATAGAAACTATGATTATAATAATACAAAAGACTATTTCTAGAGTTCAATAGCAAGAAAAAATAATTTGACATCTTGAGCATTTTGAGGGTTCCAGCGACCATAGCTATAGAATAAAAGAAAACAAAAGATAGACATGAACGTGGAGCTTTCTAGAGAGTATTAAAAAGCCGTGGAGTATGAGCTTGACGGTGATATCCACTGTGGTTTGTGTGATCGAAATGAGACCAGGGTAAACATGACATTTTGATATCAACTGTAAACAAATCACCTTTTTATGAAATATATCGCATTCTTAATTGAACTGTTGCGTTTGATGAATTGAGGTTGACAGGAGATTCTTATTCACACACACACACACACACACACACACACACACACACACACACACAACACTATATATATATATGAATGTTTATATTTTTCCAATAATTAACTTAGTACGATAATATTTTGTTTAATATAATAAATAAAAATTAAGGACATTGAGTATATCTCAGTTGGGATTGCCACCCGATATTATAAAGCCTTTTAATACCTTTACTAAAAAATGGAAGATGCTTACATTAAACTCGGGTTGTTAGATTCTGTATCTTATTTGATTATCTAACCGACTCAACGTAGGTTTTAAATAATTTTTAAATATATTATAAATATATATATATATATATATAATATATATATATATATATATATATATATATATATATATATCAAAGGAAAAAGTCAGTTTAGAAAGCCAAATTGACATGTTTCACGCCTTTCATTAGATATCTGGCAGTATATATATATATATATATATATATATATATATATATATATATATATATATATATATATATATATATATATATATATATATATATATATATATATATATATATATATACATATATATATCGAGAAAGAGAGAGCAAGAGAATGTGTGTGTGTGTGTGTGTGTGTGTGTGTGTGAGAGAGAGAGAGAGAGAGAGAGAGAGAGAGAGAGAGAGAGAGAGAGAGAGAGAGAGTAAAATGGAATAACAAACTGGAGTATTGATTAAATTCTTTAATTCCTTGTAAAATTTTCTCATCCCCCCAGAAACAGTAACTATGGTACCTTCAGTGTGTATATCTGGTTATATCCAGGTGGCCGGCTCTGTCTCATAATAGTACTATATTGTCCATTAAAAAATGAATAAAAATATGAGACATGCGCGTAAACTCATAATTAAATGTTTAGTAGAGCGCCGAATATATTTAAGAATGGAATCTTTAATCAACAACTTCCAACTGTCGATCTTGATTAAAATGAAAAAATCTATAATCTACGACAATAACAGAGAGAAATGCAGCCGATCACATTGATTGTCCTCATAGAAGTGGAGTCGCTTCAGCCCTCCCCTTATATATTTATAGTCGTTCACAGACACCGTGTTTCGACGTATCACGTTTCCTCAGTGTGGCTGCCTACCTCCACACACACACACACACACACACACACATATATATATATATATATAGTAAATGAAGAAAAACTCTAAACTTGCTTCATTACAATAATTTATTTCAACCGTATTAATACGGCATCTTCAGGTAATCACAAGAACATGACTCTTACCCTAAGAGTCATGTTCTTGTGATTACCTGAAGATGCCGTATTAATACGGTTTAAATAAATTATTGTAATGAAGCAAGTTTAGAGTTTTTCTTCATTTACTAAATATCTTGCTCTGTCCTTTTACTCACTGGTATTAGGTACATTGAGCTCTCCTTATGGTCTACCTGCATCAGCTTGGTTAAACCACACATGGAAAGACCCTAACTACGGAAAAAAACTATATATATATATATATATATATATATATATATATATATAGCCTGAAGGCACCAGTGCTTGATAACTGATTGATAAGATAACGCGAGAATTCTTCTAAGCCGTGGCTGTATCACTGTTACTGTACAGCTGCCCTACACGGATCCTAACAAAGCACTTGCAAAATAGACTAAATGTGTATGGCACGAGGATGCTGCGTGCTGATTTAAACAAAGCATCTCACAAAAAACAAATGTACGGTCATCTGCTTCCTATGACACACACAATTTGGATGAGGTAAACAAGGAATTACGGACACTGCTGGAAAATCAAGAACGAACCCATTAAGTGATATTTTATTGTGGAAATCTACACCTGAGCACACAATAATCTAAATCGGCTAGCAAAAACCTTCATTAATCAGGTCAAGTCAAGACAAAATGCACAAAAAGAAACCATATTGAAATATGTAACAATTTTTATCTTAAGAATATCGTAACCGCAGCATTGTTGGCATTCTTACCTCTGCTAAAGACGATGGCGCAGTGTCCATTTTTTAAATTGCATCTGTGGTTAAGAATAGTGCACAAACAGAAATAATTTAACAATTTTTATCTCAAGAATATCGTTACCACATAATCAAATTTTACGCAACCGAATGTGGTTGACCTCCAAAAGAAAACGGCTTAGACTTTCGCAAGTGTATCGCCGTATTCAACGGGCTGTATCCTGAGATGTTCTGAATTCAAGAAAAGCATTATTTTGAAATTGATATATCCTCACCTTGAAATATGTGAACTCGAAATCAAATACCGTTTAAAATCTCTTGGCAGCTCGAAGCTAATGTCGGAAATGTAATGGGTACTTGCCAAGAGGCAAAACTATTTGCAAGTCGACTCAACGGAGCTGGAATCGAATCGATATTTTTATCGATTTCTACGTCTGATCCCAGGTGCGGTGCGCGGACAGAGCATTAATAAATAAGCCAAACATGCCAAATCTGATTGTTGCAGGGCAATCGGTAAATAGCAACACCTTGTCTGGTAACAAGATTGTTACGAGGATATTTGAAGGTCAAGGTTTTTAAATGCGTTGTTTTTCTTTTTGAATACTTCACTAGAAATTGGCAAAGATTCAATAATCTTTATGAACAGTCTGTAGACCTCATTGAAGCGACGGAAAAACAGTTTTACTTTTCATTATTACGATTTCAATGCGTCCCTTGATTCATACTAAACTTATTGTAAAATACACACACAAACATACTCACACTCATACACACATATATGTATAATATATATAATATATATATATATATATATATATGGTCAATTCCATGTGAAATCATCCAGGCCATGTAACCCATCCCCTTCAATTTTTCTGAAATTATGTACAGGTTTGAACTATATTAAAGTTAGACAATCCCCAAAATTTGAGCGTCCAATTCGAAGAAATGGTGGAATCCAAAAATGCTATCAAAAAAGTCTGAAAGTTAACCAATTTTAAGTTATTGATGATTTAAAAAAAAATTTTTCATAGGAAGATCAATATCCCAATGTGGCACTGCACCTATAAAAAATATTTTTCTACTATTATTTCATATCTATTGAGCATTATTTGTACCAAAAAGATAGTTTGGTTTCTGCTCAGAACCGAAGCTACAACTTTTTGTTAGAATTTGTTAAAATTTCTCACTTCAATTTTTCTGAAGTTTTTTTCCAGGTGTTGACTATGCTAGAGTTAGACAATCTCCAAAATGTGAGCTTCCATTATCAAAAATTGGCGGAATTATGTTGATTTTTAACATTCCAAATTTAGGTGGTCGGTCGCGAGAAATGGCGACTTTTTGTAATCTATTTTTGTCTGTAAAACGAGTTCTAGAACTTCCCTAATACTAAAAACTGGTTTATAGAAGTATTTTTGGACAAGGAATCCAAAAATGATATCAAAAAGTCTAAATGTTAACCAGTTTTAAATTATTAATGATTTCTGATTTGCAAGATATTAACTGATATTGTAGCTTTGGTTGTAAGCAAACACCAAATTAGCTTTTTGGTACAAATAATGTTCAATATATGGGAAATAATAGGAAATGCATTTGTCTTAGATTAAGTGCCACATCGGAATATTGGTCTTGCTATGAAAAAATCAGAAATCATCAATAACTTAAAATCTGTTGACTTTCAGACTTTTTCGTAGGCACTTCTGGATTTCGTGTGTAAAAATGCTTTTATAAAACAATTCTTAAGAGTAGGGTAGCTCTAGAACTCATTTTACAGAGAAAAATAGATTACAAACAGTCGCCATTTTTCGTGAACCCTACCAAATTTGGAGAGTTAAAATTGACATAACTTCGCCAATTTTTGGAATTGGAAGCTCAAATTTTGGGGAATGTCTAACTTTAACACAGGCCACACCTGTACGGCAAACACATACATATGTGATGGGCGTGCGTATACGTAAAACAATCTGAAGGACGTACACATGCGCGTAAAGATTTTACATACATACATACATTCATATATATATATATATATATATATATATATAAAGTAATCCAAAAGTCCAGAGAAGAAATCTTCCTTACGACAAAGGTATTTTTTAAAAAAACAACTTGTCGCAGTTAGAGAGCTCAATGTGTGCTCTTGTGTTAGAGTCACAGAGCAAATTTATATTTAAATAAATAACAAAAGACTTATAGATCTTGCATTATAGACTATTTCAGGGAGCTTAGACAAAATGTCTAATTCTCCGACTCATCAGATGCAAATGATGAATTCTTTATTTTTAAGGCGTTTGAAAACAAATTCTGTTTAAAAAAATTCTGAAGTTTGAAAAAAGGAGACGGTTTTGAAATATGACATCAAATATTCCATTCTATCAAATATTCTATTTTAAGGTGTGCGTATGTAGCGCTGTAAGAGTATGCATTGAAAGAAACATTGAGCGTTTATTACGTATGTAGTAGTGTGTGTGTGTGTATAAATTTCAGCGGAAGTGAAACCTCAAGGTAATGTGTGTGTGTGTGTGTGTGTGTGCGCGTGTGTTTGTGTATATTAGTAAGAGGTAGGGGAGAGGTGTCATGAAAAGAAGTTTACATGTTTCATAATAAGAGAGGAGATGTAAGTCTGAGAGTGTGTGGGGGGGGGATTTAAAAAAAGGAAAGAAAAGATTTAATTATATTTTAATTTGTTTATTTATTTATTTATTTATTTTTTAGAAAGAGTATTGTAAATTTATAGTTAGTACTGATTATTTGACGATTAATATATATTTATTATTATTATTATTACAATTACGTATAAGTGAATGAATTATTGTATTATTATTATTATTATTATTATTATTATTATTATTATTATTATTATATTATTATCATAGTTAGTTATTTATCATATTAATACATTATTAAAATTATACATATATACTTATATTATTATATCTAAATACATTATAAACACAATTACAATACAACTACTGATAAAATAATAATCAAAATATACATCCTTGTTTACCAATAATTATTTTCACATAATTATAATCACACTAACACTATTTGCATAAACATTCACTAGCACTCAATTGTCATCAGAATAATTATGATAATAACATATAGTAATGACAATAATTTAATGATAATAAAATTATAAAAAGAATAATGACAATAATTTAATGATAATAAAAATTATAAACATAATTTAATGATAATAAAAATTATAATAACAATTTTAATGATAATAAATTATAATAACAATAAACTAATAATTATAATAATAACTACAATAATAAAAATATAAATATAATTATAACATTAAGAAATTTTATAATAACAATAATTATATTAATATATATTGCAATAACAATAATAACAACTTTTCAATAAAAAATTATAAAATAATAATATAATGTACTATAGCTATTATCTTTACAAACAATAATTTTTTTTTTTTTTTTTTTTTTAATTATAATAAAATTATATATATATATATATATATATATATATATTAATATATATATATATATTTATGTGTAATTTTATAATGTATTTAGATATAATAATATAAGTATATATGTATATTTTAATAATATTTAGATATGATAATATAACTAACTATGATATAATAAATAATAATAATAATAATAATAATAATAATAATAATAATAATAATACAATAATTCATTCACTTATACGTAATTGTAATAATAATAATAATATTAATATATATTAATCGTCAAATAATCAGTACTAACTATAATTTACAATACTCTTTCTAAAAATATAAATAAATAAATAATAAACAAATTAAAATATAATTAAATCTTTTCTTTCCTTTTTTTAAATCCCCCCCACACACTCTCAGACTTACATCTCCTCTCTTATTATGAAACATGTAAACTTCTTTTCATGACACCTCTCCCTACCTCTTACTAATATACACAAACACACGCACACACACACACACACACACACACATTACCTTGAGGTTTCACTTCCGCTGAAATTTATACACACACACACACTACTACATACGTAATAAACGCTCAATGTTTCTTTCAATGCATACTCTTACAGCGCTACATACGCACACCTTAAAATAGAATATTTGATAGAATGGAATATTTGATGTCATATTTCAAAACCGTCTCCTTTTTTCAAACTTCAGAATTTTTTTAAACAGAATTTGTTTTCAAACGCCTTAAAAATAAAGAATTCATCATTTGCATCTGATGAGTCGGGAGAATTAGACATTTTTGTCTAAGCTCCCTGAAATAGTCTATAATGCAAGATCTATAAGTCTTTTGTTATTTATTTAAATATATATATATATATATATATTTAAAAAGTCTCCAATGGGACTGTGTGTAAACAAAACCTATGAAGATACAACTAATCTAAAAATGTTACTACGAACGCGATTCCCTAATACCTCGGCATAAATTAACCCAACAGAGATTGACATCAATAAATACAATTATTTTAGTAAAGGTATTTGAGAGAATATATGGAGCTGGGGCTCATTACCATCATCTATAAAGAATATATCTTGACAGCTAATATATTTAAAATATGGCCTTCTTGTTAGGCCACAACATGTGGAAAAACATGCTCATCAAATATATTTTAGGCTGAAATACTTGTATATATGAACGTCGAGTTACGTTCAAATCCTGGACGAGCCTGTTTGCACTTCACATAGTACTAATACCATTGGGAAAATTTTGGATCGAACTATTCTATGAGTAAATAGTTGCGAGAACTGGGCTCTTCAACCTTACGTAACCAGTCTAGGAGAAGGAAAAACGAATACAAACATGTTAAAACTCCGCTTAATAAATTGACCATGTGTCACATCCTACTCGTGTGGAGGGGGTTACGAAATATGCATATGAACGTCTAGGTATGCATTTTGATTTAGACATGGCACATGTTTAAGAGCTACTACTAGTGAACTTAGTCCCGAGCTGGGTGACCCACAACAAATGGTCAATCACGAGAAATCTCGCAGTAGGTGTGAGATTTGGTGTCACGCGCGTGTTGGTAAATATTTGCAAAGGGCAGTCAGTTTGGTACCAACGGAGCAACAGGAATCGACCTAGACATTGACCTAAATATCGGGTGTGGGCTACAATTTCCTAAAGAATACATCTTTCCTTGATCCACTTGAAAGTATTACTTCACGTCTTCCAGTTTTTGAGTACGGTCCACTGGGATATTGTAAGATCCATACTAAAACGAGTGAAATTTTCCGTGGCCACGCATCTGACTTTTGGTTTTTCTGATGTTAACTCATTGTTGCCTTTTCATTTCGTCTTTGTCTGCGCCAACATTATTCGAGACTCTGCAACACTACAAACCCTGGCCTCACAAAAAAGAAAAATAGATAGAAAATGTTGTGTCACTTTAATTTACGGCAGGTTTTTCTTGAGAGATTTGAGATTCTTAAACTAAACGTATCATATTAATCTATTACTTGGGTTTGTTCGATTCTGTTGTTATCATAAAGGACTTACGCCGCTCTGTTCTTCCAACGTTCAGTTTAAAACGTCGGAATAACGAATTTGTTCAGACAGATTTTTGATAAGTTAACTAGGAGAGGTAATACATGTTTGTTTACCATCTATGGATCACAAAGATGTGTTTAAAAAACATTTGTATTCTATCGACCATGTGCACATATAAAACCCTCTTAAAAACCATTACGAAAGTGTAAATGCAAACATACAATAAACGTGATGGCCAAACCTCAACACATAAAATAGATGTGTTGATAATAATCAATAAATTGGATTATCTTATATCGATTAATACACATTCTTAATTATGTTATCCTTATGATATGTATCTTTCTGGACCCAGGGATTAAATTACTGATGATATCTGGACTGGTTAGTATTATTTTATGACTCTTTGATTGCTGCGAAAGTGGTATTGATTATCCCTATAGAGGCTAGTTTTGCTCACTTGTTGATAGGCAACCTGTGTTAATATTTGTTAATATTTCTTAGCACCGAGCTACTACGTAACGTACAAACTGATATATGATGCCCGAAATTTTTTCTGTGTGGTTGTAAAAAAGAGGGTGACTTACCTCCGGGAACGAAGCACGTTCACATATGCCCGGCAAGCAGGAGGAGTGAAAATCTCAGAAAAAGGAACAAGGCCGCTCCATAATTTAAGTGATATGATATATGAGCCAAGAGAATTGGCAAGACTAGATTTTTGGCGTATACGAATTTCCCAGAGACCAGCTACACAATGAAAGGAAGTATGGCAACAGAATACGCAGGTGTTTTTGGAACTCGGTTTTGTGCCAGTGTCAAAGAAGACTCTTGTACCATTATCTCCAGAGTTGAGTGGTGGACTTTTGTTGTCAGGCTGCAATTTACTTGATGAACTTGAAATTTAATAAAGCCGTCGAGGTGGCCTAAAGTCGGTATTAGCCAGACAGCGAGGAAATCTATCCCCTTTTGACTAGCGCTAGACCAAGGAGATTGTTTTATTTTGGCGTCTCAGGTGGGGTGCCACACCTACCATTGGTTCCTCACTTTACCACACAGATCCCTGTGCTACTCATACGCTGAGTGGTCCAAGGCCGGTATCAAACCAGGAACCTTGTGGTCCCTAGCCCGACAATCTACCGACTGAGCTAAAGCGGCCCCTCCTGGGTCTAATTAACAAGTTTGTAAAGTAGAAAAGACGGAAAGACGACGACGTTTAACAAACGAATATCAAATTTACGCTGTCAACAAAATATACCCGAATGAAAAAATTACGTCTCTTCACTATTGCAACATGTGCGCGTAACTAGTTATATTTTCTCTACGATATTGCAAGAATTTGTGTTACATGATGAATGGGGTTGCCAACTCATTTAGTAATTTAGTACATAATATTCAGAATTTAACGTTTAATTCTAGAGAAGAGTTTTTGGTAAATATCTTATGTTCAGAGATATATAATCGGCTGACGATTGAGAAAAGAGATGTCATTGAGCATTAAACTCGCCCATACATTATAATATGTTTATAATAAGGAAAAGGACATAATTGTTGGTTAAATACATACTGTATCAGACTACCCCAGCGCAAGAAATGGGATAGTCCAACCCAGCTTCATAAGAAGGTAAAACCGAATGCCTAGGGGTTCCTTTAAAATTTCATTTTACGTATACTACAAGACACGTCGCAACAATCGGGCTGGGAAGAAAACACTAAAGTCATGTTCATCAAATAATTTTCTCAAACTTAGCTTGTTGCTCGGTTCAGTTAAAAATATATTTGATAGAGTTAATAACAGTGAATGCCAACTTAAGAGGAAAAAGTATTAAAAGAACAGCTGTGCTGGATAATGTAGGGAGAGTAGAAGCAACTTGCCTTATGGTATGAAGCGGCGTGCACATGTCTTACATGCAATATATCCGGGAGAGGAAAACATGGCTGTTTTCAGAGTCACAATTTATAAAGAAACTAGTCTCGTGTTCGAAGTGAATCTCGTAAGATGAACTTGTGAATTATGCCGATTGTTGCTCCTCCTGCTAGTGCATAAAATGTACAGGCTTTTTGTTTTACATTGGGTACATCTAGGTAGATAACAGCAAAGAGGGTAAATCTAGGTAGATAACTGCAAAGAGGGTAAATTTGTTTTTAAATACACCAACAAATAATCTAATGTTCACCATTTTGTTACGATTCTTTAAGCGAAGAATGTTTCCAATTTTTGGTCATATTTGTGAAAAATATAAACGTCATAATATTCCACCGAAAGAATCTACATGTTATTTTAAATCTTTGCCAACCAAATTTCCACCACAGCTGTACCAAATTTGCTTTGTATTTTTTATCTGTATGATTGGATATTTCAAAGTCCACTATCTACTCACCTTAGAACTCATTCTATTCAAATAAAATCCTATTATTATTGTAATCTGACTGTTTCTACTCAGTTGTAATAAACACACTATCAGTTGTTTGTACTTTTCTTGGGTGTGTTAAGAGAGCCGCTGTAAGCAGTTTAAGTAGGCAAAATATTAAAGGGAACAATTGTTACAGCTTTGCAAGGAAATTCTCATTCATCAGCCACATTTAGCAGATATTTCAAATTCAGATTGACCTTCAATAACTATAGAAAATTGAAAAAAAATATCTATACAAAATAAAAATAAAAAGAATTAGATAAAAAACAAAACAACAACAAAGCCAGAACAAAACAAACAGTAAGTTTTTAAATGGCATCCGTTCACTGACAGATAAAAACTCTAGAAAGTGAGATTCATGACGTTGCTCCAAGGCAGAAAGGGAGTACAGAAAGGATGCAAATATGTTGATCAATAAACTTAAAGCAAAAATATTGTCTTCTATGGAAATAAATTTTTCAGTGAGCCAATAGTTCTTCAATATTTAATGTGAATCTGAATATCTGTTTTCTGTTTCATTGTCTATCATCTTGAGGATAATCTTATAGCTAACATGTCCCAATGATGAAAAAGAATGAGTGAGTGTATGGGTTCGTAGGGAGCTCTCCTATATTTATTATAATGCTCAGTTGAATAGATACAAATATATGCCTACGGTGCCCTGTATTTGTTAGTGTCTGCTTGTGTGTGTGTGAAATAATTAGGAATTTTAGGGGCATTTAAAGACCAGGTGACGAACCAATACCAATTAAAGATGTAAAACAGGTTCTGTCCGGTTGAACACGTAATTTTGTTTACAACAGAATCTAATAATAACGAGGGGACACTTAGAGAGAGGTGATTCATATAAAGATATTCAATATAAGTTTTAAAACGTCTCAAATTCCAATTTGCTTCGCCTCAAATAAGAAAAATTTAGAAATAAACCCAGTATGGAAATAATTGAATAGCTTGATTTTGTACCCAGTAAATGTTGGCAATTAAAAAAAGTCTATGGAAAAATGCGTCATGCTCATACCTATAGTTTCTCAAGAATTGACAACTGTTTGACAACTCTAAGTGATCTTCAACTACTGCGATCCTACCATAAACTCGAGTAAAATGGTTAGTTCCTTATGATTGAACAGAAGGACTCCGATTACAATAATAATTCATTTGAATAGAAAAAGGTTTTGAGGTCAATAGATAGTGAACTTTGAAATATATCATACAGGTTAAAAAAAATCCAATAAGATTTGGTACAACTGTGGAGAAAATCTGGAAAGCCAAGAATTAAGTAATACTAAATATATTTAATTTTGGCGTATTTCCAGTTGTAATAGATAAATTAGACTTAATGTCACATTCTATAAATGAGATGTTGACATTTAATTGTGATATTCAAGACTTATATCCTAAGGCAATTATCGAGTTTATATCAGGAAAAAGCTCTCAGTATTATTCCAAGCATGAATTGTGTTTGAGCATATGAATGTATTCACTTCTATTTAATTATTTGAGTATCCGCTTCTTGACTGTGAGTAAGATTAATTTTGACATAAAGAACTTGATTTTATAGGCATCATGATAGTGATTTTATCCCATCCTCCATTTTCTCTGAGTATATATATATATATATATATATATATATATATATATATATATATATACTACCAAAAGAAAACGTTCCAAGACCGGACTAAGGGAGCGAGGAAGTAAGGGGAAGAGAGATGGAAGGGAGAAAAATAATTTATGAAATTAAAGAAATCGCAAAGAATTCGCGTGTAATAATGGTTGTTTATTTTGGCAATTATCTTTTCATTGTCTACATTTAAAGGATTAATTTTGAAAATGTAAACCTATTTTGTGTGTATTTTGAAGCATAATTTCATTTTTCGAAAATCTATTTTTGTACATATGACAAACTGTAGAGTTAAATTGTTAAACATGTATTGGTTTAATTTATTTTCTTTTTTACCTTTAAAAGTGTAATAGTAAAACGAAAGTAAGAATTAGTCATGTGTCCTTGTTTGCAATCTAAAAAATTCGAGTATAAATTCAAATGAAAATTATGAATAGTCTATTTATTTTATGTGAAGAGTTTCATGAATCGATTGATTTTTAATTATTGAATTAATCAGTAGAAATAAAAAACTGAATTTTTGTAGTTCTCTTTACCGTAATCATATTGAACTTTGTGCGCAATTTTAATGCTCAAGGATATCTCTTTTCTGCATTATAAGTCAACACGTACATACCAAACAAAAATATTTTATATATACTAGCAAATATATGCACCCTCCGGGTGCAAGTATTTAAGTTTTAATGTAATGAAATATCGTATTAAATTAGAAACGCTAATGAAACTCAATAAGAATGCAGATAAAACGATTTGAAACAGAGGAGGGTATAATCGAAAAATAGAACAACTGAAACTTACTCTTCCATCACTCTCGTCTTTCATTGTTAGTTTTTCTAATTTAAGCATTTAGTTAAAATAGGAAGTAAAGAATAAAATTACATTTATCTTTTCTTGTTAATGGATTTCCTTTAAGATTAATTGAAGAGATTTTTGCTTATATTCATTAAAATAAAACCAAACTGTTAGAAACCAATAATACTAAGCATATATTTATTAAAATTACATTTTTAATATCAATATGCAAATTAGCCTTCCCGTTCACACTGTAAACCGCTATTTTGTTGTATATATAAATACAATTGCATGTTATTAGTATGTAGATATGGTTAACAGTATAAATAATGTAAAACAATTTTATTAATAATTGGGGTTAAAATAAGGATAAATTCATGGTGAATGTGAAGTCAATTACTAAGGGAATTGTGACTTGAGTAGTGATTTAGTTTCGGTTACAGACAGAAAAACACACAATCTCCATTATATAATATATATATATATATATATATATATATATATATATATATATATATATATATATATATGTGTGTGTGTTGTGTGTGTGTCTGTCTGTCTGATTCTGTGTCTGCGATTGTATGGGGGCGTGCCTGCGATTGTATGAGTGTGAATGTGTGTATGTTTGTGTGTATGTGCTTTCGTAAATACATGTATGTATTTAAAAAACAAATGGTGTCCAGTTTTAAATTCTTAAACATTTAAAATGTAAAATGTAACTGAACACGTGTGCACAGATGATTAATTTATACACTAATTAGTTTAAGACATCTAGACGAGTCATTGCCAATTTGAAAACATAAAAACTAACATGACAAATTTTAACATCAGCATTTACATAAACCTAGGATTGTTCAAATGCAGTAACCTTAATACCAGGGCGGAGGTCAAAGTTAAGGTCCCTTCAAAGAAAAAGAATTGGGATATTGTAAAACTTATCTGGGACCTCTAAAGGAGTGGACATTCCTAATATGAGATAACCAAGTGAGTCCCTGATACTGTTAGTATTTTTGTAATTTAACTATTGCAGTTGTTTTAGACAATAAGAAAAACAACATTATTCTAATTCATTATTATTCTGATAACTCCATTGCAATCTATTAGATTTTCATATGCCACAATGGAATGAGCTGAATGAGCCGGTACTTTTTACATGATCCCACTTTTCTTCGGCATATATGTCCGCTAACTAAACTTTGAACATCCTATAAAGTACGAAAGACGTGGACAACAGGATGATCGAACGTAGTCATCTTGTTTAGCATATCACCTAGTACACGTGATCGTCCACGCATCCATGTGGACAAGGCCATTGGTGCTCGTACCTTGTCTCACCGGGTGTTCATGTCATCATCAGGGAATCGTTGCTGCTTGGGCCCAGAATCCCTGGGAGGGTCCGAAGCTTCTGTCGTTGAACAATGCGGGCCGTAAACAACTGGGTCCATTTTAAGTACTCTCTTGTGCTGCATACCATCCTTTACTGTGTACCAGTAGGCCGTGCATCTATTGCTGAGTACCAGCTCCCAGCAAGTCTACAATTCTATTTTGTTGCTCAGTTCTGGGACTTTGTTCTTGCAGCTGATTACTCAATTACTGTATATCCGAGACATTTCTTGGATTGTTGCAGTCTAGTCCAATCGAGGGTCTCTCTGTTTTCCTAACATGAGACGTGCTTAGCTGTCCATTTGGCCCTTCCTTCCTGCGTGTTATATTTTCCTGCTTTAGTTCCACAACTTGCCCCAAAAGGTCCAAATATTGTTGGTCTATGGTTATTTGGGGTGTAGCCATGTCCGTTTTAATTAACTTTTTGAAATCCAAAGTCAAAAACCTCCTCGCACCGCCATATAAAGTACAAAATACATGGTCCGTGTGGTTCAGACGTCAATAGTAGAATTCCAAACGGCTACCACCATGTCTCTATTTATGTTGAATATGGTCAAGAGCAGATAATCCTGTTCAGCCTAGACACAAGGACAGATCACTCTATTCTACTTATACACCCTCATATTCGTACTCAGCAGACATAGATCTGTGAATTTTTTTTCTTGCTTCCTAAACTGAAAATACATTTCAACAGTCAGATTTTGTAAATGACGAGGATATTAAAAGATATCCATCGGTGTGACGTTACACTATATATAAAAATAGAAAGAAAATTTAGTAGCTTCAGCTAATGGAAAACTTACTGGAATGTGTGTGAAATGACAAGGGACGCATTTTGAAAAAGAATACAGGGTCATCACTGTTCCTTTTTTCTTCATAAATAATGTTATATCCAGTTAATTTTCAGACCAAAATCGCATAAACGAGAAACTGACAGTTATCAAGCACCGTTGATTTTATGTCTTTGTTACCCTAACTTAGATATACATGCTATATGTATCTTTATGCGATGGAGAGTAAAGAATTATCCACACTTTTGCCATAACTTATTATTGTCAATCTGGGTTATGAGCATGCGTGCTTATAATTAGCACTGTTTAGTCACATGATCAAAGTTTTAGCCTGATAGTTCAATTTTGTTTGCTATCAGTGTAAACATGGCTGCTACACTAACAGTATGCACCAAGGAAGAACAATAGCAGTTACTCGATTTCTCTGGTCAGAAGGAGTGTCAGGGGCCGAAATTCATCGGAGAATTTTAGCAGAATACGAGGACAGTGCCCTACTGCAGAGAAGAATGTATGATTGGATAGAAAATTTAAAGGTGGCCAGACAAGGGTGACACATAAATGGTTGCACGACCAACCAAAAACCTTCTTGGTGGAAATACACAGGACCGCTGAACCAAGTGCATCGAAAAAGAAGCATAATATATAAAAACAACAACAACTTCCTTGTTTATCCCCTACTCATGTGTAATACATTGAAAAAACAAGGGTATGGATAATTTCGACTCTCCGTCATATATATATATATATATATATATTATATATAGTCCAAGGATAAAAAATGCATATATTTTACTCGGTATTTGCTGATTTTTTAATGTAATCCTTTGCCTTGTCAAAGGAGTTAATTCAATTGGGAATATTAATACAATCGATCCCACATTAGACAGACACTGAACATTCAACTAAGATGTACGTATCAGAATACGCAACATCATATATGTATTTGATTATATGGTACACTGTATGTCTGTTAAGGATACATTAGCATCCTTCCCATATTACTATATGTGCGTTAAATTTCAAAGATGACGGTGTCAATGTTAGATAAATTAATTATCCTCGATTATCGCAAAGATTTATTCAGAAGATGTTTTGGGATGATGAATTTGCTTTTCAAAACGAATATGACACTAAGAGATTTTTTTAAAAAAAGGAAGAACATTAAATCTAATATAAAACTCTCTATCATAGATCTTCGTATCATTTTTGTAATCTTTTGTGCTAATTTTATTGATTGTTATTCTTATCTCATGAAACCAACAGTTTGTTTTGCATTTGTAAATCTCTGACAGGAAGCCGCAATAGATTTCAACCTTAATCCATTTTTCTTGATAATAACTGAATTATTGAAAAATGAACAGTTTTATATTCAGCAAAAAAAGGTGGGTGGATGCGTTTTCACGATGCATTACAAAAATGTTACTGTCACCTACGCATTAAAAATATAGAATACAAATTGATGTATATAACTTATTGCTGAGAAGAAAGTGACTTAGTTTATCATAATATTATTATACATATTTACCAACAATTCCGCATGAGTAGAAGTTCAATTTATTAAGCGGAGATTTTTATCACGCATAGTCACTATTGTCTCGAATGTCAATTAGTTGTCATACGGCAATTGAATGCGATGGCTTTACTCCAAGGAAGCGTACGAAAATTGTAACACTGCACGAACACACTGGCAAGCCTTACAGCGAATTCACGGATATTATAATAATAACGGAATTTTTCGTTTTTTTCCCAATTAATTTGCAAAAGGGTCTAGTTAAAATAGTTTTATTTCATGTTAATGCCTTTGTGAAATGCATGAATCCATATAATCTTCCCCTACAATGGGTAAATAGAAGTGCGGACAGAGAGCAAAGATGCTGTGTGCTGTCTTTAAAAACATCTTGGAAACAGCATCGCACATAAAGCAGCTGTACAACTACTTGCTTCTATCATACAAGCCATTAAAGTAATGTAAATAAGCCATGCTGGTAACTGCTACAGGAGCAAAGACGAATTCATAAGTGACGTTCTCTGATGGAAGCCTACACATGGACACATCCATGTGACCCGGCCAGCAATAACTTGCATCAGTCAGCTCTGTGCAGATTTTTGATGCCACGCAGAAAACCTGCTAGGGACAATGAATGATTGGGACGGATGGCAAGTGTGAGTCATGAGTGTCCTTTCTGTATGCCTGACATGATGATGATGCTGATGATGATGATGACATAACCGGTCTAAGAGAAGTAAAACTCAGAATTCAAACCAGCTTCACCCTCCGTGAATAATTGACCGAGTTTCAGATCCTGAATTAGCGTAGGGGTTAGGATAAATACGTACATATTTTGTTATGATAACAGGGCCGAACCGAATGTACTATATTTGAATTGTTTGTCTGGTAAGAAATTGGGGCTTACCAGGTCCTTACAACAGGCACTGTCGAGTATATTCTTTATACATTAAGAGTGAATTTAAATTGATGTACATTAGAAACATGTTTCGTGTATGAGTTTGTTGAATATTTCGCCCAAAAGAACCAACGTTTCAATGTTTTGATTACAGTTATAAGCCGAAGTTTTTTAACACTATTTCTTATGATAAGAATTTCTTTCAACTGAGTCACCGCTATATTCCTACACTATATATTCAGCTCTTAAATACTAATGTGTTCTAATCTAAGCATAGTTAAACACGAAAAACGAGTGTTTATCACAGCGCAGACGTCGGGGAATGAAATTCCAGATATAAGACATATACTTACAAGAGGAATTTTAATTCATCCACTTCAAGTAATTATTTGTATTCATTTACTCTCAGGAAGCTTTTTGATTCATCTACTTACATGAAGTATTTCAATCCATCTACAAACAAGAAATATTTTAATTAATTTGCCTACAAGAAGCATTTTAATCCATCGTCCAAAAAGCATTTTAATCCATCTAAGTATAAGAAGTCTTTTTAATTCATCTACCTTAATTATCTACTTAATCAGGAAGCATTTTAATCCATCTACTTATAGGAAGAATTTTAATTCTTCTATTTCTTATATAGCCTTTTATAAATGGGCTTAACTGGTTCTAAGGGTAGTCTTCTTCTATCTTGGGCTTGTGTTGTGCTGGCTCAGGTTGTGGTTTGTCTGTGCTCATTATTTTTGTATTTAATGATGGATGAAAGACTTGCTTTTTTCTTAGACGTCTTTATTAAACCCAAAAGCCTAAGAGGGTTCAACTGCCGCGGTGAGAAATGGCTTACTTGGGGACAGAGGGCCATTACGTCTCCTCCCATCGACGAACTGCCAACATCTGCTAACTCTAACTCAGTGCCTTTAGCCAATGAAAAATCACCGACTATTTCAGGGAAAGGTGAACTGCTGTCAATTACTCCAAAATGGTCATGAATTCGTTTAATTCAGCTACTTACAGTGAGTAGTTTAATTCATCTACATACAAGAAGCATTTTAATTCGTCTACTTCCAGAAAGCATTTTAATTAATTTACATCCAATTTTGATTAATCTAATCCTGGGTAGATTTTTAAGACTTACAGCCTGATTATAAATCCATGTGACAATTTCCATTG
>CM042139.1:124611395-124632880 GCA_023376005.1 Doryteuthis pealeii
ATATATATATATATATATATATAAATTTTATTGGATAGGATAACCGATGATATTTATATTAAACAAACATTGTTACAATTCATTCATGTCCAAAAATGATCACATCTGTTCAAGAATAAACATTTTATCATTTCGATTAATCTTTTGATGTTCTACATTTTGCTGAATGCGAGTGTGTCAGATTTGATTTTTAATTAAAATTCCAATCTAAAATCCCATACTTGAGGTATTTTAGTGATTATTTTTTCTCATGACAATGAAGATAGATATTTCTATTTATTTCAACTTATTCAGATCGCTGAAAATCCTTTTCCTTGTAATCATCATGCGCTCTGCAAAGCAGAAAGTTTGTCAGTTGGAAGGAACCAAGGATAAACCGGGATCTATTTTACGTAGAGTTCATAATACATTCTCTAAAACTTCTAGTTTTATATCATATAGATTAAGCATGAAATTTATAGTTCAAATGAGAATGTGCATTTATTCAACCTATTCACCAAGTTGGGTAAAAGGCAGAATAAGTAAAAAAGAAAAAAGAAAGAAAGAACGAAAGAAAGAAGTAAGATAAAAATCATGAGAAAGAAAGTGAAACGAAGAGGAAATAATGGGGAAATTAAAAAAAGTAACTGAAAAGAAAAAAAGTAAAAGTAAAAAGAAAGAAAGAAAGAAAAATGATGATGAGGAGAACGGAGAAGAGGAAAATAAAAATAATAAAGTAAAAGAAAGTTAACACAAAAACCAAGCAAACAAAAATGCAAGTCACATGAGGTTGGGCAGAATTAGTGAGTTATTTACTAAGCTTAGCTTAGTTGTGGCACAAGACCTGAAGAATGGGGAACCTAGTGAAAATCGAACTCATTAACAATGGTCTCTTAATATTGATTCATAAATATTACACTACATGAAAAAACAGAATAAGTAATGGAGAAAGAAAGAAAGATGAGAAAAATAATCAGAAAGAAGAAGAAGAAGAAGAAGAAGAAGAAGAAGAAGAAGAAGAAGAAGAAGAAGAAGAAGAAGAAGGGGGAGAATATAAAAAGATGGTAAACAAAAATGAAAGTTATATCAAGTTGGGAATAAAACAAAAAGGTAAAAAAGAAAGAAAGAAAGAAAGAAAGAAAGAAAGAAGCAAACAAACAAACAAACAAACAAACAAACAAACAACTATATGAAAGAAACAAAAACGAAGAGGCAGCAAGATTAGGAAACAGAAAAAGATATCTCACAACATCGTCGCGAACAGGTTAGGTAAATACCTACATCAATACGAAGGTTGACCGAAAAATGCATTAGAACGATATATCGATGGGAATTGTGAAGACTGTAAACAGAAAGCAACAAGGGATATGTAATACATTTTTGTAATAGCCAAAACAGCGTTACAGTTGAAAGCATATATATGTGCTAACATTATTACTACCGCCGTGAAACAGCGGATAAATATAGGGGTATGAAGTGTGATAAATTTTTTGGTATCTTTGTGGAGATTGATCTCTTGAATTCGACGTGTTACAGTACGCTTGTGTAGAAATTAAAAGATAACGGTAATTCTGAATTTACAGGGCTTTGATCTTTCCCTGAACGTATGGCTGTCCTCTGGCTGGGCAGTTTAGTTCGTGGAAACAGGAGGTGATTTTGAGAGTTCTAGTTTAGGATTTTAAGGAGACAGACGTGTATCCAACTATATCTTTTGAGTATTTATTTGGGTATCATTGTAACACTGTTACAGTATGGTAGAATATAATTTAAAAGGTTTTGACCTCTCACTAACGTTTATGGCTGTCCTCTTATTGGTCAGTTCAGTTCGTGGAAGCAGGCAGTGAACGTAGAATTTAGAGAGTTTTCTAGTTAAGTTTTGGAGGCATACGTGTCTCCAAGATGGCCGTTTCCTCTGAGTGTGATGAGTGTTGCGGCTAAATAAAGAAATCTGAAATCTATACAAATCTTTGCGTTCGCTACTAAAGACAACTAACACAGAGATGAAGAAGTCCCAAGCAAACATATAGAAACAGACCAGAAGAACGGAAAACTGGCCCAGATAGCCAGACAGAATGGACGTTCCGATCCAGCATTGTAGCAGATAATTTCACTTTGATAAAGTGGTGAAAAGTTGTAAGGGGCAATATGACATTTTTCATGATATCTTCTTTTGATTGCAGAGCTATTGACTGAAGAGGACAAGTAACAGCGCATAGGGTAAAATTCTTAAAATGTTTTACCGTATCCACATCACAGTCCTGAGTTAGGCCCTTTGAATTATCATGTTTACTCCCTTCAAACTACATATTGTTGTTGCAGAGCTCAACCATGGCTACAATTGTCTAACAAGGCATTCTTTGGGGGGGGTTATGTGCTCGTGCACCAATGGGACACACATATCAATTTACACCGCCTAAGAATTGACCATGTTTCACTACCAGTCCTTGGCGGAGAGGTTGGGTAAATATATAGATGACGAAAATTGGCTTTAGAATTCGATATTGTGAAATCACTCAATTATAGAATAGTCCATGTGAAGTTTGAATATCATTACGTTACATTTCAAAGCATTTGATAGAACAATTAAGTTAACGCAACATTCACCAAGAATAATATCTATACGTTCTTGTGCCGATGACGCAAGTACGTCACTTTTCACGGCGAATACGTTGAAAAGAACCATAGTAATGCCGGTACTTAGGTATAAAGTTCTATTCTTATAGCAATACAGATTGTAGATTAGTAACTTTTGTACCTTCCCTTTTAGACATTTCTGGAACATAATCATTGATAGGTTAGAAAAAATCGAATGTGCAATATGATTGAAGAAAAACTTAAATAAACTGTGTCGACGCCCTGAATACGCTGACTGTATCCCCTGCAGAAAGGTAAGATCCCCCTCAAAGTAGTTCACTGGGTATAATTCCAAACTGCAACTGAGTGTGTGGCTCTAGTTCTGGTGGCCTGAGGAATGTGCAGTAAATCTTCAGTGTCATTACCCACGGATCCATTCTGACCCTGAGTGGTAGTAGCTGCTAGAATTCCATCCGTGGGTCTAATAGATCTATAAAAAATACTCTTATTTGAGAGAACCATGTTAAAAAATGTAAATATGTATGCACAATGAAGGTGATTCTATCAAAATAAAATTATCTGGGATTGTTAAGACACTCGCATAAATTGCTAAGAAATAAATCAAATGACACTAATCCGGAGAGTTAGTGTCAGTTTAGATCAAATCTATAGTAAAAATAGATCTATTAATTTATACTAGCAAATATATGCAAGCATTTAAGTTTTAATCTAATAAAATATCATATTAAATTAGAAAGGCTAATGAAACTATATAAGAGTGCAGATAAAAAGATTTGAAGGAGGGTGGAATATCTAATCAGATTATATCATAGATATAATCGAAACAAATAGAACAACTGAATATTGCTCTTCCATCGGATTACTCTTTTAAGATTTATCTCTTAGATTTATGATCATATTCATTAAGATGAAACCATACAATTTGAAATCAAGAATACTAAGCACATATTTATATAAACATTTTTTGACATCAATATGCAAATTAGTCTTCCCGTTCACACTGTAAACCGCTATTTTGTTGTATAAATAATGGCAATTGTGTGTTATTAGTATGTAGATATAATCAACAGTGTTAATAATGTAAAAAAAAATCATTGGTAATTAAGGTAAATTTACAATGAAGGCGATTCCCTGTTTTCGTAAAATAACCCCAGGTGTCAACATAATGTTAAAATCAACCAATAAATCAATCCTTAAAAACATCAATTTTTCAAGCGCATATGGATTTCTCTTCTACTTGTTATCCATATTTGTATCACATTTCGGTAATTTTTTTCCATGTACGTCGATTGTCTCTACAATAGCATAAAAACAAGAACATTTTTAAATGATTCTAACCCAGAGTGCTAGTACTTGTTTAGGTCAAATGTATGTGGCAATAGATGACCATGTCAAAAAAAAAGAAAATCTCAAGAATCATTTATACAAAAACTTTAAATGTACAATAAACGTAAAATAACACTATATGGTTTGATATGATGTTAAAATGAAGAAATCAATAAAAACGTCAATCTTACAAGTATATATGGACTTCCACCTCTTATTTTTATCTATATCTGTATTTCATTTCGGTAAATATTTTCCATGTACGTCAGCAAAAAAAAAAAAAAAAAAAAATGATCAACGATTGTTACGACACCAGCATGAAAAGGAAAGAAACATTTTTAAATGTCTGATTTAGAATTATATAAACAAACAAAAAATAAACATTACCTTTGATATTTATGACATTTTTAAACATTGAGTAAATCACAGCTCAACTTTGATTTCTTTTTTTCATAGATATTTTTATTTTTCCTATTGTTCCGTCGACTTCTTTCAGAACTTTAGTAACGTTGCATCCGGTTCCTTTTCAGATTTTACCTGTTCGTATATTCGCTCTGAATGACGCTTCATGCTGAGATAAACATATTTCTTTTGTAAAGAAAACAAATGCATTAAAGTATTTTTTAAAAGCCTTTGAAAATTGGCACGAACTCAACGCCTTTTAACAATATTTGTATAAACATGCTGGCTGACAGCCGTATGAAATATCTTAACTTGTTGGCTTTAAGTTTAAATCACCATCTGTTTCAGTTAATGAACACAACCCTCTTTGGCAAACATAGTAGTACTAGAGAACGTACTCAATAACACTGCTCTCCTCCAATATATATATATATATATATATATATATATATATATATATATATGTGTGTGTTGTGTGTGTGTGTGTGTGTGTGTGTTTGTGTGTGTGTGTATGATTATTTTGGCAGGATTTTCCATCCTAAAACGCTTTATAAAAAATAATGAAAGGTTTGTTTTAGTAATGTTTTTACAAGTTTTCTCTTGTTTTACATTAAAAAAACGGCTTTTCGGTTCAGTTTTGTGTAGAGTAAATAACGACGATTCTACCTGAGTATTTTCAATGATCTTTGGTCATTTTCAAGCGTAAACTTATTTAGAATTTTCATTTCTCTGATTTGCATTATGTGAATTGGAACGTTCTTAATTTAAAAGGATTATTTTAACGTGTTAATGAATATTATAACAAACACAGCTTGTAAACAGCTTGTAATACACATACCTACACTGACATACACATATACATACATACATATATATATATATATATATATATATATATATATATATATATATATATATACATAGTAATGTCGGTGGTGTCGTCTATTGCCGGTATCAACCGAACAGCGAGGAAATCTATCACTATTTCGCTTGCGCTAGTCCAAGGTGATTGTTTTTGCATCTGGGGTGAAGCGCCACTTCCAACGTAAACCCCAGATACTTTACCGCATTGATCAGATTAACCAAGCTGTGCTACTCTTGCGCTGAGTTGGTGACGACCGATATCAAACTATACGATTCCTTGTTGGCTATATATATATATATATATATATATATATATATATATATATATATATATGGGTGCTATATTTATTAGTAAACATTGATAGATGATCTATATCAAACGTTGGGTGAGCATATGAATACGTTTTTCATATAAATTGAGTAAGACGGGTGTTTTCCACGGCCATTTTTGCTGTTGATTATGATTCTGTTGAGATACTTGAACTAGAATGTCATTTTAGGTTGGTTCCGTGAGGGTTTCTAAAATGGCGGCTGGAAATTCTTTTTTTTTTAAAGAATTCATGGCACATCAGTGTGAATAGACAAGGCAGGCTGCTTCAGGCTTGGATTGAAAACGAACTGATTTGTCATCAGTCAGAGTTCTTACTACCACGCCATCAACAAACCTACATTTAAAAAATAGAATTTTATTGGTATAAACACATTAGGACACAAGGAGTGTGCTATCCGCTTTAAGGAGATCTATGCAATATATATATATATATATATATATTATATATATATATATATATATATATATATATGAATTGAGGATGACCCAAAGGTAAAAGTCGAGTGTGTGAAAATTTCAACTGTTGCAGAAAGAAAGAAACGGAATGAATCAGAATTATAAATTAAATAGAAAGTACTCAATACATATGTAAAGCTGGTTTAAACAACATAACAATTAGCTGAAGTTAACTCCCCAGGTATATATATATATATATATATATATATATATATATATATATACTAGACAAAAAGTGATCCGTTGGGTCACCCGTTAAGCTGTACCACAGTTATTGTTAGTGGAATGTGGACATGATACCCTTGTGGGCTGAATAAAGAGTTAGGTTCAAAGTTCTGTGATGGCTCCCTATTACAAGAAGGTTCCTGTGTCCGACAAGAAATACCTGAAGAAGGCCGGAGGGCACATCGGCTGAAACGCTGTACAGATAACAATGAGGACAATAGACTGAATAATACAAATAATGGTAATCTTTGCAGAGTTCCGTCCTGGCCCCCTGCCTCAAAAACTGCTAGCCGCAGACTGTTGAAAAAACAACACCAGCTATGATTGAAGTCCGTAGCCGAAGTGGTATCACTTGAAAAAAAGAAAAAAAACAACTTAGGTCTTTTTCCTGAAAACCCAGCCCCAACCCCCTCTAGTTAAAATTAAGCTTTATTACAAAATTTGTGGTTCTGTTTTTCCTGGGTCACCCAAATTATTTATTTATTTTCCATTAAACTAATCCCTAACCCCAACAAAAACCCTAGCATTAAACCCTAACTCTATTTTTTACACCGCTTCGGCTACGGATTTTAATCGTGGCTGGTGTTTTTTTTCAGCAGTCACTGGCTACAATTTTTTGAGGCAGGATTCCAGGACAGAACTCCACAAATATCACCCAAATAATACTCCAAAAATTATTTTTTAGTTTTTATTTTCATTTTATTTTTCGATTTTCGGTACTTATTTACTACTCGAACAGATTCTTAAAAAAAACTGTACTCTTCGCGGAGAACCGTCCCGCCTCCTGCCTCAAAAAACGCTAGCCGATGGCTGGTGAAAAAAAAAAACAGCTACGATTGAAGTCCGTAGACGAAGCGGTGTCACTTGCAAAAAAAACAAAAAAAAAACAACCAACTTAGGGCGTTTTTCCCGAAAACCCAACCCCAACCCTAAACTCTAACCCAGCCTACTTAAAATTAACAGTTTTATTACAAAATGTCTGTTTTTTCTTGGTTATAAAAAACAGAGCCCAAATTATTTATTTCCCCATTAAACTAATCCTAAACCCCAACCCCAACCTCAAACCCAAACCCGAGTTTTTATTATTATTCAAGTAACACCGCTTCGGCTACGGACTTCAATCGTAGCTGGTGTTTTTTTTTTAGATTTATTTTACAGCAGCCACCAGCACGCAATTTTTGAGGCAGGGGGCCGGAACGGTTCTCCGCAAAGAGTACCAAAAAATGTGTTTTTCTTCTATTCACATGTTCTGTCTAGTTTTTTTTTTATTTATGTAGAAAATAGTATCAATCACATATATACACACCGTTATTTTGTACCCGTAAAACATGGGAAGACAAGGTTAAGTTTTAAAATAGAATAAAAATTCATTGCTAAATCAACACTGAAAATTTAATTAAAATCGAAAACTTCCCCGAGTTTTGGTACAAACGTAAGGGTTAGAATTGTATTAAAAAAAAAACATGGATTTTTCAATGAATTGACCTAGACAATTGAAATAGACATCAGAATTTTTATTGCGGGGCGAGGCGGGGCGGGTGTTTTTCGTTGAATGTAAGAGGCGACTCTAGAGTTATAGGATGTTGGGTGGGGGCTGAGTGCCGCCTTTGTAGTAGTATTACTTGTGATCAATTTCATCTCCCCTTCCTTGGCGTATAGGGGTAAAAAGGGGAGGAACGTAGGATGCAAAGACAGGTATGAGTCAAAATTTGGCTTAATTGCAAATTTCGACTAATTAAACCAATTAAAGTGGTTTTTTTTTTCAAACAATAGGTTGAGCTAAAACTAAGGAATAATTAGAGACAAATTTCGTGTGATTAAGGTCACAAACAAAAAAGCCTTTCGGGGTTGAACGCTCCAAATCTCAGCTTTAGTATAAGAATAGATAAATATATATAGATCCATACTCTAATTTTGTTTGAGATGCTGGTTAAAAAATCTTTTACACACTTTACAAGAAAAGCAAAATAAAAGTGTAGTAATTGTATTATAGATTATATATTAGAAAATTAATTTAAAAATGATTACAAAATAAGACAAAGGTTAAAGCATAATAAATAGCAAATAAACGTAAAAATATAATCAAGAACAATCATAAAAATTAACAACAAGAATAAATAAATAATAAAAGATAAACAAATATATAGAAAAACAATCTTTATTACTCTATAAACAAATATAGATGAGATTTATTTTTAACTTTTACAATCACGTGCAACGCCGAACAATTATGTTCGTTTCATATACGATTTTTTGCTAAACTTTCATTTTGATAATGACATAAAACATTTGTCGTTGGCATTAAACTGTGTACAAGTTTGGAGATGATTTTCATCATGTCGAAATGTGTGTAATTCTAACCTCCATTGACGAACAACTCGTATAAAACATTACTTCATGCACTGTACGTATTTGATATTCGTTCACATAAAATGAAGATTTTTGTCGTTGAAGTAGTTATCTAAATTTGGACGTTATATTTGTAAAATAAATTAAATTTTCCAAAATGAATAAAAAAAGAAAAAATACAAAAAGAAAGACATATAATGAAATAAATAAATTTAATGATATACTGAAAAGCTGCACTGAGGAAATACACGTTCATCATAAAAATTGAAATGGAACACTAAAAATACAATAATTGAAAACCAACATAAATAAATCTAGATATGAAGAACTTTTTTTTTCAATGTTTTACAATTGAAAAAGACAGGCATGTTTTAAAACGTACAAAAGATGTCGGAGAAGAGAGATTTTATATAAGCTTTTTGAATATCATTTTTGGTTATAAAGCATTACCTTAAAACAAAACTGATTTATCGGTGATCCCAGCGTACGCCAAGAAGAACGTTTATTGCTTTAGTGCGCGCACAATAGAGATGGAATATATATATATATATATATATATATATATATTATATATATATATATATATATATATATATAATCATAAAACACAATTGCATATTATTTTGTGCCGTAAAGGAGACTTTATTTACAAATTCATGAAATCTTCCATTTTTTCAGTCGGTGGGGAGAATTTGAGAGAGCAAAATTAATGTATTTTGCTCTCCCAGTAGACCACAGAGTAAAACGAAAAAAAGAAAGTGAAAAATCCAACAGATACCTGAACATTGCCAGAGAGATGAAAAACTTGTGGAACATGAACGTGACGATGATGGATCATAGTTAGAGCCTTTGGAACGTTCCCAAAGAATGGAAAATAAATTGGGGGTAGTGAAGATCAAATGAAAAATTGAAACCATCTAGATCATCCAATCTAAATGACTAGTAAAATCAACTAAAGCACCGGGGATCTGAGGATGCTTGCTGTCACTCAATCTCCAGTAAAAAAAAAACAAAACAACAAAAAACAAACAAAAAAAAAAACGGCCGGTTACAGCTGGTGTGAAAAATTCGCAAAGTGTATAATAATAATAATAATAATAATAATAATAATAATAATTATAATAAATCTTGACAAAGATCTGAAAACCCCTAGCGCAAGAAGTTACCGGTGATACCACATGTTGTTAGTGTACTATGAACACCTCTCATACTCTAGGAAAACAGGCTTGTGGATTGGACACCAGAGAAGTAAACAGGACCATGCAGACTACAGTATTGGGAAGATCGGTTAGAATATTCAGCAAATGCTCAGAAAGAGTGAATACCACAATAATATTATCTGGTAACAATGGGTTTCGCATAACTCAAAGAGCAGATTGTTTATATATACAATAGGTTTTATAAAGGGGTCGTTTACGTGTGTAATTATGTTTAGAAATTCTGACGTATAATTACTTTCAATGCATTGGTTTATATATATATATATATATATATATATATATATATATATATATATATATATATATATATATATATATATATATATATATATATATATATATATATATATATATAGAGAGAGAGAGAGAGAGAGAGAAAGAGAGATAAACAGATTAACAGATAGATAGATACTATGAATATATATATATATTATAATATATTAATGATTGGAAGGCAATTACAATGCGTATAAAAAAGATGTTATTTTTATCTTATCGATTTCTAAGCATATACCTTTATCTTCAGAGATTAATATCAGAAATTTCTGATATTAATCTCTGAAGATAAAGTTCTGTACTTTGAAATCGATAAGATAAAAATAACATCTTTTTGTTTATATTTTTTATACGCATTGTAATTGCCTTCAAATCATTAATATATTATAACATACTTAACAATGCTTCAAGCAAATTACTAATTATATATATATATATATATATATATATATATATATATGAGAAAAATAATCACACTGAAGAAGAAGAAGAAGAAGAAGAAGAAGAAGAAGAAGAAGAAGAAGAAGAAGAAGAAGTGGGAGATTGTAAAAAAATCAAAAAATATATTCAATAATGTTAGCTGTCCGATATATATATATATATATATATATATATAGAGATAGAGAGAGAGAGAGAGAGAGACAGACAGACAGACAGACAGTGCCCAATATGAGTGATAGAACACAAACATACTCACACATACACAGATATATATATATATATATATATATATATATATATATATATATATATATATATATATATGGAGTTATGGTAGAGTTTACAGGAAGTGAACGACGCCTGGTAACTCTCAGTTTCCCGTCTCTGCACTCATCAAAGTTGATTAATTCTCCTTAAATTCTCTCAAATTATAACAACCTGTGTAGAAACTAAAATGTCCTGTATATTTAAATTATATCAATTTTCTTAAAACACAACACACACCCATGTTGAAAAATGGAAATGAATCCGACAATATTTTGAAAGGATGAATAAATAAAGTAAAGAAAATGTTGAATGGATAAAATGGTTTAATTAAATACCAACGCGTGTTTCAGCAGAGAGTTTGTGTAGCAGGATGCCTTGTGTGAGCTAGAACTGCTAATGGAAGGAGGAGGAATAAATAACAAAGGCTTAAAAAATAGTGATGACCCAAAAGAGGAGAGCGATGGTTTTGACCGTAGCGTGACCCCGAACGAAGAATTGAGGGGCAAGCGGAAGTCGGGTGTTGACCGGAAGTCGGGTGTTGACCGGAAGTCACGTGGTGACGTGGGGGAAGGAAGAAAGGGTTCGTGCTCTTTTTTGCCGGCGTCCGTCGTAGGGGACAGACCTGATTAGAGCCCTGGAATTTAGTAGTGTTCTCTCTCTCTCGTTCTCTCTGCCTCCCCTCCTCCCTGGTAGAAGCCACTAGACGAGCACGTTAATAAAGGCTGGGAGTTGTGACGACATGTTTCTCGGGTTATGATTTTTTATCGGAGTTTTAGTACCAAGAAAGAAAAAAGGACTACGGTGTATGTATCGTTTTAGTACCGTGAGTATTACAACGTAACATATACCGTTTTGGTGCCCGTTGACCTCGGAGTTCAAACACGGACTCATAAGGAACCAATTTACCACGACGCAACGAGGGGATACGAAAAAAGAAAAGACATCGGCCGTAATTGTAACAGAAACTAACGTAAACGAAAGAAAGAGCGAGTCAAACAAACAAAGAAAAAGGACCCACGTGTGACAAAAAAAAGGGAGTGACCTGTTGAGAAACGAGAGAGAAAGAAAAGAAAAAAAAAAAAAACAGGAGAAGTAAAAGAAAAAGAAAGAAAAAACAACAACATCGAGCATTTGAAGAGAAAAAGGGCTTAAAAAGAAAAACAAAGAAAAGACCACCTTGAAAAAAAAAAAAGGGAGCAACCTTTAAAGTCTTATTAAAGGAGATGAACGACAACAACGCGTCAACAGACAATTGAGAACTTAAAAAAAAAAAAAGAAAAAAGGACCCACGTGTGAAGAAAACAAAGAATTTAAAAGAAAGGACCCACGTGTGAAGAAAACAAAAAGATTTAAAGAAGAAGAAAAGTACTTATAAAAGAAGAAGGAGAAACCCACGGGAGAAAAAAAAAATACGTTCACGTGTGGATTTAAAAAAAAAAAAGAAGAAAAGACGGAATTAATGAACATTAAAAAAAAAAAAAAGAACTTTTCTTAAAAAAAAAAAAGGAAAAATATACGTAGAAGTGACAAGGTAGGTGATATTTTTTCTCTCTTGTTCTACAAATTGTGTAATTTTTTGTTTTGTTTTTGCTGTTGTTAGTATCATTCGTATTGGTGCAAGTTTTTCTCTTATCTGGTGACTGAAATTGTTTATGCGAAATGGAGTCTCAGACTATTAAAGAGTTTTTGCAGAATCTCACCGCAGGCTTGGTTGATGCATTAAATTCTGTAACGAGTGCCTTAAAAAGCGTTGAAAAGGGGTTGGATAGGCCTATCAAAGAACTCTTTTAGATGATAGATTAAGAATGAGTAACAATAGAAAAAAATTTAACAAGCAGAGTAGAAACGTACCTACAGTTAGGAATTGCAATGTGCATCCTCAGATAGGTAATAGAGACCAGACTGGACGTTGTTGGGGGTGTAATAGCAAGTATCACCTCATAAGAAATTGTCCGTAAAAATTAATAAAAAGTGGATGGCACCTACCCCTAAAAGCACATCCGAACAAATTAAAAATAGAGACAAGCATGGGATAGCCCTCAAAAATCAGCACCACGCTTTGTCTAATATGAATGGCAAAACTAAGGATGGCACACAAGTCCATTCTACGTCCTCGGAACATATCTCAGAAAATAAGGATATATATACAGCTATTAAGAGAGAAAACTCCGATAAGGATACTAATACTTCACATAGTGATGTGGATACCGAGGGTAAGAATCACACTGGGGAAGGTGATAGGAACAATGAACAACTATGTCCCTATAGAAAAAAGAAAAAGAAAGAGAAATTGAACAGACAGGTGGACGTTAATAATGATAAAAATAATTTTGGAGAAATGGCTAAAATAGAAAACCACAAAATAACTCCAACAGTGAATAGCATCACGAAAGATTCCTCTAAAACAGTAAGGCCTAAAATAAAAACCACACTGTCAGATAGTAACTACAGAGAAATAAAAGAATATGTTCCCCTAATGGAAAGGAAGATAGCTATGCTTAGAGTTGCAATGGAAGAAAGCATTAAAAACGCTGGGAGTACAAATGATTATGGTAGTAGCAGCGAGCTCACCCGGGGTCAACCAGTACTGCCCACAAGGAAACATGATACCCCACCAGACAGCGACTATGAAGATAGCTTTAAAGGCCTTTGGTTCAAATGTTTATTTACACAGCAAATACCTTCCCGAAAAACCTAGTTTTTGGCGCTCGGAAATAAATTAGAGATAGATGAATGAAAAAAAAAAAAAAAAAGGATAAGAAAAATGAGTAAATGAAAATATGAATCACACGGAATATGAGATGGAATAATAACGGAAAAAGAAAAGATAAATAAAGGAAAAAACTGAAAAGGATTAAAATGAATAGATACAAAAAGAAGAAGGAATAATAGAGAAAAGAATTATTGACCAGCTGAAGAAGGCGACGATAACGCCGTTGCTTGAAAAAAAGCTATAAATCAGTATAGGTCTGCAATTGATAAGAATGAAAAATAAATAAGTAATTTTTTTTTAAATTCAAATTGGAGAGAGTATTTCCAAAAAAAAAAAAAAAAAAGGAAGAAAGAAAAATGAACAAATAAGTAGGTAAGGTCAGAGCACAATTGTGGAACAAAGAGGAGAATATCACCTGCTTTAATGATTTTGTAAATGTTCTTTTTACTTTATATATGTATGTGTTTTTTTGTATTATTGTAAAATTGAATGCTCGTGTGGCTCTATCGGAGAGAGGAAGGTCTATATCGGATAGAAGGAAAAAAAAAATCTAATGAATAATTACGCATATTCTTGAAAAAAAAAAAGAGATACTTTTGAAAATTTTTACGGGTAAAAATTTTAGAATGATGGTAAGGGAGAATTGTAGCAGGATGACTTGTGTGAGCTAGAACTGCTAATGGAAGGAGGAGGAATAAATAACAAAGGCTTAAAAAATAGTGATGACCCAAAAGAGGAGAGCGATGGTTTTGACCGTAGCGTGACCCCGAACGAAGAATTGAGGGGCAAGCGGAAGTCGGTGTTGACCGGAAGTCGGGTGTTGACCGGAAGTCACGTGGTGACGTGGGGGAAGGAAGAAAGGGTTCGTGCTCTTTTTTGCCGGCGTCCGTCGTAGGGGACAGACCTGATTAGAGCCCTGGAATTTAGTAGTGTTCTCTCTCTCTCGTTCTCTCTGCCTCCCCTCCTCCCTGGTAGAAGCCACTAGACGAGCACGTTAATAAAGGCTGGGAGTTGTGACGACATGTTTCTCGGTTATGATTTTTTATCGGAGTTTTAGTACCAAGAAAGAAAAAAGGACTACGGTGCATGTATCGTTTTAGTACCGTGAGTATTACAACGTAACATTTGTCCATGTACATATTGTATTCTATTTATTATTATTTTAAATATGAAATAAAATAATAATAGTAAAAATATAAAATCTTTATATAAAATATGTATATATAATATATATATATTGTGTGTGTGTGTGTGTGTGTGTGTGTGTGTGTGTGTGGTTCATATCGTCCGAGCTCTCTAATTTTATTAGCAACCTTGCTTTTCGTATTTCTTCTTCTTCTTCTTCTTCTTCTTCTTCTTCTTCTTCTTCTTCTTCTTCTTCTAGTACTACGTCTCTGCCTCTCCCTATCACCGTCTGTCTGTCTGTATCTCTATGCACCCCCACACACGCACACACACACACACAAACACACACACACATATATACATTATATATACATATATATATATACTAAATCGCGTTGCATTTGATAAATAATGAGATAATATAAAATGCATTGCTTTATTTTATTATGGGAAACCATTATAAATATCTTTATAAATAGTTTTCTTATGAAAGTCTATTGATTCATGGGTAGGAGTTATTGTCAATAGGTAGGAATTAAGACGAGTACAGCTGCAATAATGATATAATCGTGAAAGTAATGGCACATGTTATTTCTTATTTATGTGTAAAACAGCCAGTATTTTGAAAATAGTCGAATATATTTATTTAAACCATCTGAAAGCAAATATTTAGATCATTTTATAGATTTATAGTGTGTTAATGAAAATTAATCCTAGGCCAAATCCATTGTTCCGAATTTAAATATAAAGTCTTCGTGAAAGCAGATCATACGAAGTATCGAAGAAACTGACCACCATCTGTCGAATTTTATTTTAATAAGTAAAGTGCTACCTTTATTTACGAGTGCCCCAAGTTATGGGTTTTCCGAGTTAGGACCTCTTACTGAAACAGTTTTTTGCTTTGTGTTGAGATTTAAAATTTGAGTTACGAGCGAGCTACACTCAAGTTTACTCAAAACTCTTAAGTTTCCAAATAACGCCAGAGAATCATAGTATTAATTTTAAAAACAAAACATTAAAACATATTACAGCACATAGTTCATTACATTCTGTTTATTATGTTTTATGCAATAAAGTGTTATTTTCTTATGAGAAAAAACTTACAAAAAAGAGGGCACGTTCTTGTGGCCCTGGAACGGATTAAGGCATCAACCCTCTACACCAGTAATATGTGATACAAGGTGAATTTCTTAAGTGGAGTTTTACAGGTTTGAATTCAGAGTTTTCATTCTTCAATACTGATTGCCTAACCAACCTTAAAGAGCCCAGTTAGCCGTATTATTTACCCATAACTAGGCTATTAGCGTTATTCAAAATGCAAAAAGGCTGGTTCAGGATTTGAACTCGTCTATGCCGTGTTCATTTACCTACAATGGTAACCATTAAACCACGTGCATCAAATTTGATATACGAGGAAATTGAGTTACGAGCGGAACGAATTAAACTGGTAAGTACCACCGTATTCAGGGTTTTTCCATGTTTAGCTCAGTCGGTAGAAAGTCCGGCTAGGAACCACCGAGTTCCTCGTTCAATACCGGCTCTCGCCAACTCAGGGTATGAGTAGCACATGGATCTGTACGGTAAAGTGAGGAGCTGTTTTGTAAGCGTGCGCACCGGCCCAAACGCTAAAGAAAAATCTTCTTGGTCTAGCGCAAGTGAAAAGGGGATACACTCCATCGCTGTCTGGCTGATACCGACATTAGGCCAACCCGACGACTTTAATTCTACCCTGTTAATAGTGTCTGCGACTAATGCTAGTTTTACTTATATAATACTTGTCCGATAGCAGAGAAACATGTCCAAAGTCCAGTCCAGCAGACCTAAATCGGAACCTTTAGAAATGAATGGATTGCGTATGAGTTCCTAGCTGATTCTTTTTATGTACTAGTTTGCGTTTGACATATGCGAAGTAGCACGCCTGTGGAAAAGAATTATGTTTAAATACTTAGTTCTTGTCTTGCCGTAAAGATTTCAGGTTGGATTGTCATTCAAAAATAAGTAAATAAGGGGTAACGGAGAAGCGTTTAAGTCCAGTTAATAACGTAAAGTGTTTTTTCCTGTAGGAGGTGATGTAACAGAAAGAGATGACTGTTTCCGGCACGATCGGGATGTCACTAACAGAAGGGGGAAATATCTGGAGGCATTGGTAGAAATTATAGAAAAGAGCATTAAGGATTTGGCATGTAGCTGTGATAGTTGTGTATGCCTCACAAGTGCAATGGTCATTGTCCGAATCAAGGCAATACCAGAGTTTCCATTGGTGATATTTAAAATATCATCATCATTATCATCATCATCATCAAGTCTTGCTGGCAGTAAGCATTCCCTTGTCTCTGTATCCCACCCCTGTCTCTCCAGTTGTCTATTTCGGTCATCCATCCTCCCAAATCATCAGCATGGCATTCAGTGTTCGCATATATATATATATAATATATATATATATATATATATATATATATATATTAGCCCTTCCGCTTGGGTAGGATGTGACACAAGCCCAATTTCTTAGGGAGAGTTTAACAGTTTTGAATTCTACAACAGTGGTTACTACTATTTTCCCATAGCTGGAGGAGAAGAGTTGAATATAACCTTTCTCAAGGGTATTATCGCTATGGAAAATGTAAACAGCGTTGTTCGGTTTGAACACAGGTCGTTGAGTTCATTTCTACGACTATAATCATTGCAACCAGCCGTCTGTTCAGTAACTGTTGTATATAACATATTGTTAGTCGGAAAACACTGGATAACGTCACTTAAGAACCGTCCTTAATTCCCGTCAGTGACCAGCATATTTTTGTTCGACTTACGCATATCGTTTGTGGTATAGGAGTTAAGCAGACGTATAGCTGTAGTTTCTGGGGTACTACTTCCAGGATTTATTCAAGAGTGCATGCAGCATTCTTGTATAGTTTCCATGTATTTTCCACCAAACATTTCGTAAAGTAAAGTGGGTACTGCCATACAGTAGTACGAATATGGCTACAAATTAGAAGAATTTATATCATCAGAAGATCAAATTTTCCATATGATCGATAATCTGTTAATAGTAGTCCATGCATTTCCTATTTCACAAATGAAGCAGAAGATACGAAGAGCGAAAAACCCCAATAAAAGATATCAGATTTTTAGAACAGTTTTCTTAATATGCAAACGAAAATTTGTGGATCATATTTGTGGATCATTTTTATTAAATGTGTTTATGCATTTCTGATTGAAAAGAACGTACTAGAAATCATATAATTTTAAGCCACAGGCAAAAAAAAAAAAAAAAAAAAATTCGACAGATACCTGAACTTTGCCAGAGAGATGAAGAATTGTGGAACATGGAGGTGACGATGATACAATCGTAGTTAGAGCACTCGAACAGTGCCTAAAAACCTGGAAAAGAGAAAGTGTGGAGATCCGAAGAAAAACAGAAAACCATCCAGACCATTCAGATGACAACACTGCTAAAATCAACTAGGGCACTTGGAAGAGCTTGGATATCAGTGAAGGGCCACCAGCTAAGGTAGATTTTAAAACTCTCATAATAAAACAATGGATTTTGCCGAAAAGCTATGAAGCATGAAGAGATACTAAATCTATTTGGCACACTAGGAACGTCCCCAAAAAGCTTGGAAATAGATTGAGGATTGGAGATCAGAAGAAGAATCGAAACCATGAACTCCAGCATTATTCGAGGTGTTTCGAGCCAATCTTTCAAATGCTGAAGATGGTTAATATAAACCAATATCATGCTTTATTCCCCTTCATTTGGCCCTGTACTGCATTAATATAGCGTAAGTAACAGGTAGCGGTTCAAAAAGAACTAGGAGTTTGGTGCAAATCCAAAGACCATAGCGAAAACAATATGTGTTAAGAAATATTTGCATTAATATATTATTATTTTGAGTTCTTCACACCACATCAGATTAACGTTGGTGTAAAGATCTCCAAAAATAATAATAATCATATAATAATAATAATATAAATCTTGTAAAAATAGTTGTTGTGATGCGAAAATGGGGTTCATATGAGCGTTTATAAATATTCCAAGACATATTATTATTATATTATTATTTATTATTATTATTATTATGGAGGATCTTTACACAACGTGTAATTGATGGTTGGTGTGAAGAAATCAATATATAATATATTAAATGCAAATATTTCTTACACATATTTTTTCGCTATGGGTTTTTTTGGATTTGCACCAAACTCCTAGTTCTTTTTTGAACCGCTACTTTTTACGCTTATCTCATGACAGTACGGGCCAAATGAAGGGGAATAAAAGCATGATTATTGTTTTATATTAACCATCTTTCAGCATTTGAAAGATTGGCTCGAACACCTCGAATAATGCTGGAGTTCATGGTTTTCGATTCTTCTTCTGATCCAATCCTCAATCTATTTTCAGCTTTTTGGGACGTCCTAGTGTGCAAATGATTTAATATCTTTCATGTTCATAGCTTTTCGGCAAATCCATTGTTTTTATTATGAGAGTTTTTAAAATCTACCTTAGCTGGTGGCCCTTCACTGATATCCAAGGCTCTTCCAATGCCCCTAGTTGATTTTAGCGTGTTGTCATCTGAATGGTCTGGATGGTTTCTGTTTTCTTCGATCTCACACTTTCCTCTTTTTCGCAGGTTTTTAGGCACTGTTCGAGTGCTCTAACTACGATTGGTAATATCGTCACTCCATGTTCCACAATTCTTCATCTCTCTGGCAAGTTTCAGGTATCTGTCGAATTTTTTTTTTTTTTTTTTTTGCCTGTGGCTAAAAATTATATGATTTCTAGTACGTTCTTTTTCAATCAGAATGCATAAACACATTTTAATAAAAATGATCACATATGATCCACAAATTTTCGTTTTGCATATTAAGAAAACTGTTCTGAAATCTGATATCTTTATTGGGGTTTTTCGCTCTTCGTATCTTCTGCTTCATTTGTGAAATAGGAAATGCATGACTCTATTTACAGATTATCGATCATATGGAAATTTGATCCTCTGATGATATAAATTCTTCTAATTTGTAGCCATATTTCGTACTCTGGTATGGCAGTACCACTTGTACTTTTCGAAATGTTTGTGGCAAAATACATGGAACATACAAGAATGCTGCATCACTCTTGCATAAATCTGAAGTAGTACCCCAGAAACTACAGCTATACCGTCTGCTTAACTCCTATACCACAAACGAATGCGTAAGTCGACAAATATGCTGGTCACTGACGGAGAATTAAGGACGGTTCTTAAGTGACGTTATCCAGTGTTTCCGACTACAATATGCTTATATACAACCAGTTAGCTGAACAGACGGCTGGTGCAATGATATAGTGCGTAGGAAATGACTCAACGACTGTGTTCAATCCGAACAACGCTGTTTACATTTCCAATAGCGATAATAACCCTTGAGAAAGGTTATATTCAACTCTTCTCCCTCCAGCTATGGTAAATTAGTAGTAACACTGTTGTAGAATCCAGAACGTTAAACTCTCCGTAAGAAATTGGCTTGTGTCAACATCCTACCGCAGCGGAGGGCTAATATATATATATAATATATATATTATATATATATATATATATACTATATATATGGCGAACACCTGAATGCCTGCTGATGATTTGGGAGGATCGGATGACGCGAAATAGACACTGGAGAGACAGGGTGGGATACAGAGACAAGGGAATTGCTTCCTGCCAGCAAGACTTGATGATGATGATGATAATGATGATGATATTTTAAATATCACCAATGGAAACTCCTGTATTGCCTTGGATCGGAACAATGACCATTGCACTTATGTGAGGCCATACACAACTATCAACAGCTACATGCCAAATCCTTAATGGCTCTTTTCTAATAATTTCTACAATTGCTCCAATATTTTGCCCCTTCTTGTTAGTGACATCCGGATCGTGCCGGACAGTCAATCTCTTTCCTGTTAACATCACCTCCTACAGGAAAAAACACTTAGTTATTTAACTGCGACTTAAACGCTTCTCCGTTACCCCTTATTTACTTATTTTTGAATGCACAATCCACCTGAAATCTTTACGGCTAAGACAAGAACTAATATTTAAACATAATTCTTTTCCACAGGCGTGCTACTTCGCATATGTCAACGCAGACTAGTAATAAGAAAAGACTCAAGCTAAGGAACTCATACGCATCCATCTTTCTAAGGTTCCGATTTAGTCTGCTGGACTGGACTTTGGACCTGTTCTCTGCTATCGGACAAGTATTATATAAGTCTAAGCATTAGTCGGCGACACCTCATTAACAGGGGTAGAATTAAGTCGTGGGTTGGGCTAATTCGGTATCCCGCAGACAGCGATGGAGTGTATCCCTTTTCACTTGCGCTAGAACCAAGAGATTCTTTCTTTTAGCGTTTGGCCGGTGCGCACGCTTACCAACAGGGCTCCCACTTACCGTAGCAGATCCATGTTGGCTACTCCATACCCTGATTGCGAGAGCCGTATTGAACAGGAACTCGGTTGGTTCCTAGCCGGACTTTCACGACTGAGCTACATGGAAACCTTTGAATACTGTACTTACCAGTTTAATTCGCTTCCGGGGCTCCGTATCACATTTCCTCGTATATCAATTTTGATGCACGTGGTTTAATGGTTACCTTGTAGGTAATGAACACGGCATAGACGAGTTCAAATCCTAACCAGCCTTTTTGGCATTTTGGAATAACGCTATAGCCTAGTTATGGTAAATAATACGGCTAATGGGGCTTTTAAGTTGGTTAGGCAATCAGTATTGAAGAATGAAAACTTGATTCAAACCTGTAAAAACTCCACTGTAAGAAATTCACACTTGTATCACATATTACTGGTGTGCGGGTTGATTGCCTAATCGTTTTCCAGGGCCACAAGACCGTGCCCTCTTTTTGTAAGTTTTTTCTCTAAGAAATAAACTTTAA
>CM042139.1:124632980-124657980 GCA_023376005.1 Doryteuthis pealeii
CAGCAGACGAGGATGAAAGCTTTCCCGTTTCGTTCACCTTTCCCATACTGCTTCGCTTCGAGGGAGCATATGTATATATCTAGCTTTATAAGTGTTATATATTATTTGTTCGTAACATTGGTGTGTATATTATGTATATAAAGTTAAACTCGTTATCTTTGTCGAATAAGTTTATCTGTATTACTTCGTTTTAGTATTAATAATATAGAACATAAATATTTAATAATGATTAGGGGTGGGGAGTGAATTAGATATTTCCCTCCACAAAACATCATTATATAATTCTTTTCTATTTAGCGAATCGCTATTCATGTCTTTAACACACAGGCGTGTGGTCGCGAAGTTAGTCGTAGGGAATGATTGTGAGCGAGTTCAAATCCTGAACGAAGGCTGTTTGCATTTGGCATTACAACTATTACCTTGGAAAGGTATGAATCAATTATTCTCCCTCCCTGTCTGGTGAAATACTATGGTCAGGCTAAGTCTATGAGAAGAACTCTCTATCCACACTCTTAAAGTTCACTCAAGAAATTGACAATATGCACATCCATACTTGCAGGGGTTGGGTATTTCTCTCTCTCTCTCTCCTATCTCTCTCTCTTCTCTCTTTCTATATATATATTATATATATAATATATATTATATAATATATATATAACTGCACCAGACATTATATGTCACTGCTTTCTGGTTAGTCTCTTGTTACATATTTTATGTATAAATATATTGATATTAACTAATAGCCAGGCAAAATAATATAATGACTTTCCTGTGTAAGAAGCAATCTCTTACAACAGTAATGAAATGCGAACTAACATATATTGCGACAAGATAGAAGAGTAGTATTCACTCGGTAAGGTTTGTATAATCTGCTGTGTTAATTTGGTTAACAAAATCATTGAGACAAAGCCACTACACATGCGTGTAAACAATTATATTAATATAAAGAAGGCTCCAGTGGTCATATATCTACGCTGAAAATGTAATTCCTCTGCAACCGTTGCATATAGATGCATTTCATTTCAATTAGGCAGTTTATAATTTAGCACGCAACAGAACGAATTATTAATCAAGATACGAAGAATGAAATCCTCTGTTATAGAATAAGTTTTATTCGACAAATGCTATTATTTTTTTTAAATTTTGCATTGACACTCCTTTGAGCTAAAATTAAATCAGAGTAAATTGCCGAGAAGAAGGAAGAAAAGAAGAAGAAGAGAAGAGAAGAAGAAGAGAAGAGAAGAAGAATGAGAAAGAAGAAGAAGAAGAGACACAACTACAACAACAACTACAGACGGCGACGACGACAACAAACACAACACAGATAGAACAGACGAAAGATTGTTATTGCAGATAAATACACAATGATATATCTATATATTTACATATATCTCTTTAATCTGACTTTATAATAACATTTTAGAGAACTACTTCACCTTTGTAAATATATATATACACAACACATCCAATATATACGCACAACAGACGCGCACTCTCATAGACAAATAGACAATACACACAAACATATATATAATTATATATATATACACTTATATTGTCAAAACTATATATATATATATATATATATATTATATTACATTTCCTTCTAAAGGGGACCATTTGTAAAATAGCAAATTAAAGTGAACACATGACTTTCGCATTTTTACCAAGCGCATACAACGCAGTGCCGGTCTCAAGTGTACAAGTTAGAATCAAATACGATAAGTCATGTTCAACATGCCGAAAAGAAGCCATAATACTGTTCCTATTTGCGACTAGAGAGTAAAAATATAAGAAGAGAATCGATCGCAGAGTTTCTTTTTTTTATGTTAACTTTTTCTTTTCTTGACATCGATAAACCTATTAGTTTTACTTTATTCAGACTAATTGAGCCATTTATCTCGAAAGGTGCATTCATATCAGCAATTAACGAAGGTTAACGGGCAGCAGTTATACAAATATTATTAACATGCAATGCTTGGATAAACTATTCCCAGGAGACGCTGAAACCTGAAGGGAAATGTTACAAGTACTATAAACACGCACATTTGATGGATGTATTTTGAAATATATGAAGTGTGTATTCTCTAACACACACACACAACACAAATTATCTATATTATATATATATATATATATATATTATGTTTGTGTGTGTGTGTGTGGTATATATATATTATATATATCATACATATTTGTCATTAGAGACCGTTTAGGACGTATCACGTCTCCTCAATGGTGTCTAGCCTTAGCAGGCTACTCTGGTCTGGATAGAAACCCGACGATTTTTCGAGTAAGCCAGTGTCTTAACACTTGCGTGTAATATATATATATATTATATTTATTATTATATATATATATATATATATTTATATAATATAGTCGTAGGAAATGAACTCAAGCGACTGTGTTCAAATCCGACGACGCTGTTTACATTTTCATACGATAATACCCTTGAGAAAGGTTATATTACTCTCTCCTCAGCTATAGTAATAGAGTAACCACTTGTTGTAGATTCAAATGGTTAAAGTCTTCCCTAAAAATTTGGGTTGTGTCACTCCTCAAGCGGAAAGGGCTTAATATTATATAATATATATATATATTATATATAATTATTTATAATATATAATGCGAAACTGAGCCATGCTGATGATTTGGGGGATGGATGACCGAATAGACAACTGGAGAGACAGGGTGGATAAGAGACAAGGAAATGCTTACTGCAGCAAGACTTGTGATGATGATGATGATGATGATGAATGATGATATATTTTAAATATCACCAATGGAACCTCTGGTATTGCTTGATTCGACATGGCATTGAACTTGTGAGGCATACACAACTATCACAGCTACATGCCAATCCTTAATGCTATTTTCTATAATTTTACACCAATGCCTCCGATATCTTTCCCCTTCTGTAGTGACATCCGATCGTGCCGGAAATGTCATCTCTTTCTGTTAAACATCACCTCTACAGGAAAAAACACTTTACGTTATTAACTGGACTTAAACGCTTCTTCCTTCTCCTTATTTACTTATTTTTGAATGACAATCAACCTGAATCTTTACGGCAAGACAAGAACTAAGTATTTAAACATAATTTTTTCCACAGGCGTGCTACTTGCATATGTCAACAGAACTAGTACATAAGAAATAATCTGCTAGGACTCATACGCCAATCCATTCATTTCTAAAGGTCCCGATTTAGGTCTGCTGGACTGGACTTTGGACATGTTTCTCTGCTATCGGACAGTATTATATAGTAAACTAGCATTAGTGCAGACACTATTAAGGGGTAGATTAAAGTTGTCGGTTGGCTATGTCGGTATCAGCCAGACAGCGATGGAGTGTATCCCCTTTTCACTAGCGCTAGACGAGAAGATTGTTCTTTTAGCGTTTGGGCGGTGCGCGACACCTACCATCAGCTCCTCACTTTAACGTATAGATCCATGTGCTACTCATACCTGAGTATTTATATATATATATATATATAATACAGAAAGTGATTTTAACTCTCGAATAGGAAAGGCATGGTTGGTCACCAACAAATTATCAGTCATATGGAAATCCGATCTCCCCAACAAGCTAAAGAGACGATTTAGGCTGTAGTTTGTGTCGGTACTGTTGTATGGCTGTACCACCTGGACCCTAACGAAGCGCCTTGAGAATAAGATAGATGGGAGCTGCACAGAATGCTGCGAGCGGTGCTGAATAAGTCGTGGAAGCAGCAACCTACGAAAGAGCACTGTATGGCCACCTGCCCCCATCTCACAAACCTTACGAGTAAGACAGGCTAGACATGCAGGACACTGCTGGGAAGCAAGGACGAGCTGTAAGCGACGTACTACTGTGGAAGCCAGCACATGGACGCTAATGTGGGCTGCCCAGTCAGGACTACATTGACCAACTATGTAGGGATACTGGCTGCCGTGCGGAGTCGATGAATGATAGGGAAGTTGACGAGAGATCGTCATGGATATCCGTGCAAATTGCACGACATGATGATATATATATATATATATATATATAATATATATTATATATATATAATATATTATGCACGCTTGTCACGTAATGTTTATCAGCATAGGATAATAATATACGCTACTTGATTCGGCGTCACGAGTTCAAGCCCTGGATGGAGTTGTTTGCAGTTACAATGTGAACTATGGGAAATTAATCATTATACCTCTGCGTCGGTTAATAGTAGGGCAGAAGCACTTTATAGCCGTGCAATGGCTTTGTCTAAGAGAAGGAAAACTGAACTTGAATCGCATCCTGCAGCGATTATTTACAATATATATATATATATTATATATTATATTATTTATATATATATATATACAGATATTCTGTAAGTTTATTGGGAAATCATGAAGAAAAAACAAATGGATCAAAATTTGATTGTGGGAAAAGAAAAAACATGATTAGCTGATAAATATTGGAAGTTCTATAATAAATCTGAAACCGCTTAATAATATGAAAAATACTGAAAGTGGTGTAATAATATTGGATAAGTATTTGTAGAGCCGCGTTAGATAATCTGATACATACATCGCACACACACACACACACACACACATCCCACATATATATAAATATATATATATTATATATTAATATATATATTATATAAAGCCAATAACTTTTATATCATCTTTTGAAGGGATACTTGTCGTAGTTAATGCAAGTGGCCATCAGATAGATAGATAGATAGATAGATAGATATGTGTGTATGTGTATGTTTCTTTAGCTTTTAGTGTTTGGGTCAGCTCGTGTTTTGTGGAGAAATAGAGAAAGAGAAAAAACAAAACAAATTGAGATCAACAGCTTCATATGTAATTTAAATTAGTATTCAAAAAAATGCAACTGTATTATTACGTCATATTTTCAGAAATATTTGGATTGTTTTCATTAGGATGCCTAATGACCTAAAATGTTATTGCTATCACAAATAATGTTCTTAAAAATAATAAGAATCGCCTCTTCTAATGAACACCAATTAAGTCATCGTCAATTAAAAGTTTTCCCTTCATGATAAATGCTCACTGTAAATAATAATTACTTTTACACTATTGTGTATTATCCTTAAACCTACCCGTTAAGAGATTAATATTTTACGTTCTATCGATTATTTCTTTGACTGAGGTAATTCCAAAGGAACCGCTTCGTTTTAATGTTAATTATCATTTGATTTTGCCTTTTCATATTCTTTCTTTTCAGCCATCCTTTTTCTGACATTGCGCATTCTGTGCGCTGTGAATAATTTGGTGATTGTCTTTTATTATGTTGCCTTTTTATCTTATCGTCTTAGTTACTGTTTTCCCTATTTACTCATTTGATATGCAATCTATCCTTTCTCCTTTTCAAATGTCACCATTTACATGGTACGAAACTATCGTCAGGCGCCTGTTTATCTTTGCTGCTATATTGAATTCTTCTGTGGCTCCTTGCATATAGGGTATGGTCACAAGCCATTTATCGCATGTCTCTATTTCGTCTACTATGGTCTGTAAGACAAGGCAAAGGACAAACTTTAAATGACACTATTTTAACAGCAATCTTCTCACTGAACAGTGTTGCTCCACAAATTGTCTCTAACAAGCACTAGGGAAAAAAGGTTGTGGGAACTATACAAGGATGCTAAGTGTAGTCTTGAACCAAAACTGAAGAAGCATCGCCACAAAAAAGACAAAATGTACGGTCACTTACCTCCTGTCTCAACCATCTACGGAACGAACACGTCATGATGGTCACTCTTGGAGAATCAATAATGAACTTATGAGCAGCATCCATAAAACAGCAGCTATACGGCCACTTACCTACTGTCATTCAAGTAAGATGATCATATAAGCTGGACATTGATAAGTTGTTTGTCATATAAGTACTACTGTATGGCTACAATACTTGGACGTTAACGAAACGTTTGGAGAAAAAATGTTAGATGAAACTACACAAGAATGCTGTTTGTCGTGGACATCCCAGCCACCAGGATTCCATCCTTGAGAATCATGGTCGCCACATTTGGCCCCATGAGTGCGTTATTACTGCTATGCAGAGGTGCAGTTGGTTATTTTTCAGCCACAGTCACAGCGCTCCTCATACTTGGGAAGCTGCAAGATATTTCTTTTTCCTCACTAAGGGAGGAAGAGAGGGGCATCTCTCAAGGTAGTTTTGACTAACAAGAAGAGAGGCCTTTTGGTTTGAATTCAGAGTTTTCCTATCCTAAACCGGTTACCGTACCAAGGTTAGAGCACAGTATGCCACATTTTACCTATAGCTGGAAACAGAATAGTTGTATCTTAACTTTTTTCAAGGGTATAGCGCTTTGTTAATGCAAACAGCCTTGTCCAGGATTTGAACTCGTCTCTCATGTCCATTTCTTGCAATGGTATCCATTACACCACAGCATCCAAATTCAATATGTTTTTTTGAGTAAGAAAGTATTAATATATTCTTATGGAAATGTCTTGGAATATTTATAAACGCTCATATGAACCCATTTTCTGCATCACAACAACTATTTTTACAAGATTTATTATTATTATTATTATTATTATATTATTATTATTATGAGATCTTTACACCAACGTGTAATCTGATGGTTGGTGTGAAGAACTCAATAATAATATATATTAATGCAAATATTTCTTAACACATATTGTTTCGCTATGGTTCTTTGGGATTTGCACCAAACTCCTAGTTTTTTTTTGAACCGCTACCTTTCTTACGCTTATCTATGCAGTACAGGGCCAAATGAAGGGGAATAAAAGCATGATTATTGTTTTATATTAACCATCTTTCAGCATTTGAAAGATTGGCTCGAACACCTCGAATAATGCTGGAGTTCATGGTTTCGATTCTTCTTCTGATCTCCAATCCTCCAATCTATTTTCCAAGCTTTTTGGGGACGTTCTAGTGTGCCAAATAGATTTAGTATCTCTTCATGCTTCATAGCTTTTCGGCAAAATCCATTGTTTTTATTATGAAGAGTTTTTAAAATCTACCTTAGCTGGTGGCCCTTCACTGATATCCAAGGCTCTTCCAAGTGCCCTAGTTGATTTAGCAGTGTTGTCATCTGAATGGTCTGGATGGTTTCTGTTTTTCTTCGGATCTCCACACTTTCTCTTTTCCAGGTTTTTAGGCACTGTTCGAGTGCTCTAACTACGATTGGTATCATCGTCACCTCCATGTTCCACAATTCTTCATCTCTCTGGCAAAGTTCAGGTATCTGTCGAATTTTTTTTTTTTTTTTTTTTTTTTGCCTGTGGCTTAAATTATATGATTTCTAGTACGTTCTTTTCAATCAGAAATGCATAAACACATTTTAATAAAAATGATCCACAAATATGATCCACAATTTTCGTTTTGCATATTAAGAAAACTGTTCTGAAAATCTGATATCTTATTGGGGTTTTTCGCTCTTCGTATCTTCTGCTTCATTTGTGAAATAGGAAATGCATGGACTACTATTAACAGATTATCGATCATATGGAAATTTGATCTCTCTGATGATATAAATTCTTCTAATTTGTAGCCATATTCGTACTACTGTATGGCAGTACCACTTGTACTTTTACGAAATGTTTGGTGGAAAATACATGGAAACTATACAAGAATGCTGCATGCACTCTTGAATAAATCCTGGAAGTAGTACCCCAGAAATACAGCTATACGTCTGCTTAACTCCTATACCACAAACGATATGCGTAAGTCGAACAAAATATGCTGGTCACTGACGGAGAATTAAGGACGGTTCTTAAGTGACGTTATCCAGTGTTTTTCCGACTAACAAATATGTTATATACAACAGTTACTGAACAGACGGCTGGTGCAATGATTATAGTCGTAGGAAATGAACTCAACGACCTGTGTTTCAAATCCGAACAACGCTGTTTACATTTTCCATAGCGATAATACCCTGAGAAAGGTTATATTCAACTCTTCTCCCTCCAGCTATGGTAAATAGTAGTAACACTGTTGTAGAATTCAAAACTGTTAAACTCTCCCTAAGAAATTGGGCTTGTGTCACATCTACCAAGCGGAAGGGCTAATATATATATATATATATATATATATATATATTATATATATATATATGCGAACACTGAATGCCATGCTGATGATTTGGGAGGATGGATGACGAAATAGACAACTGGAGAGACAGGGTGGGATACAGAGACAAGGGAATGCTTACTGCCAGCAAGACTTGATGATGATGATGATAATGATGATGATATTTTAAATATCACCAATGGAAACTCTGGTATTGCCTTGATTCGGACATGACCATTGGCACTTGTGAGGCATACACAACTATCACAGCTACATGCCAAATCCTTATGCTCTTTTCTATAATTTCTACAAATGCCTCCAGATATCTTTCCCCTTCTGTTAGTGACATCCCGATCGTGCCGGAACAGTCATCTCTTTCTGTTAACATCACTCCTACAGGAAAAAACACTTTACGTTATAACTGGACTTAAACGCTTCTCCGTTACCCTTATTTACTTATTTTGAATGACAATCCAACCTGAAATCTTTACGGAAGACAAGAACTAAGTATTTAAACATAATTCTTTTCCACAGGCGTGCTACTTCGCATATGTCAAACGCAGACTAGTACATAAGAAAGAATCAGCTAGAACTCATACGCCAATCCATTCATTCTAAAGGTTCCGATTTAGGTCTGCTGGACTGGACTTTGGACATGTTTCTGCTATCGACAAGTATTATATAAGTAAAACTAGCATTAGTCGCAGACACTATTAACAGGGGTAGAATTAAAGTCGTCGGGTTGGCCTAATGTCGGTATAGCCAGACAGCGATGGAGTGTATCCCCTTTCACTTGCGCTAGACAAGAAGATTTTTCTTTAGCGTTTGGGCCGGTGCGCCACGCTTACCAACAGCTCCTCACTTTACCGTACAGATCCATGTGCTACTCATACCTGAGTTGGCGAGAGCCGGTATTGAACGAGGAACTCGGTGGTTCCTAGCCGGACTTTCTACGACTGAGCTAAACATGGAAAAACCCTGAATACGGTGGTACTTACCAGTTTAATTCGTTCCGCTCGTAACTCAATTTCCTCGTTATCAAATTTGATGCACGTGGTTTAATGGTTACCATTGTAGGTAAATGAACACGGCATAGACGAGTTCAAATCCTGAACCAGCCTTTTTGCATTTTGAATAACGCTAATAGCCTAGTTATGGGTAAATAATACGGCTAACTGGGCTCTTTAAGGTTGGTTAGGCAATCAGTATTGAAGAATGAAATCTGAATTCAAACTGTAAACTCCACTTAAGAAATTCACCTTGTATCACATATTACTGGTGTAGAGGGGTTGATGCCTTAATCCGTTCCAGGGCCACAAGAACGTGCCCTCTTTTTGTAAGTTTTTTCTCATAAGAAAATAACACTTTATTGCATAAAAACATAATAAACAGAATGTAATGAACTATGTGCTGTAATATGTTTTAATGTTTTTGTTTTAAAATTAATACTATGATTCTCTGGCGTTATTTGGAAACTTAGAGTTTTGAGTAAACTTGAGTGTAGCTGCTCGTAACTCAAATTTTAAATCTCAAAACAAGGCAAAAACTGTTTCAGTAAGAGGTCCTAACTCGGAAAACCATAACTTGGGCACTCGTAATAAAGGTAGCACTTTACTTATTAAAATAAAATTCGACAGTGGTGGTCAGTTTCTTCGATACTTCGTATGATCTGCTTTCACGAAGACTTTATATTTAATTCGGAACAATGGATTTGGGCCTAGGATTAATTTTCATTAACACACTATAAATCTATAAAATGATCTAAATATTTGCTTTCAGATGGTTTAAATAAATATATTCGACTATTTTCAAAATACTGGCTGTTTTACACATAAATAAGAAATAACATGTGCCATTACTTTCACGATTATATCCATTATTGCAGCTGTACTCGTCTTAATTCCTACCTATTGACAATAACTCCTACCCATGAATCAATAGACTTTCATAAGAAAACTATTTATAAAGATATTTATAATGGTTTCCCATAATAAAATAAAAGCAATGCATTTATATTATCTCATTATTTATCAAATGCAACGGATTTAGTATATATATATATGTATATATATATGTATATATGTGTGTGTGTTTGTGTGTGTGTGTGTGCGTGTGTGGGGGGTGCATAGAGATACAGAGACAGACGGTGATAGGGAGAGGCAGAGACGTAGTACTAGAAGAAGAAGAAGAAGAAGAAGAAGAAGAAGAAGAAGAGAAGAAGAAATACGAAAAGCAAGGTTGCTAATAAAATTAGAGAGCTCGGACGATTGAACCACACACCACACACACACACACACACACACACAACACATATATATTATTATATATATATACATATTTTATATAAAGATTTTATATTTTTACTATTATTATTTTATTTCATATTTAAAATAATAAATAGAATACAATATGTACATGGACAATGTTACGTTGTAATACTCACGGTACTAAAACGATACATGCACCGTAGTCTTTTTTCTTTTCTTGGTACTAAAACTCGATAAAAAAATCATAACCCGAGAAACATGTCGTCACAACTCCCAGCCTTTATTAACGTGCTCGTCTAGTGGCTTCTACCAGGGAGGAGGGGAGGCAGAGAGAACGAGAGAGGAGAACACTACTAAATTCCAGGGCTCTAATCAGGTCTGTCCCTACGACGGACGCCGGCAAAAAAGAGCACGAACCCTTTCTTCCTTCCCCCACGTCACCACGTGACTTCCGGTCAACACCCGACTTCCGGCAACACCCGACTTCCGCTTGCCCTCAATTCTTCGTTCGGGGTCACGCTACGGTCAAAACCATCGCTCTCCTCTTTTGGGTCATCACTATTTTTTAAGCCTTTGTTATTTATTTCCTCCTTCCATTAGCAGTTCTAGCTCACACAGTCATCCTGCTACAATTCCTCCTTACCATCATTCTAAAATTTTTACCCGTAAAATTTTCAAAAGTATCTCTTTTTTTTTTTCAAGAATATGCGTAATTATTCATTAGATTTTTTTTTTCCTTCTATCCGATATAGACCTTCCTCTCTCCGATAGAGCACACGAGCATTCAATTTTACAATAATACAAAAACACATACATATATAAAGTAAAAAGAACATTTACAAAATCATTAAAGCAGGTGATATTCTCCTCTTTGTTCCACAATTGTGCTCTGACCTTACCTACTTATTGTTCATTTTTTTTTTCTTCCTTTTTTTTTTTTTTTTTTTTTGGAAATACTCTCTCCAATTTGAATTTAAAAAAAAAATTACTTATTTATTTTTCATTCTTATCAATTGCAGACCTATACTGATTTATAGCTTTTTTTCAAGCAACGGCGTTATCGTCGCCTTCTTCAGCTGGTCAATAATTCTTTTCTCTATTATTCCTTCTTCTTTTTGTATCTATTCATTTTAATCCTTTTCAGTTTTTTTCCTTTATTTATCTTTTCTTTTTTCCGTTATTATTCCATCTCATATTCCGTGTGATTCATATTTTCATTTACTCATTTTTCTTATCCTTTTTTTTTTTCTTTTTTTCATTCATCTATCTCTAATTTATTTCCGAGCGCAAAAACTAGGTTTTTCGGGAAAGGTATTTGCTGTGTAATAAACATTTGAACAAAGGCCTTTAAAGCTATCTTCATAGTCGCTGTCTGGTGGGGTATCATGTTTCCTTGTGGGCAGTACTGGTTGACCCCGGGTGAGCTCGCTGCTACTACCATAATCATTTGTACTCCCAGCGTTTTTAATGCTTTCTTCCATTGCAACTCTAAGCATAGCTACTTCCTTTCCATTAGGGGAACATATTCTTTTTATTTCTCTGTAGTTACTATCTGACAGTGTGGTTTTTATTTTAGGCCTTACTGTTTTAGGGGAATCTTTCGTGATGCTATTCATGTTGGAGTTATTTTGTGGTTTTCTATTTTAGCCATTTCTCCAAAATTATTTTATCATTATTAACGTCCACCTGTCTGTTCAATTTTCTTTCTTTTTTCTTTTTTCTATAGGGACATAGTTGTTCATTGTTCCTATCACCTTCCCAGTGTGATTCTTACCCTCGGTATCCACATCACTATGTGAAGTATTAGTATCCTTATCGGAGTTTTTCTCTTAATAGCTGTATATATTCCTTATTTTCTGAGATATGTTCCGAGGACGTAGAATGGACTTGTGTGCCATCCTTAGTTTTGCCATTCATATTAGACAAAGCGTGGTGCTGATTTTTGAGGGCTATCCCATGCTTGTCTCTATTTTTTAATTTGTTCGGATGTGCTTTTAGGGGTAGGTGCCATCCACTTTTTATTATTTTTACGGGACAATTTCTTATGAGGTGATACTTGCTATTACACCCCAACAACGTCCAGTCTGGTCTCTATTACCTATCTGAGGATGCACATTGCAATTCCTAACTGTAGGTACGTTTCTACTCTGCTTGTTAAATTTTTTTCTATTGTTACTCTTTTAATCTATCATCTAAAAGAGTTCTTTGATAGGCCCTATCCAACCCCTTTTCAACGCTTTTTAAGGCACTCGTTACAGAATTTAATGCATCAACCAAGCCTGCGGTGAGATTCTGCAAAAACTCTTTAATAGTCTGAGACTCCATTTCGCATAAACAATTTCAGTCACCAGATAAGAGAAACTTGCACCAATACGAATGATACTAACAACAGCAAAAACAAAACAAAAAAATTACACAATTTGTAGAACAAGAGAGAAAAAAATATCACCTACTTGTCACTTCTACGTATATTTTTCCTTTTTTTTTTTAAGAAAAGTTCTTTTTTTTTTTTTTAATGTTCATTAATTCCGTCTTTTCTTCTTTTTTTTTTTTAAATCCACACGTGAACGTATTTTTTTTTTTCTCCCCGTGGGTTTTCTCCTTCTTCTTTTATAAGTACTTTTCTTCTTTTTAAATTCTTTTGTTTCTTCACACGTGGGTCCTTTCTTTTAAATTCTTTGTTTTCTTCACACGTGGGTCCTTTTTTCTTTTTTTTTTTTTTAAGTTCTCAATTGTCTGTTGACGCGTTGTTGTCGTTCATCTCCTTTAATAAGACTTTAAAGGTTGCTCCTTTTCTTTTTTTTTCAAGGTGGGTCTTTTTCTTTGTTTTTCTTTTTTTAAGCCCTTTTTTTCTCTTCAAATGCTCGATGTTGTTGTTTTTTTTTCTTTTTTTTTTTACTTCTCCTGTTTTTTTTTTTTTCTTTTCTTTCTCTCTCGTTTCTCAACAGGTCACTCCCTTTTTTTTGTCACACGTGGGTCCTTTTTTTGTTTGTTTGACTCGCTCTTTCTTTCGTTTACGTTAGTTTCTGTTACAATTACGGCGATGTCTTTTTCTTTTTCGTATCCCTCGTTGCGTCGTGGTAAATTGGTTCTTATGGTCCGTGTTTGAACTCGAGGTCAACGGGCACCAAAACGATATATGTTACGTTGTAATACTCACGGTACTAAAACGATACATACACCGTAGTCCTTTTTTTCTTTCTTGGTACTAAACTCCGATAAAAAATCATAACCCGAGAAACATGTCGTCACAACTCCCAGCCTTTATTAACGTGCTCGTCTAGTGGCTTCTACCAGGGAGGAGGGGAGGCAGAGAGAACGAGAGAGAGAGAACACTACTAAATTCCAGGGCTCTAATCAGGTCTGTCCCTACGACGGACGCCGGCAAAAAGAGCACGAACCCTTTCTTCCTTCCCCCACGTCACCACGTGACTTCCGGTCAACACCCGACTTCCGGTCAACACCGACTTCCGCTTGCCCTCAATTCTTCGTTCGGGGTCACGCTACGGTCAAAACCATCGCTCTCCTCTTTTGGGTCATCACTATTTTTAAGCCTTTGTTATTTATTCCTCTCCTTCCATTAGCAGTTCTAGCTACACAAGGCATCCTGCTACACAAACTCTCTGCTGAAACACGCGTTGGTATTTAATTAAACCATTTTATCCATTCAACATTTTCTTTACTTTATTTATTCATCCTTTCAAAATATTGTCGGATTCATTTCCATTTTTCAACATGGGTGTGTGTTGTGTTTTAAGAAATTGATATAATTTAAATATACAGGACATTTTAGTTTCTACACAGGTTGTTATAATTTGAGAGAATTTAAGGAGAATTAATCAACTTTGATGAGTGCAGAGACGGGAAACTGAGAGTTACCAGGCGTCGTCACTTCCTGTAAACTCTACCATAACTCCATATATATATATATATATATTATATATATATATATATAATATATATATATATTCTGTGTATGTGTGAGTATGTTTGTGTTCTATCACTCATATTGGGCACTGTCTGTCTGTCTGTCTGTTCTCTCTCTCTCTCTCTCTCTCTCTATATATATATATATATATATATATATATCGGACAGCTAACATTATTGAATATATTTTTTGATTTTTTTACAATCTCCCACTTCTTCTTCTTCTCTTCTTCTTCTTCTTCTTCTTCTTCTTCTTCTTCTTCTTCTTCATTGTTATTTTTCTCATATAATATATATATATATATATATATATAATATATATTATATATATATATATTGTAATTGCTTGAAAGCATTGTTAAGTATGTTAAATATATTAATGATTTGAAGGCAATTACAATGCGTATAAAAAATATAAACAAAAAGATGTTATTTTTATCTTATCGATTTCAAAGTACAGAACTTTATCTTCAGAGATTAATATCAGAAATTTCTGATATTATCTCTGAGATAAAGGTATATGCTTAGAAATCGATAAGATAAAAATAACATCTTTTTTATCGCATTGTATTGCCTTCCAATCATTATATATTATAATATATATATATATTCATAGTATCTATCTATCTGTTAATCTGTTTATCTCTCTCTTTTTCTCTCTCTCTCTCTTCTCTATAATATATATTATATATAATATATATATATATATATATTATATATATATATATATATATATATATATATATATATATATATATAACCAATGCATTGAAAGTAATTATACGTCAGAATTTCTAAACATAATTACACACGTAAACGACCCCTTTATAAAACCTATTGTATATATAAACAACTGCTCTTTGAGTTATGCGAAACCCATTGTTACCAGATAATATTATTGTGGTATTCACTCTTTCTGAGCATTTGCTGAATTTCTAAACCGATCTTCCCAATACTGTAGTCTGCATGGTCCTGTTTACTTCTCTGGTGTCCAATCCACAAGCCTGTTTTCCTAGAGTATGGAGAGGTGTTCATAGTACACTAACAACATGTGGTTCACCGGTAACTTCTTGCGCTAGGGGTTTTCAGATCTTTGTCAAGATTTATTTAATTATTATTATTATTATTTATTATTATTATTATTATTATACACTTGCGAATTTTTCACACCAGCTGTAACCGGCCGTTTTTTTTTTTGTTTGTTTTTTTGTTGTTTTGTTTTTTTTTTACTGGAGATTGAGTGACAGCAAGCATCCTCAGATCCGGTGCTTTAGTTGATTTTACTAGTCATTTAGATTGGATGATCTAGATGGTTTCAATTTTCATTTGATCTTCACTACCCCAATTTATTTTCCATTCTTTGGGAACGTTTCCAAAGGCTCTAACTATGATCCATCATCGTCACGTTCATGTTCCACAAGTTTTTCATCTCTCTGGCAATGTTCAGGTATCTGTTGGATTTTTCACTTTCTTTTTTTTCGTTTTACTCTGTGGTCTACTGGGAGAGCAAAATACATTAATTTTGCTCTCTCAAATTCTCCCACCGACTGAAAAAATGGAAGATTTCATGAATTTGTAAATAAAGTCCTTTACGGCACAAAAATATGCAATTGTGTTTTATGATATATTAATATATATATATAATAATATATATATATATATATATATATATATTATATATTCCTTTATTGTGCGCGCACTAAAGCAATAAACGTTCTTCTTGGCGTACGCTGGGATCACGATAAATCAGTTTTGTTTTAAGGTAATGCTTTATAACCAAAATGATATTCAAAAAGCTTATATAAATCCTCTTCTCGACATCTTTTGTACGTTTTAAAACTGCCTGTCTTTTTCAATTGTAAAACATTGAAAAAAAAGTTCTTCATATCTAGATTTATTTATGTTGGTTTCAATTATTGTATTTTTAGTGTTCCATTTCAATTTTTATGATGACGTGTATTTCCTCAGTGCAGCTTTTCAGTATATCATTAAATTTATTTATAAAGCATTTAACCTTAAAACAAAACTGATTTATGGTGGATCCAGCGTAACGCCAAGAAAGAACGTTATTGCTTGTGCGCGCACAATAGAGATGGAATATATATATATATATATATATATATATATATATTATATATATATATATATATATATATATATAATCATAAAACACAATTGCATATTATTTTGTGCGTAAAGGAGACTTTATTTTACAAATTCATGAAATCTTCCATTTTTTTTCAGTCGGTGGGGAGAATTTGAGAGAGCAAATTAATGTATTTTGCTCTCCCAGTAGACCACAGAGTAAAACGAAAAAAGAAAAGTGAAAATCCAACAGATACCTGAACATTGCCAGAGAGATGAAAAACTTGTGAACATGAACGTGACGATGATGGATCATAGTTAGAGCCTTTGGAACGTTCCAAAGAATGGAAAATAAATTGGGGGTAGTGAAGATCAAATGAAAAATTGAAACCATCTAGATCATCCAATCTAAATGACTAGTAAAATCAACTAAAGCACCGGGGATCTGAGGATGCTTGCTGTCACTCAATCTCAGTAAAAAAAAAACAAAACAACAAAAACACAAAAAAAAAACGGCCGGTTTACAGCTGGTGTGAAAATTCGCAAAGTGTATAATAATATAATAATAATAATAATAATAATAATAATTATAATAAATCTTGACAAAGATCTGAAAACCTAGCGCAAGAAGTTACCGGTGATACCACATGTTGTTAGTGTACTATGAACACCTCTCATACTCTAGGAAAACAGGCTTGTGGATTGGACACAGAGAAGTAAACAGGACCATGCAGACTACAGTATTGGGAAGATCGGTTAGAATATTCAGCAAATGCTCAGAAAGAGTGAATACCACAATAATATTATCTGTAACAATGGGGTTTCGCATAACTCAAAGAGCAGATTGTTTATATATACAATAGGTTTTATAAGGGGTCGTTTACGTGTGTAATTATGTTTAGAAATTCTGACGTATAATTACTTTCAAATGCATTGGTTTATATATATATATATATATATATTATATATATATATATATATATATATATATATATATATATATATATATATATATATATATATATATATATAGAGAGAGAGAGAGAGAGAGAGAAGAGAGATAAACAGATTAACAGATAGATAGATACTATGAATTATATATATATTATAATATATTAATGATGGAAGGCAATTACAATGCGTATAAAAAGATGTTTATTTTTATCTTATCGATTTCTAAGCATATACCTTTATCTTCAGAGATTAATATCAGAAATTTCTGATATTTAATCTCTGAGAAATAAAGTTTGTACTTTGAAATCGATAAGATAAAAATAACATCTTTTTGTTTATTTTTTATACGCATTGTAATTGCCTTCAAATCATTAATATATTATAACATACTTAACAATGCTTCAAGCAATTACTAATTATATATTATATATATAATATATATATATTATATATATATATATATATGAGAAAAATAATCACACGAAGAAGAAGAAGAAGAAGAAGAAGAAGAAGAAGAAGAGAAGAGAAGAAGAAGAAGAAAAGTGGGAGATTGTAAACAAAAAATATATTCAATAATGTTACTGTCCGTATATTATTATATATAATATATATATAGAGAGATGAGAGAGGAGAGAGAGAGACAGACAGACAGACAGACAGTGCCCAATATGAGTGATAGAACACAAACATACTCACACATACAAGATATATATATATATAATAATATATATATATATATTATATATATATAATATATATGGAGTTATGGTAGAGTTTACAGGAAGTGAACGACGCCTGGTAACTCTCAGTTTCCCGTCTCTGCACTCATCAAAGTTGATTAATTCTCCTTAAATTCTCTCAAATTATAACAACTGTGTAGAAACTAAAATGTCCTGTATATTTTAAATTATAAATTTTCTTAAAACACAACACACACCATGTTGAAAAATGGAAATGAATCCGACAATTTTTGAAAGGATGAATAAATAAAGTAAAGAAAATGTTGAATGGATAAAATGGTTTTAATTAAATACCAACGCGTGTTTCAGCAGAGAGTTTGTGTAGCAGGATGCCTTGTGTGAGCTAGAACTGCTAATGGAAGGAGGAGGAATAAATAACAAAGGCTTAAAAAATAGTGATGACCCAAAAGAGGAGAGCGATGGTTTTGACCGTAGCGTGACCCGAACGAAGAATTGAGGGGCAAGCGGAAGTCGGGTGTTGACCGGAAGTCGGGTGTTGACCGGAAGTCACGTGGTGACGTGGGGGAAGGAAGAAAGGGTTCGTGCTCTTTTTGCCGGCGTCCGTCGTAGGGGACAGACCTGATTAGAGCCTGGAATTTAGTAGTGTTCTCTCTCTCTCGTTCTCTCTGCCTCCCCTCCTCCCTGGTAGAAGCCACTAGACGAGCACGTTAATAAAGGCTGGGAGTTGTGACGACATGTTTCTCGGGTTATGATTTTTTATCGGAGTTTTAGTACCAAGAAAGAAAAAAGGACTACGGTGTATGTATCGTTTTAGTACCGTGAGTATTACAACGTAACATATATGTTTTGGTGCCCGTTACCTCGGAGTTCAAACACGGACTCATAAGGAACCAATTTACCACGACGCAACGAGGGGATACGAAAAAGAAAAGACATCGGCCGTAATTGTAACAGAAACTAACGTAAACGAAAGAAAGAGCGAGTCAAACAAACAAAGAAAAAGGACCCACGTGTGACAAAAAAAAGGGAGTGACCTGTTGAGAAACGAGAGAGAAAGAAAAGAAAAAAAAAAAAACAGGAGAAGTAAAAGAAAAAAGAAAGAAAAACAACAACATCGAGCATTTGAAGAGAAAAAAGGGCTTAAAAAGAAAAACAAAGAAAAAGACCACCTTGAAAAAAAAGAAAAGGGAGCAACCTTTAAAGTCTTATTAAAGGAGATGAACGACAACAACGCGGTCAACAGACAATTGAGAACTTAAAAAAAAAAAAAAAGAAAAAGGACCCACGTGTGAAGAAAACAAAGAATTTAAAAGAAAGGACCCACGTGTGAAGAAAACAAAAAGATTTAAAGAAGAAGAAAAGTACTTATAAAAGAAGAAGGAGAAACCCACGGGGAGAAAAAAAAATACGTTCACGTGTGGATTTAAAAAAAAAAAAAAGAAGAAAAGACGGAATTAATGAACATTAAAAAAAAAAAAAGAACTTTTCTTAAAAAAAAAAAGGAAAAATATACGTAGAAGTGACAAGGTAGGTGATATTTTTTTCTCTCTTGTTCTACAAATTGTGTAATTTTTTTGTTTTGTTTTTGCTGTTGTTAGTATCATTCGTATTGGTGCAAGTTTTTCTCTTATCTGGTGACTGAAATTGTTTATGCGAAATGGAGTCTCAGACTATTAAAGAGTTTTTGCAGAATCTCACCGCAGGCTTGGTTGATGCATTAAATTCTGTAACGAGTGCCTTAAAAAGCGTTGAAAAGGGGTTGGATAGGGCCTATCAAAGAACTCTTTTAGATGATAGATTAAGAATGAGTAACAATAGAAAAAATTTAACAAGCAGAGTAGAAACGTACCTACAGTTAGGAATTGCAATGTGCATCCTCAGATAGGTAATAGAGACCAGACTGGACGTTGTTGGGGGTGTAATAGCAAGTATCACCTCATAAGAAATTGTCCCGTAAAAATTAATAAAAAGTGGATGGCACCTACCCCTAAAAGCACATCCGAACAAATTAAAAATAGAGACAAGCATGGGATAGCCCTCAAAATCAGCACCACGCTTTGTCTAATATGAATGGCAAAACTAAGGATGGCACACAAGTCCATTCTACGTCCTCGGAACATATCTCAGAAAATAAGGATATATATACAGCTATTAAGAGAGAAAACTCCGATAAGGATACTAATACTTCACATAGTGATGTGGATACCGAGGGTAAGAATCACACTGGGAAGGTGATAGGAACAATGAACAACTATGTCCTATAGAAAAAAAGAAAAGAAAAGAAATTGAACAGACAGGTGGACGTTAAATAATGATAAAAATAATTTTGGAGAAATGGCTAAAATAGAAAACCACAAATAACTCCAACAGTGAATAGCATCACGAAAGATTCCTAAAACAGTAAGGCCTAAAATAAAACCACACTGTCAGATAGTAACTACAGAGAAATAAAAGAATATGTTCCCCTAATGGAAAGGAAGATAGCTATGCTTAGAGTTGCAATGGAAGAAAGCATTAAACGCTGGGAGTACAAATGATTATGGTAGTAGCAGCGAGCTCACCCGGGTTCAACCAGTACTGCCCACAAGGAACATGATACCCCACCAGACAGCGACTATGAAGATAGCTTTAAAGGCCTTTGGTTCAAATGTTTATTTGCAAATACCTTCCCGAAAACCTAGTTTTTGGCGCTCGGAAATAAATTAGAGATAGATGAATGAAAAAAAGAAAAAAAAAGGATAAGAAAAAATGAGTAAATGAAAATATGAATCACACGGAATATGAGATGGAATAATAACGGAAAAAGAAAGATAAATAAAGGAAAAAACTGAAAAGGATTAAAATGAATAGATACAAAAGAAGAAGGAATAATAGAGAAAAGAATTATTGACCAGCTGAAGAAGGCGACGATAACGCCGTTGCTTGAAAAAAAGCTATAAATCAGTATAGGTCTGCAATTGATAAGAATGAAAAATAATAAGTTTTTTTTTTAAATTCAAATTGGAGAGAGTATTTCCAAAAAAAAAAAAAAAAAAAGGAAAAAGAAAAAATGAACAAATAAGTAGGTAAGGTCAGAGCACAATTGTGGAACAAGAGGAGAATATCACCTGCTTTAATGATTTTGTAAATGTTCTTTTTTACTTTATATATGTATGTGTTTTTTGTATTATTGTAAAATTGAATGCTCGTGTGGCTCTATCGGAGAGAGGAAGGTCTATATCGGATAGAAGGAAAAAAAAAATCTAATGAATAATTACGCATATTCTTGAAAAAAAAAAGAGATACTTTTGAAAATTTTTACGGGTAAAAATTTTAGAATGATGGTAAGGGAGGAATTGTAGCAGGATGACTTGTGTGAGCTAGAACTGCTAATGGAAGGAGGAGGAATAAATAACAAAGGCTTAAAAAATAGTGATGACCCAAAAGAGGAGAGCGATGGTTTTGACCGTAGCGTGACCCCGAACGAAGAATTGAGGGGCAAGCGGAAGTCGGTGTGACCGGAAGTCGGGTGTTGACCGGAAGTCACGTGGTGACGTGGGGGAAGGAAGAAAGGGTTCGTGCTCTTTTTTGCCGGCGTCCGTCGTAGGGGACAGACCTGATTAGAGCCCTGGAATTTAGTAGTGTTCTCTCTCTCTCGTTCTCTCTGCCTCCCCTCCTCCCTGGTAGAAGCCACTAGACGAGCACGTTAATAAAGGCTGGGAGTTGTGACGACATGTTTCTCGGGTTATGATTTTTTATCGGAGTTTTAGTACCAAGAAAGAAAAAAGGACTACGGTGCATGTATCGTTTTAGTACCGTGAGTATTACAACGTAACATTTGTCCATGTACATATTGTATTCTATTTATTATTATTTTAAATATGAAATAAAATAATAATAGTAAAAATATAAAATCTTTATATAAAATATGTATATATATATATATATATATATGTGTGTGTGTGTGTGTGTGTGTGTGTGTGTGTGTGTGTGGTTCATATCGTCCGAGCTCTCTAATTTTATTAGCAACCTTGCTTTTCGTATTTCTTCTTCTTCTTCTTCTTCTTCTTCTTCTTCTTCTTCTTCTTCTTCTAGTACTACGTCTCTGCCTCTCCCTATCACCGTCTGTCTGTCTGTATCTCTATGCACCCCCCACACACGCACACACACACACACAAACACACACACACATATATACATATATATATACATATATATATATACTAAATCGCGTTGCATTTGATAAATAATGAGATAATATAAATGCATTGCTTTTATTTTATTATGGGAAACCATTATAAATATCTTTATAAATAGTTTTCTTATGAAAGTCTATTGATTCATGGGTAGGAGTTATTGTCAATAGGTAGGAATTAAGACGAGTACAGCTGCAATAATGGATATAATCGTGAAAGTAATGGCACATGTTATTTCTTATTTATGTGTAAAACAGCCAGTATTTTGAAAATAGTCGAATATATTTATTTAAACCATCTGAAAGCAAATATTTAGATCATTTTATAGATTTATAGTGTGTTAATGAAAATTAATCCTAGGCCAAATCCATTGTTCCGAATTTAAATATAAAGTCTTCGTGAAAGCAGATCATACGAAGTATCGAAGAAACTGACCACCATCTGTCGAATTTTATTTTAATAAGTAAAGTGCTACCTTTATTTACGAGTGCCCCAAGTTATGGGTTTTCCGAGTTAGGACCTCTTACTGAAACAGTTTTTTGCTTTGTGTTGAGATTTAAAATTTGAGTTACGAGCGAGCTACACTCAAGTTTACTCAAAACTCTTAAGTTTCCAAATAACGCCAGAGAATCATAGTATTAATTTTAAAAACAAAACATTAAAACATATTACAGCACATAGTTCATTACATTCTGTTTTATTATGTTTTTATGCAATAAAGTGTTATTTTCTTATGAGAAAAAACTTACAAAAAGAGGGCACGTTCTTGTGGCCCTGGAACGGATTAAGGCATCAACCCCTCTACACCAGTAATATGTGATACAAGGTGAATTTCTTAAGTGGAGTTTTACAGGTTTGAATTCAGAGTTTTCATTCTTCAATACTGATTGCCTAACCAACCTTAAAGAGCCCAGTTAGCCGTATTATTTACCCATAACTAGGCTATTAGCGTTATTCAAAATGCAAAAAGGCTGGTTCAGGATTTGAACTCGTCTATGCCGTGTTCATTTACCTACAATGGTAACCATTAAACCACGTGCATCAAATTTGATATACGAGGAAATTGAGTTACGAGCGGAACGAATTAAACTGGTAAGTACCACCGTATTCAGGGTTTTTCCATGTTTAGCTCAGTCGGTAGAAAGTCCGGCTAGGAACCACCGAGTTCCTCGTTCAATACCGGCTCTCGCCAACTCAGGGTATGAGTAGCACATGGATCTGTACGGTAAAGTGAGGAGCTGTTGGTAAGCGTGGCGCACCGGCCCAAACGCTAAAAGAAAAATCTTCTTGGTCTAGCGCAAGTGAAAAGGGGATACACTCCATCGCTGTCTGGCTGATACCGACATTAGGCCAACCCGACGACTTTAATTCTACCCCTGTTAATAGTGTCTGCGACTAATGCTAGTTTTACTTATATAATACTTGTCCGATAGCAGAGAAACATGTCCAAAGTCCAGTCCAGCAGACCTAAATCGGGAACCTTTAGAAATGAATGGATTGGCGTATGAGTTCCTAGCTGATTCTTTTCTTATGTACTAGTCTGCGTTTGACATATGCGAAGTAGCACGCCTGTGGAAAAGAATTATGTTTAAATACTTAGTTCTTGTCTTGCCGTAAAGATTTCAGGTTGGATTGTCATTCAAAAATAAGTAAATAAGGGGTAACGGAGAAGCGTTTAAGTCCAGTTAATAACGTAAAGTGTTTTTTCCTGTAGGAGGTGATGTTAACAGAAAGAGATGACTGTTTCCGGCACGATCGGGATGTCACTAACAGAAGGGGGAAAGATATCTGGAGGCATTGGTGTAGAAATTATAGAAAAGAGCATTAAGGATTTGGCATGTAGCTGTGATAGTTGTGTATGCCTCACAAGTGCCAATGGTCATTGTCCGAATCAAGGCAATACCAGAGTTTCCATTGGTGATATTTAAAATATCATCATCATTATCATCATCATCATCAAGTCTTGCTGGCAGTAAGCATTCCCTTGTCTCTGTATCCCACCCTGTCTCTCCAGTTGTCTATTTCGGTCATCCATCCTCCCAAATCATCAGCATGGCATTCAGTGTTCGCATATATATATATATATATATATATATATATATATATATATATATATATTAGCCCTTCCGCTTGGGTAGGATGTGACACAAGCCCAATTTCTTAGGGAGAGTTTAACAGTTTTGAATTCTACAACAGTGGTTACTACTATTTACCCATAGCTGGAGGGAGAAGAGTTGAATATAACCTTTCTCAAGGGTATTATCGCTATGGAAAATGTAAACAGCGTTGTTCGGGATTTGAACACAGGTCGTTGAGTTCATTTCCTACGACTATAATCATTGCACCAGCCGTCTGTTCAGTAACTGTTGTATATAACATATTTGTTAGTCGGAAAACACTGGATAACGTCACTTAAGAACCGTCCTTAATTCTCCGTCAGTGACCAGCATATTTTGTTCGACTTACGCATATCGTTTGTGGTATAGGAGTTAAGCAGACGTATAGCTGTAGTTTCTGGGGTACTACTTCCAGGATTTATTCAAGAGTGCATGCAGCATTCTTGTATAGTTTCCATGTATTTTTCCACCAAACATTTCGTAAAAGTACAAGTGGTACTGCCATACAGTAGTACGAATATGGCTACAAATTAGAAGAATTTATATCATCAGAGAGATCAAATTTCCATATGATCGATAATCTGTTAATAGTAGTCCATGCATTTCCTATTTCACAAATGAAGCAGAAGATACGAAGAGCGAAAAACCCCAATAAAGATATCAGATTTTCAGAACAGTTTTCTTAATATGCAAAACGAAAATTTGTGGATCATAT
>CM042139.1:124662980-124685480 GCA_023376005.1 Doryteuthis pealeii
CTACAACAGTGGTTACTACTATTTACCCATAGCTGGAGGGAGAAGAGTTGAATATAACCTTTCTCAAGGGTATTATCGCTATGGAAAATGTAAACAGCGTCGTTCGGGATTTGAACACAGGTCGTTGAGTTCATTTCCTACGACTATATATATATATATATATATATATATATATACACGGCCAAGTGGTTAAGACACCTGGCTACTGGAAAATCGGTCGGGTTTCTATCCAGACCAGAGGTAGCCTGCTAAGGCTAGACACATTGAGGAGACGTGATACGTCCTAAAACGGTGTCTCTAGATGACAAATATGTATGAATATATATATATATATACACACACACACACATATATATATATATATATATATATATATATATATATATTTGTGTGTGTGTGTGTGTGTTAGAGAATACACACGTTCATATTAGTTTCAAAATATCATCCATCAAATGTGCGTGTTTATAGTACTTGTAACATTTTCCCTTCGAGGGTTCTTCAGCGTCTCCTGTGAATAGTTCTATCCAAGCATTGCATGGTTATATATATATTGTATAACGTGCTGCCCGTTAACCTTCGTGAATTGCTGATATGAATGCACCTTTCGAGTAAATGGGCTCAATTAAGTCTGAATAAAGTAACTGAATATAGGTTTGATTCGATGTCAAGAAAAGAAAAAGTTAACATAAAAAAAGAACTCTGCGATCGATTCTCTTCTTATATTGTTTACTTCTCTAGTCGCAAATAGGAAGGCAGGTATGTATGGGCTTCTTTTCGGCATGTTGAACATGAACTTATCTGTATTTTGATTCTAGACTTTGTACACTTGAAGACCGGCAGCTGCGTGTGTATGCGCTTGGTAAAAGTGCGAAAGGTCATGTGTTCACTTTAATTTGCTATTTTTACAATGTCCCCTTTAGAAGGAAAATGGTATATATATATATATATTATATATATATATATATATGTTTTTGACAATTTATAAATGGTGTATATATATATATATATATATATATGTGTGTGTGTGTGTATGTGTCTATGTGTGTCTATGTGAGTGCGCGTCTGTGTGCGTATATATGTGTGTATGTGTTGTTGTATATATATTATTTACAAAGGTGAATGTATGTTCTCTAAAATGTATATAAAGATCAGATATAAAGACGATATATGTAAATATATAGATATATCATTGTGTATTTATCTGTCAATACATCTTTCGGTCTGTCTATCTTGCTGTTGTTGTTGTTGTTGTCGTCGTCGCCGTCGTTGTAGTTGTTGTTGTAGTTGTTGTTCTCTTCTTCTTCTTCTTCTTCTTCTTCTTCTTCTTCTTCTTCTTCTTCTTCTTCTTCTTCTTCTTCTTCTTCTTCTTCTTCTCGGCATATTGTACTCTGATTAATTTAGCTCAAAGGAGTGGTTCCTAATGCAAAATTTAAAAAAAATTAATAGCATTTGTCGAAATAAACTTATTTCTTATAACAGAGATTTCATTTCTTTCGTTATTCTTGATTAATTAATTCGTTTACTGTTTGCGTGCTAAATATAACTGCGCCTAATTGCAAATGAAATGCATCTATATGCAACGGTTGCAGAGGAATACATTTTTCAGCGTAGATATATGAGCCACTGGAGCCTCTTTATATTAATATACATTTGTTTACACGCATGGTGTAGGTGCTTTGTCTCAATGAGTTTTGGTTAACAAATTAACACAGCAGATTATTACAACCTTACCGAGTGAATACTACTCTTCTGATCTTGTCGCAAGTAGTAGTGGTTAGGTTCGCATTTCATTACTGTTGTAAGGAGATTGCTTCTTACACAGTGAATAGTCATTATATTATTTTGCCTGGCTAATAGTTAATATCAATATATTTATACATATAAATATGTTAACAAGGAGACTAACCAGAAAGCAGTGACAATATAATGGTCTGGTGTCAGGTTATATATATATATATATATATATATATATATATATATATATATATATATATAGAGAGAGAGAGAGAGAGAGAAAGAGAGAGAGAGAGAGAGATACCCAACCCCCTGCAAGTAGGATGTGGCATATTGTCAATTTCTTGAGTGAACTTTAAGAGTTGTGGATTTAGAGAGTTTCTTCTCATAGACTGGTAGCCTGACCCATAGTATTTCACCAGACATGGAGGGAGAATAATTGTATTCATACCTTTTCCAAGGGTAATAGTGTAATGCCAAATGCAAACAGCCTCGTTCAGGATTTGAACTCGGCTCACCGAATCTATTCCCTACGACGATAACTTTCGCACCACACGCCTGTGTGTAAAGACATAATAGACGATTCGCTAAATAGAATAAAGGAAAGTTTATATAATTTGTATGTTTTGTTGTATGGGAAATATCTAATTCACTCCCCACTCCCTAATCATTATTAGAATTATTATGTTCGTAATATACTAATACTAAAAAAACGGAAGTAATGACAAGATAAACTTATTCGGACATAAGAGTAACATTTAACTTTTTATATACATAATATACACACCAATGGTATTACGAACAAATAATATATACACGTGTTATATAAGCTAGGAATATATACATACTGCTCCTCGAACAAGCAGTATGGGAAAGGTGAACGAAAACGGGAAAAGGCTTTCTTTATGAGGGAAAATAAAATAGCCATGTGGTTTTACCATTACCGTTCAAAGAACAGAGGCAAAAGTGGTTGACATTCACTAGGCGCCCAATGGATATGTCCATTCTCTGTGGAAAATACATGTTTAGAGTCTCTCTACAATATGAGTAATATAATAATTCTCGGCAAAAATAAGAAAATAATAGTCAAATTTATGCTACCATGCATTATAATCATACGGTTTGCTTTCAGCATGAAAGTGACCAAAATCATTACCAAATTAACTAGAGCCTAGGCAGAATGCAATAATATTGATGCACCAGGTATTCCAGCCTAAATTCCAGGTACCAATCGCATAGAGGACATATAGGAAAGGGTCGAGATTGGTCATGTTTACATGTTAATGAAAATGATATCTACAGACAAACCTCTTAAAAACAACTATACAAAATATGTAAATGCTCTAACCTCTAGGGATAATGTTACATAATTGATAGGTTGCCTATGAATTATGCAGGATAGTGTAGAAATTAAAAATAACGGTAATTCTGAAACATGGAAAAAACGTAAAAGTAAATTTAGAGGGCTCTGCTATTCGCTGTATCTGGTCTATGATTGATCAGAGCGATTGGGGAGAATGAAAAATAGACTTAGAAAGGGAAGATTTAGCTTTATTTTTGAAGGAGGTTGACGTTTCTCTCCAATATGGTTATTTCTCTCATGCATGATGATCAACTTTGCTAAATAAAAACGTCTGAAAAATATCCAAATCTTCGTGTTTCTTAATAACAACAACAGCCTAGAATCTCAAGAAGTCCTAAGAAAGCAGACCAAAAGAACAGAGAGGGAATCAGCCCAACATAGCATGCATAACTCATCCAGCATAGAAAAAGCCACATAGCAGAGTAGACGCGCTGGCCAAGATGATAGAAGTTAAGTATTATAAAAAGAGTAAGAATGCGAAAGGGCTATTCAATTATAGTTTAACCCTAGATGCGTTAACAAGCTGAGTAAATCAACCACTCAAACCAGATTCCATCTCCGGTTTAACCAGTCTCGTTTCCGGGTTTATGGTAACTGTTCCACGAGCTACATCAACGATTATTATCACTTTCATGCCCAGGCTCCACAGCAGTAAAATAGACTATGCAATGGGATAGATGGATGGATAGATAAATAGATAGATAGTTAGACATATATGAATAGAATAACATATGTGGATATGAACAGAATAAGATGGGTTTTTTTTTTATAGGTATATCAAACATTTTCGAATCAACTCATTTTGATATAAGTTGCTTACTGCACATGCTGGTGCTTAAGTGGTCACCCAAGTCGAATAAGACAGATCGATGGATACATTCGTACATATGAACATAATAAGATACATATATACATAGATACATACATATATATGAACAAAATAATATAGATAGATAAATAAATACATACATACATATGAACAGAATCAGATTGATGGATACATACATACATACATACATAGATGTATACATGCATACATATGACGAGAATAAGATACAAAAGTACATATTTGGTTTCTTTGTTTAATGGCATATCAATCAACGTGGGTTATTCAAGACCAAAAATATCCTTGTCGAATAACAGCGATGGATTAAATAGTACCGCTACGGTACTATTTAATCCATCACTGGAGGAGGTACATACATATGAACACAATATATATATATATATATATATATATATATATATATATATATATTAAAGAGAGAGAGAGAGAGAGAGAGAGAGAGAGAGAGAGAGAGAGAGAGAGAGAGAGAGAGAGAGAGATGGAGATGGAGATGGAGATGGAGACAAAGGCACACATACATGCATGCATACATACATATGTTACAAAAATACTGCTAAAAATGTATGTAAAACGGATTTTTTCTTGTTAATTAACACTCGGCCTGGTCTTCTAGTCGGGAATAGGTGATCCGTATGTATCTAAAAAATCCTAAAGACCTTTATGGATTTCCCATTCTAGGACGGATTCTAGTTTTTGCCTATACTGTTTACTGGTATGGTCAAATGAGAGGCAGTAATTGATTGTAAACACAAAGTAGAGAGATTTAAGATATAGCACAAATCGGACAAGTCATATAAATAGTCTGTTTTTGCATTAGCTAGCTTCTTTGCCATAATCCTTGCGTGTGCACAAGCGTGTCACGCACGTGTGTGTAGATATGTGAATGTACATATTCATATACGTACGTACACCAGGAATTGTCTATTTATCGTTTTTTTTTCGACAGGATGGTGCATCCCGGTCTGACAGTTTTCGATTCACTTCAGCTTCCAAGGGACGTAGTTGTTTACACCTATTTATATATTCTTGTGAATCAAATTTACTTTTTTTCGTTCACTTCAAAGAACAAATCATTGAATAAAATGATGAGCTACAAACGATAGTTGAGGCCAAATCTTTTTAGTTATGTTCGATCTTGTTTTTTCCTTGGTAACTCGAGATTTAAAAAAAAAGTTATAGCTATTTACACTTTATATATATAGTGCCGCTTGAAAGTTTGTGAAACCCTTCAGACATGGTCAATGTTATTGTGAAAAATTCAAAATAAGCCTATCAAATGTGCATACAAATGCCAATTTATAAACTAGACTTTCTAAATAATGAACACAAACAAAAAAGGATGTATTTTCATAATTTATTTTTTAAATGCTATTTATTTCTCGAAAACTGAAACATCTTTGTTGGTTGTGGCTGTAGATTACTGCACTTCTGCAGAGCGGTAAGACCCTCCCTCAATGGGACCACCTGTTGGCTATGGGTAGCGATCCGTGATTCTGGTGGCTGAGTAATCCATGACATGCAACACTCCACTCTGGCCTTTACTTGGGCTAGACGGGTAATCAGAGAGGACATCTCACGATCAATCGGCTTGTCACGTCAAGCCCTAAACCTATATCATTGTCATATTGTTCTTATAACTAAACTCCAAAGCTTTTTATCATATATACGCTAGAAGGCGGTGGTTGGGGGTCTCAGCATCCTTGGTATGACGTTAAACTGCATCCTTTGGTTCGGTTTTAATTCTGTACCTCTGAGGAGTGTGGAGTACCACTTCATGGTCATTACTATCCGATCTACCCTGACCCGGAGTGGTAGTGTCAGGGTCCCATCTATGAGTTAAATAGATTAAAAAGTTAGAAATGAATAGCCAACAAGGATGAATAAAACAAAACATCTTCGGTAGAAAAGAACACAAGGATTGACATGCCGTAAGATACAATCAACCAACTTACAAACCGAAACTAAAAATCTATCTGCAAAAATGTGTGAACACCACGTTTTTTATTGGTGAAGACAAGTAGGTAATAAATTCAGCTGAAATTCATTTGGGTGCATAATTATTCAATTCAAGCTGACCAATCAAATCAGTTATCCTTAGTAAATTAGTTGGGCACACAGATCGACAATACCAAGAGGAAATGTGAAATCTGGGAACGTCAGGAAGAATGCACTGATATTTCACCATAAATATATAAAGCTATAAGATTATGTCAAAAAGATTTAAGCTCCATCCATAAGACAACTTATTTACAAATGGAGGACAGTCAACATGTCCGCAACTCTTCCTAGAATTGTACGTACATCAAAGCTATCACCAATAAATACTAAAATCATAAGACATTTGCTAGATTCCAACTTACACAGAACCAAAGACAGATGCAGATCTCTGGCAGCATTTGAAGTAAAGGTAGATGACTATACTCAGACAAAAATTCAATGGACAGGTCATTCATTGGAGAGTTGCTAGAAGGAAAATGTCTGCCCTTCAAAGATGACCGTTTAAATACAACACACACACATATATATATATATATATATATATATATATAGTCATCCATAAACACGTGTTTCGGCTTATCAAGTCTCTTCAGTTTGGCTAGACATTCTTTTGAGCTACCTACAGCCAGGTTAGAAATCTGATCGTTTCAGCAGCAGTCGGACAGCTTACCATCTCGGCTATCAACATCCAAAGAATATAAAGGGGATTTTAACTGTTTTAATACACACGTATGTATGTAAAGGCCGTCATAGAGTGCTTCATCCCATTTTATAGGAGAGCACTGCGTTTACGCTTTAGTTGGCGGTCGTCTGCGAGATTCCCTTTCAAATTGCTCAACCCCTGGGAGAAGGGGAGAGGGTATCATAGTTTTCTATACTAATAATTAAAGAGAGCTGAATTTAAATGATAGAGTATGTATATTTACATTAGGCTAGCGAACGCCTGAATTTAATCTTTATCGAGTTTAGATAAAATCTATATATCTATCGTGTTTATAACAGAAAAGACTTTCCTTCGCATGTATCAATTGTTTCTGTCTATATGTGCGTGTATGTATGCTAGTCCGAACGAGAAATCATGTCCATAACAGTATAGTTTTATTTTATGAATTGGTATAAGCATACATGTACACGTGCACCTAGGGATTTGAGTGTGATTTTTCTTATATGTGCATCAACATTGTTTTTATGCGTGTCTCACGTTTGGTGGAGAAAGCAAAAAAGGTCAAATTCACACGTATATTTGACGGCAAATGCCTACATGTCTCAACCCACGTGTCGATAAAGTTGAATTTGTAGAAGAAAAAATGTACATTGGTATTTCTGTTTTGTCTTGCGCTACAACGTGTACTTGTGCTATCCACACACAAAGACAAACATACACGCACACGCACACGCACACACACACACACACAATATATATATATATATATATATATATATATATATATATATATATATATATAATAAATGGAGTATGAATGTGAATTGTTTTAGCATATAAAGGTGCACAATACTAAAATAGCAGAGTAGTTTTAAAATCTTAGGTGAAATATTATGGTGTTAGTTTTCTGTAAGTATAGTTTCATGCTTATTAAGGAATCTTCAGACGGCTAAATGTTGAAATATTGAAATTGTGGCTCTTGCAGCGTTCATATAGCGTAAAGCGTGCTCACCCGATGGAATGTTATTACGTAAGACTTATATTTGAAAACATAGATTTGCTTAGGTTTTAATGAACGAGGTGTTCAGATGTAAAAAAAATTTTAAAAAAGAATTTAGAAAAATAAAAAATGTAAATAAATGAATGAATAAGAATGAATTTTAAAATATATATCTATAAATTAATGAATAAATAAATAAAATAGAAATAAAAATGAAAATAAACTGTTTTAAAAAAATTAATAGAAGCCGAAAAATATGGGATAAATTAGGGTCAGGTGATAAATGACATTAGAGAAATTTGTCTAAATGTCTACATTTGGAAACAAGTTCACTTCCTTTCTTCAGTAAATTCACATTCGTATTTATGGAGAATACACAATTTTTCTTCGATACATTGTCTACAGTTATATTGACCATCTGTGTAAACTTGGCTTTTTTGATAATTTCCCATTTTATTATAGGTGTTTTACCAGTTGTGTCTTTAATGTGCCATACGTTTTTTGATAAGGTGGTATTAATTGAATATCTTCTGTTGTTGAAGCTTAGATTATGATTATACCACCTATTTTTGCAATTTTGTTCAGTGGCACCAATGTATGTTGTTTTTTTCATCGTTGTTATTTTCACTTTCCTTAATGAAGACCTTATAGATGATGTTGTTGATTAAACAATTACCATTTAGGGGGCATTTTCTTAATGAAAGCAGTTGTATCTATCGTTCGGCTTCTTTGTTTTTCTTATTTTTATCTTATGTTGTTTTTTTTTATATCTGGACACAGCGTGTATTTAGATCTAAGCATGTTTATTTAAAAAAAAATATGTCTTACGAAAAACATTCCATCGCATGAGCACGCTTTACGTTATATAAACGCTGAAAGGGCAACAATATCAATATTCCAATATCTACCCGTCTGAAGATTGCATAATATGCAAGAAACTATACTTACGGAAAACTAATACCATAATATTTCATCCATGCTTTATATATATATATATATATATATATATATATATATATATATATATAATGTATGCTGCACAGTTCATGCACATGTTAGTTTGTGAATATATATACGTGCACACTCGTCTGTATTGTTAGTCATCTTTCCAAATGCATAATGGTATTTCTGTTTCTTCTTTCGGTACAGCATCTAGTTCTGCTATGTTTCCTTCTCTCGTTACAAATACACCCTCACAGACAAAGACACATACACACACACACACACACACACACACACACACATATATATATATATATTAATATATATATATATATATATATATGTGCATGCACATCTTGAATTCTGGATATATAGGTGTACACTTGTATATATAAAAAATTAGTATTCTCTGTCTGCCTCTTATTGCGTAGGTTTTTTTTCAAACTCAAGAGCTTTTTGTGTCTTTCAGTGAAAGTAAAGGGCGATAAATAGAAGAAGAACATCACTAATATAAGAACAATGTATAAGAACAACATCACTAATGTCGAGTCTTTACTACGCATGTAGATTGTGCAAATAATGAAAACGTGTGCATTGTCAGTAGCTATACAATTTCCTTTTGTTTTTTGACTTTCAAATGGCGATGTTTTTATTCTCAGAAAAATCACCAATGAGGAAAGAAGCGTGGCGGGATTTGTCTCTTAGAGGAGGAAACATTACTTGGACCCACCCATTGGGCGTGCTAGTTTTATTCTTTACTTTTAGTTTCTTTCTTTTTTAGAATATATTTTATTTTTTTCATTCTTTCTTTCTTCATTTCTTTTCCAGCTTTCTACTCTATTTATATTCTCTTAAGCCACCCTCTATCATTTTCTTTTTTTCTACCTCTTTTATGTACTTTCTTTCTTTCCCGCTTTCTTCTTTCTTTCTTTCTTTCTTTTACCGCTTTCTATTTCATTAGTATGTTTCTCTTATGTCAGCGTCTCCACTTTTCTTTCTTTAAAATCTCTTTTACATAATTTCTTTCTTTCCTTCTTTCTTTCTTCATTTATTTATTTATTTATTTATTTTCCCATTTCCTAACTCTTTAGTTATTTTCTATTAAGTCATACTCTTCCAATTTCTTTTTTTACTTCTCCTAAATACTTCTTTCTTTCTTTCTTTCTTTTCTTTCTTTCTTTCTTTCTTTTTTTTCTTTATTTCTTTCTTTTCGAGATTTGTACTTCGTTTGGAATCTTCTCGTAATTCACCTTTCTGAACCATGCCCATTTTCTTTTTTTTCTACATCTTTTATATACTTTCTTTCTTTCGTTCCACCTTTCTTCTTTAGCAATTTTCTCGTAAGTCACCCCTCTCTCAATTTTTTCATACCATGTTTATATAATTTTTCTGTCTTTCTGTCTTTCCTTCTTTCTTTCTTTTCCAGCCTTCCAGTTCTTTAGTTATTTTCCCATAAGTGATCCTTTCCTATTTTATTTTTCTACCTCTTTTATATATTTCCTTCGTTATGCTTTCTTTCTTTCTTTTCTTCACTGTTTTTCTTTATGCCGTTTGTTTAGTAATTTCTTTTTTTTATATCAACATGTTTTTCATTTGTTTAATTGGCTTTTATTCTTCCCTTCCCGCTCCCCTATTTTGTTCTTTCTTTCTTTTTTCATTTTTCCTTTGTCTTAGCTTGTGTCATTGTTTTCAGTTTCTATTCCTTTCTTTTTTCTTTCTTTCTTTCTTTCTTGTTTGTTTATTTTATCCTTCATCTCAATTCTTATTTTATTCATCATTTCTACTTTCCATCCCTAATCTATACTTTTTTCATTCTTTTTTTTATCCTTCATTTTGGTTTTTTCTTCTCCTTGTCTTCTTTTTACTATTTTCTTGTTGATTCTTTTTTTTTCTTATCTTTAATTTTTTTCTTCTTGTTTTCTTTCCTTCCTTCATTCATTCTTTCTTTATTTCCTTTATATTTATTTTATCCCTGATCTTTCTTTTTCTTTCTTTCATTGTTTCTTCTTATCCTCTTCGCTAGTTTTTTTTTTTTTTTTGCATTTTTTGTTTTATTCATAATTTTACAGTTTTTTTTTTTTCTCTTTCCGATTCGTTTTGTTCCTTTTTTTCTTTTTTTTTTTTTTAGTTTTTCTGCTTTTCTTTCTGACTTTAACCGCCATTTTGTTATTTCAAACATCTTTTTATCTATATACCTTCATTTCCAAGATCTCTATTTTCCATTATTTTATTTGTATGTATGCTTATATCTATTTTTAAGTATAGTGCATTTTTTCTTCAGATATTCCAATCTTCCATATTCCGGTGCCTTGCTTTTTCTCTAGTTCTTTTAACAATTTCCATCATTCTTATCTCTTTTTAATCTCTTCTTCTACACGCCCTTCTTCCTTTTTTCTTTCTTCCTTCCTTCCTTTCTTTCTTTCTTTCTTTCAAGGCTAACTTGTTTATTTTTCTTCATTTTATTTTAATGCTTTCTTCCAATTTTTTCTATCTTTCTTTATTTCTTTCCAGACTAAATTGTTAATTTTTATTCATTATATTTCTCAATTTTATGTGTGAATTTATATTGATATACAAATAATAAGGTATTCAGTCAAAAGTCCAAAGAGTATGGAAACTTGATCTCTCTGATAAGATGAAGTAAACATTCTTTCAAGCTGTAGCCGTGTCAGTGCTACTGCATGCCTGCACCACTTGGACCTTAATGAAACCCACAGAAAAACTATAAAGTAAATAAACACTGTACAATGAGGCTGCGTGCTGTCTTGAACGAATCTTGAAAGCAGCACCCCTCAAAAAAACAGCTTTACAGCCTCTTGTCTTCGTTTACACAAACCATCAAGGTAAGGCTAACAAGACATGCTGAACAATGCCTTAGAAGCAGGGAAAAGCTCACAAGTGAGGTACCCCTGTGGGCACCTACACATTGGCTCACCAGTGTGGGTCGGTCACTACAACCCTACATATATCAGCTATGTACGGATACTGGTTGTTATACAGAGGACCGATGACATATAGGGACGGGTGACGAGGAAGAGTAATGTAGATCCGTGTTGTCGGTATAACCGGCTGCTGATGATATATGAATAAGTATTGATATTCTTGAAATTTTGCTCCGATCCCTTCTCTTAAGACTGAAAATATTTTCTTTTTAAAATAAAAATGTTATTAACTTTTAATCAAAAACGATTAAAAACGTATATAATGATACGTTGATTTACGAATGCTCTACTTTGCAAGTTTTCCAACTTACGAGCTGAATTTTGACTTTGAGTTGAGAGCTAAAATTTAAGGGAGGAATGAGCTTCAGATACGTTTATACCATTTAAGCTTCCAAATTTATTACGCCAAAGTTAATATTATTTATAAAAATAGATATTAAAAATAGATTTTAAAATATAGGATTGGAACGAAAGTTTTGTTCGATACAAAATAGTATTTATTTTGCCAGTAAAGACAACGTATGAATTGAGAAATATAAACAAAACCTCATTTGTCAGTGTCTCTAAAATGTTGAAAATAGTCTCCCTTATGATCCACACACGTGTTGTCTTTATTGGTCAAATAAACGTTACTTTGTATCGGACGAGACTTCCATTCCAATCCTATATATTGCAGCACATAATTCATTACATTCTATTTTATTATATAAAACAAAATCGTTTACTTGGTTATATATAATTTTACCGTACGATTATGTGATCATATATCCATATAATAAAGAAAACATAGAATATGATAATATAGGGATGATGTTACTGTTGGGGATCTGGCCAATGATATATAATTAGTAATCAGTGGTTAACTTTTCGAGGATGATGTAAGAGAAGCTCGCATTTGGTCCTGAATTATCATACGGAGTAATAAATTGACGTTTTATTAAGGACAGAGGAACGAATCAAACTGACGATAACGTGTGTGGTAGACTCATAAAGGACGTGCATTCTTGTATAACCTATTTTTTTGCCATTATCTAACTCTTTTTATAGAGGACTATACACTAATGGATCTAGTACATAGAAGTGGTCCTTGTTTGGTGATCAATACTCACTCTCAATTCCATCGTTGTCTTTATCTGGCAAAATAGACTACTCACCAGCTGTGATTAGCTATTAATATCGAAAACCAAAAACCCTTCGTATTACTCTAGATTACGTATAAACTGTTGTATCATAGATATCTCTATTCAGTTTAATTAAGGCATATATTCAGGTGGTCTAATTAGTTTGTTAAGAATAACTTAGATAAGGAACTTGGGTATAAATTCCAATAGGGAGATAGAGATATAAGATTGGTTTTTATTTTTACGGTACATTTCCAATTTTTACGCTACGAAGACTCCATTTCCTACCATTATCTTATCTTGTTTTATCTTCTCTATATTATCTCACTATCGCTCGTACAAATATATCAATTACTCCGTATACGTCTGTGTATAATTAAGCGCGAATTACGCTACGAGTTGCGTGTACTTTCTGTCCCATTCCGAGTCCGTGATCACGCACTGTTCTCCAACGACACCTCATTTTCCATGCTTGATACTTAAATTTCGTTTTTGCGCGACTCAAATGAGATATGATAAGTTCACTTATTGTTTATTCTGTTACTCTCACTTAAAAGAAATACGATCTAGAGTCTTCAGTCCTAAATAAAGGATACAATATGCAGGCATCATCTCCAGAGCGGAGACGAAAGATTTTTTAACTGATACGAATATAATTTTATTTTCTTCATATTTGTCATTATGTTCTATATTTTTACTTATCTCCATACATAGTCTATAGCACCGTCCGCGCTACATTCAGAAACCTCTCTTGATACATAAATCAGACGTATCTTAACCATTTTATCAGTCCCTGCTTTCCTCCCGTATCGTCCGCGCCTGCTTCTCATTACCTATGCTATTTTCCTGAATCTCTTTGAGGCGTCTCCTTCTGTCTTACCTTACATCCATGCTCTCCACGCTACAGTATGTCGTGTCTTATAATAAGAAATGAATCTACTTAGGGTAAATGAGAAGCTGTATGGTGTAATGTACTCATGAATCAAACACCACTATACGTATTTGTACCATTGTTTATTTCTCCGGCTTGTATGTTCTCAATTGTACTAAAGGATTGCTTCCTTAGCAGAGATGAGATGTACTGTTTAGTTATAAGCATTATAATCTCGTTTTCGTTAAATAGATCCTCTAATTGTGCTTCCATGGCTTTTTGGGTTTCTCGTTACTTTCTCGTGTGTTTATTTTGTGTAATATGCTCCTTCTTTTTTAATTTTGTAGTCCGGATGTTATATCATAGCAGAAGGTGTGTTAGTGGTGTTTTACTGTTTTCTTTTTTTTGGGAGGCGTTTTGCCGTGCCTTATTGCTGTTAACTCTCATCAGATTTCGTTTCAATGCATTTATGCAGTTCTCGACTTAAAGCACTCAAGTTATGTACATCTTTTATTTTTATATTGTCAAACTCTTATCTTTAATATGTTTTTTTCTGTACGAGATCTTGCCATTACAGAGCCGTCCAAGTGACGATTTGGCTGGCATGCTTACTCTTCAAGTCCATTTCGTTGTTACATCTAGCCTACTTAATCCTCCCCTTAACTCTTTCTTTCTGTTCTTTTCTTTTCTTTCCTTTTCTTTCTTCTTTTTTATTTTCACCTATTGATCTAATAAGAACTAATTGTTCATCATAATACAATTTACTTTTCTTTAAACTTTCTTTAATTTTATGTTTATTTTTTTGTTTCATCAACTTGTTATATTCTTTTTTTCTTTCTTTCCTTTTTACTTTTCTTTTAGTTTCTCTAATATTTATATTAGTGCATTTAGCTTTTGTCAAACTATCGCGGATTTTTTTACGACAGTTTTCATTCCTCCACAAATGATCTTACTTCTTCTGCACTTCTGACTGTCTCACAGATATACCTTATTTACATTCGTTCGTATATTTCTAGATATAAATTCCTACATCCCTATTATAAATTTTTGAGTTATTTAATCGAGTTTATTGGATATTTAAATGAATTTTAACTAATTTGTAGTTCTGGTGTTAATGAATGTAAAGTTAATAGTAATAAGTTGATAATTGTTTTTCTTTCTTGTTTTACCTTTGACTACTTCATTTAGAATAATCTCATCACACGGTACATTCACTTTTTCATTTCTAAATTTTATTAACCAACTTATTATATACTGATCATTTTTCATTCATTTCTTTCTTTCTTCTTTATTAATTATTTATTTATCACTTCTGTTTTATTTTATTAGATTTTGTCATAACGTTTGCTTTTCCAAGTAAGTTTTCAACCACTTTATAATTTCTTTTCAACTGGTCTGATATTTTCTTTCATTCTTCCTTTCTTCAGAACTACAATTCACGTTGGTTTTTTTTTTCAGTTCTTCATTTCCTGGTGTCTTTTTATGTTTGAACTTTTGGGGTTACTTTCGACTTCATGTATTTTGGGCACAAGTCATTCTCTTCCATGTTTTGTCTGCATCTTTTATGTAAATAATTTATTTCTTTTTTACTTTCTTCTTTCTTTTTTTTTTTTTGTTTTTTATTTTTTCTTTATCTTTCATTTTCTTGTCTTATCATTTCTTTATGCGCGTTCTTTCGTTACATTCGATTCGCGGTCGTTTCAAGAGGTGTCGATATATAAGTGAAGGATAGTTAATTTGAGTTATTCATGGATCACTTAGAGTTTGCGTTTCGTTGCGTCTGTTCTTGTTTTAGTGTATATGCTTAATCGAAACGCCTAATCTTTAAACATTCACATCTATCTTTAGATTTTCGGTTAATTAAAGAATATATTCCTCAAGAATACGGTTTCATGATAATGATATTTGTTTTATTTAAATGTAATTTTGTTATATGTGTTTAAATTTAGAATTTAAATAATTATCTCAAACGCTCACATTTCCAAGTCTATTTAATATGTCTATTAAGAAAAACGCATATTCGACTTTCTGGCTCAAGTTCCGCGAGAACCGTTATTTATTTTGTCATTTAGATTCAAAATTGATTCTTTTATTAGAACGCAAATAATAATGTCAGACTCATTTTTCCCCTAGAATGCAAAACGTAACTTGTGTTAATTCTCTCTATTTTACTTATATATTAATCTCGATTTACAGGAGTCAATCATCACATAATATGCTTTTTATTAACTTTTGATAATTAGATTCTTGGCATTTATATGAACTATCGTATACTCTTGATCGTCTGTCTGTCTGTAGATTACACTCTACACCGTACGATGCTTTGTAAACTTTAAACACTCATTATTTGCCAGAGCGGTTTCTATTTTTCTCTTCCGTTAACAGTTCAGATAAGAACTCTCACTCAGTCCATCTCATTAAATCTTCTTCTCTCTCTCTCTCATCCTCTCTCTTCTCTACGCAAACGAACAATTAAATTATCATCTCAATTGCACAATCATTACATATGAGATACTTCTTCAAACACAGCCGTTACTATTTTATCTCTGCGTGCAGCCTTATCGCTGTATATATATCCAATGCATAGTCTATTAAATCTTTGTCTCTACATCGATCGTTTGTCCCTATACAAATCCATGCTTCCTTTCTCTACTACAAAATCTTTTATTTTCGCCCCAAAAAAAAAAAACCCTAGCGAAGAGGTAAGAAGAAACATGAAGAGAAAAGAAAGATCAGGGATAAATATATTTTTATTCTTTCTCTACATCCGTCTCATGGCTTGTCCTTTACTTTAACATATTTCACTATTATGTTCTCATACATATCGAGTTATGAACTGTACTCTATGACCAGTTCGCCACGCATTATGACAAACTTAATGAAATGAAATACCTATCAACTATTTTATAAGCCTGACACAGGAAAAAAATAAAGAATTCTATACAAGACACAAATTAGTATCTAAAAACAGAAAGAACAAGGAGATGGAATATAAACAAAATGAGGTATATAAAAAATTTAAGAATGAAAGTATAGTATGTTTAGGGATGTGATATAGTTAGTATTTAATGTATGAACTAAAATAAGAATTGAATTGTGAAGATTATAATATAAATACAGTTGTTTCTGTGTATCTACTCTCAGTAATCACTATTGTTGCATCGTTTGCCCTGGGACACACCCGTCTATGCAGTAGATCATCTAAACACCCGATATTTGTTTGTCCCACTAGAAGAAAGGATGGACGAGGGAATTACGATTTACATGAAAACATCCATTTCTTTGCTAATCTATCTGTCATCATATGAATAAATTGCTTAAAATCCTGCGCTTACAAGAATACTATCGTGACTAGTAAAGATCTGATTTAAGTATACATCTGTAGATAATTCCATTATGCACACAAATTACTTACCTGACGATAGGATCACCATATAATGGGTAGATTCACTAGATACTCTGAGAATCAGTGGTCTGGAGACATGGGTTTATCAAACACTCATGTACACGTGTATGAATACGAGAGAGCAGATATACTTCGCTTACCACTCGTCATGAGGTAAAGAACGACATGAGCGACAGGGGGGTTGCACATTATGTAGGTAAGAATCCCTTCGGACGTATATTTGACAAGACGGGGTAGGATTGGGTGGGTAGAACTGAATGCAGAGTAGGAAGAGAGACCTCGGAAGTTATTCCTAACAACACCGAGGGCTTGGATCTCTTTAAGGGCATGTGCCAGGAGCCAGAAACCTACGAAGGAAAGATACAGCGCGCTACTACAAGAATTGCTCACGAATGTCAACGAAAAGGGGGCGTGCCGCTGCATAAGTTAACGGATTCCTCATACATAATATTTTGGCGTACTCTAACTATCCAGGTGTTAGTATCAAGGATGAGAAATAAGATGAGAAATTGGGAATAGTCAAAGAATGAAAGAAAGAGAACCGGGATGGAGACCGAAGATGATATTCAAAAGAGAAAAGAGGAAAGAAAAAAGAAATAAAGAAAAGTCAAGAGAAATTAGTGTTATATATGTATTAATAAAGGCAACGAAAGAGAAGCAAAAAATGAAATAGAGTATATATAGTAAATTAAGATAAAATATAATATATATATATATATAATAGTATATATATATAAGTAATATGATGTGTGTGTGTGCGTATGTGTGTGTATATATATATATATATATAGAGAGAGAGAGAGGGGAAGAGACACACAAGAGATAGAATAGAGAGAAAGAGAGAGAGAGAGAAGAGAGGAAGGAGGAGAGTAGAAATATTAGAGAGAGAAGTAAAAGAAGAAGAGAAAAGATGTGAGAAGAAGAAGTATTGACTTAATAGAAAATAAGAGTTAGGAAATGAGGATAAAAATAGAAATAAGTGAAAATATAGAGAATAGTATGATAGAGAAATAAAGAATAAAAAAAGACTAAAGCAAGTTGCATAAAAAGTGAGAAAAAAGGCAAGAAACAAAAACAAAAGAAGAAGTACACATAAATAGAAGAAAAAAATAGAAACATGATAATAGAAAAAAGAAAAAAAACGGGGTGAAAAGAAATAGAGAAAGATATTGAAGTAAATAAAGTAAAGTAAATAAAAATAAGGTACAGATAAGAGATAATAAGGATAGATGAATATAGCAAAAAGACTAAGGAGAATTATTAAAAGTAAAGATAAAAGTGGAACGCTGACATAAAGAGCAAAGGACCATAACTAATGAAATATGAAACGACCAGAAAGAAAGAGAAGAAAGAAGAAATAAATAGGATAATATAATATATACATAAATAAATAAAGAGGTAAAATGATCAAAGAAAAATAAATAAAGAACTGAAAAAGTAAGCACAGCAATAGAAAAAATTGATTAAAACGGAAAATAATAAATAAAGGAAGTGGATGAAGATAGAAAGGGGAGATAATTGATTAAGAGATATAAAATGAATGGTGTAAATAAAGACATAAACAGAAATAAGGGAAAAATAAATAAGTATGAAGAAAAGCTGGGATAAGGACTGAGAAGAAAGAAAGTATACAAGTATAAAAGGAAATGACACAAAGTAAAAGAGGTAAGCACGAGAAATGAAGAAAAGAAAGAAAAGAGAAGAAAGAAGAGAAATATGGCAAAAAAAGATAAAGACATATAAGAATAGATGAGTGAGGATGAGAATACACATAGGTCACAAAAGAGAGAATAAGAACGGGGATCAAACCAAAATGAAAGGAGAAAGAGGAGGAGAGGATAATGTGTGGGAGAAAAAAGAGACGAGAGGAGATCGGGCATGATTTCGAGAAATGCACAGAATAAGAAAAGAATTGAAAGAAGCAACAAGTAAAATCAATATATAATACATCATAATAAAGAACAGCACTACGTAAACAGTATAAGAATACAAACACTACGCACGCCCCACGCTGGGTGGGTTCAATTACATTGTTAGATATATTCCTCCATCATAAGAGACGAAATCCCCACCTCATTGAGTACACGACTAGCGAGGCACCGTAATATCACACTTCTACAGCTACTACACCTGAACGGCACAATGAAGACACTATAAATTACATCGAGCAACATCAAGAAAAACAAGTCGATTCACATCTACTATGAGTAAGTCTTAAAAAATAGCATAAAGGTACAATTGTATCCGGATGAGACTAACTGGCGACTGCATAATCGTACAATCTACACGCACTCAGCGTATTTAATCATTCATTCCTCGACACCAACAATCTAACACATGCGTACGCACATACAGTCAAACAAACACACACTAAACACACAAGAAAAACTTCAACGATTTATAGACACCAGACACCATAAGATTAAAGACACAGCTCTATTACAGGCATAGAGTATCTATTGCAATTCAGGCTGTGAACCCACCGGTACAGTTCTTCACACTAAGTGCACCTAACCACATAGACTTACAAACAAACATACACAAACATACTCACAAACACGAAAACATACGAACACAATGACACACTCACATATATATATATACACATAGATATGTGCTCGCCTTGCCACACGCCAGTACACACATACTCTCAGACTTACACACCCACACCCACACACCCACACACACACATACCACACATACTAACTTACACACACATTATTATATATATATATATAATTAATATATATATATATATATATGTGTGTGTGTGTGTGTGTGTGTGTGTGTGTATATATATAAGAAGACATTCAGCACCCGACTGCCCATACACGCACTTACACGTACACACATACACGGACGCATACACATAAACACGTACGGATGCACATACACATACGCGTGTACACACACACACACACACACACACTCAGAGAGAAGCGTAATGAAAAACTAAGGTAACAATATAAAGTAGACATTAAAGGAGGAACAAAACAAAGAAAAATTTGAAAGAAAAATAAATAAATAAAGTTCCTTTCATTCTTTTTTTCAGGTGAGAGGAAGCAACTGTTATTTGGAGGAATTACTCTGTATGAGTGCGCGTGTGTCTCTGATCTGCTTTTTGTGTACGTGTGTTCGACCGCCGTTTTCTTTAGAGTTCCTGCTAACATAACCAAATTGGGTTAACAATTAAATTGATGATAAAGAAAGTTTATTTCTTTTTTAAATAAAGAATACAAATCTGTCGCATGCAATTAAATTATAAGTGCACGAAGCAAAGCAACAAGTATATATATTTTTAAATTCATATATAAGAATTGAGTTTTCCATTTAGAATGAGATTATATTTGATATTTTTCTTCTAGCGGAAATGTCTACCGAAATCAAAATTACTTATCTTACATATATTACATCAATTTTTTCTTTCGTTCTTTCTTTCTTTCTTTCTTTCTTTCTTCTTCTTCTTCTTCTTCTTCTTCTTCTTCTTCTTCTTCTTCTTCTTCTTCTTCTTTATTATTATTATTATTATTATTATTATTATTATTATTATTATTATTATTATTATTATTTAACTTCTCACGATGGTGGTCTTTCTCTGGAATCTGAGTGACCGCAAGTGTTCTCAGGTTTCAGGACTCTTCTAAGTATACTAACCGATCTTAAAAGTGCTGTTTTCGATTCTTCCTCTTATTTCCAGTTCCTCCAGGCTCTTTTCCAAACACTTCGGGGTCGTTCTAAGGGCACCAATTACAATGAGTAAGACCCTCACTCATGTTCTACCGTTTTTTCAGTTCTCTGGCAAGGTCCAAGTATTTGTCAACTTTTCGTTTTCTTTCATTTTTACTCATGGTCTGCCGCGACGGCAAAATCCACGATACAAGTTCTTTCTTATTAATTAACACTAACTCTGGTTTCCTAGCCAGGATTAAGTCACCCGTTTGTATCTCAAAGTTCCAGAGAATTTTATGGGTCTCATTCTCTTGACACGTTCCCATTTATGCATTTACAATTTAATTTCTTGCACAATTCCCAGTGGATTACCTTTCCAACCCAAACGTGCTTAGTTTTATACTCCCTTTGTGCTAGTTTGCTACATTCTCTTAGTATATGATTAACCGTTTCAACTTTGTCTCCACACATGCTACACTTTCTATTTTGTTGCATATTTTCTATTCATGCTTTTATATGGTTTGTTCTTATGTCATTGTCTTGTGCTGCAATTATAAGGGATTCAGTTTCTCTCTTGAAGTTTTCTTTCTTAGCTGTGTCCATGTCTTCTCATGTGCGATCTGTCCAGTTTGTCGCTTATTATTATTAGGTTCCCCCCTGCCATAGTCGGTGGTTCACTGGAGGCTGAGTGACAGCAAGTCTCATCTGGTCTCCGGGAATCTTTATTATTTGCGAGATTTTTAAAGCCAGTTTTAATTGGCGATCTTCCATTGGTGTCTGAGTGACAGCAATTTTTTCTATTTGATAGATTTTCGTTGAAAATGCATTCTATTTTAAATCTACGGCCTCTTGAAAAAGAGTACTTCCGTTTTTTCGTAACTAATGATATATGTATGAATTCTGAGATATAATAAAACGCTACTAAACCTACAACCAATGTATACACAGATGCATCCTTTATCATAAGTGCAGGAATCAAATTTTAGTTTCTAAACCAGTTGTTATGGACAACTAGGCTTTCCAGAAGGAAAAGGGACGTGAATTTGAATCTAACTTAGACTTAAGCTGTTTCTCACTGGGAAATGTCACCGTGAATAAGTAGCGATAATAAATCACATAATATTAGAATATAAAAGAAAATAATAGTCAAAATTGATGATAACAACGATAGGAGAGTGCACCGTTTCATAAGAAAATTAAACAAAAAGAAAATTATATACATATATATTGCTGTATGTGTATGTGTAGGCATATATGTATGCATGAGTATAGATATGTGTGTCTGAGTACATATAATTATATATATATATATATATATAATATATATATAATATATATATTGTATATGTGTATGTGCGTATGTGTTATATATTCAGTGTGGCATCTAAATAATAAATAATATAACTAGATTCGCAGACATTTGATATATTATATATATATATATATATATATATATATATAATATATATAATATATAAATATATATATATAATATAATATATGCAAACAAACCGGTATAACCAAATATGCACGTACTTAACCACCAAACCCACAATCCAAATACCACATGTACTAACAGTAAAATCCAACCCCCAACAACTCACATGCGACAGTGCAAATATCATTTATTACATATACTGCACAAAATGCAAAAATAGTGGGTACTATTCATCAACACTTTTTAGACTACATCTAAATAACCACAAATCAACCATAAAACTCAAATCACCACACAGTAAAATCGCACATCACTTTAGCACCCCATCACACAATCTAGATAAGCTTAGATGTGTCTCGATCAAACATGGTTTTCCATCCACTCAATCAAGAAAACTAGCTGAACTAAAATGGATGGTTAGATAAAACACCCACACCAAAGATGTCAACACTGATACAGGAACACTAAAAGCTTACAAATATTTCCAAAATACCCCCACCACCAT
>CM042139.1:124692980-124867980 GCA_023376005.1 Doryteuthis pealeii
GTGTGGAGACAAGGACGCAAGAGTAAAAGGCAAGGAACTACAGGGTAGGAAAGGTGATCCACTGGGAATTGCGCAAGAAGTTCAATTTCACCATGCTACTAAATGATATACGCACAAACTAAAATCTATCCTAGAAAATAAGACGCATACATTTCTTATGGAATTTGAAATACCGACGGACCACCATATCCTGGCTATGAGACCAGACCCTATGTTCATTAACCAGGAGAAAACTTGTTATCTTGTGGATTTTACCATCCTGGCGGTTCATAGAGGGAAGATGAAACAAAACGAAAAGATAGACAAGTACATGGACAAGGCCAGAGTGTTGAAAAAACAGTGAAACATGAAGGTAAAGGCCGTGCCAATTGTAATTAGGGTCTAGTGAACGGTCCCAAAGAGTTTGGAAAAGGGTCTGGAGGAATTGGAAATCAGAGGAACAATCGAGACCATCCAAACAACAGCATTGTTAAGATCAGCTAGAATTCTCAGTAGAGTCCTGGAGACCTGAGGAGACTTTCTATCACTAAGCCTTCAATGAATCACCAGCATAGGTGGGTGTGAAAAACTCTCATAGATATTTGAAACAAAATGAAAATCTAGAAGCCCTCATACAAACCATTAGAATCTACAGTCAGGATATAGGAATGGAAACTGAGATTGAAAAAAATGGGCAGGGAAATGATAGAGCTACTATTTAACTTATTGATGGGGGTTGATATTAGTTAGGAAGGGAATGTAATAACGCCACTGGAGTTTGAACCCACTTACTACGATGGTGCAGGCCAGTACGTTAGCAAATAGGCCGTGTGGACTCCCCACAAGAAGAAGAAGAAGAAGAAGAAGAAGAAGAAGAAGAAGAAGAAGAAGAAGAAGAAGAATACGACTATTAACATGAATTACAAGGAAAGGGACTGGACAATTTTAAAAGGAAATGTAGTTTACAAAACCGCTCAAGGAAGAACTAACTACTAATACTCAAATGAATGTGGCTTGATTTTTATGACGCAGGTCGATACTTCACTAAAATCCGAATTTTGGTTGAAACAGGTAGCTTAGCCAAAGGAAAAAGTCAACACAGATTCCTTGATGCTAAATACAATCATAATCGTTGTTTCTTTTATGGGAAAGGGCGTCTTTTGGGTCTTCATGTGTTATGCGTGTCTATCATTCGCTTATAGCGACGTTTCTTTTATTGTTATTTGTATATCTCTTTGAAGGATTCCAAGCAACTGATTTTTATGGGCAACTGGAGTGCCATCCTGGACCACAAATAAGATAGGACCAGGAAAATATCAGAATCTGGGGCCCTTACGTACTTAAACTTTGATTACATTGATAGTTATCAAATTTATCTGCCGAAGCTGGAGAGATAAACATTTGGTCTTTTACACAGGACTTTAGCTGCCTGATCACGTTAAAAAGGTGATCTGGGCTTTCTAGTTCATTTCATAATATATATTTAGGCAATACTAGCAGAGCTACCAGGCGTTGCCCGGGTATTTAGAGATTAAAAATAAATATATAAATAACATTTTTTTAAAGTATGTGTGTTATTATCTGTTATGCTTTATATATACATTTTTAATTCTTAAAATTATTTTATCTTCCTTCACGAATGTATTTTTCTTTTATTCGACTTTTGTTTGCTTTTTATTATGTTTTTATCCTCAATTAATTTGTTTTATTTTTTAATCATTTTTTTAAATTAATGTTTTGATATATTGTTTTACATTGTTTTACACCCTCATTATAATTTCATTCAGCTTTTCTCATGGAAGATTTTAAGCAGCTCTCGGACAAAAATAGGGTGTATATTTTAACTTTGGATTTGTTGGAGACTAATGTTCCTTTATAAAATGACCTGCGTTCGGTCGTACAATCAAACGTACAAATATAATATTATATATATAATATATAATATTATATATATGTATTAGAGTCCCATTTATGGGTCATATAGATCATTTCATTCGATTGGAATACTTCCAGAACATTGTGTGTATTAAGAATAATCACTTGGAACTATGATTGTTTACTAAGGATTATTATCAGTTACTTGAAACCATATAGCTGTATATAAACAAATGAGTATTATTAAATAAAAATAATTACATGAAATTGTTAGTATTATTTAGGAATACTTGAAACCATGAAAATTATTTGTATTAGATGGGAATACATATCATATTACTGTTGGCAAAATATCTTTAGAAACAAGTACACAAAAAATGTAAATATGAATATACAATAAACGTTGTCCACTAATGTCAAGTTATAAAATAAACCAAGATGGGTTGATATACCGTTAAAATCAATGGATCAATCAATCAATCAATCAACAAGCAAATGTCACACTGGACATTTCCTCAAAGCACATTAGTTTTTGTAATTCAAACCAATAGAAAGTAAATATATTTTGTTGAAACCGGGGAAGTTTATTTTTATCTGAATCAAAGTCATACAATCATGGAAATCTATAAGTCTGTAGACCAGCGCATTTACTAGATGGATTCTTTTATCTGTATTTGTCTCTATCTAACATTCACCGGTTTAGTTCAATTGCTAGTGCATCTCAATAGGGATAATTAGGTTTGATATCGATCCTGGCCAACTCAGTGCATGAGTGGCGCATCTAGGTAATTGGAACTGTGCGGTAAAGCATCTGCTACACCTCAGCAATATATCTGGTCGAGCGCTTGCGAAAAGGGGAGATACTCCCTTGACTTCGGGCTTATACCAACAATAGGCCACTCCGCCGAGTTTACTTTATTATGTGATTACTATTCACTTCTAACTCATGTGAATTTAATAGAAGTGCATTATCGAGAAAAGTAGTATTTATTGTTTAAACTAAATGTACTTTTAATCATTAAAATACTGATTTATTGATATAAATATGCAAGCGCTCGTTGCGTAAAGTTCATTGTTGACGGAAGAGGCCCGTCTATCCAAGTTAAAATTTTGAATGAGGAGTTTGCATTTCATATAGCGCTAATAATTTAGAGAAAGGTATGCATCCAACTATCTTCCCTTCGGCTATGAGTAAACACTTGGATAGACTGGTCTTTTTTAACATGCTATGGCAATCAGTTTAGCAGAGTGAAAAATCTGAATTCAAACCAGTTGTAGAACGAGAGATAGATGGGCTCCAGATTATTCTATCCCTAGAAACGATACATGTTTATCGTCCCCACAATAGCTTATGGGACCAGTGAAATAAATGCTTATTCTGCAGTTTGTGTTACAAACGGCTTGCATTAGTTGTTTTATAAAATCCATTGCTGATACCATTACACAGAGGATATAACATATTCCTTACAGCACTTTTAAATATGAATATATTCTAGCAAACTCCCCCAATCATGGAATGGCATCTCGCCAAGGGAAATAAATTAGGAAAAAAAATGAAATTCAAAGATATCTTTGAAATGGAATTCGATTTCAGTAAGAGTAACACAGTTTTTTCCTCATAGTTTTTCCTTGGTGATAAACGGCAAAGTTCGTTAAGAGCAAAATTTTAAAGAAGATGGAGGTGGAGAAGAAGAAGAAGAAAAGCAAAACAATTACAAACTGTCTTTTAACCTTTTCCAAAGATGTCGCCGTCTTTGTTTTTTTGATGCCAAGTTCTGTCTACCCAAATTCTTTCTTCTGACGAGCCTCTATTTCTGATGGAATGCTGATTCTTTTTTGTGCCAAACAACGTTGCCAAAACAGAAACAAATATCAATATTAACAAGAATGTATATTTGACGAACTTTCCAGTCGAGCTCAAAAAACTGATCTGTTTTCTTGTTTTGTGATTCTAAAACTGTCGTTGTGTGAAAGATGTGTCAGAAAACTGATAATAATTTCGTAGAGAATGCATGGGTTAAGCAGGGAGATTTGAAGCAATTGAAACCACCACCACACACAAAAAAAAAACGCCTTAACATTCTTAGTAATTATCTACATGTTCTGGCTTTTAGTTTCATCGCTTATTTCTTTTTCTTTATCTAACTTAGTTTTGTTTAGCCTTCTGTTCTTTTATAATTATCATTGAAACAAAGTACACAAACATTGATATCATGCATTTATTGTACGTTATACTAATTCATATTTCATTGTGAATTACAATTGATTGTCATTTGGTGCAATATATGCATTCACTGACACACTCACGCACAAAAACAAATACACACACGTAGAAAACACACACACAAACATGCACACACACACACACACACAAAACATGCACACACACACACACACACACACACACACACACACACACACACAAACATGACACACACACATCAGTGTTTTTCTTAATTTTCACCCTATCAAACCTTTTCAGGTTTTAATGCTAAATGAGATCATTTTCTTGATGTAACTGGCATTGCTTAAATAACACACATCTGAGTACAGAACTCTCTCTCTCTCTCTCGCCCTCTCCCTCTCTCTCTCAAACACACACACACACACACACACACACACACACACACACACACACACACACATATATATATATATATATATATATATATATATATATATAATTTAAACAGGTTTGCTTGAATAACACGTAATATTTCAATGAGGATTTACTGTATTCTGTCACTGTAGGTGTTTGCAATATCCTACAGCAGCATGCATTCTTTTCTAATTTGAAGCAATTTTGTCCTTTCATTTGCGAGGGTCCTTAGCTATCTCAGTTGCTGTAAGATAAGGGTCCCCGGTAATGAATTTTTTGGGTCAGCTCACGGCTTAAAGACGCAAGTTTCTGCAGTGGCGGTCGTACTCGGTAATTCTTCTTACCCTATTACAGCAAATTCCAGGGATCTATATATTATATCACATAAATAAGAGCACCCCTAAGAACATACTTTGTTTTTAGAAAAAAATCAGTTTTTTAATAAATTAAAACACAAGATGTCATGGATATGATGTTAAACTGCATATAATGGTGGAGTTCTAGTTTTGAAGCTCTGGAGACTGTGGAGAACACCTTCGTCGCCATTACTCCCAGTTCCACTCTGCCTGGAATGGCTGTACCTGTTACGGTTCCATCTATAGTGCAAAAAATGGGTTTAAGAATTGAGTTAAAATAAATCTGAATACCCATCAAGAATGAATAAAAGAAAACCTCTTCGACATAAAATCCAATCAATCAACCAAACATAGCAGGATTTTGTTACTTCTATTGAAAATGTTTGCAGTCCAAACTGATATTAATAGCCATTATTTATGACCAAATATTCCATACATTAAACTGTTACCATTATATAAAATTGTTACTTATTGGCTAACGGGCTCGAAAGCGTGTTCGAACTTCAATCGCGCTATAACGTCACTTTTGGGCTAATACCCGTGGGAAAGATATGAACCCCATCCCCGCCAAGTATGGGTTAAATAGTACCACTACTGTTCCACTACAATGGTAGCATTGGCATCAAATAACGCATAAAGGTTGATATGCCATTGAATAAAGAAGCAAAACCAAACCAAACATATGAATATGTCAGTCCATAAATAAGTTCTCCTTTTATATATATTTAAGAAATTTATTTTTTGGCGACTGGAATATTGTAATTTCATTTTTAATCTTAGTTTTTTTTATACAATAGAGTTTGGTAATAAATAATACTTAATAACGTCCACTTTTGTGATTTTTCCTATGTTTCGTTGAGAAGAATGTTATTTCTTTTATTAATGTGTATAAGGTGTATTTATGTATGAACGATACTGTATGCTCTCTTGTTTTTTTCTCATTTTGATGCAATTTTTGTGTGTATTGATCTCGTCTTACACCTCCCTTCCTCACTGTCTCTTTCTCTCTCTCTCTCTCTCTCTCTCTCTATATATATATAATATATATATATATATATATATATATATAAAGAGAGAGATAGAGATATAGAGATGGAGAGATCACATTAATGACATTGATTGCTATATTTATAAGCGAAGAGCGGTCAATACCATTAATAAATCATGTATATCTACTTAGGGAAGGACAAACTTAAGCTGAACGGCGCTTGGTAACTGTCAATTTCTCATCTATGCGATTTTCAAACCGAGTTAATTAGTTGTGTTCGTATTTAAGTATTTAAGGACGAATACGAACACAAATAATTCACTTGGTTTGAAAATCGCCTAGCTGAGAAACTAACAGTTACCATGCACCGATAAATAGTATGTCTTCGTTACAATAAATTAGATATACATCCTCTATAATGATAATGAGCACTCTTGACTTATAAATATAGCAACATATATTATCAATGTTAACATCTTTCTATCTAGATAGTTAGATAGTTATATATCGTTAGTTCAATATTTGATATTAATATCAAGCATAAGTGATATCCTCTGTCGCACACACCCATACACTCTGTCACTGTATATCTTTTTATGTCCCTCCCCTTTCTCTCTTTTTTTTCTCTCTTTCTATCTCTCTCTCTCTCTCTCTCCCTCTCTCTCTCTCACACACACACACACACACACACACACACACACACACACACACATATATATATATATATATATATATATATATATACATAACCTCAGTGAACACAAACTAAATAACTATTGAATTTCAGGCTATGCAGCAATCTTCATACTATGAAATATAATTGACAGTATCCCCACAATTCCCGCTTATAAATACGAGGATAATTCCAAAGGTTAGGTCTTCATAATATGTAGAAATAACATAAACGTTTATTGTTCATTGTCAATGATGTTTACCCCATTTTAAAGTTCTAATAAGTATCTATTCCTACATAATTGCCATTTCGGTCGATGCATTTTGTAGGAGCTCTGGCAGTTTTTGTAAGTACATGTCATAACAGCTCACCACCATATCTTTGGGGAAGCATTGATAATCTTTTTCGTTACAAACTGCCAACACCACCAGCTGACGTTTTCGATATCCATGCACGACTCGCTATACACCTCAGATGCATTTACAGCAAATACAACAGTATTGCCAATAACCACACAAGCAGTTTCCTTGCATCCCTAGCGCTTTGATGACCTTAGTTTTGATTACCCACTCACACACCCATATATATATATATATATATATATATATATATATATCAATGAATGTTTATGAAATGGAGCTCAGTAAAAAATAACTGTAAGTATTTACCCAACACATTCGCCACGGGCTGGATATGGCACATGAACGCAAGTATAGGGCATCTAGTGGGGATCGAACTCGCTATCAAGTAGTAATCTGCGAGATTGCTAACCAGTACCCCAGGAGTGGACGCCCGAGAAAAATAATTGTATGATCGACGAAGCGGTGACGAAGTTTTACAAAAAGGAGTCGCTGGAATTGGATAAATATATTAATGTTAAGGAAAAGATCATAACAGCTAAGCTTGAGGTGGACAATAGTTAATCATATTGCCTTAAAGCCATCGTTAGTTATTCTTACAGGCCAAGATGGTGACTTCATCGCTAAACTTTCCTCCAGACCTTTGAATGCAAAAAAAAATGTAATATAAGAAAGATAGGAAAACGATAATTGAGATAACTTGTGCAGCGCTAAGAGAAATCTTATAAATAAACCAGTCCAATGATAAGAAAGATGCTATCAGTTTGTTGGATAGGATCGCTGACAAGAGATGTGTGTGTTTGTCCAATTCAATAGAAAACATTTCTATTTTTCTGTTAACGATGTGACCCTAGATAAAGCAGTAAATATTGCATAAATGTATCAGAAGGCAATGTGGGGGTTATTAAACACTGTCATCAATTGATAATGCTCAACGTAGAAGCCGTTTGAATTAAAAGAAAATAATGAGGGTGTAGCTTTAACGAGATAAGTTTGACGGATTATATTATAAGAGTAAATAGTAATTTGTTTGCTATTGAAATTAGTGAATTGTTGAAGAAGAGTAAAATGTGATTATACTGAAATAATTATTTGGTGGTCCCCAGAAGATTTAATGGTAGAAAGATGGATTTCAGCTTTAAAATAACTAGTAAGTGGAATTGTACAGTTGGTTAAACATTAGAATCAAACCTAATCTGAAGATTGTTAGGTTTAGTGATGTTATATTTAATTTGAAAAATGAGGTGTTCTAACAAGGAAAATATGACTACACAGAAATGATGGTTTAATGCACCCTATAATATGTAATGGTAAAAATCTTAAAAATGATGTGTTTTAACAGTATGAAAAGGAAAATATGACCACAGAAATTATGGTTTCATACTTTTAAGAAGAGGTAGTAGTAAAAAAATCAAATTGATCATGAAAATACCCTGGAAGATTAATTAAAATTTGATTAAAAACGATGTTCAACATTGGCGTCGAGACCAATTTAAAGAAGGTTCATTTTTATGACGTTATACGTAATATACCACCATTCAAATATAATGTGGTGATTCTGCTATTATTAGACAACATTCTTACAACATAAACACCATGATAGATACATTTAAAAATTTCAACGGAGAAAACATTTTGTCATTCCGGAAAGAAATAGGATTATACCAATAATATGATTGCGAAAATAACTATGAATTACGAAAGATATTTGGGTAATTTTGGTAGGATTTATATATAAATTGTGCAGTAGAAAGACAAACAGTATTTAAGAGGTTAGGAAATTCTAACTTTTATAAAAGTTAAAATTTAAAGTGACTGAATAAATGAATGAAAGTAAACTTATTTTATTAATAGATACGGCTTTCTTTGACATCGCCACTGGAGTCCTACAAGGAGATACATTAGCACCATATATATTTGTAACATGCCTAGACTGTGTACTGCGAACATCATTAGATACCATAAAGGAATATGGTTTCTCACTAAAAAAGGCAAGAAACAGGCGATATCCCGCACAAAGAGTTACAGATGCAGATGTATGCTGATGACCTCGCACTTCTTGCAGATACACCGGTACAGGCTGTGTCACTACTATATAGCTTGGAGGAAGCAGCAAAGAACATTGGCCTCTATGTGAACTCTGATCAAACTGAGTTCATGAGTTTCAAAAAAAAGGAAACATCTCAACACTTGACAGTAAACCTCTTAAACCAGTAGAACAATTTTCATACCTAGGTAGTAATATCTCATCCACAGAAAGCGATGTTTATACAGGAATAGAAAAGGCATGGTTGGCCACAAACCAACTATCAGTCATATGGAAATCCGATCTCACTGACAAGCTAAAGCGACAATTCTTCCAGGTTGTAGTCATATCTGTACTGCTGTATGGCTGCACCACTTGGACCCTAACGAAGCGCCTTGAGAATAAGCTAGATGGGAGTTGCACAAAAATGCTGCGTGCAGTCTTGAACAAGTCGTGGAAACAGCAACCCACAAGGGAGCAGCTGTATGGCCAACTGTCCCCCATCTCACAAATTATCCGAGTGAGACGGACTAGGTATGCAGGACACTGCTGGAGAAGCAAAGACGAGATCACAAGCGACGTTTTCCTGTGGAAGCCAACGCATGGGCATGCTAATGTGGGCCGCCCAGCAAGGACCTACATTGACCAACTATGTGAGGATGCTGGTTGCTGCGCAGAAGAACTCCCAGGGGCGATGAGTGATAGGGAAGGTTGGCGAGAGAGCGTCATGGATATCCGTGCTACCTGCGCGACTTGATGATGATGATGTATTATGAAATTACAAATAATCAATTCTGGCTTAAATAGCTATTCTTGATAACTGTTTGTTAACTCATAAATAGGGGCTAAAATTAGAAATGAGGAGCAGCAGTTTCTTTACTGAGCTTTTTGATCCTGTACGTTGACCCGTTTTAGGTTCCTGCGCCCAGCATCTTGTGAGCTATGCCATTGGTCTATTTTGGGTTCATCCGCCGTGTTTCACATCCACCACGTTGCTAACCATAGTCTCGTAGATTACACGCTCTTATGTCATGTGAAATGCTGCATGGAATTGTTGACTAATAGCAATTTAAAAAGGTGGAGGGCACATTGAAATTGTAAGTTTTAAGTTAGTTAAAATCCACGTGTTCTTTCCCATATTAATATTGAGCAATCATCATTAAGTCTAGTTATTTTTCGTCTGCAATTCTTTTTCTTTTCCCTTTTGCTTCACTATCTTCTAAACACAAAATATACTCTTCCTATGCTAAAATAGACATTAATAACGAAAGCGATTTTAAAGAACGTAACTTTATAGGGCATATTTTGGGGATATTTTGCGTTTGGCAAACTCCTGGATAGGGATTCCGACTCGGTAATAAATTTTGTTTGCTAGAAAATGGATAGTAGACTTGTTAGAAGAATTAAAAGGAAAAATGTTTAAAAATTACAAAACAATATGGATTCAGTTATTTTCAACAATTTTTTTATATATATACATGTATATATATATATTATATATATATATATATATATATATATATATATATATATATATATATATTGAAATATTTCAGTAATTCTTATCTATCTTTCTATCTATCAATCTATGTTCTATCTTTCTATCCAATACACTGGTTCTGATGTGAAATCTCTCCTTTTTCTAACATTTAATCTAAAATCCATATACCAAAATTCAAAACTAATAGGAATAAAAAAATGAAATTCCATTAGCGTCCAAAGGAATTCGGATTCATACATACTAAGTTTACAATACAATAGCGAACCTGTCTAAGATACAGCCGAAGAAATTTCAATTCTTTTTACCTATTATATATCAAATAAATCAAGGACATATATAAATATATCCCAGGAAAAATTATGTATTTTTTTCTTTTATATAGAAAATTATTATCTGATATTGAAATATTATCTTTTGAAATTTCAGTCATGCATTAAAAAAAAAAATTCCTTATTGGATACATTATTAGGGATTGTGTAAAATCCACTTTTAAAGAATCGAATAAAATATTAGATTAAGCTATAGGTTAAATAGAACCACTACTGTTTTTAAACAGAATGGATTTGGCATTAAATAACCCATGAAGGTTGATATGATATTAAACAAAGAAACCAAACTAAAAAATACAACTAAGACGACATAAATTCCCAAATACGGTTGTAAAATTTAAGTCGGTGGAGTGGCCTATTGTCGGTATCAACCGAACCGCGAGAGATTCTATCTTCTTTTCGCTAAAGACCATAGCTAATTTTTCTAAGGTGAGTGCCACACCTACTCTTTGAGATGCTGCTTTGTCGCATAGATCAAATTATCCAAGCTGTGTTACTCATGTGCTGATTTCACGGGGGTCAATATGGAAGCCGTAAACTTGAAACAGTGCATAAGTCAACAATTGTGAGAAAATACACTTTTTATTTCTTTCATTTGGTTTCTAGAAGCAAGACTCATTAGACCCCCCCCCAAAAAAAAAACCCAAACAATACTGAAAAGAACAGACTTGGAATTGTTTTCTAATACTATACTAATTATACACCTAATAAAATTAACTTGTTTATTTGTACTGTGATAATTGTGATATTATTATTATTGGAAATATAGCAAAGACTGCATTTAAATGATTAATGAAATCATTAGGATAGAACACATCATTAATATATGATATTGACATTTATTCATGAGTACATTGTTATATTGACTTACGAATGCCTCAGCTTGCGATTTTTCTGAGTTATGAGATGTTACGTGGTTGAATTTTTGCTCTGTGTTGTGAGCTAAAAGTTGTGGTATGAAAGAGCTTCAGATATGCTTATGTTAATAAGTTTACTAAAAACTTAAGTTTCCACATTTATTACGTCGAAGAAAAATATTATTTATAAAAAATAGACATTAAAACATATTAAAGCATGCAATTTATCATATTCTATTTCATTATGTTTTTATAAAATAGTGCTATTCTTATTTAACACAACTTAACAAAAATGGGGTGTTTTTGGACGGCTGGAATGGATTAAGGGCATTTCACTTTATTTCAATGGGGAAAATTGATTTGATATAGGAGGAAATTGAATTAGGTGTGAAACAAATTAAACTCCTAAGTCAAGGTACCACTGTCTTTTATAACGTTAGAATTATAGTAAAATAGACATTTTGCAATCACACGCAAAAAAAAAACAAAAACACCTATGTAATCTAAATCCACAACTAAACTAATCAAAAGGATGAATACGTATTAAGTAGCGGAAGCAAATAATACGTGACATTTTTGTATGCTTGATAATATAGGAAATAAAATCAATGAATCAGCGGACAAAGAAAACATGACACCAACAGTCTATATGTTAAAAAAAAGAAGAAAGAGCACACATCAGCGTTAAATATGACCATTCTGCAAAATATGAAAAACAAAGCTGAAGAAATAGCTTGAAAACTGTTAGAAGTGTAAATAAGACAATAAGGAACGGGGGCACCCTTTTAGCGGAGTTGCTAATGTGCTACACTGCAACATCATAGTAGGCGAGTTCGAGCTCCAGTGTCGCTATTGCGTTCACTTTCGGACATAACCTAGGGAAATGTATGAATCCCCTAGCTATGAGTTAAATAGTACCACTAAATAATATTAAATAGCTCACGAAGATTGATATACCATAAAACAAATAAACCAAACCAGAGCAAACGAGAAGGCAAGTAAAATTTTAAAAGAAACTCTTTATTTAGAGTACTACCATAAGACCTGTAGGGGATGGTAGATCAAGCATATCTTGTTAATAAAATTCTTATCGTGTTTTGCATGTGTCTGTAATCTAGTAAAAATGGCACATCATAGCGCGATTTATAATACAATATATATTGCATATAAATAAAATCGGAGGTTTTCGTCGTACAATGGTTATCTTCATAGAAAATGAAGACGTTGAACAAAGTTCAAATCCTGGACGAGGCTGTTTATATTTCACACTTTACTAATACCCCTGGAGAAGTTATGAATCCAAATATTCTTCCTCTAGTTATGGGAAAATTGCCTCATTAACCTTGGTATAGCAGCCGCTTTCGGAGAAGTAAAACTCTGAATTCAAACCTGTTCAGTTCCGCTTAAAAATTAATCTCGGGTGTATGTGTGTATGCGTGTGGGTGGGGTTAAATATATACATACTATGTACATACAATGATATACTCCTATACACGAGCTAAAGAAGTAAGCAAAAATTAGAAATTGTTTTTTTTAATAACAGAAATTCAAAACTATTTTTTAATATTGAAATATTTTTTTTCACATTGTTCATTGACCCAGGGAAATTGGATCTGTGGTTTGAATTATCAAAATATTTTAGTTATACAGAAGAGGATATTATGTAATTTATTGTTTTATTTTCCTGGTCATTTTTATATTATATTCCGAAACCATATGGAGATGGGTACGTAGCTGCGCAGACTCTAAAAAAATAATGTTTAGACAATATAACTTTAAAAATGAAGCTACTATCGATTTTCGTGAAACATGGAATTATGAAAGTGCAAAGCGCTCCATACTCCCACAATTTTGCTCTGTGTTATTTTTAAAATTAGGCTTTACTACTCTGAAAATGCATATAAAGGCTAATAATTGAGGGCGTTAAGAAAATAGGACAACAGGTCTTCACACCGTATCAAAGAGGTACTTTGACGAATGAAAAAGTCGCTGAATTCAAAAGGAAATCTCTGTAAAATGCAATGACCTTTCTTGTTCATTTCTACCCTGATATATATATATATATATATATATATATATATATATATATATATATATATATATACTAAGCCTTCTCCAGGAGCAAGATGTGGGAAAAGGACATTTTTAAGTGTAGTTTAACAGGTTTGAATTCAGTTTTCATTCTGCTAGTCTGGTTGATTTACCAAGGTTCAAGTGCCCAGCTGGAGGGAGCATAGTTGAATGCATAACTTTCCTAAGGGTATTAGCGCTATATGAAATGCAAACAGCCTCGTCGAGGATTTAAACTCATCTTGCTGTTTGTATTTACCACCAGAGTAACCATTACACCACGCGCCTCCTATCTTCAAGAATATAGCTTTGGACGCAATATGTTGAATAGCCATCTTGTCTCTTCGGTCGCAATATGTTGAATAGCCATCTTGTCTCTTCGGCCGCAATATGTTGAATAGCCATCTTGTCTCTTCGACCGGTGGTCAGTTCTGGCTGTTCCTTCTTTCATTGCCACTCCATGCTATTCTATGTACTTTGCTGACTGCTCTAACTTCTCTCTGATGGGATGAATAAATAATAATATATTTTATGTACACATTCTTTATTATTTTAGACATATTACACATGACTGACCCGTACGAAAGACAGGAGTTGGAATTTGGACCATAGATGGAATTTAGTGGTGGGGATTTCGACTGCTCTGGGCTCTCTGATTCAAATTTTAAATCTAAGTTCAACATACATTAGTCACCTGGCTTTACAGTCCTCCAATAACGGCTAAGCTTTCAAAATGCCCTTAAAGTTTACTGTCTGTCAATAACACTTAGTTGGTTTCAGGTAAGGTTTCTCAGTGGGACGATTTAATTATTTTGGTCTGATTCCAACCAAACTTTCAGGAATCGTTTGTGATGCTGGTAAAGTTCTTAAGATATATTGTGAGATCAGTTCAGACTGGTTTTTAGGTGGGATCTAAGCCTTACATGTTATATCTTACTGTTACGATTTTTGTCGCATTTTTAGGCTGCAGGTGAGGGCAGTGGAAATCCCTTGTGTTTCTTAGTGAAGAATCGTTGGTTGTTCCTTAGTGTTAGGTAGAATCAATTGGTTGTTCATTTGTGTTCCTTAGTGTTGGCTAGAATCCTTTGGGTGTTCCTCAGTGTTCCTTAGTGTTATGTAGAATCCTTTAATTGAGCAGATTCCTTGGCTGTAGATCAGTTCGTCCGTGTCGAATACGTGCAAATGAACAGCTTTCAAGATCAGCGATTAAATACTAACCACGTATTCGAGTTTTTGATTCGCTGGCTTTAATCCACTCAGAGTCTATAAGTTTAAGTGGTGGGCTTCAGCACACCTTATATTACAAAAGACTCCAACATTTACTGCCGCTTGCTGTCAAAGGGTGTACATCTCACAGTGCTTACCCGCTCTTTGTAAATAGTATCTCTCTCCCTCCCTATATACACTAATGTATTTAACCTACACCTCTACACGAGCAGGATGCGACACAAGGCCAGTCTTTAAGCATAGCTGAAAGGAGAGTAGTTGAATTCATACATTTCCTAAGGATATTATTGCCATAACTCCCTACATGAAATTTGAACCTTTTCCAGAAAGGTGTCAAACCTCTTAAAGGGGATTTATTCCCCTCAACAATCCCCTGGTCTGAAAACGGCTTAGACGCCTGACTTTAATTTTCCAATGCTTTCTTTCTTCTATTTGTTCGGTTGATTCAAATGAATTTCAGTTGACCCATATCCCTGTGTTCTCAACTTTCCAAGACAACTGATACCACCATCTTGAATCCCTAGACATGATTCCGTGATAATTCATATGTAAATAATTCTATTATCTATGACAACATCTATTCTAACTTAGAGGTAATGCTAAATATTAAAGAAAAACAGTCAATCTATTATATAACGGATATGATTTGATTACATCTCGTATGATATGAAGGAATGAAATGGACGAATCTAGTAATTATCAATGGATGAGTTAGGATAGATATGTAGATAGAGAGATATATAAATTGATAGATATGGATAGACTGCAGGCGGAGACAGAAGCAATTCAACATACAGATCGATATAGAAAGGAATAGAGAAGGAATAAAAAGGACGAATCTAGTAATTATCAATGGATGAGTTAGGATAGATATGTAGATAGAGAGATATATAAATTGATAGATATGGATAGACTGCAGGCGGAGACAGAAGCAATTCAACATACAGATCGATATAGAAAGGAAGAGAGAAGGAATAAAAAGGACGAATCTAGTAATTATCAATGGATGAGTTAGGATAGATATGTAGATAGAGAGATATATAAATTGATAGATATGGATAGACTGCAGGCGGAGACAGAAGCAATTCAACATACAGATCGATATAGAAAGGAATAGAGAAGGAATAAAAAGGACGAATCTAGTAATTATCAATGGATGAGTTAGGATAGATATGTAGATAGAGAGATATATAAATTGATAGATATGGATAGACTGCAGGCGGAGACAGAAGCAATTCAACATACAGATCGATATAGAAAGGAGAGAGAAGGAATAAAAAGGACGAATCTAGTAATTATCAATGGATGAGTTAGGATAGATATGTAGATAGAGAGATATATAAATTGATAGATATGGATAGACTGCAGGCGGAGACAGAAGCAATTCAACATACAGATCGATATAGAAAGGAAGAGAGAAGGAATAAAAAGGACGAATCTAGTAATTATCAATGGATGAGTTAGGATAGATAAGTAGATAGAGAGATAGATACATTGGTAGATATGGATAGACTGCAGGCGGAGACAGAAGCAATTTAACATACAGATCGATATAGAAAGGAATAGAGAAGGAATAAAAAGGACTGAAATGGACGAATCTAGTAATTATCAATGGATGAGTTAGGATAGATATGTAGATAGAGAGATAGATACATTGGTAGATATGGATAGACTGCAGGCGGAGACAGAAGCAATTCAACATACAGATCGATATAGAAAGGAAGAGAGAAGGAATAAAAAGGACTGAAATGGACGAATCTAGTAATTATCAATGGATGAGTTAGGATAGATATGTAGATAGAGAGATAGATACATTGGTAGATATGGATAGACTGCAGGCGGAGACAGAAGCAATTCAACATACAGATCGATATAGAAAGGAATAGAGAAGGAATAAAAAGGACGAATCTAGTAATTATCAATGGATGAGTTAGGATAGATAAGTAGATAGAGAGATAGATACATTGGTAGATATGGATAGACTGCAGGCGGAGACAGAAGCAATTCAACATACAGATCGATATAGAAAGGAAGAGAGAAGGAATAAAAAGGACGAATCTAGTAATTATCAATGGATGAGTTAGGATAGATAAGTAGATAGAGAGATAGATACATTGATAGATATGGATAGACTGCAGGCGGAGACAGAAGCAATTCAACATACAGATCGATATAGAAAGGAAGAGAGAAGGAATAATAGAAAGAATAAAAAAGAAATGAATAAAGAAAACCGTGATTAGTTTAGTAATAGATTCAAAGAGAAAATATTTGGGGTATTCTCTAATTGTCTTTTTGATGTTGATAAACTTTATCTCAGAATTTGCCAATTCGTGTGTACAAAGACATCGATTCCTTTGACAACTTTTCTACATGGTTGAATTCTGTGTTTCGAAAATACGATTTAGTAGACAAATACATTACTACACATAACTTAAAAGCTCGATTAACAGATACCGAATGAAGTGACCCTGTTTTATGGTTTAGATGTTTATATATTTCCTACAAAATGGTCGATATCCCCGCCCTGGAAAATGCCATTATTTTAATTCTTTGACTACACTAACCCGCTCACAGCAGCTCTCCCACAACTACTATCCAACCGTAAACCGCTGGCAGCGGCTCTCGCATGTGAACACCCCTGCCATCTTTTGATTTGTCCTTGAACCATCTTTGAGACTGGTACTTGATCGTTTTGCAATAGGGAAACAGTTGAATGGAAAAGTATCAAGACAATTTGGTAGTGCCGTGGGGAAAATTTGGTTGACAAAGAGTTAAAGTCAGATTTGCAAGGCAAGTAGTTCAAATTTGGAAGATTGTTGAATTAACTCCCTAATATATTTTCTATACTCATGTTGCTCTTGTACCAGAGAAATGCTTAGGGTTATTGGGTTGATATTAACGGCATGTGAAAACGTCTTGGCTGGTCTTACACCGCTGCAGGCGATACAGTCAGCGTATACTATACAGCGGAGTAAGAAATGCTTATATATATATATATATATATATATATATATCATCATCATCATGTCGCGCACGTAGCACGGGCATCCATGACAATCCTTCGCCAACCCTCCCTATCATTCATTACACCTGGAAGCTCCTCTGCGGAGCAGCCAGCATCCTCACATAGCTGGTCAATGTATGTCCTTGCTGGGCGCCCCACACTTGCATGTCCATGTGTTGGCTTCCACAGGAGAACGTCGCTTATGAGTTCATCCCTGCTTCTCCAGCAGTGTCCTGCATGCCTTGTCCGTCTCACTCGGATAGTTTGTGAGATGGGGGGCAGGTGACCGTACAGCTGTTTCCTTGTGGGGTGCTGTTTCCACGACTTATTCAAGACTGCTCGCAGCATTCTTGTGCAGCTTCCATCTAGCTTATTCTCAAGACGCTTAGTCAGGGTCCAGGTGGTGCAGCCATACAGCAGCACCGACACAACCACAGCCTGGAAGAACTGTCGCTTCAGCTTGCCAGGGAGATCGGACCTCCATATGACTGATAATCTATTTGTGGCCGCCCATGCCTTTGCTATTCGTGTATTAACATCGCTCTCTGTGGAGGAGATATTACCACCTAGGTATGTGAATTGTTCTACTGGTTTAAGAGGCTTGCCGTCGAGTGTGGAGATATCTCCTTTATTTTTGAAATTCATGAACTCTGTTTTACCGGAGTTCACATAGAGGCCTATATTCTTTGCTGCCTCCTCCAAGCTATATAGCAGTGATTCAGCCTTTGCCGGTGTATCTGCAAGAAGTGCAAGGTCATCAGCATAGTCCGCATCTGTGATTGTTTGTGCGGGATATCGTCTGCTTCTTGCCTTTTTTAGTGTGAAACCTTTTTCTTTTATGGTATCTAATGATGTTCGGAGTACGTAGTCTAGACATATTATAAATATATATGGTGCCAGTGTGTCCCCTTGAAGGACTCCAGCGGCGATGTCAAAGAAATCTGTGTCGCCATCAGGTGAGCGTACCATCGCTTTAGTGTCTTTGTATAGCATCATTATAGCTGAGACCGTTTCATTGGGGAGGCCATATGCTAATAGTATTTGTTCCATTTTTCCTCTATGTATGGAATCGAATGCCTTGGAGAAATCTACGAATAATAACGTTGCCTCTAGATTCTTTGCTCGTACCCCTTCTATGATCCGTCGAATAGTCAGGATCTGAGAGGTTGTGGATCGATTTCTGCGGAATCCATTTTGGTTTCTCCTAAGGATTTTTTCTATTTCGGGCCGGATGCGATTAAGTAGAAGGGCATTATATATCTTGGCTGCAATAGCAGTGAGAGTTATGCCTCTGTAATTTTTAGCGATTCCGAGATCTCCCTTTTTAGGGAATGGGAGGATGCAGCCTTTCGTCCATTTATCTATTCTATTTTGTCTATATACTGCATTGCATAGCCTAAGCAGTATGTCATTGAACTTTCCTATCTTCCACACCTCCGGGGGTATTTCGTCGAGTCCTGCTGCTTTTCTACCTTTTAGCTTCTTTAAAGCTTGGTTAATTTCATCTATTGTGAAATCTCCCAGCTTGATATCTAGTTGTTTATCTACAATCTTTTGGATATTACTTTCTATGATTTCTGGGGGTTTCCTAGCAGTTTCTGGAAGTGGTCCTTCCATTTTTTTAGTCTATCTTCTTGGCTGGTTGCCTTTAATTTTGATTTAGAGGTGCTTTTTTCTACCACTAATTTCGTTTACTGTTTGCCAGGCTAATCGCGACTGTCTGTCTTCTACCGATTGTCTGATATTATTTATTTGTGCCTGTATGTACTCTATTTGTTCCCTTTTGTATGTTTTGTTTAAGGCTACCTGGGCTTTCTTAAGGTTGTACAGGTTGGTGCTAGTTGGGTTTGTTTTATTAATTTGGGCTGTTTCTTTGATATTATTTCTCTTTTCTCTAACTGCCTCCGTCTCCCAGGGGACAGAGCGTTTGGCTCTCAGTTCGGTCGTTATGCATTCGGATGCTGCTTCTAGATGGGCATTGACGAAGTTTTCGTATTCTTCGTTTGCGGTGGGGCTTTCAAATGCCTCCTGGAGGATATCGAATCTGTTTTTTTACTGCCACAGCGTATCGATTGCATATATCACTGTTGGCAAGTGTTGACCAGCTGTATCGTACAGTCTTACTGGTTTGCTTTTTGTTCCTACGTAGGCTAAGTCGTAATTTTGCTGTGACTATTCTGTGGTCGGAGGATACTCCTTCAAAAGAGGAGTATGCTTCGCAGTTCATTGCACTATTTATCCATTTTTTATTTATTAGGATATAGTCTAATTGGGCTCTTGTATTGTTTGGGTATGTGTAGGTCCAGAGTTTGCCTTTTCTTTTCTGGTATTTTGTATTTAGGCATACTAGCCTGTTCTCAAGAGAGAACTCTGCTAGTAATTCGACGTTCCTGTTTGGGGTGTTATGTAGGCAGTATTTATTGTTCTCGCTTATGCCTATCTGCGCATTCATGTCGCCCCCAATTACTAGGACATTGTGTTTGGGAATCTGTCTGCATAGGGAGGATAGCTCATTATAGAACTTTGCTATGTCCGTTTGCTATAGCACGAGACTACTGTCATGCAGGGATTCCCATTAAACGTAGCGCATATGATTCTCGGTTGGATTTTTTCTATACTGTTTAGTGCTCTCATAGCCTGGGGGCTGAGGAGCATTCCTACGCCTCCTATAGTGGCATTTGTGGAGTTTTTCCACGCAGATGCTGACACGAAAGTCCATCCGTTACCTGTTTCGTGGTATTTTATATCTAGTTCACTGTGATCAAATCTATGCTCTTGTACGCAGATTATGTCTATATTTTTGTCCTCTGCAGATGCAGTTAACTCGGGTAGTTGGTTTATAGTTTTTAGTGTTCTGACATTGAATGTGGCTAGATTTAAGGTTTGTTTACACCTTAGTAGGTGTGTTTTACATCTAGGTTCTATGGTTGACCTTTTGGATATGGTTTTCAGAGCTACGACGTTGGTGGTGGGTGTGTCTTGTTTGTCTGCTCTGCGTGTGATGCGGTTTGTGTGTGTTTGATGTTGTTGGGGCGCTGTAGCAGATTTTTCGACACAGGCCAGCGCTCGAACCCGTGGACGTTGAGACATATATATATATATATATAAATATATATATTTAAAATATTTAAAATAAAATCATGAATAAATCTTGATGTTTCATTTTTCGAATAATTAGAAAAAGAAAAAAAGATTTATTAAACCGGATTTTAAAATAAAAGATTGCAAAAAGCTGCGAGCCAGTCCCTATTGCGTAGGGACCAACGTGATGGACTGTGATTGTTCGAACTCCAGTCGAATATCTACGTTCACTTTCGGACTAATACTCTCGGAAAAGCTTTTAACACCCTCCTCCCCCAGCTATAGGTTAAATAGAACCGCCACTTTTCTTCTACACGGATGGTCATGGCATCAAATAACCCATAACAATTTATATGTATAACAGTGTATAAATCAAGGCTTATGAGCAAACACGTTACATTTATTTGCACGATCAAATTTATTTTATAGATGTAAGACATATTTTCGCGATAAGAATGAGAAATATGGGCTTGGATTTTCCATTTAATGTAGAATACAATCAGACCCACTGCAGCAATACACACACACACACACACACACACACACACACACACACACACACAACATATATATATATATATATATATATATATATATATTGGCATTTTCTCTTCAAATTATGCAAGTCTGTTGCTGAAGTGATACAATTTGTATCTAGTGAGGAAAAAGAAAATGTCCTCTCAATTGTATTGAATTTATGGATAGATTAGAATATTAACTATAACGAAAATCTAATTATGAAACGAAACGAACAAAAGAAAATGTAACCAAAATAAATGTGATGCGATAATTCGCCATTTTCAGTTGTCGCTTTGCCAATGTCAATGAATGCGAATATGATGAGATTAATAAAAAGAAAGTGTCTTGTAAGAATTCACTTTTAATGAGTTTAAATCTTGTTACAGTTGCTTTCCTAACGATGGGAATCATACCTGTTCTACACAAGAAATCGGGTTGACGTTTTTCTTTTGAATTGCAGCTACAAAATGGATTAATAATCGATTCCAAATATTAGCGAGATGGCTCTGTGTTTACATCATTGGTTTCCATTGATAACATATCTAGGCTTTTCCGCGTTTTCGCAGAAATAAACATAGAGAGCGAGATGCAATAAAAGGCAACAGACATGATGGAGACATATCCACACAAGACTATTAATCTCTAAAATTAGTAGACCTGAATCTCTAGGCAGCAATATCTCATCTACAACAAATGATGTCAATGTACACATAGTAAAGACATGGACCGAACGAGACATATTATCGATAATGTAAAAATCTGATCTCACTGATAAGATAAATCAAAAATTGTAGCTGCATCAGTGCTACTGTACGACTGTACCGGTTAGACCATGAGGAAGCGTTTGAAGAAAGACTAGATGAAAACCACCTCGGATACTTCGTAGTGGCTTGAATACATATTGGAAGCTGTACGGCCACTTGCACAGAATAAGACGAACAAGACAAGCACTGTTGAAGGATAAATAATGACCTTATAGGTGATTTTCTTACGTGGACACCTTCACATAGACACACCAGTGTAGGCCGACCAGTAAGAACCTACATTGATCAGCTCTATACGGATTCTTGATGCTACTCGGAGGAACCCTTGGGACGATGACCCATAGGGATGGTTGGAGAGATAGATAGATATATATAGAGAGAGAGAGAAGAAAGAAAGAAAGAAAGAGAGAGAGAGAGAAAGAAAGAAAGAAGAGAGAGAGAGAAGAGAGAGAGAGAGAGAGAGAGAGAGAGAGAGAGAGGCATGCACATCCGTGCTGCCAGCACGACCTGATGATGAGGATAATACTAGTAAAAATCTCTGTGAGCAGAAAAAAAACTGAACTTTGACGTAATCAGTGGCGTAGTTCCGGCTGCAGACAGATAGATACCGAATCTGCATTATATATATATGCCTTATATTCATTTGGATAGACTCCGTTGCTCTCCGGCTGATACCGACAATAGGCCACTTCGCCTACATTATTTACGTTCACTTTTATACTAATATACTTGGGAAAGGTATGAACCCCCTTTTCCCCCAGGTATGAGTTAAATAGTATAACTACTGTTTTTCTGCAAGGATGTCTATGGCATTAAATAACCCACACATTCTGACATCATTTTGTTTGGAAATCCAGAAATGCTAAGATTTAGATAGATAGATAGATAGATAGATAAATAGATTAATAGTGGTTTATATATATAAGGGAAACAAGAAAATAGTAAATGAGATAGGAGTCGATTAGAGCAATCCAAACGAAGTAAACAAGCCAAAAATCTGTTAATTCCGAAGGAATTAATGAGATGAATAATAAATTAGTGACAAACAAATGAAATTAAATTCGGTAGCGGGTCTTCTTCCCAACGGATGAAAGAGATTTCTTTGCCAAGTTTGGATAATTAAAGCATCTTAGCTACAAGAGAATTGTACTAAGTAGACGACTAATTTAAGTTGAATGCAGCAAAACAAGGAGAATTTGTAAAGTGCCGTCTTGAAATATTTAGATATGCTTAATCATTAAAATCCGGCGTCCGACTAGGAACCACATTGTTCCGGATTTGATACCGGCCCTGGCCAACTCAGCGTATGAGGAACACAGGGATCTGTGCTGTAAAGTGAGGAGCTGATGATATGTGTGGCGCACCGTCACAGAAACCAAAAACAATATCCTTGGTCTACCGCTAGTGAAAAGGGGATAGACTCCCTTGCTGTTTGGCTGACTTTAGGCCACCCGACGACTTTACTTATATATATATATATATATCATCATCATCATCATGTCGCGCATGTAGCACGGGCATCCATGACAATCTTTCGCCAACCCTCCCTATCATTCATTACACCTGGAAGCTCCTCTGCGGAGCAGCCAGCATCTTCACATAACTGGTCAATGTAGGTCCTTGCTGGGCGCCCCACACTTGCATGTCCATATGTTGGCTTCCACAGGAGAACGTCGCTTATGAGTTCATCCCTGCTTCTCCAGCAGTGTCCTGCATGCCTTGTCCGTCTCACTCGGATAGTTTGTGAGATGGGGGGCAGGTGACCGTACAGCTGTTTCCTTGTGGGGTGCTGTTTCCACGACTTATTCAAGACTGCACGCAGCATTCTTGTGCAGCTCCCATCTAGCTTATTCTCAAGACGCTTTGTCAGGGTCCAGGTGGTGCAGCCATACAGCAGCACCGACACAACCACAGCCTGGAAGAACTGTCGCTTCAGCTTGCCAGGGAGATCGGACCTCCATATGACTGATAATCTATTTGTGGCCGCCCATGCCTTTGCTATTCGTGTATTAACATCGCTCTCTGTGGAGGAGATATTACCACCTAGGTATGTGAATTGTTCTACTGGCTTAAGAGGCTTGCCGTCGAGTGCGGAGATGTGTCCTTTATTTTTGAAATTCATGAACTCTGTTTTACCGGAGTTCACATAGAGGCCTATATTCTTTGCTGCCTCCTCCAAGCTATGTAGCAGTGATTCAGCCTTTGTCGGTGTATCTGCAAGAAGTGCAAGGTCATCAGCATAGTCCGCATCTGTGATTGTTTGTGCGGGATATCACCTGCTTCTTGCCTTTTTTAGTGTTAAACCTTTTTCTTTTATGGTATCTAATGATGTTCGGAGTACGTAGTCTAGACATATTATAAATATATATGGTGCCAGTGTGTCCCCTTGAAGGACTCCAGCGGCGATGTCAAAGAAATCTGTGTCGCCATCAGGTGAGCGTACCATCGCTTTAGTGTCTTTGTATAGCATCATTATAGCTGAGACCGTTTCATTGGGGAGGCCATATGCTAATAGTATTTGTTCCATTTTTCCTCTATGTATGGAATCGAATGCCTTGGAGAAATCTACGAATAATAGCGTTGCCTCTAGATTCTTTGCTCGTACCCCTTCTATGATCCGTCGAATAGTCAGGATCTGAGAGGTTGTGGATCGATTTCTGCGGAATCCATTTTGGTTTCTCCTAAGGATTTTTTCTATTTCGGGCCGGATGCGATTAAGTAGAAGGGCATTATATATCTTGGCTGCAATAGCAGTGAGAGTTATGCCTCTGTAGTTTTTAGCGATTCCGAGATCTCCCTTTTTAGGGAATGGGAGGATGCAGCCTTTCGTCCATTTATCTATTCTATTTTGTCTATATACTGCATTGCATAGCCTAAGCAGTATGTCATTGAACTTTCCTATCTTCCACACCTCCGGGGGTATTTCGTCTAGTCCTGCTGCTTTTCTACCTCTTAGCTTCTTTAAAGCTTGGTTGATTTCATCTATTGTGAAATCTCCCAGCTTGATATCTAGTTGTTTATCTACAATCTTTTGGATATTACTTTCTATGATTTCTGGGGGGCTTCCTAGCAGTTTCTGGAAGTGATCCTTCCATTTTTTTAGTCTATCTTCTTGGCTGGTTGCCTTTAATTTTGATTTAGAGGTGCTTTTTCTACCACTAATTTCGTTTACTGTTTGCCAGGCTAATCGCGACTGTCTCTCTTCTACCGATTGTCTGATATTATTTATTTGTGCCTGTATGTACTCTATTTGTTCCTTTTTGTATGTTTTGGTTAAGGCTACCTGGGCTTTCTTAAGGTTGTATAGGTTGGTGCTAGTTGGGTTTGTTTTATTAATTTGGGCTGTTTCTTTGATATTATTTCTCTTTTCTCTAACTGCCTCTGTCTCCCTGCTTCTAGGTGGGCATTGACGAAGTTTTCGTATTCTTCGTTTGCGGTGGGGCTTTCAAATGCCTCCTGGAGGATATCGAATCTGTTTCTTACTGCCACAGCGTATCGATTGCATATATCACTGTTGGCAAGTGTTGACCAGCTGTATCGTACAGTCTTACTGGTTTGATTTTTGTTCCTACGTAGGCTAAGTTGTAATTTTGCTGTGACTATTCTGTGGTCGGAGGATACTCCTTCAAAAGAGGAGTATGCTTCGCAGTTCATTGCGCTATTTATCCATTTTGTATTTATTAGGATATAGTCTAATTGGGCTCTTGTATTGTTTGGGTATGCGTAGGTCCAGAGTTTGCCTTTTCTTTTTTGGTATTTTGTATTTAGGCATACTAGCCTGTTCTCAAGAGAGAACTCTGCTAGTAATTCGACGTTCCTGTTTGGGGTGTTATGTAGGCAGTATTTATTGTTCTCGCTTATGCCTATCTGCGCATTCATGTCGCCCCCAATTACTAGGACATTGTGTTTGGGAATCTGTCCGCATAGGGAGGATAGCTCATTATAGAACTTTGCTATGTCCGTTTCTTCGCTGACATTAGTGGGGCTATAGCACGAGACTACTGTCATGCAGGGATTCCCATTAAACGTAGCGCATATGATTCTCGGTTGGATTTTTTCTATACTGTTTAGTGCTCTCATAACCTGGGGGCTGAGGAGCATTCCTACGCCTCCTATAGTGGCATTTGTGGAGTTTTTCCACGCAGATGCTGACATGAAAGTCCATCCGTTACCTGTTTCGTGGTATTTTATATCTAGTTCACTGTGATCAAATCTATGCTCTTGTACGCAGATTATGTCTATATTTTTGTCCTCTGCAGATGCAGTTAACTCGGGCAGTTGGTTTATAGTTTTTAGTGTTCTGACATTGAATTTGGCTAGATTTAAGGTTTGTTTACACCTTAGTAGGTGTGTTTTACATCTAGGTTCTATGGTTGACTTTTTGGATATGGTTTTCAGAGCTACGACGTTGGTGGTGGGTGTGTCTTGTTTGTCTGCTCTGCGTGTGATGCGGTTTGTGTTTGTTTGATGTTGTTGGGGCGCTGTAGCAGATTTTTCGACACAGGCCAGCACTCGAACCCGTGGACGTTGAGACACTGTAGCCAATTTTCCGACACAGGCCAGTGCTCGAACCCGTGGACGGGCACCTTCTTCAGCGAGAGTGGCGATGCTGTATGATTTGATATTTTTGTGTAATGTCATAGGTTTGGTTGGCTCGATGTCATCGATACCTTTCGGTGGCTAATTTGACTCATCAATAGACGCCAGACCTAGAGATGAGGAGCAGTAGTTTCCTGACTGAACTGTTTGATCCTGGCCGTTGGCCCGCTTTTAGGCTCATCCGCCCAGCATCATGTGAGATACACCGTTGACCCATTTTGGGTTCATCCGCCATGTCTCACATCCACCACGCTGCTACCCATGGTTTTATTTGTGAGGTAAGATGTATAATCTGCCTCGAGTTGTTTTCCGAGTAAGGGGTAAAAAAAAATAAAATTCATCCACTATTAAGTTTCAACTTAGTTTAAGTCAAATTAACCCCTACCATTTTGGCAAAAAGAGAACCGTTTCTAAGTCGAGAGTCTTCTTATTGAAAGAAGGATTTAAATTGGCTGTGATAGGACTGTAGAATTTCTGTGTTAGAATTAATATATATATATATATATATATATATATATATATACATATATATATATATATATATATATATATATATATATAGAGAGAGAGAGAGAGAGAGAGAGAGACAGATAGATTGATAGATTGATAGATAGATGAAAATTGTAAGGTCTATATATTTAACTAGCATGAATAAAAGAAAGTGTTGAAAACTAAAATGTGCGTAGAAGTGAACGAATGAAGCACGAGAAAAATATTGATATAGCTATATTTCGGGGTAACCTAACCCCTTCCTCTGGCAAAGAAAATCAAATCAAAATGAAACTGTCGTGTTTTCTTGGGTACATCCGATTTGAAATTTTGACGATGCCTTTGCTACAGTTTGGGAATATCTGAACTGTCAACGGTACACATTGGGCCCAGAGTGGGAAATATTGGAAATAGTATAATATCTAGGGTTAAAATAATCCCCTGATAATGGTTGAGGGCTCGTTGGAAGCGTATTACTAAGCCAATTTCAGTGAATTTCAAATTTTTTTCGAATTTTGGGGGATCTGGGCCGAAATTGCCATATTTGGGTTTGGGGTTAAAAGCGCACCAAAAACACGTTTTCGGACATATCTTCCCATGAAATAATCCCCTGATATTGGTTGAGGGCTCGTTGGAAGCGTATTGCTAAGCCAATTTCTATGCAAAAATTTCAATTTTTGTGGGATCTGGGGCCAAATTACCAAACTGTATTTGGGCATTTTGGACCAAAAACAAATTTGCAGGTGTATCTTCCCGAGGGTCAGCTGGAAGCGTATCATATTGAAAATAAAATTGAATTAAAATAAATGAACCTCTTGAAACAATAAAATTTAAAAATCACTTTATTTAACAACACAAATCCACCAAAAAGAGAGCATCATTATTACTGTGAGGACCAAATATTGGGTTGGCTTTCCTGCAGTATCTAGTCAAATGTCCATACTCAGTGCCATGTTTGCAGTACGGTTGCGCTTGGAGCCGGATGTTGTTAACTTTTGGATCTGATCCCAACCACAATCTGTTGATGACATCCTCCAAGTTGTCGTCAGACAGAGAAGTCTATCGAGACAACTTAAGGCGAATTGATCAAATCGCTTTGTTGTTGGCTTCCAAACCGGATTCGTCAAAACATTTCAACCCACGACTGTCGTTCATCTCAATGAGTTCCCTCAAGTGGGTGAAGAGTTTGTGTAGGGTTGGTGGGACACTTATCCACGTTTCATCTTCTGGTTTTGCTAATTTCTTCTTCTGTGGGGTGGGGAAGCTTTCGAGGTAGAACAGGTAAAGAGTAGTACAAAGGTTTTTGTACTCTTTGACGCTGATGTGCTTATCAGACGAGAACAATCGTAAAATGACTGAAAGATACTGTCCAATCTGTGTCATCACACTTTGAAATCGATCGGGTATCATCTGGATGACGATTTCTCTTCCACCATGATGCAAGATACGTCTAGCAGTGTTTCCGGTTGTGGATGTTCCTCCTTTCCCTGTTCCATCAGGGAAGTGCCATCTCTCCCCTATCACCTCCTCGCGTTGCTTCTGTATCACCTTTTTGGCATCTTTGAGGAATTGGTGATAACGAGAAGCCTCCGATTCCGTCCATTCGAACACTTCGGCTTTCAGGTGGACAGCAATCTTCATGTAATGGTTGAATGTTCGTAGCAATGCATGGAGAAATTGTACCGCTTGAAGGCTAAGATAAGGTAACCTTGAAAACGGCGTATCGACAATCTTCAAAAGCTCGTCATTTTTCATGGAGTAGAGCTTTTAACTTTATTTTTTTAATTTTTTCTAGTTTCACAAAAACTAAGACCCATAAATGTTTGATGGGGTCTAATTTTGGCATTTTCCATGCTCCAGCCCACTGTGCAGTATCCAAAATATAACCATTTCATTTCCTATTTTATTATGAGAGTTGTATTATTCTATGTATAATGTTTGGGGTTAATTGAAGCTAAAATAGATTATGTCGCTCTAAGGTAATTTTACAATCTAATATAAAAATGTTATATATAAATTTTATATTTAAATTAAGTTTATGTTTGTATTGATGTTTGCATAGACGCCATTTGTAAATCTGATCAATTCATTCTTATATAATATATATATATATATATATATATATATATATATATATATATATATATATATATATATATGAGCATTTGTAGAAAATTGCCGATTATTTATCTATTACTTATTCATAAGTAAATAATGCACAATATCTTTGATAAAGCATTTATATCTAAATAACGATAGTGTGGACATGAAGTCAACGGCGCTTGGTTACAAACAGTGTTTTGCATTAATTTATAAATTGCATAGTCCAGAAACAATCAATTACCAACAGCAGTTGCCTTCATGTCCACACTACCCTAACACACACACACACACACACTCACACACACAGACACACACACAATATATAATATATATATATATATATATATATATATATATATATATATATATATAGAACAAACTAATCAGTGTTCTTGATTAGAAAGTGAAGAATATTATGGACTGTATCTCGAACACCTTTCAAAATCTTAGTCAAAACAGGATTTAGTAGGAGTAAAATATTTATGCTAAAGTTCAAAGGGAATTCTTTAATAGGGATTGTTGGAAAGTGGTCAAAGTGTTATTTTCCAGCCACTACATTAAAAGATTAAAGAACTTTTACTGTGAAAGCAATTCGCACGGTGATTAAACTGAATAACCTGAGAGCTATGTACGGCATAAAAATGTGACGCAGGAACTTATCATCTCGCTGAAACACGGCTATTTATCGAATACCATCGAACTATCTCTTTTTTCTCGCTTCGTTGGTGAGTCCGAGGTTCTGACAGTTTTAAAGTATCGAAAATTCCTATCGTTCATCTCCATTCTATATGATATGCGTAGAGATAATTTATGATATTTTCCCTTTCATAGTAGAATTCTATTCTACTTAGTTTTATTACAAATTCCTCCTCCATAAATAAGGTCTTTGCTTTTCTTTTTTATCAATTAACTTTATACGTTTATCCGTATTTTCTTTACAGCATAAAGTTAATTTTTAGGTGTGTGGTGTAATTATCGTCTCAGGAAATTGGTTGTTGTCGGCATTTCACATATCAGTAATACCCTTGGGAAAGGTATCCCTCCATCTATCAGTAAACAATAGGGACTTGGTTAGTCAATCAGTCTAAGAGTGGGAAAACTCAAAGCCTGTTAAACTCCGCTTAATAAATTGTTATCTTCTACTCATGTAGAGGGGCGGACTATATATATATATATATATATATATATATATATATATATATATATATATATATATGACCAACTTACTTGATGTCGGCACTGATTCTAAACAGGGCTTTTTAATATAGAAATATTAAAATTGGTATGGTCCAGTGGAAGGCTCAATGCACAATATATTTATAAAAATGAAAACGCTTAGATACCGTTCATATTTGAAGTTATAAATTTATTTCTAACGACATTAACCGGTTTCATCAAAAAATAACATAGCCGTACAAGTATTTAAGCCTTTTCTTATATATATATATATATATATATAATATATATATATATATATATTATATATATATATACAACGTTTTCAGGTGTTTATTCCCGAACTCAGGAAGCCTCCTATTGAAATCAAATGCTCTAATATCGTAATCGGGAACCTTCACGGAACATTGAACCAAATCCTTTATTTAATCCATTGGTGTAGATTGTTCTCATTCCGTTGAAAATGACCGGATACAAGTGTTAAGCTATGTTATGTATACTATGCTATTTTCGCCTGTAGTGAGGATTGATTCTGAAACCTAGAGATGATTGTCACTTAGAACTCTATTAATTCAAAACATATATCCGTTACGGCATGTGTCCCGATTTCGACACGAATGCTCCAGAGTTCGACAAGAAGGTTTCCAAAGCATATGAAGAAGGTCGGAAAACACCGGCCGAAATGTTGTGCATATAAAAATACAGTCCGAAAATTCTAAATTATACACATTTCTTGCCTCATCTCAAAAGTTCAGACAAATAATTCGGAATATATACATTTCACCACTAACCGGATGTCTGATTCTTTCATTCCTTCTTTATTTCAAGTTTTGAATCGTTCTTTCGTTAATGAGTTCCGCACAAAGTTTTTCCGTTTCCGTTTAAAATCAATTAAGAATATCAAATTGAAATATCCGTTTAATCTACGTAGATTAAAGAGTATTCTAAGCAGGACAGTTCTCTGGATTCCGCGTTCTTTTTCCCGTCGACACGAAACTGTTTGCTTCGTATATCTAAGATCGTTTGAAATGAAAGTCTAAAGAAACAATTATGTAGTCGAGATTTAAATAAAATCCACTGATTGAGGCTCAATCAGATAATGTAATATTTCCATCTGCAAACGTGGAATGAATGTATATTAGGGGGAAAATATCAAATATTATTCATTGAAAATATAACTAATTTTATTTCCCACTTTTTATGAAATTTAGATTATCAGGTATTTAAATATTAGAAAGTCACGTCATACAGGGAATCAGGTTAGAGAGAGAGAGAGAGAGAGAGAGAGAGAGAGAGAGAGAGAGAGAGAGAGAGAGAGGAGAGAGAGAGAGAGAGAGAGAGAGAGAGAGAGAGAGAGAGAGAGAGAGAGAGAGAGAGAGAGAGAGAGAGAGAGAGAGAGAGAGAGAGAGAGAGAGAGAGAGAGAGAGAGAGAGAGAGAGAGAGAGAGAGAGAGAGAGAGAGAGAGAGAGAGAGAGAGAGAGAGAGAGAGAGAGAGAGAGAGAGAGAGAGAGAGAGAGAGAGAGAGAGAGAGAGAGAGAGAGAGAGAGAGAGAGAGAGAGAGAGAGAGAGAGAGAGAGAGAGAGAGAGAGAGAGAGAGAGAGAGAGAGAGAGAGAGAGAGAGAGAGAGAGAGAGAGAGAGAGAGAGAGAGAGAGAGAGAGAGAGAGAGAGAGAGAGAGAGAGAGAGAGAGAGAGAGAGAGAGAGAGAGAGAGAGAGAGAGAGAGAGAGAGAGAGAGAGAGAGAGAGAGAGAGAGAGAGAGAGAGAGAGAGAGAGAGAGAGAGAGAGAGAGAGAGAGAGAGAGAGAGAGAGAGAGAGAGAGAGAGAGAGAGAGAGAGAGAGAGAGAGAGAGAGAGAGAGAGAGAGAGAGAGAGAGAGAGAGAGAGAGAGAGAGAGAGAGAGAGAGAGAGAGAGAGAGAGAGAGAGAGAGAGAGAGAGAGAGAGAGAGAGAGAGAGAGAGAGAGAGAGAGAGAGAGAGAGAGAGAGAGAGAGAGAGAGAGAGAGAGAGAGAGAGAGAGAGAGAGAGAGAGAGAGAGAGAGAGAGAGAGAGAGAGAGAGAGAGAGAGAGAGAGAGAGAGAGAGAGAGAGAGAGAGAGAGAGAGAGAGAGAGAGAGAGAGAGAGAGAGAGAGAGAGAGAGAGAGAGAGAGAGAGAGAGAGAGAGAGAGAGAGAGAGAGAGAGAGAGAGAGAAGAGAGAGAGAGAGAGAGAGAGAGAGAGAGAGAGAGAGAGAGAGAGAGAGAGAGAGAGAGAGAGAGAGAGAGAGAGAGAGAGAGAGAGAGAGAGAGAGAGAGAGAGAGAGAGAGAGAGAGAGAGAGAGAGAGAGAGAGAGAGAGAGAGAGAGAGAGAGAGAGAGAGAGAGAGAGAGAGAGAGAGAGAGAGAGAGAGAGAGAGAGAGAGAGAGAGAGAGAGAGAGAGAGAGAGAGAGAGAGAGAGAGAGAGAGAGAGAGAGAGAGAGAGAGAGAGAGAGAGAGAGAGAGAGAGAGAGAGAGAGAGAGAGAGAGAGAGAGAGAGAGAGAGAGAGAGAGAGAGAGAGAGAGAGAGAGAGAGAGAGAGAGAGAGAGAGAGAGAGAGAGAGAGAGAGAGAGAGAGAGAGAGAGAGAGAGAGAGAGAGATTATCATGAAATCTGTATTTATGTTCTGTTACCCTCAATATCCGGTTAAAGGATATTAAACTCGTTATAAAAAATAAACAGATAAATAGATAAGAAAAAAATAAAGAATAAAAGTGAGGATGATTTATTAATATTTGAAAGAAAGTGTTTCGATTAAAGATTCACAAAATCGGAGACATATTCTAATTCTTATCAGGTTAATGAATATCATCTGTTGATGTCCATTTCTGTTCAGTGACTGATACGAGACAGGAAATACACATACGCAAAATATGACGCCATAACAATTTATGTATAATCTCTTTCGTATGTATAGTTCTCTTAACGTATCACTTGTTGAACAGAAATTGACATAAACAGACAATAGATATTTGTTACACGGATGAAAAGAAAACGTCTTTGCTAGTGATTTAAAATCAGAAATAAGTAGGTCTAAAATAATATTTCAAAATATGTTATTTCATTGTTTTTTAGAAATCTTTGCAAACTTGTTAATTTATGCCAGATTTAGCTAAGTTAAAGAAATGACTGTTAATTCCTTAGGTAATATTAGGGTGAGTGAAGAGTTTGGCAATAGCTTGGTAGTTGCTAGTTACTGACGCGTATATAATGTGATTAAAACAGTTAAAGCCGTGTAGGTACCTACTATGTTTAGTAGTATCGTGGTAATAAGTGTGGGGACATACTGTGCATAGTTTCAATCCGTGTGTACTTTGAAAGCTGCACAGATGAATCTGCAACTTCGTCGAATTTGGAAACTTATATTGTACGAGTTCGAACTAGGCCAGAATATAGCGGAACCAATAAAAAAAAATTTTTGTTGTGCGAAAGGTGAAGATGCAATTAATCAGAGTACAGTAACCAGAAGGTTAAATAAATTCCTATCAGGTGGCCAAAATCTCGACGCATCAAGCAAGGTGAGGTAGAGCAAAAGCCGTAGATTATGAGGCCTTGGTCCAAGATATAGACCAGGGGTCGACAACCTTTTGGAGAGAGGTGGCCAAATGGGTAAGCAGTGTCTCGGTGAAGGGACATGGTATTTCATGGTATTTTATTATAATGCAAATGAATTTTCTCGAACTCAAACCGCTCAGTACAAAAAGCTGTATTTTTTAAAGGTTTAAGTAAAAGATATTTGCCTTTGGCCTTTGATGGGTCAACGTGAATCAAAATACTGTATTTCTAGTCGATACTAATTGGATAGTCGGAGTTTATCTGTTAAGTTAGCGGGCCGGACGAAAACCATTCGAGGGCCGGATGTGGTCCGCATGCCGGGAGTTGTCGACCCCTGACATAGAGGGTAATGTGGTTTATCCCTCGGAGTGTATCAGACAACCTCAGCATGTCACTATCCAATGTGGCTCGTCACCTTTGCGAAATCGACATCCGGAAATGCCGAATTGGGCCTCATCTTACCAAGGGAGTCTATCCCCTTTTCATTAGCGCTAAACCGAGGAGATTGTTTCGTCTGAGGTGGGTCGCCACACCTACCATCAACTCCTCACTTTACCGCACATATCCCCTGTGCTACTCATACGCTGAATTGGCGGGGGCCGGTATCGAACCCAGAACCTTGCGGTTCCTAGTCGGTTCCTAGTCGGATTCTAAACATATTGCAAAACTTTTGATTCACGATATTATTACTCATTTTGTTGAATCTTTAAATTATTTCTTGCATTCTCCACACGAAAAAAATGAAAATAAAAAGATAAAAAAGAAACAGTAGCATACTCGTAAATAAGATAAATTACAGACATTCGTATGATATAATCATTACTTACTTGCCAAGTAAAAGAAAATATTAAAAAATTACTTTAGTTCATCTCCGATCTTTTCTTGAATATATAAGCATATCAGTGAGAAATAGGCAAAAAAAGTTAGATGTCCATCAGATTTAGAATTTTTAATAGATTTACTATATTATTTTAATGGTTGTAATATTTTATTTAACTATCTGGCAGATACATATTAGTTGCAGTAGAGATATGTTTTTATTAACTGATGACGCATTTGATAAAAAACATTGGGAGATGTATTCGAGTTATTGACTGTTATATTACACGTCTTATTCCTTAAAAAAATAATTGTGAGTGAGGGCTTAAAGTATTTCTGACGCTGAATACTTTTCATGCGAATGAAAATGAGAATGTTTTTAAAGAAAGTTTAGTCTGACGTATACATTTTGATATTTTCAAAAGGAATAAAACCGGAAAAAAGCGTTAGTTTATATTACAAAACTAAAAAATACAATTGGGCGTTAAGTGTAAATAAATTTTCAAAAATGTTGTGAAAGTTTAGAAAATACGTGGCTGTTGTAAGAAGAACAGTCATTGTTAAAGTAAAAACGTAGTATATATATATATATATATATATATATATATATATATATGTGTGTGTGTGTGTGTGTGTGTGTGTGTGAGAGAGAGAGAGAGAGAGAGAGAGAGAGAGAGAGAGAGAGAGAGAGAGAGAGAGAGAGAGAGAGAGAGCATGTGTGTGTGTGTGAATGTGTGTGTGAGAAAAAATGAAGATAAATCCGCTGGTAAGTAAATATATAAAATATGAAAAACATGGAATTCAGAGGATGATTTTCTGATAGTTGAAGTATTTGCCACGTTAAAACGTTTCGTCTTTTTAATATATATATTAAACCATCATCAGATCAATGTCAATATATAATACTGTGTATTCTGAATTAAATTTAAATTTTAGAATTAACGTTAAATAGTTAATACATTTAAAATAGTGTTAAAATAAATTATTATTCAGAAGATAGAGCATAACATATTGACAATTTCCTGGTTATGGTTTAATTTATATGTGAAAACAAAAAACAAAAAACGAAACACCACAGGGACTCCCCCATGATAAATTAATGTGAAACAGATCGTCCGTTCAAGTTCGCAGGAGCAGTAGCGTACAAGAGGTCCTAATAAAATAATATATATATATATATATATATATATATATATATATATATATATATATGAGGCCTAATAGGCCGAAATGTACATACAGAGATTGATTTTTCTCGATTTGTTTAGCCATACATTTAATAGGTATTCCCGCCTAATTCATTATTAATTAATTAATTTTCAAAATTAAGTACGACTCCAATTAAGCACTTATTCTCCCATATATATATATATATATATATATATATATATATATATATATATAATTTATATGAAAACGTGCACATAGCTGAGAATATTATAATACAAAGTCAAGAAGCGCGTGGTGTAATGGTTAAAATTATGGGAAATGAACTCGTCGCCCCGAGTTCAAATCCTGGATGTTGTAATTGCATTTCACTTAGCGCTAATACCCTTGGGAAAGGTATGAATCCTACTCTCCCTCCTGGTATGGATAAATAGTAGGGCAGACTTGGCTCTTTAACCTTGGTTAGGCAACCGGTCTAGGAGAAGGAAAACTCTGAATTCAAACCTAGTAAACTCCGCTTAAAAGGGCCTTGTGCCACATCCTACTCGTGCGGAGGAGTTGGTAAATATATATAATATAAAGTCAACAATGTCAGCGGAATGGCCTTTAGTCAGTATCAGCCGGACAGCAAGGAGATTATTTTGGTAAGTTTGAGCGCCATACCTACCGTAAGCTCCCCATTTTACCGCGCACAAACAAAAATACTGCTTGTCACATTTTTTAAAAATCATGAAGATAGAACTATATATATATATTATATATATATATATATATATATATATATATATATATATATGTGTGATAGACAAAAGTGGAGTAATTGTTTTATTTTTTTTATTCGGTTTCGCAGATCATAGTAAAATCCCCAAGCTCTTTCCAATCAAATATTGAACAAAACCCGCTCTTAAATCCAGACAAACAGAATCAAGAACCATTTTATATCACCACAGATAGAAAGTATATAGGAACTTCCGAATTACTGGAATAGTTTTTCCTGTTAAGAATCCATCTAACTTTATTAAAAAAATGACCGATTTTCTTTATTGAGAAATGGAGAATCTATTGTATTGCAATTTTCAACAATGTTCAAATCTCACTGTTCACGTGATCGTTCCAGTTATTCTGTTATCTGCAGAAAGAATGGTTACATCTTTACAGGGGCTTCATAATAGAAATCGTCGCTGCCAGGAGAAGAGACGAATCGCTTGCTGTTCTGATTAGTTATCTGTTTCCAACCAATCAACGTTTAAGTTTAGTTATTTTCTTCCTGGAACATTGTTACTAGTGATGCCCGTGGACGATTTAATTAGATTCTATCACGCAAGCTTAAAATGACAAGTTATGAAAGCACGTGAACTTTCGATTTGGATTTACGCACATACTTGCATAAACACAGCAGGCGCTCGTGTCTAACGTTTATCGTCATAGAAAATTAACGCGCGAATTACCTTGGGAAACGCACTAATGACCCGGCCTTCGAGGCGGGGGTTCAATGGCTTCGGCCTCTGGTCTTAAATTAACGGCGTGATCCCAGGGGGCTATCTGCTCAGGCAACACATACCCGCTTGATTTAAAGGGACAGGGCTGGGTTTATTTTCAGGGTCTGAGGCACCCCCTTATGGGGGAATGCCGATGAGATCTACGTATTTTTTGCACTTTCCATCCCATGAGCTTCGGTTCGGGGTGGGTCCCAAATCAAACGACATTATGTCATACCCGCATACGTGAGATGCGAGGTAAATACCTGGGGAAATACATGAATCCAGCTGTTCTCACCCCACCCAGCTATGGGGAATTGATGAAACAGTTGAGATTTTTAGCCTTATCAAAGTAACCAGTCTTAAAGGAAAACCCTGAATTCCGAACAGCTCTTCTCCGTTTAAAAAATTGGTGGAGGTATTGGGTAAATACAAACAAAAATAAAGATAAAATAAACACTCACATTTACGTATACCTATATTGATTATGCTCGGTAGTGTAGTGTCATTATCAGTTAGGTTGCGACAATGTCGATTTTGTAATACGTTTTGTAAAAACTTCTTCTTTAAATGAAATACATTTTTATTATGTTATTTATTTCTTGATTGTTCACAACTACATTCGACCGTAGGTTATCGTCAGAAGAAAAGAGAAATGTGAAAAATGTATCTAGAAAGTTTTTAAAAGGTTTGACAATAGTTGATAAACCACATATGAAGGAACGAAAATGTACTGTGCTATATCCATTTGTTGAGAAAAACAGTTGGTGACCAGTGGCTGATGTATTAGTTTATATAGGTGTTTTTAACAGCCATATTTTATTGCCAAACTGATACATACATACACACATATATATATATATATATATATATATATATATATATCAACGGATTGGTAAAAATGTGTGTGTCACTGATACCTCTATAAGCAAATACATAATCCCCTGGTCTAACTTGAAACGAAAAACTAGCAAACCTACTAAAACCTCCTTAGCCAGGTGCCCTCACCACAAAGCATACATACATAAACATAATCACACACATACCCACGCACACCCACTCACACATATATATGTGTATGTGTGCGAGTGTGTCTTTGTATCTGTATTTAAAAAAAACTATATAACACTTTACTCTCTTTGTGAGTTGAATCTTTTTACTTCTCAGTCAACATCATTCCTTTCACCCTCACAACAAAAATAACTATTCTGACTGAACCTGTTTCTCAGCTGATCAACAGAATCTTACCAAGTGACAAAAGTTTGCGTCTGTGTGTCCGGATACCCACATACATTTCTTTCTGATTAATTACACAGGCAAACGTCTCGGTTACTATAGTATTGATAAGTATTATTATCGGAATGTTATCAATATCACTCATACGAATCATCGGAAGAAACATTTTCGAAAATGACGAGAAGTACACGAAAGAGATGATTTAAAGCAGACTTTATAGAAAGAGTAAAAAAGAAGCAAGAAGATTATTCAGCACATAATGATATTTAATAGTTCTTATCTGAATGTTACCGATATTTCTAAAACGATATTCATCCAGGATCAAGATCTTTAGGTATTCATATCTATAAACACTCGACTGATACCATCAAATCAACGGAACAAAAATTATCGAAAACGATAGGAAGTACCCCAAAGAGATGATTTATTGCATATTTTATAGTAAGAGAAAAGAAGAAGGAAAATGATTATGCAGCATCTAATAATAGCTAAAACTGCATATCGTAAAGTGACGAATATTTCTAATACTATATAAATACAGGATCAATATATATATATATATATATATATATATATATATATATATATATATATATATATATATATAAGTATTCATATCTAATATTGTCTAATCCTCGGGATATAATATCTATCGACAATGAAAAAAAGCACACACAAGTTTTGATTTATAGAAAGAGAAAAGAAGACGGAATAATATGATTCAGCACTTATTAATATGTAATCATTCTTATAGAATGCACATGAACATAAAGACAGAATAATGAGATAACATCTAGAGATTTCTTAGAAAAGACTCGTGGAATTTGGCAAAACTTTGATCTAATGTTTTCTAGAAAAAATAATTTAGTTGTGAATTCTGATGACACAAAAATATTTAAAAACCAAAGAGCAGGAGTGGAATAGAAGGTTTTATTTGAATAGAGAAATCAAATCTCTGATAAGAAATAGCCAACAAACAAGTACACTGAACTAATTATATCATGGGTAAAATCTATACAATCCAGCAAAATAGTAAATGTCGCCTATTTGCAGAGAAATCCGGCTGTATATCATAACTGAATTCAAAAAAACTAGCACAACAGCAATATCAAAGCACTTGCAATTTAATGGGAATGATGCTCGTTGTATACACACCTCGGCTTGGATTTAGCCCTGTGGGCTGGGGCTGGGGAATACGATCAATTACACGTTTGCTGAGGTGTAAAATCACCCTAATAGAGCCAACAATTGACAGTGGAGGTGAGGCGGCCCGTAATGCTCAAGAACAGAATCCTGGTGACTGAGCAAGCAATAACATGCAACACTTCACTTTGGCCTTTAGGCCAGACGGGCATTTTTAGGGGCTAACCCTTCTCCGATCAATTGGCTGGTCACCTTAGGCCCTATCACCTATTTGACTATTTGATTGTCCGGAAGCTATTGCAGTTATGGCAAATCCACAAGCTATTTTACCATATATGTGCTAGAAAGTAGTGGTTGAGGTTCTTAGTGTCATGTGTATGACGCTAAACTACATCTAGTTGTGAAGTTCCAATTCTGGATCTTTGGGTAATGTAGAGTACCTCTTCATGACCATTATTCCCAGGTTCATTTTGAGCGGGAGTAGTTCTGCTTGTTAGGATCCCATTTATGGCCTGAATAGAAAAAAATGTGTTGTAAAAATGTTTGTTTTCAAATTCAGTTTTAAAAATATTGAGTACCCAATAAGATTGAATAAAAAAATGTCTTCATAAAATAACCCAATGGTTGAGATGCCATACAATCCAAATATCCTATCCAATCCTTGGCTGGGACCATACTAAAAATATGATCCCAAAGCCGACGCCATGATCTAGATGAAAGTGTGAAATGCTTTAGAATTTTTAGATTTAAACGGACAATATATCCGAGCCAAGAATTCGCACTATTCCCATTGAGCAATGCTGTAGCCGTTCCCCATGCTCCAATGATTTTCAAAACGGCTCACTTTTATGCTGATCTGCTTTTCAAGTAAAATCTGAATTGTCTTTCATTTCTTTAATCCCCTTATGTTTCGAATGGAGATCGGTATGAAGAAAAATCGCTATTGTTAGGGAGATCATTCTTATCTTATCCACAAAATCGAACTCTAATTTTCTAGTTCATTGATTTGTTTGTAACTAAATGTCAAGGAAGATTTTGTTCTTTGTGCATCCAGAAACAGCCATTGAAACATACTTAAGTGTAGGAAATGAATTTCCCTACCAGCGTCTGAGAGTTTTCGCTAGGAACAATGTTGCTGCAACAATCCTCAATACTCCTGTTTCACCACTAATCAACTGTTGCTGATAGACGCCTCGGTTAATATAGTAATGCTAAATATTATCATCGAAATGTTACCAATATTTCTAATACGATATATATACACGATCAATAACTATAAGTATTCATATCTTTAAAAATACTCGAATAATATCATAGAAACAAAATGGTATCGACAATGAGCACCCGGTTTCTACTAGATCACCGAAGTTAAGCAGCAGTGAGCCTGTTCACTACTTAATTTGGTGACCTCATAAATCAGGTCCTGTAAGCAATCTGAGTCATCATGATATGAATTTTCATACTAGCATCTGATGACTTTTGCTAGAAATAAAATTGCTGCAAACGTCCTCAATACTCCTATATATATTTACCAACCCCTCCGCACGAGCAGGATGTGACACAAGATCAATTTCTTAAGCGGAGTTTAACATGTTTAAATTCAGAGTTTTCCTTCTCCTATACTGGTTGCCTAACCAAGGTTAAAGAACCCAGACTGCCCTACTATTTATCCAGAGCTGGGGGGAGAGTAGGATTCATACCTTTCCCAAGGGTATTAACGCTAAGTGAAATGCAATTACCACATCCAGGATTTGAACTCGGGGCGACGAGTCCATTTGCCAATTACTTTAACCATTACACCACGCGCTTCCATAATACATATATAAGGTTTGTTTGCAAAGTATAAAAACTTAAACTATTTAAACAAGCCCAGAGAAAAATGAAACTTTAATTTTCTTCCAAACATTTCCCTTGGCATCTTGAATTAGCAAGTTTCTCATTTGTTGAAGCCATACACTTATTCCAACGAGTTCTCCATTAGTCGAAAACATCTCGGAAACTCTTCTTGTAATGTCTGGCGAATCTCGATCATTGAATTTTTTTTAATATACACGGTTTAACATCTTCTATGTTATTACTTTAGGAACCAAAAAATGACACACGAAGCTAGTTCTGGAGGATGCTACACTTACAAAATCTTGTGTTTACTTTAAAACTGCTGGAAAAGTTGAGCAGAATCCACAGGTACCATAACATAATGAATTTGTCAATTAGAAAGAACTTATGGAGCCAGTTTTTATACTTTATTTACACACCTCATATTCTATCTCAGTTATTCCTCAATTACACCAATATTTTAACAAAGTAATCTTCAGGTCATGTTTCATTGTTTTTTGGTCGATATCTCGGAGATCCTCTCTCGTCGATTTTTAAAATGGTTTAAAGTATCTTACAATGGTAAATGCCCTGGTCTTCATACGTTTTACAAAATTTCGGCTGCAGAGCTTTGTTACAAGATGTTTTGAGTTACGCTTTACTTATTTTTTCTTTCATCTGTGTTTGCTAGATGGTGACCACTTCCAATATTCTCAAATACTTGTAATTCTCTTTTTCTCTAAATGGTCTTGAATTTTCCTGATTTGTTAGTCCTATGCCTGCATACACACATACACATAAACACACACATACACAACCACATCCACTCACAGATATATATGTGTATGTGTGTGAGTATGTCTGTGTGTGTCTGTGTTTAAAAAATAAAACACCTATCTGTCTTTGTCAGCTGAATCTTTTTACTTCTCAGTCAACATGATTCCTTTCCCACTCACAACAAAAAGAACATGATGAATTCCAATATTCTCAAATACTTGTAATTCTCTTTTTCTCTAAATGGTCTTGAATTTTCCTGATTTGTTAGTCCTATGCCTTCCGTTGTTTCTCTTTCCCCCACTTAAATCACGAGGATGGCACAATTTTTTATCCCAAGTTGCATTCCTATATTTTGGCTGCATATTCTTATGGCCTCGACAAATGTTCTCAGTTGAGAAGTCTATTTTTATGGCCTCGACAAGGGTTTCCAGCTAGGAAGCCTGTCCTCTTTTCGTTAGCGTTAAACCAGGGAGATTGTTTTTGTGGTAGAGCGACACAACTACCATCAGCTCCTCATGTTACCGCACAGATCCAAGCTGAATCCGAGACGGATGCTCTATCGACTGAGCTAAATCAGCCATATATTCATTTAACCTAGCAGAAATAACCAGAAATCTATCACAATAATATTAGAACTGGACAATGCTTGAAATCTAATGAATATGCGTCCGGTTTTTATGAATTACTCTAAAAATTTAGGCAGATTGAAGCAAACTTTTCGCTTTTATTGGTAAAAAAAAAGTAAAATGATTACTATTTCATTTATTTTTTATTGCTTCATCAGAAAAGAATGAATAATAACTTATTGTTTCTGAAATATTTTCATCTCGCTAGGCATTAATTTTTTATTTCATCTCGAGGACATGGGAGGTAATTACAACGTTGTCGGCAAAGATTTGCAGTGCACGAATCTATCCAATCAGAAATTAATCTGAATGATGTGCAGCAGTTTATTGCTTCGTGTCTTTAATTGGTTCTTCAAACGAAAAAGAAAAAACCTTCAGGAATGGTAATATTATTTTTATACACGTACCGTTTGACTTTTATCCATACTTACCAATTTTGATTTAAATCAAAAACAAATGAATGAATCGAACGATTGAAGACATACGTTTTACGTTATTTATGTTTAGAACAAGTGGATATGAGTTTTTTCTGGCTGAAGAAGAAAGGAAATTCAAACAATCAGGGGATAAAACACAAGTAATATAAGGATAATATATTTTTTATTGCGTTTTCTGATAAGAATGTAGTGTATATCTTCTGACCAATGATCCGAAAATAAGTAGTTATTTTGGTGTCAAAATTCAAAACCGAACCAATAAAAGTAAAAGTGAGAAGCATTCATTGATTAAATGACCCGAAAGGAAATGTTCAAAGCTTCCGGCAGAGTTTATTGGTATTTATTAAACGAGGCTTGGGCCAACGTAAATCCTAGTGTGCATAGCATAGATGTTGGTTGGTTGACCCACTATGTCATATCAACCCTTGTAGGTTATTTAATAGAAAATCTGGTTTTTATTGATCTTTTACATGTATTATTTTTTTAACTTCATGTTTATTAATAAATTTGTAAAAATAATTTTTATTAACTTCATGTGTATAAATGAATTAATTGAAATATATATTTTACCTAAGTTGGTTGGTTATTTTGTTTAATGGCATATCAACCCCTGTGGGCCACGCAATGCCAAATCATGTCTTTCCACACATATGGTTTGTAAGTGAACAGTTTGTTGGGAAATATTTTGGTTTGGTTTGGTTTGGTGTTAATACTGTAAGAAATAATTTTCCTTAACACAATGTGAATCAGTATATCGGTAGATGTTATTCTATGTTAGATGTCTCATTGAATTTATGTTTATGAACAAAGTTGTAGAAATAATTTTCATTAACTTCATGTGTATCAATAAATTAGAAGAAACAAATTCATATGTATTAATAAACTAGTGGTTACGCCTCAGCTACCGCCTTCTTGTACCTATATGATAAACAGTGTTGGGTGTTTGCTATAAGAGCAATTTTGAAGAATAGGGTAAATCAAAAACCTGCTAGGAATTGACATGTCCAGCCAATTGATCTGTTGGGACATCTGCGTGTGGTCCAATCAAGGACGGAAGTGTATTTCACAGGACCACTTGGTACACGGGTCCTATACTTCTCAACAAACACAATACTGCCCTGAGGCATTACAGGTTGCTACACACGGCCAAAATATAACCCATTATGGGGAGTCTTACACCTCTGCAGAGGTATAATCAGCGTATTCTACAGTCTCAGGATGTGTGTAGCGTAGAGAGCGAGTGTTGTGAAAAACTTTCAAGTAAGATTAGCTTGCATGCTTTGAACATCAGATATCGAAATCCTGATTTTCATCACAATTCGCAAACTGGACCTTGACTTACGCTACTACTTCTATAACCCAAAGTTACTAAATAAATCTTTCTTTTGTGCAGACTGATTTCTTTAAGGTAAGTTAGAGAATTAGTCTTGGAGAAAAACAATTCTGAATTCAAAACACTTTCATTCCGCTTAAAAATTGATATTGTATGAAATCCCGCTCATAGTATTTAAACAATCCGTTCGGCACGTGTAGGATATGTCACAAAGTCACATGCATGGGACATAAGTGAGAATATAACTCGCTATTCAGTAGTAATGGATATGAGAGACTAGTTTGTAACCATTGAATTACGATGGGATGTCCTCACATCCTGCAAAGCCCGCATCTCGCCAACCCTGTCTGTTGGGGGCCAGATCTCTGTTAGATAGCCTACCAAAAGATGCTGAAGCCAGACCAATCATCCGTTGCACTTCACTTTTGGGATCGTTTGTGTTGTTTAAGACATATCCCAGGTAAATGAACTCCTCTACATTTTTCAGTGGCTGGTGGTTAATGGGGAGTTCAGGAATCGGAGGTTAACATATGTTGAGAACTTCTGTTTTCTGAACATTGATGGCAAGTCATGAGAGAGAGTAGGCTTAAACTTCAAAATTGATGATGCGCTGTAGTCCATCTGGAGAAAAACTGATAAAAGCTGAATTTATCAAGAAAGAAATGGACAATATATGAAACGGTAACATCCCTCAAGGAAGACCCCATGACCTTCAGTACTCTCATTCTGGTTTCCGTTGTTCGAAGCACCAGTAAAACGTATCTGTTGATAGCGCGTGAATCTACACCATCGTATCTTTTCAATGCCCTCCAAGTTCTCAAATTGCACACGCGAGAATAAATTTACACACAGAGCTGAGGGTCTGGTGTGTACGCAGGTTGATGCATTTGAATAATCCTGACTTTTGTGAAAAGTGCTGAGGAAAACTATCGAGACTACCTTACTAATTATAGCATTAAATTTATGGTTCTTTCAAAAACAAAAACATCTTAAAAATTGTAAAAGCCCTTAATCATATTCCAAACGGGAATTTCAACCAGGTTTTCTCAACAGTTTCACTATTCATTCATCTGGATGGAATACGATAAAAATGGATGTAGGAGTAGAGGAAATGGAAGACGGCTTTTAGGACATCCTTTTGTTTCTTTGGGCATTCAACTTTTTATCGCTGTGTTTTATCCAGTTTTTTGCAAACCGTCTATGTTATTTTCTTCGGAAAGGAATTCTAGATTAATCTTAACTAGCAATTTTAATTGAAATTGGAATAATCTCTGCGTTCTCTCTTTCGGAACATAGAAAATCGGCACTAATCAATTTGATATGAATGAAAAGACACTTGATTTAATTAATACAATTGAAAATTAATGAAGTACAGAATTTTCTCCTAAATTTCATTGTGATTTGTGGAACAAAAACGAAATTTGGGCCTGGAAGGCTGAGCAAAGAAAAACAATACTGCAAAATGTGTTTCTAGTCAAGAAGAATATTTCAATTTTAATATATTTACACTTTTTTGCAGTGCGGGAGAAAGTTAAACAATAGGCGATAAGATTAGAGAAATAACAGGATTTTACTTCTATAAGTAAACTAAGAATTACAACCTTTTTCTCCTGAAGAGAAAGCACTTAACATCGAACATATTGTTTAACAATGACCTGCTAATTATATATATAAATGATCTCCCTGGGGTAAATATAATATCTTTCAATTTCAATTTAGGAGTACATGGAAATGCATCAATATGCGTTATCTTTAGTAAATTTCTCCTTCCTTATATTTTATTGGAGGTTTTAACAAATATTGACCCTAAGCAAAATTGGCTATCACTCATCAAAGAATTGCGATCATATAGCGATGCGAGGTGGTAAATAAATAGGAATAATAATTTGAAAATTTGGACGTGGGCGTACCATCGATGTGTAAAGATTGGCATGTTAAGATTATAATGTTAAATCAAAGATTCAGCACAGGCAATGTGGTCTTATCATTTCTAAGAGTATACATACCCCACCTTCGTAGGTCTATTTTTAAACACAATTCACGGGACTGATATTTTCACCCAGCTAAATATATATTCACCGTATGCAGAAATAAGTTGGGGAGAGTCATTGTGGTGCAATGGTTAGCCAGCTAGAGTCGCATGACAATTACCACTCAATACTGAGCTGGATTTTTACAGGGTACCCCATACTTGCGGCCTTGTGTCACATCCTACCAGTGGCGAACGAGTAAGGTAAATACTAGTTCTTGTGCTGTTAATTAGGTAATTCATTTCGGTAAATGTAAAGTTTGTGTAAAGAAACTCTTTGAGTATAATTTGCATGGGGAATGCATAGACTAGTGTCGAAAGATTTAGTAAACTGTGTTTTGACTGAAAATTTTCGCATTGATACGAATAGAACATGCATTTCGTTTGAACATCCTCAATGGAACTAAACCTAAAATCCATCTATAAGTAAATTAAGAATGGAATCTTTGATTGAAAAAAAAAACAATTACCCTGGTACAAAGACAGACTGGTGTAGCACCTCATAAAGATCACACATTCTAATTCACATTTGACTATTAAATATTACCGTTGTTGTTATTGTTGCTGTTGTAATTGTTGTTGATGTTATTGTTGTTGCGACGACATTCGCCCTAGGTCGGTTGAGCCGGCTCCATCTTACGAATTGAGTGTATCCCGAATGAAGGAGATAATGACTTAATAAAAAGAGTAACAAGGGAATTGGAAATTCCCAAGCGATCCCTAAACCCCGCATGGGTATCCCGGTCAGGGGAAATAAATACCCTTGTTTGCCGCTGATATCCACTGACGCAGAGACATGTGTGCCAAAAGCAGTTGATTCCTGACAATGATGGAGACGCCCTTGGGATTTTCACTAAATACCCTTTAGCTGGGTTGTGGCGCCAATATCACTGGCTGTCAGATCAATTCTCTTTGGGAGGCACTACTAGGAACTTGAGTTCTGGACAGCATATCTCTGACACTACCATGTTGTCGCCACCCTGCCCCGCCGAGGAGGGATTGGATTTTAGGGTGGTAATCTAATTCGATCTAAGGCTAATGGATATAATATCTATTAAGTTTAGATTAGAGCATTTAGTTATTTACATAGATTCGACCAGACTGTCGCAAGGGGGAAATACTGTTACGCCACGTGAAGATCTGATTCATCAAATAAGCAACTCAGCCTTTGATATTATCTTGAAAAGTATGCCGATGTTGGTTCTATCCAAAATTTCTGCGAATTCCGTGGTTAACATATTGTATTACAGATGAAACGCACCACTTTTCTTCTTAAAAAGATATATAGGAAAAATACAAAAGAAATAGATTTTTCTAGAGACCTTCCCCATTGTCCAAATGGGAGAATTTGTAGATCCAAGATTCTTCTAATAATTGTTTTTGATCTCTGTGGTGGAAGTTAATTCTGGCAACATTTAAAACAGACACGTTCAGTATTTTCTACCATGATAAGATGTGATTCCACGAAAAGAATTAAATGAACATGCGTTCATATTTGATCAACATACGAGGGTGATCCCAAAAGTAAACCCCATAAAGCGCTTGGCATAATTATTGCGCATATGTTTGCGTCTGTGCTTACGCCCGCCTCGCTGCCACGTTCAGTCTTGGCTTTTGTTACTGATAGAGCTCTCGATTGACGCTACTGCCAAGTTTTAACTGCGCGCAATTATTCGTTTCTTTTAACCCAAAAGGCATTAAACCGATGGAAATTCATCGCCATTTAACGAAAGCGTTTGATGAGTCGTGCATAGATGTCAAATACGTCCATAAGTGCTATATGGGAATGTTCAACGATGTCGAGCATCAGAGCTTCCTCAATAACGACTAGCTGGTATGAAATTGGCATGCAAAAACTGCCACCGCGCCTAGAAAATTGCATTGACCGAAATAGCGATTAAGTAGGAAAATAGATGCATGGTCAAACTTCAAAATAATTTTAAGAAATAACAAAAACAAAAAAAAACAAAAATAAAAACGTTTCTGTGATTTCTAAATATTTTAGATACATTACCTTTGGAACTAATCTCGTATATAATAGAGCACTGCTGTCTAGACAGCAATTCAGATATCTTGAAGTTAGCGACAATTTTAAACAAAATTATGAAGCCAGTCTGGATGCATTTAAAACATACCTCGTATCTACTGAACGTGAAGAAAATATCTATTTAAGAATATCGACTTTATTACTGTATGTAACGATTGAAGAGATGGTGTTGTTGGTTCTAAAGCAAACCAACCATCTATTAAGTTTTGTGCTATATTTAAACTATTTCCCAGAAACTATCAAATCGAGATAAGTAAGTCAGAAAATAATTAAATAACGAAGAAACACCAATTTCAAAACCTAATCTAGTTCACTTGTTTCCTAAATATAATAATCAATAACATTATGCATTTGTTAAAAGTTACGTCTGTCACTTTATTAAATTTTAAACAAGAGGACGTCTACACTAAAAAGTAAGCTATGAGATCATGGCTTCCTGTTTAAATCACTTGTATTTAACCCTCTTAAAGAAAGTGTTCAGTTCCTAGATCTGACGTTAACCTGCATCTAGTAGTGAAATTCCAATTCTGGATCTCTGAAAAGCATCGAGTACCTCTTCATCAACATTATTCCCAAGTCAATATTCACCTGGAGTGGTAGTACATGTTAGGGTCTCATTACAGGTTAAATAAATGAAAAATGAGTTACTTTAAAATTTGTTTTAAACATTGTGTATGAAAACAATTGAATACATAAAAAGAATGAATAAATCAAAATGGCTTCAGTATAAATTAACATAAGTGTTGAAATACCAAAAATACAACTAACCAGCCAGCCAACCACGAAAGTGTTCAACAAATACATTTTTGAGGCGATTTCAACGGGTTCTGATTTTGATTCAATGATTACCCGAAACGTGTGGCCGTGAGCTGCATTAAACTCTACATCGAGAGTGTATTATTAGCGAGCGCATCGATCGATTTTCACAGGTTACTTGATAGGCAATGATAAAAAAAGCATTCTTTGCAAACTTCCGCATAAATAGAACATCCGGATTGGGTACTTCGCACTTGGTAAATTGAGATCGGAAAGCTAGAAACATCAAGTTAGTCATTATCCATGACAATCTCCCGCCAACATTCTCTATCACTCATTGCCCCGGGAAAGTTTTCTGCACAGCATCCAGTTTCCGCGCAGAACTGGTCAATGTCGATCCTTGCTAGACGGCCCATATTGGCATAACCATTTGCTGTTTTCCACAGGAAAACATCACTTATGAGTTTGCCCTTGCTTCTCCAGCAGTGTCCAGCATGTTTTGTTCGTCCCACACGGATAATTTGTGAGATAGGAGGCAAGTGGCCGTACAACTGCTTCCTTATCGGGTGTTGTTTCCAGGACTTGTTCAAGATCACACAGCATTCTAGCTCTAGCTCGCTTTCAAATTTTCGTTAGATGTTAGTTTTTGTAACCTGTGAAGCCTTCTGAGCATAAGGAAAATGCAAAACTTGACACAAATTTTAACTTTTTGTCTTGATTTTAACCAGGAAGCTATAAAATAATTACAAATAAAAACTGTGATCATAACCCACATGAATGGAAAATGCTAATGGCATTTTAATTTGCAACTTGGTCTGGCAAGATTACTACTATCAGTGACTTGCAACATCAGAAGACTTTTTTTCATAATGAAGCTGTGGGCGAGGAAAAGAAAAAAAAACACTAATTAGCATTTGTTTTATTTTAGAGTTGTATAGTTTAAGATTAAGCACTCCGAAATATATAGTTATCCTTATCTATAACTTCGAAGTATAACTGAAAAGTAAAGTACAAACTCTCTCTCTCTCTCTCTCTCTCTCTCTCTCTCTCTCTCTATATATATATATATATATATATATATATATATATATATTTTATGTGTGTGTGTGTGTGTGTAAGTTGAAAATGAAAATGAATCCGACGGTATGTTGAAAGGAAAAATAAATAAAGGAAATAAAATGTTGAATGGTTTAATAGATTTAATAACACGTGTTTCCACCAGGAGTTTCTTTTATGTTAATGCCACCCTTGACCAGGATTGAACATGCAGTCTACAGATAACTGTCGCTTAGAACTATTTTGACCTAACTCCTTTATCCACTAGGCCGTTTGTCCAATTGGACAAGCGAGTTTGAATTTTGGGAACTTATAAACTTAATGTCTTGTTTTTTGGCTAGAATATCTATCTATTCACTTATGTATGATTATTTTTACCTAGACTCATATTGGATGTTTTTAAAAAATCTAATCTAGCCTTTTTAATGATTGTCTGCCCTATGTCAAAGGCTTGGCTGAAAAGATTAAAAAGATATGCAATACTTATGACATCAGAACAACATTCAGGAGTGTCTCGACTCTTCGTAAACATCTCCTCCAAGTCAAGCCCCAAAAGAATACATGACCAAGAATTGCGTGTATTCCATCCCATACAACTGTGACAAAGTATACAAAGGTAAAACATGCTGTCCACTGAAAGTAAGACTAGAAGAGCATCGTAAAGCAGTGATTCAAGGAGAAATAAAAAAAAGTCGGGTATGGTTGACCATATATGGAATGAAAAGGGAAAATAATCTGCCTTTATGGGATGAAGTTAGGATAATACATAGGGAAAAACATTGGAAGAGAAGACACCTCAACGAATCAGCTCATATGATAGGCTATAGTGGTCTCTTAATTAGACCAAGCATAGAAATGAACACAATATGGGAACCTATAATTAAATACCCATTATGAGTCTAGGTAAAAAACATCATACATAAGTGAATAGGTAGATATTCTAGCTAAAAAACAAGACATTAGGTTTATAAGTTCCAAAATCCACACTGGATTGTCCAATTGAACACATGGTCTAGGGGATAAAGGAGTTAGGTTAAGACAGTTCTGTCTCTAGACTGCAGCAGTAACATAGAATAATAATTAACACAGCTTAACGCCTCTACCCCAGCTATAGTTAGAGGAATGAGAACAGGATAACGCCGTGGACTGAATAAAGGGTTAGGTTCAAAGGTTCCCGGGTCCGAGAAGAAATACCTGAAGAATGTCGCTGGGCATATCGGCCGAAATGTTATACAGATAACAATGAAGATCAGGACTATAGTCCGAATAACACAGATAATACTAATCATCAAGACTCATCTCAAACATTCAGAGAAATCACTATGATGATATTAATAACAAATAAATAAACCACCAACACAATACACATACTCATAAATTAAATGACAAATTATATTTAAAAATTTTAAATTCCCACCCCCCAACATTAAAAATTCAAATTCCAAACATTACTCCACAAATATTATCTAAGCCTAACCGCATACAAACATCACTATTTTTATTGATGTGGAGCGTCTTTCAAATAATTTCAAAGAAATTCTTTTTTCGAGTACTTCAAAATTCTCTGTATTTTGACGACTTTACGGCTTTCAAATACCAAACATTTTACTCTGATGAAGGCCGTTATTCTTTGTATGCTTAAGGGTTTTATAATTTTCTATCATTATTATTTTATTTTATATCTAAAATAATAATAAATAGAATACCTGCGTACATGAACAAACTCCTGGCCGAAACACGTTATTAAGTCTATTTTATCCATTCAACATTTTCTTTCCTTTATTTAAGTTTCCTTTCAACATATATATATATATATACCAACCCTTCCGTAGGATGTGACACAATATCAATTTCTTAAGTGGGGTTTAACTGATTTGTATTCAGAAATTTACTTCTCTTAGACTGGTGGCCTAACCAAGGTTAAAGAACCCAGACTGTCATGCTATTTATCCATCGCTGGAGGGAGAATAGTTGCATGCATAGCTTTCCCCAAGTTATTAGCGCAATGTGAAATGCAAAGAGACTCGTCTAGGTATTGACTCACCGAGTCAATTTCCATGATATTAGCCAACATATAGTTTATTATTGTATAAATACAATAGTGTACGAATATTACTAGAACAAATATACTATCTTAATACGTAGACGCTATCAAATTTCATGTATTTACATTATTGATAGATTGTGTAGTAGTTCTGCTAATATTTGTACACTATTGGGTTGATTCCCGTATAAATATCGCTTGTTGTGCCCAAACAAGGGATTATCTGATGAAGGAATGACAGGAGTACGTATTTAAGCAACCGGTTTGCCACCGGTAGGATGTGACGCAAGTATGAGGCATCCTACGAGGAATGAATACGCTATTACAGTAGTAATTGATCAGTGTGGCTAGTTTGCCAACCATTACACCACGATGGGAGGACCTAAATATCAAACCCGTTCTCCAGGGAGAGGGTATGACACCAAATTTAAAAGTATGGGGCATTCAACGAGGATCGAATTTGCAATTCAGTAGCAATTGAACTGCGAGAGTAGTTTCATAACCATTACACCACGAAATATCAAACCAGTTTAGAATCTGACACAAGGTCCCAACTATAGGTCATTCAACTAGGATTGATCTTGCTTCTCGGTAGTAATGGATGTGTGAGACTAGCTTGCTAAACATTACCCCCACGATCGGACACCTACCTCGTACCATGAGGTATGGCCAGCATTTTATAGTGACAGTCTTCCTTGTTGAGACGCCACATGTGGATGATTTCCAGATTAATTGAATAAATGGAAAATATGGGTTGGCCTCCCCTGACAGGGCCCGGAAGTAGAAACTAGCCAGGGGCCGAAATCTTCAGAACCGTAAAAGTGGTCGCAGTAGGGACTACTGGAGAAACAGAACTTGACAACAGCAGAGAATGTTGAAACAACAGTTCAACACAGACTCACCCCAACTTTAGGTGAACCAACAATGCAGCAGCCACCGAACAACGAATGAGTCTACAACAGAACTCTTTACGCCACAAGAATTATACACAACGATAAGTGTCACGAAATTGTTACTTTCATATATATGAGACTTGAGACCGCTAAGGCAATATGTGTTAGCAACCCTTTGCACCATTAAAGCTCTTTTAAAATATACGAACCTGGTCTTGTCTTTTATTCATTTCTTTACGGTAATTGGGACCGCAATTTCCCATAAATATTTTACCTTTCCTTTCCATCAAGTAAAATTTTCAGTTAAACAAAAAGGGATTTAAAGATACAAAAGACGATATTATTTTTATTTTGTATAAAATCTCAAAAATAAAAGACGAAACAATGAACAGAATGTAATTTATAGGTTGTGTTTTATTAAATATATTGTTTAGATGTCCATTTTATCTGTAGACTTACTTGTAGTCATAGTTCTTCTTGAAATCGTTTTATAGATTTCGGATAAATATCAAATTAGCATTGACGGAACCCGTCATCAAACTTTACGTATCTCTAGGCATTTCGCTTTAAAATAAAATATTTCCATACAGTAAGTATTTTCATAATAATTGCCAAATTTGAGTTGCATGAAAATAAAAGAACCAATAAAAAAAAGAATTGCTAAACATTGGCGAAGCGGAAACAATGAGGAAAAATTGATATATCAGTCTATATTGTTTGTCTTATTTGTATAGAAAAGTTTTGCGTTTTATAAAAAGAAGCGTACAAAAAACAAACTTTCACATTCATATGTATACACATATATCTATCTATCTATCTATGATGTATTTTGTATCTATATATATCTTTCTATATAAAATTATACAAAGAAATACCAATAGTCAGTAGTCATTTTTGTTTTCTTTTATATATTTATGAATGCTAATTTTCAGAGAAGACAACGCTTTTAAACGATACTTATATTGTATAGCAACCATTTAATCATTTCAAAATATGCAATTGGTCTGCACAATACTTAAGGCTGTTCTGACTATTACAAGAAGTATTGGATATCTTATATAGTTGCATACTCTTTTAAATCCACCTCTATTTGGACGCCTCTTCGGCTGGTGCTGTAGAATACTCCGACTGCCTCTCTGCATAGGGCAAGCTCCCATAATGGATTTACCTATTGACCGTAGGTTGCTAAACGTGAGATTTAAGGACGTAATCGTCTCAGACAGGCGGTCAACCGACTGGTCACCTCAAGCCCTAGCACCTATGAGATTGTCTAGACTGTATTGCTCATGCATGTGCTAGAAGGCTGTGAATGAGGGTTTTAGTATCCCTGGTATAAAGTTAAACTGATTTTAGTGGTGATGTTCCAATTCTGGAGCTCTGTGGCGTGTGGAATACCCTTTCAATGCTATTGCTCCCAGGTCCAGTCTGACATGGTAGTACCTGTAGGTGTTCCATCTATGGGTTAGATAGATAAACAAATGAGATGAAATGTGTTTAAAAATGAGTTAAAAAAACTGAATACCCAACAAGGATGAATAAAACAAATATATAATTGGCATAAAATGACCCAAAGGTTGACATACAGTAAAATTCAACCAACAGCCTCTATCGGGTTATTGGTTATTCTTCCATGGTACATCTGTTCTTATTGGGATTGTCTTATAATGTTTTATATCCAGTATACAATCTTTCTCTGTGGTGCGGGGACCTTTATTACCTAAATCTCCTTCTTCATAATATCTAAGGAACATTGTCGTTTAACTACTTCAAAACGTATGAAGGACACATTCATCGCTCTTTTAAAGAGGTATATTTACACAGGGGATTGTTGTAAGCTGATAACCATTGGTAACAAGCCATGGAATATGCCGAAAAAGAAAAACACCCTTCTTCTATGGGAGATTATTATTGTTATTTTGCTGACAAATGTTGACTTGATAAATACGCAACATCTATGGGACCGTTTTTAGACTACTTTGTTTAATGACTTCCTTCAAAGAGAACGTAGAAATAATGTTCTTCCTGTTAATATCAATGAGAATCATTATAATCAATCTTTGCCGCGCATTGAAAATACCAATCGTTAGAAGATTATGACTTGCCTAAGCCAAGCCCAAACATGCTTCAATCGATTGTTGGTAATCACGAAGTTTTACAAGAGCTGAGATACAACCGAGATGAACAACAACAGTTTTTTTCACGAGAGAGTGAGCATTTATTAAATCCGGATCAACAACAAATTTATGTGGTCCACTGTTTAGAAGAAAACATATCCTCCAGGATTTTCATTGATGCATCAGGAGGATCAGTGAAAACATTACTCATTAATCTGATCTTATCCAAGATCAAGGGTAATGGTTCAGTGGCTATTTCTGTGACCGCTTCAGGTATTGATGCAACTTTAATGAACGGTGGATGGAGCACGCATTCCAGATTCAAAATACCCTTTAAAGTGGTTGAAAATTCGCTGGGTAATGTCAAAAAACATTCCAATACAACGGATCAAAAGATCAAAAATTATTGTCTAGGATGAATGTCCAATGATTAGGAAATAAGGATTTTAAGCTATGGATACATCTCTATGAGATATATGCAACAAGAATGAACCTTTTGCTGAAATAGTAACCATTTGCTGTGGTGATTTTCGATAATTATTTCAAGTTGTCAAAAAAGGAACTGATGTAGATATGATCAATTCCTGCTATAAAAAAATCATATCCATGGATTAGCTTCTATAAGTTTCATTTGAAGATAAATACGTGATTAACTCAAGACAAAATAAGTTATTCCCATTTCTTAGGGAATGTTGCAGAGGATAAAATTCATAAGAATACCAAAATTGAAATACAAATGTCAGAAGACATGCTTCTAAAGGAAGAACAATCAAGGATTGTTTTATTTCATCTATGCTATATTTGACAATCCTTCTTAACTATTTTCCAATATTTGTATCTTGGTACCAGTAAATGAATTGGTGAAATTCTCGATTCTTAGGAATAATGAGAGAATACTGTTCTTTCAACACTGTTATTGAAGCATTTAACGTTTCTCATTTTCCTACATAATTCTTCATTCACTTGGGATCTCTGGATTACCGCCTTTATGCATTGCAATTGAAAAAGGACTCTCCAATAATATTAATGAGAAACTTGAATCCACCAAAACTCGGCAATGGAACACGGATGATTGTTGAAGAAATGTATGACAATATGACCGTTGCAATCATTTGATCATTGAAAAATGGTATTGTTATGATTCCAAGAATAATACATAGTTTGAAAAAAGGTGACCATATTCCTCTACAGCGGACCCAGTTTCCAATTTAATCCTGTTTTTCAATGCCAAACTATAAAGCACGAGAACAAACCATGGAAAATGTGTTGTTTTGTCTTGAGAAACCAGTCGTTTATCATGGACAACTGTATGTTACTCTGGTTCGGGGTAAACGTAAGTAAAATGTAAAGATTTTCTTGAAGGATGGACAATTAACCAGGAATATTGGGCTGAAGATTCTACTTTGATCACTCATGGAACTTCAGTAATTCCTATGATTCCATGTGTAGCCTATCAAAGTATTTCTATTTCTTTCACTTTGGTTAGGGTTACAATTGTTAATAAGAATGACCAATGACCAATCTGTAATACTAATTTTCTTCGCATAAAATATTAAAAGTATGTTGTCTATAATTTAAATCGTTTTCTATGAAGATATCTTAAACTTACATTTCAAAAAAGTTATAAATCCTTTAATATAACCGTGAATAAAATCCTAATTACAGGTTATTAAGAATTATCTCACCAGGTGAATCTTCTCTTGTTTTTCCTTTGTTCAAATGAACATGTTTTCTCCAGTTTGACAGTTTGGGAAAAAATTAAATTGACGAAATAATATTATCAATGGATTTTTCCAACAATCTAACCCGAGCTCGATGTTTTTTGTATTATATATATATATATATATATATATATATATATATATATATATATATATAATACAAAGTGTACGGTTATCCTTAGCTCACTTGCTCAGTATTGGTCCAATTTTTTTCAGTACTATTAGTCGAGTGCTAAATATCAGTGATAGGGCTATTGCATATGCCAGAATAAATATATAATACAATATATATAGAGAGTTCTGCGAATACATAAAAATACATAAAAACTAGGGTCACCAAACTTCTATGCAATATATATATATATATACATATATATATATATATATATATATATATATATATATATATATATATTCTTATTATTTTGAAATATATATATATATATATATATCAATAAAGGGAGGAAGAACTCAACACCGTAATTCCATAATAAATTTATTTCGACCATATATATATATATATATATATAATATATATATATATATATATATATATATATATATATATATATATATATATATATATATATATATATATATATATATATATATTGTAAATTATGTTATTTTCCCGGCTAAATATTCTATTACGTTGTTTTAGATTCCAACAAAATTAATCAAAAGCCAAATTTCACTTTAATTGGAATGGAGCCTTCATCATTGGAAATATCAACCATTGAATTAAAAGAACGGTAAAATAAAATTCTTGTAATGACATAGAATCATCCATTTCTTCCTCTTTACTTGCCCGCGGTTCGCCAACATCAACTTTAATGATCATTTTCCATAAACTAATTAACTTATATTTAACTTTGTTGCAAACTTCTTGTTTTCATCAGTCAGATTAATTTATAAGAATTCTAAGCCCAGAGGTGTACAACGCATTGAGATTGATATTTAATAATTTGTGGTTAATTGCACTGTCGGTGCTTTTAAAGAATAAAATAACCTCTTTGCTAATATCGTAACACATGGTGAGTGCATAAAATTATAATTAAGTTACTGCTGCTTTTAGTGTTATCACGATTACCGCCATGACATCAGTATTTGCTTCACAACTACGTCTGTTGTTTCAAACATCAGCGCATCCACAGTAATACAACTCTCGCTTTCCTCTTTTGCCTACTCTACTATTAAATTTAAGCCTATACTAATACTGATGATGATGGTATTTGTAATAAAATTCTGATGTATATAATAATAATAATAATAATAATAATAATAATAATAATAATAATGATAATAATAATAATAATAATAATGATAATAATAATAATCGAGGAAATCATAAATTTCACCACGAAAGCTATGAATTATTCGAAAGTGGAATTAAGATCAGTACGACAAACCTTAGCAGTGGAACAAAAGTAATCTTCCAGAGAAACTCTCTAACACTATTGTTATTTGAGATAACAAATATACCTCTCAACTATATACATAGGAAGTGTCAAGGGTGGTACAAGTTTACAAAATTGCAGGAAAGGATAAATAAACTAATTTACATGGATGCTATAACGATTTTTGTCAAAAATTAAAAAGGACTGAATGCCCTTGTATAAGCAATAAGAATATACAACCAGGATAACATAATGAAATTCAACATCGGAAATTCTGCCATGCTCGTGATGAAAAAGGGAAAAAAAAAGAGTCAACGAAGGGAAAAACAACTAACAAATCAGGAAAAATAGAGTAAAAGAGAATTACAAGTATTTGGGAGTACTGGAAGTAGACACTATCAAACAGAGATGAAAGAAAAGGTGAGAAAAGAGTAGCACGGAAGAACCTAAAAACTTTAAAAAAACCAAACAAACTAGCTCTACAGCAGGAACCTCGTCAAGGCAATGAATATCTGAACTATCCATACCTTGTAACATACAAATTTAAAAGGGAGGGCCCACGTGACAAGGTACAAAGGACAAGGAAACTGATGACAATGCACAGGTACACCCGGGACTCAACATTGACTGACTATATGTTTCAAGAAAATAAGGAGTAAGAGCAAAGAAAGACTACTTAAACAACTGCAACATATGGACAAACAGAAACATGACAAATTCTAGAAACCAGAAGGGAGAAGAAAAACTTGGATACTTAAAGAGACAAAGTGGAGAGATTGTAAACAATTAGACCTGGACCTGACTAAAAAAAAAGGAAACCTCAATAGAAATACTTAATTTCTAATAATAGCAGTACAATACAATGCCATAAAATTAATTATATCAAAGTAAAAAAAGACAAGACGTAACAGAAGAGCACATGTAGGATGTGTGGAGACAAAAAGGAAACTGCTAATCCTATAATAAGCGAATGCAAAGAGCTGGCACAAAAGGAGTACAAACCTAGTCACGACTGGATGGGAAAGGTGATCCACTGAGAAATTTGCAAGAAACTAACCTTTGGCCATAATACCATATGCACATACCGGAGTACGTCCAAGAGAATGTCACGCATATAATTTTCTGGGACATTGAGATAGAGATTGATCGCCTAATCCTGGTCAGAAGTTCTGACCTGGAGGTAATTACCAAGAAAAATAAAATGTATTTTGAATTTGCCTTCTCGTCGGATCTTAGAGAGGAAATAAAAGAAAATGAAAAGGGTGACAAATACTTGGACCTTGACTGACAACTGGAACATAGGGGTAAATGTGATATAGATTGTGTTTGGTCCCCTTGGAATGAAACGCAGACCTGGTTTTTATTAACAAACAAATAATAGCTTGTCTTCTACTAAATTTTGCCGTGCACAAAAAAAGGACTAATACCTGTTACTTGCTAAGGAACTAAAAAGGATGTTGAAATTGGAGGTGACAATGGCACCAATTGTATTTACAGCTCTTTGCAGAGTTTACAAGTTCCTGGAAAAGGGACTGAATGAATTGGCGATAACAGGACGAATTGAGACCATCCAGACAATACCACAGCTAAAATCGGTTTAGGTACTTAAATAAGTCCTGTGACATTGAGGAAGCTTCATGACTCTTAGAATCCAATGAAAAACCATCAATTAGAGATGTAAACATTTCGAAAGGTGTATAATAATAATAATAATAATAATAATAATAATAATAATAATAATATATCACAGATGAAATAAATAAGACGCAACGGAATAACAAGTGTAGTATATGAGCAGACAAAAACGAAATGAATGCAGTAATCTAGCACAACGTGTTTAAAAGACTACGAACGATTTTGTGGGAAAGGTGAGCTACTGGTTATTGCACAGGAAATTTAATTTTGAGCATACTACTAAATGGGATATGCAAAAAACATTATCCGTCCTCGCTAATGAGACCCTTAGAATTCTCTGGGATTTTGAGATATTAACGGATCATCTAATCTCGTTCAGAAAACCAACCCAGGTGTTAATGATCACGAAAGAAAGAGAAATTTATTAAAATATTATTATTATTAGGTTAAGGAAGTTAACACATCAAGTGGTTAATTCAAATAATTAGCATTAAAATATTATAACATTTATAAAGAAAAAAAGAACATTATCAAAATACCAATATTATGTTAAAAAAGTTAACACATCAAGTGGTTTATTCAAATAATTAGCCCTGTAATTAAAATACTATAAAAATTATAAAGAAAAAAATGTATCGGCAAATATCAATTAAAATGTAATAAACATTTAAAGAAAACCATTTCGAAAAATAATCGTAATTGTTATAAATTTTAGAAACTCTACAATATTGTTTGAAAAAATATGATAAACTTAATTTTAAATTTAGGAAACAAAGAAACATAGCTCGGGCCTAAGTCTAGGTACTATGGACGGTGCTTCCTATTGCACTTTCATGAAGTTTGACACATAAGTAGATATCGTGTTTGATTTTTGTGGCACACTTAACAAGACACACTTGTAACGATGTAATATTATTCAGCTGAGTTTTAACCCTTTCAGCTGCTGCTGTATTATGCGCCGACTTCATTTCTGCCGAGGAGTAACGCCCCCATTCAGTGGAGTCACCTCTTGTCTGTTATTGGCGATTTGTAATAATTAAGAACGGAATCCTTGTGTCCATGACATGCAAACACCGCATTTTGGCCCTTTTTGTGGGCTAGACGGGCAGTCAGAGAGATCAAGCACCTATTTATTGTCCCGACCATATTGCTCTTATGGAAAACTCAAACCCTTTTTATCACATATGTGCTAGAAGTGCTAGCTGAGGGTCTTAGTGTCCTGGGTATGACGCTAAACTGCATCTAATGGTGAAGTCCAATTCTGTGGAGTACCCCATCATTTCCATTACTCTCAGGTCCATTCTGAGTGAATCTGTTAGGGTCATATCTATGGGTTAACTAGATAAACAAAGTATTAAAATGTGGTTAAAAAGAATTTGAATACCCAACAAGAATTAAAAAAGAAAAACGTTTTCAGCATAAAATAACCCAAGCGTTGATATTGATCTTGTTATGAAAAAAAAATCAGAAATCATCAATAATTTAAATTGATTAACTTTCAGATTTTTTCGATAGCATTTTTGGATTCTTTATGCAAAAATGCTTTTAAAAAAACAATTTTGAGAAGTAGGGGTGCTCTAGATCTCATTTTCTAGACAAAAACTAGATTACAGAAAGTCGCCATTTCTCGCGACCCCCACTCAATTTTGGAGAGCTAAAAATCGACATAACTCCGCCAATTCTTGGAATTGGAAGCTCACGTTTTGGGGATTGTCTAAGTTCAACATAATCCACACGAGTACAAAATTTCAGAAAAAATGAAGGAGCTGGATGACATGGCCTGGATGATTTGACATGGAATTACCTATATATATATATATATATATATATATATATATATATATATATATAGAGAGAGAGAGAGAGAGAGAGAGAGAGAGAGAGAGACCATAATTCGCATTTTATTGATATGAAAAGGCATTACCCACACATTTAATAAAGATTCGGGGAAGGTTGACTTAGTTTCCTTTTACATAATTAGGAATTCTGGTGAAGGGATAGTTGCTTAATTATTTCATTAGAAACAAGAACCCTTAATTCTTTTACGCCATTAATTCATTTCTTATCTCGATTTTCTCGTCATCTTCAGGTGATCAGTTACCGACAGAAAACTCGCCCGTAATTTACTGGCGTAATCGGATTTCTGTTTTGCAAGATCCGAATTTAATTATGTTTTTAGCAATTTTTGTTCACTTTATTTTCTCATGCCTCTACCGTTGTTGCCATTATTCGCAACTAACACGTCTACGTTCTCCAATGTAATTGATTATTCTCTTCCCTCACGTAAATGATTAATCACGAGCTTAAAGCGGGAAGATGAGAAGTATATCATTTTATTAAATACATTTGATTTGCTTTACTTGTGTTTTTTAAGAGAGAAGAAGCTTTTCTCAGACAAGGTGTTATTCTTATTACACAGTAGTTAATTCATACCGACAATTTTATCATTTTTTATTATTATTATTACTACCAAGACAATTCTTTCCCGGTTATTACTGACTTTCGTAACGCACATATAATCTAGTACTGAATCTTTTTCGTCATGTCCTGTGTGAATGGTTCTATTTTATATCAATCCTCATTCGTAGGGATGTCATTATTAAAGGACTGTCACGGACGGTAGACCATCACGAACATGGTGATGGCAGATTGTCTGATGGGGAAGGACTAATACAAACACACAATTCGCTTCAAATATAGTACCTCTGTTATTTTATTCTCTACATTCAATCTCTTGCGGCCGTGGAAATGTTTGTAAATTGTATGTCAGTTGATAGGAGGCCTTTGTCCTTGTTTTCGCTGCGTCGGTATGTGGGGCTCTGATCGGTGTGGGATTACCATAAGCAAACAAAAGATCTGGTGGCGGTGTGGACACGACGCGTTTGTGGCCTGTCCGGATGGAAAGACGTGGTTTCCTATATGTCGGGAATTTGGCAAAGTATTGTGCCAGAAGAGGCACGAACACAAGAATTTATGTAGGTACAGCGAATTTGCATTGACGATGGGCCGGAAGAGGCGTGACCACGTGATATGCATGTGTGTTTTGGATGCTATATGACCAGTTTTTGATCTAGAGAAAGTCGGGCTCAAGGTTCAACTAAAGATAACTCCCGTCGACTCCTCTCTGTGTGTGCGTATGTGTGTGTGATTGTAACCTCTTTGACTATTCTCTGTGTAGAATAAGAGAGTGTCAAAGAGGTTACAATCACACACACATACACACACACACAGAGGAGTCGACGGGAGTTATCTTTAGTTGAACCTTTGTCTCGGTTGACTGATGTTTTCAGTCCGGTGTGCGACATTTTAAAACTTTATAAATTCATCACTCTTTTTAAAGAACTATCTTATTACAGCCCATTACTATTCGCTTATAATTTTACATTATTGCCTTTCTTCTTGCGTTGCTATGATGTTTTTTTTTTATACACAATGCTGATATGTTCCTGCAACAACCTTATTGTCTGTGGGTTGGGATAGTTACGTATTTACCGCCGGTACAAGAGGCCAGTGAGGGAGTGCGTGGGATAATGGTTAAAGTAGTGTCTTCGTTAAACAAAAATCATTGATATTACGAGGAAGATTCAAAGATTATCTGCACCCCTGGTTCACGGAAGCCGAGCTCATCGTGGATGATTTGATAAGCAGAACCATGACTAAACTTCAGAGAAGAAGCTACTTCATCGATGATAACTCGCCCGTTCGCCCACACCATCTTAGGAGTTGGCTTGAATCTTCTCATCACCCTCTCCGCGCGTCACGCTCTTCTGGCTAAATTTAAACTTCTCTATCAAATCATACACACTTCTACGCAACAGTACACTGTTGCCGTATTATGTTAAAGGACTCCGAGGAATTTCAGTCTCTGACATTCCTTATATAAAAAAAATAGGCTCACTTACTTGTTGCATACTGCTAGTAAAGACAGCAAACAATATCTTGCGATTTGGCTCAATCTTCTATCACGTAACCGCAAAAGTTATAACTATGAGCACGCATGCAAAGAATTCAGTGTGACAATAATAAAGATATGTTATGTCGAAAGTGCAGATAATTTTTTACACTTCCTCGTATAATCATCTGGTTTTAGTATGTTTGTATGTTAATGTGAACCTGGAAAAAGTGAAATATTGTAGAGAAAGTCATCTGAATCTATTAAGGAGTTTATAATTCAATTCCCAGCTTGGATTCAGCGTTTATGCCCACTTTGATTACTATAATATTTCAATGGATATATAATATATAGTATTAAATTTTAAACGAACAGTAATATCACGGCTGGAGGTATCCTACAAATTTCTAGTCACACTGAAGAGACGTGATACGTCGAAACAAGATTTCTGTGGATGACTATATATATATATATATATATATATATATATATATATATATATATATGATTGATTGATTGATTGATTAATTTTAGACCTAAGGTTATTTTAAGCCTAGATTTTAGGGAAGTGAAATCATTGTATTTTCATATTTACATTTATGCGGCTGTTTCTTAAAGTCTATCTTGCACATGGGTCTATTAATATGAATCATTTTCAAACAGGTCTATTTGACCTAGACAGGACTATCAGGGACTATCTCTGTGGATCTCAGTAGACCTGGGAGTAATGGCAATGAAGTGGAACTCCACACTTCCCAAAGCTCAAGAAATGGAGCCTCGATATCAAATGCAGTTTAGTATCATACCATTGACACTCCTTTTGTATGTGGGGTATTATTCATTTATAGAATGTTAAATAAATAGTGTTTTCTTTTATCTATTTATTTGTATTCAATTAAAATAATAGAATAAGAATACACCTCCTAGATCACCTGACCTAATAATGAGTATATATAATATATATATATATATATATATATATATATATATATATATATATATATACACTTGGTTTCTAGACCAAAAGCATGACGACTCGGATAGGGTTATTTTATGCCAAGGGGTTAGCGGATTCTATTCATTTTACATCTATATTTACATTTTCGTGTAGTAGTTTATTAAGAGTATATATGATATTAATTATTCCTACCTGATGCATATAATTTGAATGCAGTTGCACGGTTTCAATAATTAGTATCTATTACTATTAATTATCTTGTTTCAAGAAATTATTCCAATTAATAATACCTATTCGTTTTCAAACAGTTATATGGTTTCAAGTAACTAATGATAATTCTTAGTAAAGAATTATAGCTTCAAGAAATTAATCTTAATACGAATGATTTACATTTATATTCAATCATGTATTCTTATTAAATATGATTAAATTTATACAGATCTATTTGACCCATAGATATGACCTTATCAGGTGCTACCACTCCAGGCTGCAGTAGACGTGGGAATAATGAGTACGTATAGAGTTTTACGAGAAAATTAGTTACAAAAAGTTAAGAATGAGATAAACGATCTTTCCTAGAAGCCGCGCCGTATTATGGTTATCGTTAAAGGAAATGAGCCCAGAGTAAGAGTTCAAATCCTGGACGGGGCTGTTTGCATTTCAGATAGTACTAATATTCTTGGGAAAAGTGTGCATCCAACTATTCTCGGTCCAGCTATGTGTAAATAATAGTACAGATTTGACCTTGGTTAGGCAACCAGACTAAGAGAATGAACATTATGAAATCAGACCTGTTAAGCTCTGCTTCAAACTTACCATGTGTCGCATCCTGCTCGTGCGGAGGGTTTGGTAGATACATATAGAGAAGTTCATCTGCCTTCTAACAAGTTTTTATTTTGTAATACTGCCGAGCTATCGTTCTTATAATTAGAACATAGTGATGGGTTTAATTCAGAGCTTTCCTGCTCTTAAACCGGAAGGTTTACCATGGTTTTGAGCGACCAGTCTGTCCTGCTATTTATACATCATCATCAGGTCGTGCTGCCTGCTCGGAAAACGATGACCCCCTCTTTCTCTCTCTCTCTCTCTTTCTCTCTCTTTATTTCACTCTCTCTCTCTCTCTCTCTCTCTCTCTCTCTCTTTCTCTTGCCACTCGTCTCTATCGAGCATCGCTGCTGGCAGGTCTTCCGCAGGTTTTTGCTGGTCGGCCTACACTAATGTGTCCATGTGAAAGTGTTCTCAAAAGAATGTCACTTATGAGTTCGTCCTTACACCTCAAGCAATATCCACTATCTCTTTTTCGTCATGGTTTATGACAACAGCGTGTTTGTATGGTGCTCTTTCCAAAATTTGTCCAAGACAGCCCACAGCATCATTGTCTAGTTCTAATCTATTTTAAGGGTTTAATTAGACTGCAAATGATCCAGCCATACAGTAGTATTGATACGGCTACAGACTGGAATAATTCTCGCTTTATTTTATCAGAGAGATAAGATTTCAATATGCCTATAGCAGTTAATGTCTTTCTTATGCGTATTATGATATCGATCTCTGTAGATGAGACATTGCTACCTAGGTATGGGAACTGGTCTACTTATTTCAGAGGCTTACCATCCACTGTGGTGATGTCTCCACCTTTTTTACAACATGGCGTATTATATATTATTTAGATTTTGTGGACTGTTATCCTCATCTTTATTGTTATATAAACAACGTTTCGACCGATATGCCCTCCGTCCTTCTTCAGGTTTTACTGGTCGAACTTGAAAACCTTCCCGTTGAATTTGGGAATATCCTTGTCGAACTCAGGTGCCTTCATATCTTAATCGGGAGCCTTCACGAAACTTCGAACAAAACACTATTTTAATCCATTGTGGTAGATTGTTCTCATTCCGTTAACCATGATCGAAGGTTCCGACAGAGAGCATATTGGATGCTAAATGAGGCTTTTGTGGGAGTTTTAGAATATGTAATGGTTTCTTATTTAGGGGATTATATTCTGGTACAATTGCAGTGTAGGAAATTATCTATTAAAGAAAACAAACACAGAAGACTTAGATGTTTGTGTAGCATAATTATTATGGTCTACGGGGAATTTGGGGATTGAAAAGAAAACGGTATTCGGATTTCTGGAGAAAGAGAAGAAAAATAAATAAAAACAAAGGTTAAAGTTTGGAAGGATAAACACTCAACGGGGGGCCAGCAATTGACCGACGAATGATCCGGGAACTAGATTTAAAAATAAAGTTCCGGGTTTTGACCGGAAGCGGATGTGACCTTTCCCCACCCCTGGACGAAAAACGGAAGAAAAGAAAAATAGGACTTTTTTCGGTTGGGCCTTTGAAAGGGGCAGACTGGGCTTCCTAAGTTCCCCCGTGATGTGTTGCGCATAGTAGTACCGAACATGATTTACGATAGAATAATTTGACCTTACCCCCTCTCTCTCCTCTCTGAAAAAGAACCCACGAGCCTAGAAAGGAATAAACCACCCCTTTGTGACTATACGACTTGCGTATGTTGTTTCTGAACTAACGACGACTACTAATACTACTAACGACTACTACTACTATAACTCGAATTTGGCCACATGCAACGTTTGTATTTGCTTACAGATGTGAATTTCATCACAGATTTAATCTTTCGCACAATATTTTGGTAAAATTACCACTTAATTCCCATAACTGATATGCTTATTGTGGTTTGGCAATATGGAAACTTTCTCTGCTTTTCAGCGTTGAAGTAGCTTGAGTACCTAGAGATAATGACCGTCGTAACGCATCGTTGCAAAAGGATGCAGCTCTTATAAAAATACCACAGTGAAATGTGATGCTTGGTGGTAATGTTTTGTTGTGTGCTGTATTATACATTGCTTTTATCTAAATAAAAGTGTGTTGAAACCGAATGGAATTGGAAAGATAACGTTCATTTCTATTAGTTGTTTAATTCTCTATCAAGCACTCTCGATTTTGCAAACAAAGAGAAAGCAGAGCGCTTATAAGTGAGTTACACAACACAATAAAATTATTTTGTGACGTCTTCAAAATCGTACAAAGTAGAAATGTGCTATATTCTCCCCCTCCCTTGTCTCTATCACTATATATATATATATATATATATATATATATATATATATATAGCAGTCCTTGAGGCTGTTAGTATTTCTTTTCTCAGACCTACTCAGTGCAGACAAACACCGAGAGACTCCATCTATTTACTGGGAGGTATTCATAACCCTGGTTTAACCTAGGGCACACACACATATCCCTCTTTCCCCATTTTTTTGTTCCCCCACCACACACTCTCTGGTTTACCCCCATTCGTTCTTATTAATTTCTTTACATTCTGACTTTTAATTGTCACCGGTGTAAATAGTTGAAAAAGTACCGGTCGAAAAGGCATGCGTATCCCCTTTATTTTATATTTTATTTCATAATAAAATATCACCTCCCCATTTTACATATGATTCCTCTACTTTTAGTAGTTTATAAGTTTTCATGTACCAAATCTCTCTCTCTCTCTCTCTCTCTCTATATATATATATATATATATATATATATATATATATATATATATATATATATATATATAGTTAATTCCTTGTGTGTATTGGAGAAATGATAATAAAGTGCTCAATTACTTCTGTAAGAGCTGTATTTATCAGAACGAATATAGGCAAGGAATTTTTAGAACTAGTGAAAAAACATTTCCCAACTAGGCACAGATACCACAGTCAAAACATACAGTCAAAACAAGCTATTCCTGTGGACAGCCAATGACCACAAATATTACAACCAACATCAAGCTGAGGGAAAACTCAACATGTACATGTAGAAGTAAGGTAGACTGTCCGTTACAACAAGGGTGCAACATAGAATCTATAATAGACAAAGCAACAATTAGGACAAACAATACAAACCAACCGGCGACCAGCGAAAACTACGTAGGGATGGTGCAAGGTAATTTAAACAACGCTACTACAACCATATAGCACTTTTCAAACACGAAAACAAAAAGAACGCGACAGCGCTATCCAACAAAGTATGGGAATACAAAAAACAGGAAAAAGATTTAACATAGAATGGAAAATACTGGACCAAACGAAGCCATACGTAAACGGGTCAAAGAAATGATCATTGTGCACCACAGAAAAATTGCGAATTCTGCTCGGAACACATTTTTCTGAATAATAAATCGGGAATTTTCAGACCGTCCCCACACCGAAAAAAATTTATTATATGGGCTTGGACTAACCAAAAACCGCCATAATTAGAAATTCATATATAAATAGACACACACTCAAATATAAAAAGATACATAAGCGGCCACAAATGAGGCCAGAAAAAAAAATCATCATAAGTACACAAAAACGAAACACGAGACTCAATGACGACAAATAGGGACGCCGGTGATTGATGAAAGGAAAGGGAAGAACGGTAAATGGGTCACGTAGACACGAGTCACGTGAAAAAAACTGTCCAAATATTTTCAAAAGTGAACGTTTCTGATGACGACTAATCACCTAAAGTTGATGCTTCGAAACCATTGGTAAAACGGACTCTTAAATGTATTGTAAATATTATATATATATATATATATATATATATATATATATATATATATACATGACAGACGTAAATAGACACCACCATAAGCTACATTTTATTTTTTATTTTATGCCTAAAATGAATATAATTGGTTTTAACTGTTGTTTATACCAAGATTTGCCATTCCAGTCTCCATATGTAATTATTGCATCATGCCACGGCGAAAAGGATTTTTAGAAGTTAACGACGTTCAGTGAGGTAGTATTATGAGTTAATATGAAGGCGTGCTTAGTCAACACAAAAACTCAGAAAACCTTTCAATCACTCTTTCCACTATTAATAGGGTGATTGTAAAATTTAATAGAGGGTAAGGAATACACATCATCTCTGTCAGGCCGTCCATGGCCCTCTGACAGCACCCTGTGTCTTGTTAAGAGAAATGTTGATAATAATTCTCATTGTAAGGCTTTTGACATAGCAAAAAATGTTGATGTCAGTCCCAGAACAGGTATATATTCACTGAATAGGCGACTATGACAGGGCTACAAGGAAGGAACCACTTCTTCAGCCAACAAATATCAAGCAGAGGAAAGATCAAGCCCGTGAAATAGTTGACAGACCTATGGCAATTTGGAATACTGTAATATTCACTCATGTCACGATTTGCTTAATTTCAAAAGGTGATAGAGTGTGGGTCTGGAGATTCTGTATTTAAGAGTAATCACATTATTAGTCAACGGTTAACTTGGGTGTAAATATAGACTTCTGAAAAATATACAATCTTTGTGTTCGTTACTAAAAACAACAGCGACGAGGAAGTCCTAAAAAGTACCAATGCAGCAGACCATAAGTTCAGGGAGAACCAGCTCAATATACAAGATATAGCACAGATATCCGGCCAGCATATACAAGAAGATAGAACATAAATAGAAGCTACTCTCATACCGAGTTCGATCCACGCTGTAATAATTAGGAAGCTAATCTGGCAGATCTATTGAATAGCAGTTCGATCGTCGCTGGATCCCCCATACTTGCGACCTTGTGTCACATCCTACTCGTGGAACGGGTTGAATGAAAAAAGGAAAACAAGAAAAAAAGGGTGTGTCATCGTGGTGTAAAGATTACTAAGATAGTCTTTGAGGTCACTTACTACGAAATAGCAAATTCGATCCTCGCTGGATGACCCATATTTTTATCACATCCTACTCGTAGTGAAGGTTAAATACCTACCCACAACGTACTTGGGCATTCCATCATGGTGTAATAGTTGATTTTGCACACCCTGTATATCAAAATACACATACAAAATAAGGCCAAAAATTAAACACAAAGTCAATCTTACAGATTCAGTACTACTAAATAGTGAGTTCAATCCTTGCTGGATACCCCATACTAGCAACCTTGTGTCGTTTCATACACGTCGGAAAAGGGCTGCGTAAATACCCACTCACCTTTGTATAAAGAACAACAATGCAGTAGATTCAACATATACAAACAAATCAAATTTCATGAAAACTGATTTGGGGAAAAAATATGAATAAATCTCAGTTAAATGGATTTAGAAATTGAAAAGATTCTTTATTCTATTCACATTTGTAAGCCAAATTGATTATGATCAAGACAAAAAATTGTTGAAAAGACTACCATAAAGATATTGAAGCTTTCTCAATTTAATCCTGACAATTTAAAAAAACTAAAATTGGGAAATAATGTGGTTATTCACACCACATTTTTTTTTCAATAAGGAGCAGATATTAGGATTTGATAATTATTAAGCTGGATTGAATTTAAACCGCACGATAAAATGAAGTATTTTTCCTTATTAAAATGGTAATTAATTGCTAACATTTCTCATTAAAAATTTACACAGCCTCGTCAACATTACAAGTAATGGTGCTTATTTTAATGTCAATACATTTCAAGAGATCATTAAGATACGATAAAAATATATGCGTTTTCAATTCAATTTTTATACTTTTCATGTTTAAAAGTATTTTTGTGATTATAGTATATTTTTTAAATTTCCCAGGAGTTGTACCCAAGTAAGTTATTTTAATTATTTTTTGGTCATTAATTCTGACAGTCAGAAAGCAGTCAGAATTATCTTGAGGATCAATTAGGAGAAACCTAGGTATAAATAATAATAATAATAATAATAATAATAATAATAATAATAATAATATGATTAAATCTTCTATGAATAAAGTTTTCTCTGGTATCTCATCATGCTTTGAATGGGATAACAGTAATCTATCCAGTAAATGGACTAATATTCAGTTTGCAGCGCGTATATCCTGTGACCGAAGCAGTTCAAGCCATGGTTGGGTTACTTCTGTGATTGGTAGTATTTTGGTAATTGGTGCTCTGACATGTGCATTGAATCACTCTCTGAAAAATCTAGATAGGAACTACACAGAGATGCTGTATGCTGTTTGGTACAAATCTTGGGAGCAGCACCCTACAAAACAGAGGTTGTACGGCCACTTACCTCCCATATCACAAATCATCCAAGAAAGGCTAGGCAAGACATGCTGGGCAGTGTTGAGAAGATTCCATAACTTCTAGGCATGAAATAACCCTACGCGGGTTGTTATACCGTTAAATCAATCAATAAATCGTTCAAACTATATGTTTGTTAATTCTAAAATTCTTGCCAGTATCTACATCAGCATCATCATCGTCATGTTGACAGCACCGAATCCCATGACCCTCCGTTGACATTCACCCTATTGATCATTGATCCTGGAAAGTCAGTAATCCGTATGTCTTGTCCTCTTTACCGGCTACATTCCCTTTATACGTTGTCTCCTATTTTGGACCTTGTTACTATCAACGGATTGTAAATTTACTCGCTATTAATAATAGGCCGACTTCCATTTCTCTTTGGTGGATAAATCTTCTTGCTTGGGATTAAATAGAAAACTGTAACATCACTATCCAAATAACGTCCTATAATGCCAGTTGATCCTGACTAATCGCGAGTGTTTAAACCTGCATGTACTTTTTTTTAGAAATCCCATCAAATTTACGATTTTGAAGTCCCTATTTAACCTGAGCCACCTGGTAAATATTTACTCTATAGAGATAATCGTCTATTTATATTCCTCTGCGCCTCCAACTTCCAGCTGTTGTATATTTGTTGGCTGTGGGATCCACGGTTTTCTCCTGCACCTAACCATCCCAGATCAATGTTTGTTAGGTGTTGTAATGATTTAGTGGGATCTATGGTTTTCTCGGAGCACCTATTCATCAGGGATTTTAGATTACTCCCAAGCTGCACCTAGAACCGCCCCCCCCAAAAAAAATGAACGTTATGTGCCCCTCAGTCTCTTTTGTAGGGAATTGCTAGACTATTTGCCTCTTCCTTTACTCACCAATTCCCGCGGTGATAAAATATTTTCCTACTTTTCCTCTTCATCCTAAGTACAATTCCTTTAGTCTGTCAAACCGTGTGATATTTGAGAGGAAGAGACATCAATCAAAGTGCCATCTTTAGAATCATTCACCTAGGGCTCTAATTTCGTTAGTTAAGTGCGCAAACATACTTTTAAAGCTTAAAGAGGCGTGCTTGGCACGATGTTTATTATCATAGGAACTGGAATCGGTGAACCGAGTTCAAATACTGGACGAGTCAGCTATTCATTTTGCGCCAATACACTTTGGAAAGGTATGTACCCATCTCTTCTCATATCTATGGGTAAATCGTAGGGACGACAGGGCTATTCAGTCTTGGATAGGCAAACACTCCAGCAGAAAGAAAATTCTGAAACCTAATTAGCTTTACTCCTCTTAAAATTGACTTTATGTCACATCCTGTCTCCGGTTCCATGATGTTTTCAGTTCTCTGGCAAGGTCCAGATATTTGTCCATTTTTTCATTTTCCTTCAGCTTCACCCTGTGATCTGCTGGCACTGCAAAATCCACCAGTTGACAAGTTCTTTCTTTTTTGTTTATCAACACTAGGTCTGGTCTTCTTGCTGGGATAAGGTGGTCCGTTTTTATTTCAAAGTCCTAGAGAATTGTATGCGTTTCGTTCTCAAGAACAGATTCTGGTTTATGCATATACCATTTTGTTGTGTGGTCAAAATTAAATTTTTTGCATAATTCCCAGTATTATTATTATTATTATTATTATTATTATTATTATTATTATTGACCTTGGGAATTATTTGGAATCCATTTCGTGAATTATTGGACAATGAGGAATTGCAAGGGATGTGGACAGTATTTAAATCTGTTTCACTAAAAATTGACAAATAAACTGACGGTAAACAGAGATGTTCTTTTCATTCTACTTATACAGAACCGAAAATAAACACGAATATGAAAAGTAAAGTACAGAAATAGATGCTGAATAAATTACTGACTCGATGAAGCTTTGAAGTAATTCAGACATCGGTGCTGTGTACACGTGGATAATACAAGAGAAAGTGTTAGAGATTTGATGAGATTTGTTGTTGTTTGATCAAAACTAATTCCTAAAAACATTGTGTGAATATATGCACCAGCACCATCATCATCATCAGCATCAGCAGCAGCAGCAGCAGCAGCAGCAGCAGCAACAGCAACAGCAACAGCCACATAAACAACAAAACAACAAAACAACAACAATAATAATAATAATAATAATAATAATAATAACTGAGAAAATTGGGGAACATGTAAGTGAAGGTCATACCTATTGTAATTAGTGCCCTTGGAACGGTCCCCAAAGCTCTGGAAAATAATTTGGGTGAATTGGAAATCAGAGGAAGAATCGGGACCATCCAAACTATAGCACTATTATGATCGCCTAGAATACTAAGAAGAGTCCTCAAGACTTGAAGAAAATTGCTGTCACCAGCCTACAGTGAACCAGCGGCTACGGTAGGTGTGAAAAACTCCGTAATAATAAAAATAGAGCACAAAGAGAGAACAAGAATAGACACAACGGGGTGGGAAATTGGATCCACTTGGAAATATGCAAGAAACTAAATTTTGACTATACAACAAAATGGTATATATATATATATATATATATATATATATATATATATATATATTTATATGTACCGACCCCTCCTTGTGAACAAGGTGTGACGCAGGGTTACTTTCTTAAGGGGAGTTTAACAGGTTTGAATTTAGAGTTTTTAAAAGTAGTTGGGTGCATACAATTTCCAAGAGTATAAGTGTTATAAGAAATCCAAACAGCCCCGTCCATGATTTAAACAGAAGTTGACGAATCCATTTCCTTAGACTCTAATCTTTACACCACGCACCATCACCTTTATAAAATGGTACACACACAAACATGCATCTGTCCTAGAGGATGAGATTCATATGATTATCTGCGATTTTAATATTCGGGTTTTAAGATATAGACTTAATAGAAAAATCAGCTGCTGGTACGAAAAACCTGCAAGGTGTAAAATAAGTTTGCTTTGATTTTCAATGAATTTACTTTTTTAAAATGGTATTCATGTGTAAATAAATATTTTTCTATGATTTATAAATGAAAAAAAACATTTTCAGTAAACTTCATTGTACGAGGCAGAGTCAAAAATTATCCACACTTTCATCACAACATATCTTTATTATTGTCACATTGCCTCCACATTTACGAAGACCTCGGCTTCCATAAAACAAGAGTGCTGATAATTTTTGATTCTCCCAGTATTTTCTGAAACATGTCTCTATCGTCTCTGAAGATAAAGCTTTACTTTGACATCGATAAGACAAAAAATAACACCTTTTTGTTTTTATTTTTTACTTGCACTGTAATTGCTTTCAAATTAATACATTACAATATATATATATATATATATATATATATATATATATATATATATATATATATATATATCTATGTATGGGTATATATCTATATTTTTAAATACATTTATTGATATGCATGCAAGTGGGTACGTGTATAAGAAATAAGAAAGCATATGCACATGAGCCTACAAATAGACACACATGAGAATATATATATATTATATATATATATATATATATATATATATTGTGTGTGTGTGTATGTGTGAGTGTGTGTGTGTGTGTGTTTGTGTGTGTGTGTGCGTGTGTGCGTGTTTGTGTGTGATGTTCAAGATAACTAGACAGATTTATGTGATTTGAACTAGCATTAAATTCTTTAAAAAATACCTCTCATATAAACTAACATTTAAATAATTTTGACTGTCTCGCTTTGATGTTGTTACTAATTTCCCTTGAGAAAAGACCGTCTCGTAAACAGTTTTGGAAAATCCCGATGTTTTGATAATGATCACTGAACATTGCGTTAATAAGCACATTCTAACTCTATCTCGTCAATGTTTTTTCCTAAATTTGACGTCTTGTTTAATATCAGCCTCTTGTAAGTCTCTTTCACCAGTTTTCTACGTTGATTTTTATTCTGTGTCGTGATTTCACTTTTTAGGTGTTTTTATAATTTCACTTGTTATTCAAAATAGTTTTCCGATTTTATTATTTCGTTTTGACTAAATTCGCTACATCGATGTGTTATTCTTAAAATGAACGTAATATAACACATGTTATTCTCAAAATAAGATTGAAGAGAAACAAGGAAAATATAATCAACCTGAGTGAAAATTTTAACAATGCGATAAACAGAAACTCTGACAGTCTCTGCAGAACCATTTCTGGTCTATATATTAATACTCGTGTTCTTTAATTGTATAACCGTAATCATCTTGCCCCACCCTATGCTTTAAAGTGAGACACTCCAAATATTTCGAGATGAAATATGTAAATCCTGATTATCTGGTGTTGCTTATTCACCGAATTTTGTATGGGTGTCATTACCTCGGCTACATAATGGAGCATTACATTTTTTATAAAGAAAGAAAGGGAAGAAAAAAGGCATGCTACTCAGAAATATATAATTCGAATAAAGAAAGAAAGAAAGAGAGTAGAGGAAAGAGAGAGAGAGGGCGTGATCGCGCGGAAGAGATAACGCTAATCTCTTTCAATCGAAAACAACGAAAAGAAGAAAAGAAGGAAAGAAAGAAAAAAGAGTGAAAGCGAGAGTTAAATAAAGATTATTATACGTCTTACATATTTTTCCTATTGTAATAATTAAATCAAAATAATATGGTATACCCACATGACCTTCTAGTCTAGAACTATACGCGCTTTTCGAGTCTCTCCGATATGATCTTGCGTGGGGGGCACACAGAAACATTTTTAATGAAATAGGATCATCATAGACAGGGGCTTAAGTTCCAGTCACACTGAAAGCACCGGATCCCACTAGATCATCGTGGTAAAGCATCGATAAACCTGTCCAATACGTTGACCTAACTTATATATACATGCTCTATCAATGATATTTCGCACACTTTAGCTATAATATATTGTAAACTATATTAACAATATATATATATATATATATATATATATATATATATATATATATTTAAATAAATAACAAAAGACTTAGAGATCCTGCATTATAGACTATTTCAGGGAGCTGATGAGAGGTGATACCTCGAAACACGTGTCTGTAGTTTACTCTATTATACGCTCCTAATTTCGGTTGAGCACTTTATTTAGGAGGGATTTAATTGCAAATTCACCGTATTCGGCGTTCAGCTAAATCTCACTTTGTTTACAAAGTGTGAGACCTCTTGGTGAATTCATTTCTGCTTAGAAATGTAGCGATTAAATAGCCTGCTATACTTGGCAGCTGATTGTGGCCGTATGGTTAAGAGGTTTGGTGAGCGTAAGTTCGTTCGGGTCTCGAAACCGGCCAGAGGTAGCTGCTAAAAATGGTATAACTGCACTGATGAGAGGTGATACCTCGAAACACGTGTCTGTAGTTTACTCTCTCTCTCTCTCTATATATATATATATATAATAAGTCATCCACAGACACGTGTTTCGGCGTTTCACGCTTCTTCAGTGTGGCTAGACACAACAACTACATGGCTCCAAGAATATTACACACACACACACACATGGACACACACACACACACTATATATATATATATATATATATATATATATATGCGTGTGTGTGTGTGTGTGTGTATAAGAGTGAGAGAGACAAACACACTGACAGACAAAGAGATAGAGACATATAGATTCATCAAATTATAGAATCGATTAAACAAATATGTTTTCAGAAATCAGATTATGTAGTTCTAGATGTTTTCTTGCAACTTATATTCAGTCACACACACACACACACACGCACGCACACACACACACACACACACACACACACACACACACACATATATATATATATATATATATATATAGAGAGAGAGAGAGAGAGAAAGAGAAATATATAAGAGATAGAGAGAGATGGAGATATAGATGCAGATATATAAAGAGAGTAGAGGAAAGATAGAGAGAGGGGGTGATCGCGCGGAAGTGATGACGCTAATCTCTTTCAATCGAATACAATGAAAAGAAGAAAAGAAAGAAAGAAAGAAAAAAGAGATACACAGAGATATTCAACCAGCGAAGTGAAGTTCTTCAATTCCTCTTTTCTCTACCCTCTATCAGTGTTGACTTTCAACCTTATTTTTGCTGTTTATACATCGTCCTAAAATTAGCTGAAATACACGGCCATCCATCATCCAGCAGATGTGGCCAAACAGATTCACATTTTGCTCTTGATCTACTGTAATATTGATGGTCGTCAATTCAGCAGCTCACTTCTATATCCGATATACTGCGATACCGTTCTATTCAAAAAGATCCTACCCAAGTAAGTAATTTCCAACGCATTGAGTTTCCATCTGTCTAGGTCTTTTATAGTAGATATCTGATGTGTACAGTAGCACACTGGAGACATTGGTTACAAAACCAATTTAGCTTGGTCTCCCTCGATCGTACTATTGTCTGAATCTTTTTTAGAGGCATCTAAGGGCGCCCAATGCCATGTCCACTTTCCACTTTCCGCTTAATTTCACTGAAGCAGTCGCAGTTATTCTTGACGGGACTTCGTAAGCAGAGGAACTGTTCAGTATTCTTTACATTCGTTCCGTCTATTGTCAATCCACGCATGAACGGGTTTGTATGGAACAGCAGTATCGTGTCGTTATTGATTCTAAAGTCTGTTATTGTTACCATCTTTCTTTACACTGTCTGTACAATTTGGAGCTCTTCCTAGGACGTCTCTAACAGATATGTGTCATTCGTAAATTCTAGAGTAGTAAATGTATAAACATTAGATAGGTTCTATTAGATATTGTCCTCAATCCACACCAATATTTTTGCACGATTGTGATGAGAATAATAGGTGAAAATCTCTACCTCTCTTTCTCTCTCTCTCTCTTATATATATATATATATATATATATATATATATATATATATATAATATATATAATTAAAAAAATGAATAAAATAAAATAAAGTAAAATAAAAAAAACAAATAATACAATAAACAAATTGAATGTAAATATAAGAATAATTCAAAATAGAATATGATAAACAAACTTAAAAAATAAAAAAAGGAGAAAAAGGAAACAAAATAGAAACGGTGTATAATCTGAAACAGATTTTAAATGACAATTTTTTTCGAGCGTTTTTGCTTGAGGCAGGATCTGACATCAATATGCAATTTCATTGGCATATTCTATCTTTCTCTTCTACATAAAGCATGATATAAAGCATGTGTTAACATTAGATAAAAAATATATTATCAAATGTAAAAATTGTACTGGAATTTCTTCATTATAGGAGTTAGTTACTTACAAAAGTAAAAAAAAATGGGAAAAACGTACCATTGTAGACTATGCGGTAATAGTGATGAGATTGTAAACCATGTACTCTGCGAATGTAACAAACTAGCACAACGGGAGTACAAAACTAGACACGACTGGGTTGGGAAGGTGATTCACTGGGAATTATGCAAAAAATTAAGTTTTGACCACACAACAAAATGGTATATGCATAAATCAGAATCTGTTCTTGAGAATGAAACACATACAATTCTCTGTGACTTTGAAATAAAAACGGATCACCTTATCCCAGCAAAAAGACCAGACCTAGTGCTGATTAACAAAAAAGAAAGAACTTGTCAACTGGTGGATTTTGCAGTTCCAGCAGATCACAGGGTGATGCTGTAGGAAAATGAAAACATGGTCAAATACCTGGACCTTGTCAGAGAACTGAAAACATTATGGAATATGAAAGTGAAAGGGATGCCAATTATAGTTGGTGCACTTGGAACGGTCCCAAAGGGATTGGAAAAGGGATTGGAAAATCTGGACATCAGAGGAAAGTTTGAGATCATACAGAATAATGCACTGCTGCAATCTGCTAGAATACTTAGAAGAGTCCTGGAGACCTGAGGAGACTTGCTGTCACTCAGACTCCAGTGAAAGACCATCAGCTAGCTGATATGAAAACTAAAGAGGAGTGAATAATAATAATAATAATAATAATAATAATAATAATAATAAATGCACAAGGCTCTACACCCAAAAGATGATAGAGATAGGCTATATGTATCAAGAAAAGAAGATGGAAGAGGTCTTGCCAACATAGAGGACTGTGTAGAGGCCACAATCAAAGAACTCGAAGAATACACAAAAATGAGCAATGAAAGATTACTTATAGCAGCCAATAACAGCAAATGTACTATATGAACAAACAGAAAAACAACGAAAACTAGAAAACCAAAATGGGAAGAAAAACAATTATATGGATACTTCAAACGACACATTGGAGAGGTTGCACATGAAAAGACTTGGACATGGTTAAGAAGAGGAAACTGCAAGAGAGAAACTGAATCGCTAATAATTGCCGCACAAAATAATGCCATAAGAACAAATTATATCAAAGCAAAATAGATAAGACACAACGAAACAGTAAATGTAGACTGTGCGGTGACAAAGACAAGACTGTAAACCATGTATTAAGCGAATGTAGCAAACTAGCACAACGGGAATACAAAGCTAGGCACGACTGGGTTGGGAAGGTGATCCACTGGGAATTATGCAAAAAAATAAATGTTGACCATACAACAAAATGGTATATGCATAAACCAGAATCTGTTCTTGAGAATGAAACGCATACGATTCTCTGGGACTTCGATATGAAGACTGATCACACCATGCCAGCCAGGAGACCAGATCTAGTGTTGATTAACAAAAAAAAGAGGAAAAAAGAGAACGTGCTAATTGGGGCACTTTGCAGTTCCAGCAGATCACGGGTGAAGTTGAAAAAAACGAAAAGATGGAAAAATACCTGGACCTTGCCAGAGAATTGAAAAAAATGTGAATATGAGGGTGAAAGGGATACCAATTGTAGTTTGTGCACTTGGAACGGTCCCAAAAAACTTGGAAAAAAGACTGGATGACCTGGAAATCAGTCTTCATAATCTAATAACAAACATCCTTTGTTATATAGATTTGAAGTAATGGCTATCTATCTCTCTATCTATCGCTCTATCTGTTTATCTTCATATATACATCATCATCATCATCATCATCATCATCATCATCATCATTTCGCGCTAGTAGCACAGATGTATATGATAATCTCTCGCCAACCGTCCCTATCATTCATTGTCCTCAGGATGTCCTCTTTCCAGCATCCATTATCCGTGCAGAGCTGGTCACTGTTGTTATTTGCTGGAAGGTCCACATCGGCGTACCCATATAGTGTGTAGTTCGGCTGCAAATCTTCTCATAGGCATATTCTATTAAGTTAAATTGAATTAAAGCGTTCATCGCATGCAGTTGACAAGTTGAGAACGCAGTCTGTTGGTAGCTGTTTGAACGTAGAAATATCGTAGGTCGGGATTATGTGACTATGAATCCCCGAGGCTGTAAATCCTTTTTTTCTCATATTTGATGATGATGATGCTGATTCTGATGCTGATGATCATCATTATAATTATCAGGTCTCTTTCTTTGTCCAACAGTCTCTGTTGGTCATAGGGTCCACCTCACAGCATCCAGAATAGGCACAAAGTTGATTGTTATAAGGTTTTGCTTGTCGGCCCACACTGGTGTGTCCATGTGTAGGTGTCAACAGGAGGACGTCACTTATGAGTTCGTCCTTCCCTTACGAGCAGTGTCCAGTATGTATAGTTTGTCTTCCTCGGATGCTTTGTTTGAGAGGAAGCAAATGGCTGAACAGCTGCTTTCTTGGTGCTGCTTTCAATATTTTCCAGCCAAATCTAATTATTATAACAACAACAATAATAATGTTGAGGTCAGTTAGAATACTCAGAAGTGTTCTTGGAGACCTGGGAACATTTGTTGTCACTAAGCCTTCCAATGAAAGACCCCATCTATGACAGGTATGAAAAAGTCTGAAGGAGTGAAATAATAATAATAATAATAATAATAATAATAATAATAGTAATAATAATATACGTATAAACCGGACAGCGAGAAAGCCTATCTCCTTTTCTCTAGCGCTAGACCAGGGAGATTGTTTTTGCATCTGAGGTGAAGCACCACACCTACTATCAGCTCCCACTTTACCGCACAGCTCGAAGCTGAGATGATGAGGGCCGGTTCCATGGCATGTGCTAATAATATAATAATAATAATATATATATATATATATATATATATATATAGATAGATAGATAGATATATGAACAGACGACATTTTATTGACTTCTATCAAAGCTGAATGACATTATCCTTTGTACACTTTCAGGCGTTCTAGAGAGAGAGAGAGATTAGAAGAAAAATGGCATGAAAAGCAATTTGATGGTGTGTTTATATACTGTCTTCACATCTTATTTCTCTGCAATTCTTTCATATATTTTATGCACATATCTATTCATATACATAAATTGCCAAAGAAACAATCACAGGAAAGAATTCAGGGGCATTCTTCCGAAAAATCAACTTCTAACATCAACCGTATAGTTATTAACACAACGTGAACCAATTATCTTTGTAATTTCAATTCTATTTTCGGATGTGATTGCCTTCACTGATCATAGGAAATGCTGAAAGAAAGTCAGCTAATCGATACCGCCTCTAAATTGGACCCCAGAGGATTAGAAAAACAGAAAGCCAACTTTGTACATGAATCTTTTGTGTCATTCTGAAATCCCAAAGTATTAATGAAAGCTGGCGATTTCATGGTGAGTCAGCGATATAAAGAAAAACAGACGACATTTTATTGATTTCTATCAAAGCTGAATGACATTATCCATTGTACACTTGCAGTCGTTCTTCACTAAGTTTTATCATAGATCAATGTTTAAGTGTAAATATCAAAAGGCCGCCTCAACAGAGCGAATACTGATTAAAGTGAAGTTTCAGTTCGGCAGTGGCTTATATTTTAGCCATTTGGAGGCGCGTTGTCTAATGGTTATTGTCCTAGGAATGGACACGACGAGAAGTTCAAATCCTGGACTAGGCTGTCTGCATTTCACATGGCGCTAATGCCCTTAGAAAAGGTACGAATCCAAATATTCTCCACCCTGTTATGGCTTGATAGAAAGACACTCTGGGCTTTATAACCTTGCTCAGGCAACCCGTCTAGGAAAACGCTACAGTAAAACGTGTAAAACTCCGCGTAAGAGATTGACCTTTATATATTTTAAATATCAAAATCCGTCTCAACAGAGCACATCCTGATTAGAGTGTACTTTCAATTCGGCAGTGTCTTATATTTTAGCCATTTGGAGGCGCGTGGTGTAATGCTTATTGTTGTAGGTATTGACACGATGAGACGAAGTTCAAATCCTGGATAGGCTGTCTGCATTTCACATGGCGATAATACCCTTGGAAAATGTATGAATCTAAATATCCCCCGCTATTATGTGTAGATAGAAGGACAGATTGGGTTCTTTAACATTGATTAGTCAACCAGTCTAGGAGAAGGAACACACTGAATTCAAACCTGTAAAACCCTGCGTAAAAAATGACCTTTTATCACATCTTGCCCGTGAGAAGGATATTATATATATATATATATATATATATATATATATATATATATATATATATATATATACTAAAGCTGATATTTTGAGCATTCAATCCCTAAAGGCTTTTTTGCTGGTGACCTTGATCACACGAAATTTGTCCTAAATTATTCCTCAGTTTTAGGATTTCTAAATGTTTGAAAAAAATCCAATTTAATTGGTTTTAATTGGTCGTAATTTGAAATTAAGTCAAATCTTGACCCGTCTGTATCTTTACATTATACATAACTCTCTTTTTTACTCTCTATATGCCAGTAAAGGGGAGTGAAATTGATCACAACTTGTAATAGCAGCCACCCCCTTCCAAAACCCTCTTGGTGGAGTCGATACTTTGATTGTCTTACATTATACATAACTCTCTTTTCCTCTCTATATGAGACTGAAGGGGAAATGAGCAATAAAATTCTAATGTCTATTTCAATTGAAAACTAGGTCAATTCGTTTTTTGAATACAATTCTGACCCCCACGTTTGAAAAAAAATTTACCAAAACACAGGGAAATATTCGATTTTAATTAAAATTTCAGTGTTGATTTAGGAATTAATCAATTTTTATTTTATTTTAAAACTTTCTGATTTTTTTTCAAGTCACTTAAGTTTGACCTTTTTTTTCGGGTGCATAATATCGGTGTGTATATATGTGATTGATACTATTTTCTGCATAAATAAAAAGACTAAAGACAGAAAATGTGAATAGAGGAAAAAAGTTTGTTTTTTTGGTATTCTTCGCGGAGAACCGTCCCGGCCCCCTGCCTCAAAAAATGCTTGCCGGTGGCTGCTGAAAAAGAAAAAGGAAACACCAGCTAGGATTAAAGTCCATAGCCGAAGCGGTGTTACTTGAATAAAAAAAAACTCGGGTTAAGGTTTGGGGTTGGGGTTGGTGTTTAGGGTTAGTTTAATGGGAAAATAAATAATTTGGGCTCTGTTTTTTCTAACCCAGAAAAAACAGAACCCAGAAATTTTGTAATAAAACTGTTAATTTTAACTAGGGGTGGAATTAGGGTTTAAAGTTTAGGGTTGGGGTTGGGTTTTCGGGAAAAACGCCCTAAGTTGGTTGTTTTTTTTTGTGTGCAAGTGACAGCGAAGCGCTGTCACTTGTCTATCCGTCTACGGACTTCAGTCGTAGCTGGTGTTTTTTTCAGCAGCCACCAGCTAGCGTTTTCTGAGGCAGGAGGCGGGACCGTTCTCCGCGAAGAGTACGGTTTAAAAAAAAAGAATCTGCTCGAGTAGTAAATAAGTACCGAAAATTGAAAAATAAAATGAAAATAAAAACTAAAAAAAATAATTTTTGGAGTATTATTTGGGTAATATTTACGGAGTTCTAACCTGGAATCCTGCCACAAAAACTGCTAGCCAGTGACTGCTGAAAAACAACAAACCCCAGTTACGATTGAAGTCCGTAGCCGAAGCGGTGTAAAAAAAATAGAGTTAGGGTTTAGGGCTGGGGTCGGGGTTCGGGTTTGGGTTTAGCGTTAGTTTAATGGAAAATAAACAATTTGGGTGACCCAGGAAAACAGAACCACACATTTTGTAATAAAACTTAATTTTAACTAGGGGGTCGGTGTTGGGTTTTCGGTAAAAACGCCCTAAGTTTGTTTTTTGTTTTTTTGTTTTTTTACGGACTTCAATCGCAGCTGGTGTTGTTTTTTCAGCAGTCTGCGGCTAGCAGTTTTTTGAGTCAAGAGGCCAGGATGGAACTCTGCACGGATTACTATTATTTGTATTATTCAGACTACTGTCCTCATCTTCATTGTTATCTGTACAACGTTTCGGTCGATGTGCCCTCCGGCCTTCTTCAGGTATTTCTTGTCGGACACAGGAACCTTATTGTAATAGGGAGCCATCACGTAACTTTGAACCTAACCCTTTATTCAGCCCACGGGGATATCCTGTTCTTATTCCACTAACCATAGCTGGGTACAGGTTTTAAGCTATGTTAATTATTATTCTATGTTACTGATGTCCCTGACCAGGATTGAACCTGCAGTCTAGATATAACTGTCATTTAGAACTGTCTTAACCTAACTCCTTTAACTACTAGGTTATGTGTCTAATTGGACAATCCTGTGTGAATTTTTTCAATCACAAAAGTTACAATTTATTTTGTAAAAACGGATTTTAAGTAGCGTCTTGGCAGGTATCTTGATCGAAATTGACCGAAAAAATCATTTTAAATGTATCAAAAATAAATTACATGTGTAATATTATTTTGCTTTTTTACTGATGCTCATTATGTTACTTTTTCGACTAATTTGACCTTAAATAATCGGTTTAATAAATTTTAATTCGTTTTTAAAATGAAAAGCAGATGATATTTTGGCAGATCCTACTCTTTTTCCTAATCCCAATCATCTACCGAGAGCTTAACGGATGACTCACCGGGTCACTTTTTGTCTAGTATATATATATATATATATATATATGTATATATATATTATATATATATATTACATAATGTATTTGAAATCGAATAAGTCTTACCTATGTGTTCTTAAAACATGTTATTCAATAGACGTATGCTGCCTAGTTATCCTGCCTATATGTGATATATTTTGTTCTCTTAAGATTATTACTTGAAAAAAATTACATATCTATCTATTTATTACTGGGTAGATGATGATGTCGAGCCCACAGACGTTTGAAAGAAATTACAACGGTTAAAGCAAGAAAAACAAACAAAGGGATTTTGTTAAAAATCGCCAATTGTTTTGGCAATAACAAATGAAACAAATACCGACAATTTATATGAGAAGAACAAAAGGAAATGAATGGTAAAATTATTGCGTGTGTATAAGTATATTCACAAGTTCGTGTTTTGAAAGGGGGGGGGGCAAAAATATTTAAAACTAAATACTACTCTAATTCTCTCCCAACTGTGAGCAAAACTTCAAATAATCTCAGTCCTCAGCTTTCAATCTTCTCTTCTAAAAGGACACCGTTTTTCCTCACTCGCTTTGGTTCTTTTAAGTACACTCAAAAACCAAACATCCGGGCACATGTCGAACCTTGCGTCCGTCCAGTACCTAGATTGCATTTGTTTTTGCATGCGGGCGGACGCGGGTTCGATCCCGGCAGGCAAGACAAAGTCTTACTCTTTTTCGTTCTCCGCCACAATTTAAAAGTCTTGTAGATGTGTTTTAAATAGTTTTAATTTTTAATGGAAGAGAATATTAGATCCCTTACTGTCGATAGTCGTCTCCAAGTTGTCTGATTCCAAGAGAGATAGAGATAGAGAGACAGAGAGATTCTTGTCGACGCATATAAGGGATTGGCTTGGTATATGGTCAATCTAGAATGTCAGCTTTGGACGTCATATGATTCGGTGGGGGTGGGGTTAAAGCCGAGAGTGTTTGATAAACAAATTTTGGCTTTATTTATACCCACGAGATGAACCAAAATGGATCTGATACGTCGTTTTTTTTTCATTTACGGGAATCATTCTGATTGGTTAAATGATACGATGAATTTACTAAGCTTAACCGGAAAGGGTGTGTTGAGACTCTTGCACGCAAATGAACTTTTAGCCTTTGAAGCGTTAAATTCCTGTGTCAAACAACGGTCTGGGTTTTTATATATTTATAGTTTTGATTGCAGAGTTTCGATTCTGTAGAATTTGGTAAAATAATAATTCCTAATAATAGCCATTTTTGCTTGTATAATGGTCCCTTAGAAAAAATAACATCCGGGAACCGTTGTTCAGAATAAAATTAACTTTTTGAAAAAAGAAAAAAAAAAAAGACTGTTAGTGGTATGTAATTTAAAAAATAATAATAATATTCCAGCCGATTATAATAATAATAATAATAATAATAATAATAATAATAATAATAATAATCGGTTGGAATACTCATAAGAGTCCTGGAGACCTGAGGAGACTTGCTGTCACTCAGCCTCCAGAGAACCACCGGCTCCTGTAGGTGTGAAAAGCTCGAATGGAGTGAAATAATAAATAGAATGAATAATAATAATAAATAAGAACAATAAATAAAATAAATAATTAAATTAAATAATTAAATTTTAAAAAATGAATAAATAAAACTAATAAAATAACTAATAATTAGATGGATAGATAGACGGAAAATTAAAAAAAAAAGAAGCAGCAAATCACCCCAACCCCCGGGAAAATAATAATATTTATTAGTTGTAAATTTGAAAACCAGTAAGTTAAAATGTTCAATTAACTACCCCTTGTTTTGGCTGCGGTGACTTAAGGTAATATTATATTTTAAAATTTATTTGTTATATATTAATATTTTGACTAATATAAATTCGTTTTTCTTGTAAGAAAGATATATCCTAATATCTTAGCTTTTTCTGTCATACATTATAGAGTTATGCTTTAAATCTTCTAGCTTTTATAATTTGTAAGAATCTTTTTTTTATTAGTCAACAAAATAAATAAATGAATATGACTTAAGTTATTACAATTAAGTTATCTTATTCAATAGGAAAAGGGGACCTGTGGACTTATACTAAGTTAAAATTTATAAAATTGTACATCCGACATTGTAAATGATGCTTGCTAAGATGGGTTCTCCCACCATATTGCCTAGCCATATCTACATTCTCATTAGCTACTCTAGTAAGTCGTACCTGCTACACGTCTACTCGCGTGACTTCCTCATAATAATGCATTGCCTAATAGTTGACGTTGGGGAAATGGAGAAGAAAAAGGAGAAGGAAAAAAATCTTAGCATTTGCTGATTTTCCCACCCTACACCATTATGCCATTCATTGTCTGCATTACTGCTTGCCGAGATATCAGGCCATATTACTCATACATTGTCCACACAACAACACTCAATAAGAATAATCTTGTCTTAAATAGACCCATGTCCGAAATGGGTCCAAATGATCATAATGATTGTTGGTGCACCCGCCATACAGCATTTTACAATCAACATCTTACAATCCTGCTTACTAATATTGTCAGGTCGTAAATGTTGTAATCGTGCACACTCCATACAATAATACACATTACACAGAGTTATCTTGTTCGAAATAGAGTGAGTATAATGAAATGCTGGTCTAAACCTTGATCGCCTTACACAAAATAGGTTCCTCACATGTGGCTGGATCTCCTACTTAAGGGGTTTAAACATCTGCAATGTCGCTTATAGATACAGTATATGCAGCATATTTTGTGTGCGTATACTGTACGCATTTTTTTCTGTGTCGGGGGAAAAGACTTTAATCAACCCCTGGGTATGATATACCCACACTATACCACCTCATGAAAAATGTCCGAAATAAAGTACATAAGCCGTGAAACGCAGACTTCAGGTCTGTGGGATATGATCGGTAGGTGCTCCCTTGATGGCCAACATGGGGGACCTAATTGGCATCCTGCGAATGTAGGCTCGACTTTTCCTTTCAGTTACTCACAAGATGAAACATCCCCGGAAAGAAGAATACATAATCAGTATACCCATTGCAACATAGGGAAGCTGATCAACCTTCTATTAATGTAGGCTGCTATTGCTACTTTTTTCCTTTTGTTTTGTTCTTTTAGATATACAAGAAAAAATGGAAATGCAGCCGAAAAACGACTCAGCGACGTGGCAGCCGAAAAACGACCCAGAGACGGACCAGCCGAGCGACGACCCAGCGACGTACCAGCCGAGAAACGAAGAAAAGTGTGGAGTAGAGAAAACAAGTATTTCACTGTTATTTTAAGAGAAACCCAGCACAGAGAGGCTATAGGAAAATAATTATTCAGATTTGGAATGACAACAATAATTTCAACACAAACAGCAGACCAAGCAAAAATTATGTTGAATAGGCAAAGTTTCCCTGAACTTGGGATAATAGAGATATGTGGAAAAGAAAATCAAATACAAATCCATGAGGAAAAACCTAATCAAAATAAAGAACATATTTACAACTAAAACATCGTAGACCCTAGCTTCACGACACAGAAAACAGAACACAAGAACAGAGAAAAGACATAGAGCTGATAAAACAAATAATGACTGATAAAAAGAGTACCTTAACATCCCTAAGAAACATAGAATGGAAAAAAGTCAAGATAGAAAATGAAAAGTTAAACGAAATATTAGTGAACATCCCAACAGACAACATCACTGACCTAAATAACCTTATTTATGCAGGAGCAAAATTAGTCTGCGATAGAATTGGAGTACCCCTACGAAACAGAAACACAAACAGAAACACAAACAGAAACATTAACTTAAGTAAACATATAAAATGTTGTAATAATTAAATTATCACACTGTGGTATAATAATAATAATAATAATAATAATAATAATAATAATAATAATAATAACCAGACAAAATACACACGAAATACCTGGGCATGGCTAAAAAATACAGAAACTGAATCTATTATGATAGCAGCACAAAATAATGCCATAACGTCCAGTTATATCAAAGCAAAAAGACGCAAGGGAATAGCAAGTGTATGTTGTGTAAAACAAAACGGTTAATTACATAATAAACTAATGCAAAAAACTTGCACTAATGGAGTTCATGTCTAGGCACGACTGGATAGGATAGGTGATCAAACAAACAGCGCTCTGGTAGCTACCAGTTACAATATGTCTATCTGTCAGCGTGTTTTAAATCTCACTCTGTTTATATTTGCCTGTCTTGGAAATTTCATATCTATCTATGTATCTAGCTTGTCGCGGGGTACGAATCACCGCGTATCCTGACCCGACTCGCGAACTATTCGAACAAATGATTTGATACAGCATAAGGAAAGGATGATAAAGACAGAAGTTTTGTTAACAAATGATGATTCGATTTTTATTGAAACAAAAGAAACTGAAATGATGAAATTTGGTAAAAGGATTGAGTTATCCTAAATGTCGTGAAACGGGATATAGGTCGTGGCAAGGAGTTTGGTTAGGACATCAGAAGGTCGGATCAGCGGCAGCCTGGAACGTATGTGGTTGACGGATGTCAGGAACTACAAGGATATGATCAGCAGAAAATCTGATCGATGGCGACCTGCAATGGTGGGTCGTCTACGGGCAGAAAGCAGGAAGGGTGGCAGGCTGGAATATGATTAGCATGCATGAGGTGAGGAGGCAAGCCACGTAATAACTTACGATTCGAACCACTGGGAAAACGATGTTCCCTGGGTCACAGTCTTAAGGAGTGTTTAGCCCCAACGCAGTTGGCTTAGAGATATTCGTCGGAAACTTGCAGGAACATGCAGGTCAGGAAACTAGCTGACACTCAACCGCTGGGAAAACGATGTTTTCCTCGGCTTGAAAGAGTGGTTAGCTCCAAAGCTGTGGACTTAATGATTCCTTGCCGGCCACCCGGATTAGGTATTTAATTTACACCTCCACCACCAGATCAGGATGCGACACAAGGTCTTTTTTTAACATGGGAAGCCACACACGAACCTCATGCGATGGCTAGCAAAAAATAAATGCGTGGATCCTTTCGGGATTTCCGTTTTTGGGCCGCCTCAAGCAATAAACCTAAGTCTCTTCATGAGGTTCAGAGTGCATTCTACATTAAAAAGGTTGTATGTACTATCTATTAGTGTCTGTTGGTATTCCACATGACGTGTATCTTTTATGTTATGCGTCTTCCTGTGACTACTAGGCCTCACTTCGGTGGTGTTGGAGAGTGTTGATGTCTGAGAGTGCTGATGATTTGTGGTAGTGGGAGAAACGGTAGCATGTGAAGGTCGCGTAATTTTTACGTAGCTGGTAGCGCTGTGATTATCTATCTATCTATCGATCTATCTATCTATCTATCTATCTATCTATATATATATATATATATATATATATATATATATCAGTTTATTCCAAAAACCACTTCCTGTGCTCATTACTCTCAGGCATCATAAATTATCTTTTTAGTAGAATCGATTTCATGTGTCATTTTATACTATTTCATGAATTTATTTATGCGAGATTTTCTCTATGCCGGCTTGCTTTGTCGGAGAAATAATTTCCTATTTCCCTGCAATCACAAAGGTCAATATTCGGGTCATGGAAAAAAAAAATCAGAATTCTTAATATTTACTTTATATACAGGAAGGCCTTCCTTATTTGAAAGCTGAACATTAATTATTTTCTAATCATTTTCGATTTCCTCATTTTCTCTTATTCCCCAACTTTACTGTCAGCATATGTTCTCTATATCAACGTACCAATATATATATATATATATATATATATATATATATATATTATATATATATACGTGTGTGTGTGTGTGTGTGTGTGTGTGTGTGTGTGTGTTGTGCGTTGTTTGAATTAGCCCTCTTCGCCGGGAAAATATCAAGAGTTGGAACACAGCTGGTTATGGTGATAATAAAACGATTCCTTAGTACCAATGGTGAACTGATGACAGAAAGATAATAAAAAATATTTTTTCTTTATTCTTTTTTTCTATCAATGTCTATTTCACAATCATTGCTTCATAAAACATCAAACTCAAAGTCTACAAGTGTATAAAGAAAAATTAATACCCATAACAGAAAATATCATTCACAATTTTATTTTCTATAATTTTATAATGTAAATGTTATTGTGTAGCAAAATGAAAGAATCTTTGTATGAAAATATTATTTAAGTAAGTGATACGTATGAGACAAAGTGAACATTTTTCTTCCGGATTGTGAGTTCTAATAAAGCCATAATGCGTTAAAGTTATTTTGTTTTCAACTTGAAAGACTACGTATAAACTTGATTATATTTAATTAGATAAGGTTAAACATTTGACTACTCTGATCAATCGGCTGGTAATGTTAAGCGCTAGCACCTATGTGATTGTCCCGACCTTATTTCCAATATGGCAAACACCCAAACATTTTATCATAAATTCGCTAGAAGACGGTGTTTGAGGGTCGTAGTGTACTGGGTATGATGTTAAACTGCATCTAGTGGTAAAGTTCCAATTCTGGAGTGCTGACGAGTGTGATAAACTCCTTTATCGCCTTTACTTCCAGGTCCACTCTGAACCGGAGTGGCAGTACCTGTTAGGGTCTTGTGAAAATACCCACTCTGCAACTCGTGCACCTTCGTTGCACAATTTCTCTTACAATTATCTTTAATCTTCCATTGACCGATCTTTTGTTCCCATACAGACATCCATCCACATATATACATTAGGGTAGGTCGATTTTCAACTTTTTTTGAATATCAAAATGTAACAAATAGAGAAAGTTGGGTTTCGATATGATAAGTACTGACACCAAAAAGTAGGTTTGCACCAATTTTTGAGTGTTTAGATTTAAAGATCGTCTAATATGAAGCCCTCTGAAATCCTTGTTTTTGATACATTTACTTAAAAGATTGCTTTAAAATCTTATAATTTCAATCCAGAAAAATGTGTAAATTTAACTTATTTCAAATAAAATGAATAGAATATATCGGAAGTAACATTTAAAGTGACATTTAAAGTGAAATTAAAACCCCACCCCACCCTAATATCTCAAATAAGCAGCATTTTACCACATTAATTGAGATACGTCATTAATATCATTGCAATATATTGTTGTAGCGTTATTTTTCTGTTATCAATGGAACAAAATCAAATAAGTATGAACTCTGATAGAAACAAATGAATGAATGATGATTTTAACATAAGCTACCATTTCTATAAATATATACTGGTTACTAATTGTGAGTCTTTTAAGTTTCTATTTTATATAATCATTGTAATGCATAAAGTTATAAAAACATGATAAAGATATATGAATGTTCTGGGAATAATAGTAACTTTTATCATGCCATCATATTAAACTGCACTACATAAGAGCCCTTTGAAGCAAAGGAAGTCCTCATTTCCTGGCATAAAACTTTTATAATGATATGCCTATACCTTGCCTCAATTCCATAAACCGATTGGGAAGCTGAAGTTATACATTTTACTGCCCTTTCAACACTTTGTGAGTGTGAAGGCAAATCAGGCAACTCTAATTTTGTCCCACTCTTTGATGACTGCAGTTCATTATCTAAAAATTCTTCTGTGAATCCAGGCTCACAAATTCCATTTTGAGACAGGTCGATCAACTGTGACCAATGTGTAGCATCAACATTTATTATTGGTATTTTTTTTAGCCTCTTTTTGGTTGGCTTCCTTCTGAAAAATAAATGAAAAATCAATATATTGAATTAAATTGAAAGTTCAACCATGTCCTAATTTTTAATGTTCATCATGAAATTAGGATATTACTTTAAATTGAATCTATAAATGGATGAACTCATTTTAATCAATATTATCTAAATTACTTTCCGAATGGCTAAAATTCTTTTTATAGCTTCGTCCCTCACTTCCAGTTCATCAGATTTAAACATTGAATACAACATATTTTCTGGTGGGAGGCCAAAAAGCATTATGCTGAATATTTTTGAATGCAATCTCCTGAATTTCAGGTGGTAGCTCTTTGATTCGTTGCAGCATTGAAAATATACAGTTGCTGGTTATGAAATTTATTGTCTCTTTTAATTTCAAACCAGCTAACTGCATAAACTTCAACAATAAACTGGATTAGGCTGTGTAGTTTTGATATGTTTTTAGGGTAAATTTCACGAGTCCACAAACACATTAGTCTGGTAGCTAACGTCAACCATCTTGCCTGATTTAAAGGTCCAATTTTCGATGCAGCATACCTAGGGTTGACTTTCCCTCTTGAAATCCCTACTGCATATTCTAGAAGAAGGATCTGACCACTACTCAGATCATCTGTCTGTTTAATGCTAGAATATTGGCTCTCTAGCGGACTAACTATCGGTTCAAATTTGATCTGGGGTAAAATATGATATTCCTTTGTACACAATCTCCCAATTGGACCAATAAATGATGTTGGACTTCTTGTGCTGCCATCAATGTGCTTAAAACCGCTCTGAATGGAAGCTCATTTTGATGTAGAGAACAACTAATGATGTGCAATTACATTTTTAGTTGTTTCTCTAGAACTGAAACTAGCCCAGCTTCACAGCCAGTATTTGTATGGGTGTTATCCAGCAAAACAGCTTTTCGGGTATCAACACTGCCATACTCCTCCAAAACACTAGAAACCTCCTCTGCTAGAACAGCACCAGTTGCCCCAGTAGTTGGGATAACTCTATGTGTGAGGTACTTTCCACTTTTACCACAACCCATCTCTCTTTTGTAAATGTCAAATGGAGTTCTGTTCCCTTCGTTTTCTTAAATTCTTTCTTTCCATCTTCCTCAACAATTTCTTTGTATAAGAGAGTATTTTATGCTGTCTTCCATCAACACCAATACAAATATTCTTTTCTGTTTTATCAATGTGTTTTTGATGGGAATTTGTTTTTGTTCTTTCTTTTGCACGGTCTGTTTTAGATTTATCTAAAATTATGTTTTTGATATCAACACTCAGGTTGAGAAGGCCCATAGCCTGTAAATCTAAAAGTAATTTGCAAGATTTGATCCTAAGTTCGATGAAACATCACCCCTGATCAACTCAGTAGCATACTAAGGAATTTTTAAAAGGCTGTAAACACTCGTAGGATATCTGCCAAGCTCATAATCTTCATCTATTTCTTTACTATTTAATGAGTGGGAAAGAATAATATTCTGATCATAAGATGTAGAGGCAATAGGAGAGGAATCAATTTTTTTTGTCTTTTTTCTTCTACTACACTACTTTTAGGTTTCTGAATGGTAGCTTGATCCACAGGTCCAAGTTGGAAACTACCCTTGGGTTCTATTTTGAAAATAACTATATCGGATTACTTGTCTAAAAGTTGGTGGCTCTATCTTTTTTAATCGAGAATGTGGACCTCCAAAAATTGTAGAAGAAGCACTACGAGTTTGTTTTCCAACCATTTTTTTTAGAAAACTATCTGAAAAAAAAATTTGCTTTTATAAGAAATGTATTTGTTGTTATTAGAAATCGAACAAATTGAATTATGAATTCAAGATTGAATATTCAAGAACTGAAAAATATAGGAAAATATAAAATATGTATTTACTTCCCATATAAATAAAGTCAAATCGTTTAGTAGCGCGCAAAAAAAACTTGCGAATGAAAAATAATGTCTTCAAAAATAAAAATTAAAAAAATATATCTATCACAGGGAATATAAAGCGGCTGAACTTGCAAAACGGTCTGAAAATTAGAGTGACCCAGAAAAACAGAACCCAAATAATTTATTTAAATTCCATTAAACTTACCCTAAACTCCAACCCTAACCCAAACCCTAACCCTAAACCCCTAGTTAAAATTAACATTTTTATTACGAAATTTGTGCGTTCTGTTTTTCTGGGTCACCCTGTATACAGGGTGACCCAGAAAAAACAGAACCCAAATTATTTATTCATTTTCCCATTAAACTAACCCTAAGCCCAACCCTAACCCTAATCCTAACGCTAAACACTAACCCTAACCCTAAACCCCCTACTTGAAATTAACAGTTTTATTACGGGTAACCGTAATTTTCAGACCGTTTTGCAAGTTCAGCCTATAAAGCTTTTATTTAATCTACCAAGAATTGCATGCTTTTGAATGAAATAACATCTTTTATTAAGCCTATTTTTTTACATGTTTCAGAGTCCACCGCTTCTTCCTACTGGGAAAATATTTTTACATGAACACTTTCCTCCGGGCCCAATAACTGAAGATACCAAAATTGCTAGATTTACATGAAATTGTGTAGATGTTTATGGAGGACAGAGAAAGGAATTTTACCCAATGTTACACACACACACACACACACACACACACACACACTCGTGCGCTCACACACACACACTCACGCACACACACACACACACATATATATATATGTTGGGAAAATTCTTATTTTTTAGAACCATGGAAAGGAGTGAAGTTCTGAAATAAAATGCTGCATATTGTGTTCTGAATTTTATCTATTTTTCTCATATTTCGATGTACATTCCTCTTTCTCAAAGGTTTATTTTGGACTAACTGTTGTTCTGTGTTCTTTTCATTCGGGTCACGTTGTGTCCGTCCGACATAATGGTTAGTTGGCTCATTTTTTTTATGTTGTTTTTTTTTTGTGTGTGTGTGTGTGTGTGTGTGTGTGCTGCCCCCTGTCGCTGAGGATTCTTCGCTCAAGTTAGAAATGGCGGTGGTGGGAAAGGGAGTGATTTTTAGTGGGGTTTGTTTGTGGGTGGTAGGGATTGTTTGAAATATTCATGTGCGTTTTTGCGTATTTGAGAATAAACCAAATGGATAATCCATTTTAAATTGTACAAAACGCATACAGATAGGTTAACAACACATGAAAAAAACCCACACAGACACGGACACGGACACAGACAAACAATGAGAGAGAGAGAGAGAGAGAGAGAGAGAGAGAGAGAGAGAGAGAGAGAGAGAGAGAGAGAGAAGAGAGAGAGAGAGTGCACACACCCTGTTACGATTTTTGTGGCCATCCTTTAGGCTGCCAGCACGTTTCTAGCAGAGATCCTTTGTGCTAAGCAGAGCGCAATCCTTAGTGAAGAATCCGTTGGTTGTTCCTTGGTGTTCCTCAGTCTTACAGGTCCTTTGTCAATGATTGTAAATGGACATCTGTCAGTATCAGCGATTCAGTAGTTTATTAACCTTGTATTCAGGCTGTTGATCGGCTGAGGTTTAAATCGCGTGACCTCGCTTAGTCTATAAATTAAGTGGAGGTTTGCAGCACGGCTTATATTCCAAAATATTTTAACACACACACACACACGTATACGCACACACACGCACACACACACACACACACACACACATACATATATATATATATGTGTGTACTTTTATATTCCTCGATAAAGAATAACCAACCGGATCCGTTGGTTATAATATTTTTTTTTTTAAATGAGAAAATAAACATAACAAAGTAAAAAAGAACCTCTGTTAGCAACAGGAGATAAAGTCGGATCAGCTAATCACAACCACTTTGACTTTTACAGTTTACAGTTTGCTCTCCAATTATTTCAGTCATATATAAACCCTTCCAACTGAATAAACCCCGCACTGCAAAAAAACAAACAAACAATAAATAATCCCGCTGAAGAAGATCATGGATATGGTCTAAAGCGCTTTTGAAAATATGAGGCAACTTCTCTATCGTTTTGAATCCGATGTGAGAAAAATTATGCGTACATTTGAACGTAAGTAATTGAAAATACTAAGTAATTGAAAATTAACCCAAACTATTCAAATATTACATTGTATAAAAGAAATCAAACCTATAAAATTATATATTGCTGGATGCACTATACTTGTGACTTTTTTTCACATCCTAAACGTGCGATACACGTACGATAATTACCTACATGAAAAGTTTATGATTTTCGTGTTTATATTTTTCTCATTGATTTAGGAGTTCCATGAATTTAAAATATTTGTGTTAGTTTTTCTTTTAAAATATACACTTTGAAAATATATTCAGTTCACCGCATATATATATATATATATATATATATATATATATATATATATATATACATATATATGCATGTTGTGTTAAACACGACGCATATCTTATTTGTAACGAATTCCTTCCCGATCTTTTCCAGTTTTCTGGACAGTTTTTTAACATCAGGATGGAGCCGGTTGATAAGCACCAACGCTTTCATCCCTAGTTCTTTCAGCACTTCGCAGTGACATCCTCGGGGGTAGATGTAATCGAGGTGATCCCTGGTTCTTTTTAAACACGCAAGATGGTTAAACAACCGTGTACCGGTAGGAGCAATTAGGAGGAGAAACTCACAGGAATTAATGGTTCTTGGTAATTCCTCACAACCTTTCATACAATTCCTGTGAGTTCCTTCTCCTGCTAATACTCGGTTGGTTAAACACCTTAGATGTGTAAAAAGGAACAGGAACCAACTTGGTTATATCTATAACTGGAAAAGATCGAGAGGAACTTGTCAGACACGAAATGTTTACCACAAAAAAGCATTGTAGCTGCAATAGCATAATCTTTACAGATCATTACCGTCCCTCACAATCCTATAACTCCACCACCAGAAACTTTCCTCTCATGAGCCCTCACATGACTCATCAAACCCGCTGCAGATTCACATTTTGATGCAAATATGATATAGGAAGGACATCCTTCCCGTTGTATCAGATGAATAAGATGATAAAAGTTGATGCTTATGTACCATCATATGTCTCTTCAGACCAGAAGCTGACTTACAGATTTTGTTAAATATTGCACAAGACACATTGTTTTCTCCTGGAATTTGCATGAATTGTCCCAGATGAGATTTCCTATGATTGACATATCCAGCCTTAGAAAGCAGAATTCGACCACATGTCTGACAAGCATACACACACACACACACACACACACACACACACACACATACACACATATATATATATATATATATATATATATATATATATTCAAGTCTGTGGGGATACATTTCTTTGTATAAACATGCATATGTATATGTGCACCCTTTATATTTTTACTTGTCTTTAATGCGCACTTCTTTATCAGCCTAGTATGTACACTTGCCAAATAGCTCGCGTGCATTCTCTTACAAGGATGACAAAGAGGAAAGTAAAACATTTTGCGCGTGCTAAAGTGTCTAAGCATTAACATAATTGCATTTCCACAACATTTGCTACATAAGTCTGGACACAATCCAAGCACTGCAAATTCTCAAATGCGTTGTAGCGACACGTACTTTTGTCTTGGACAAAGGAACAGCATCTAACCATTCTGGGTAATACACGGCTCAATGACATCGCTCATATTCCAGCAAATCAACTCACCTAAATGTTTTAATAGCTATTATGTTATATAATTGTTCCAAAAGCCTGAAGCGAATAGCCGATAACCAATGTATATATTTACAGGATGCGATACAAGGTCAATCTCTAAGCGGAGTTCGTCTGGTTTGAATTCAGAGTTTACCTTTTCCTTGACTGGTCGGCTTACTAAATATGAAAACCTACAATTTCCATTTATCTTGTGGGTGGATTTACATTTATCTTGTGTTTTCCCCAGGAGGATCAGCGTGAAGTGAAACCTCGATCAGTTTAACCACGGTTTAAACTCGGGTCACCGATTTCATTTCTTTTGCTGATAACAGTTACAAAAGTGGGCATCCTAACATAGTTGATGTATTTTAGAATAAGTAATGCTGTTCAAGTTATCCGTGTCAATTGTTTTCAATAGTTTACGTGCGTTTACTGAAATAGGGCTTTCGCTAGATAATCTTGGACTGTAATTGAGTATTTTTTCTTGATATTCTTCCATCTTTAGAAATAGAATGTCTATATAAGGTAACTCGTAAGTTTCTTTGGGTTATTTATTCCAGTTATTTCCTCAGCGTTTACAATACTTTTGAAAATCGAATAAGGATTATGATTCCCAGATTATAGCAACTTCCTATTGTTCTTCATAAGTGTGGCTTTTTTTAATAAAATCTGATAAGAAAGCCTTTAGACTATTGTAAGTGTAAAACACGTTTTGTATAGGAAAGATAATAAGAATTATTTTTGATTGTCTATAGCGAAAGGTCCATAAACACAGAATAAAGATTCATTTCATATATTTTACTACTTACTTTAATCTTAGTGATGATTCCTCGTGGTCTATTGGGTAACACGCTACACTGCGATATCGCAGTAAGCGATTTCGAACCTCAGTCATGATATTATGTTCAATCTCAGATTATTATCCTTGGAAAAGTTATTAATCATCTCATCGCCCAGCGATTGGTTAAATAGTACCACTACCGTTCTACTTCAAAGATAGCTTTGGCAGTAATATTCATCTAATTTTACCCACGACGATTGATATGCCATTAAAAAAAGAAACCAAACCAAACTTTAAACTTAAACATTTCTCATCTCTTACAAGCCATACTTAATAATTCTATTCTCTGTCCGCCTGGTCGGCTGGGGTTGTAGAATACACCAACTGCACCTCTGCAGAGGGGTAAAATGCCCCAAATCGAGCACCTGTTGGCTGTGGGTGGCGGCCGGTGATATTTAAGGATGGAATCCTTTAGGCTGAGCAGTCCAAGGCATGCAATACCTCAATATAGCTCTTACTTAGGCTAGACGGACTGTCGTAGAGACCCCCACTATCAATCAACTGGTAATATCAAGCGCTAGTATCTATATGATTGTTGATTGATGTACTATATTTCTTATCATGTTTTCTTCGTTGGTAAATATTAGATCCAATACATTTGGATTCTGATTATTTCTAAAATAGGTTTTTTTTTATATGCTGAATAAAGAAAGAATCTCTCATAGTTTCCACAAATTCTGTAGCTTTTTTAACATAAAAATTTACCATGATCCAATCTATTTCTGGATAATTAAAATCTCTAGTTATGAGTATGTGCGTTCTATTATTTGTAATGGAAAGTAAATGTTCATTTAATTTGTTGTTATTATCAGAACTGCTATTTGGAGATCTATATATATTTATATACATGATTAATTTATCGTATTGATCCAAATATACCTCGCACCAAACACTTCATACAAAGTCTGGTATTTTAATCCAATGCTATACATTTTCTAAGTAATATTATTGTTCTCCTTTGCATAGTTACATCCTCCAAATTAGAAAAACAATCATATACATGAAACTGAAATTCACAAATTCAGCTTTTTAATTTAATATTTTTTGGAATTATTTCCACTAAGCATATAACATCTGGTTGATCTTCTTCTATTAATACTTCTAACTCGTTTCTTTTGTTAAGTAATGTATATACATTGTTGCAGGCGCATTACAGTTTATTATTATCTGGAAGATTTAAAGGTGTTCTGTCATTTTTTTGATTTTGATATTTTGATATTTCTCATTACATTTCTTATGTTTACCATTCTTATAACCCATTTTGCAATTTCCTCTTTTAAATCCGATTCCTTATGCTTCTAGAATATTAAGTGTAAAAGCTTCTCCATCTCTTCTCTCCCCAAAGGAGTCAGATATATTTTAGGTAAATATTTTTGAACCTTTTATCCTTTGTATTTTTAAAGTTTTTGGCGTTCATTTACGAGTTCGAAATTTTTACGAGTCGTTTACGACTTCCGAATTATCATAAACAATTTTCATGTGACGTATTGTTTTATCGTTTTTTGTCCAAGTCTTTTTTGTATTTATGTTGTTTTATCCAATTTAATATTCTTGCACAAATCCTCAAATGTTTTCGCATCGTCTTTTACTCTTTAATTTGTTGCTGTTTTTTTCCCTTTCAGGTATATTAAAAATCAACAAATTCTGTTTTCTTTCCTTTCTCTCTTGCAATTCTCTACGCCAATCCATAATCATTGTGTTATTATTATTATTTTTGTTGTTCACTGCGCTATTTATTTTGTCATTTAATTTTTTATTTTCTCCTGCTTCCCTTTAAAAACATCTAATTCATCATAATTTTCTTGATTTTATCATCAGTGTGTTTATTTAGTTCTAATTTGATTTTTTTAATATACTCTTTGCATTTTTCTTCTATCAATTTATCAGATTTAACCGCCGATAGTGCCGGAGTTGTACAATTTTCAAAATACCAGTGTAAACTAGAATATTCCTTATTCAAAAAGTAATAATAATAATAATAAAATGTAGCAAACTAGCACAACGAGAATACAAAACTAGACACGACTGGGTTGGGAAGGTGATCCACTGCGAATTATGCAAAAAAAAAAAAAAAATTTGGCCATACAACAAAATGGTATATGCATAAACCAGAATCTGTTCTTGAGAACAAAACGCATAAAATTCTCTGGGACTTTGAAATAAAAACGGATCACCTTATCCCAGCAAGAAGACCAGAGCTAGTGTTGATAAACAAAAAAGAAAGAACTTGTCAACTGGTAGATTTTGCAGTTCCAGCAGATCACAGGGTGAAGATAAAAGAAAATGAAAAAATGGACAAATATCTGGACCTCGCCAGAGAACTGAAAAGATTATGGAATATGAAAGTAAAAGTGATACCAATCATAGTTGGTGCACTTGGAACAGTCCTAAAAGGATTGGAAAAGGGTCTGGAATGTTTGGAAATCAGAGGAAGGATTGAAACCATTCAGAACACTGCACTGCTGCAATCTGCCAGAATACTCAGAAGAGTCCTGGAGACCTGAGGAGACTTGCTGTCACTCAGACTCCAGTGAAAGACCATCAGCTAACGCTGATGTGAAAACTCAAAAGGAGTAAATAATAATAATAATAATAATAATAATAATAATAATAGTAAAATTAACAATTACAAACTAATGAGAATAATGATAATATTAGTAATGCTAATAAAAAATAAAACAAAATGAAAGAAATAAACAAATGTGACTTTAATATGTCTTAATGGATTAGCCCACATTATAACAAAATAGGGGGAGTATTGGAATATTTTGGTGATATAAGGTGTGCTACAATACACCACTTAAATTTATAGACTAGACGACGTCATGTGGTTTAAACCTCAGCCAATCAACAGCCCGACTGCGTGGCTGTTTGACTACTTAATCTCTGATACTGAGAGATGTCCATTTGCAATCATTGACGAAGGACTGGCAATACTGAGGAGCACCAAGGAACAACCAAAGGATTCTTTACCAAGGATTTCCGCTGGACAAGCGCTCTTGCTTGAAGCCTAAAGGATGGCCCATAAAATCATAACAGTTCAGCATTATTACGAAGGCTGATATTCCATTGAACAAAAAGAAAAAAAAAAATTTATCGATGATATCTCTCTTAATTCGGGGTTATTGCAAAGATTTCTAAGAGATTCTTAAGGATGTGTGCTAGTTGGTGAGTTTGCTTGGTTGATTGGTTTGTTGGACTTTACGGCATGTCAACCCTTGTTGGTATATATTATGCCGAAGACGTTTTGTTTTATTCATTCTTAATTTGAATTCAATTTAAAAAAAAATTTCTATTTAACCATTAGATGCGATCCCAACAGGTACTACCAGTCCGACTCATGAAAGTGGACCTGGGAGTAATGGCGATAAAGGAGTACCTAGATTTCTAAAATTAGAACTTTACTATTAGATGCAGTTTAACGTCATACTCAGTACACTAAGACCCTCAGCCACCGCTCTCTAGCACTTAATAAATCAAAAGAGTTGGGGGTTTGTAATAAGAGCAAAGGGTTTGGGAAAATCATATAAGTGCTAGGACTTAACATGACCAACCGACTGATAGCGTAGCCTATGGCCAAGGTGGAGTGTTGCATTGACTACTCTTCCACCAAGAATCCATTCTTAAGCATCGTGGGTCGCCACTACGGACAACAAGTGGCCCAAATGGGGGCGGGGGTTACACCAATACAGAGGTTCAGTCGGGGTATTCTTCTGTCCCCGCCGACGCTAGTGTGTGAGGTATTGATAACTAACAGTGTAAATGGCGGTTGAGGAATTAAGATTTGTCCATTGATTTTCAGTCGAGGATGGCATGGAAAATAAAATAACTCAATAATTTACAAACTATAACATGGTTGCAAGTTCATACATACATATACACACACACACACTCACACACACACACACACACACACACACACACACATATATATATATATATATGTGTGTGTGTGTGTGTGTGTGTGTGTGTGTGTAATTGTGTGTGTCTGCGTGTCTGTGTCTGTGTGTATGTTAGAGTGTGGAAGTGAGGCGAGTGGTGTAATTGTTAAGCTCGTAGGAAATGAACTCGTCGATGCGAGTGCAAATTCTGGACGAGGCTGTTTATATTTCACATAATCCTCTTGGGAAGGTGTGACTACTACTGGTCTCCCTCTAGCTCTGGAGGAGTAGTAGGGCGGACTGGGCTCTTTCACCTTTGTTAGGCAACCAGTCTAGAAGAAGGAAAACTCCGAATTCAACCCTGTTAAAGTCCGCTTAATAAATTGACTTTGTGTCACATCCTGCTCGTGCGGAGGGATATATATATAACACTTATTGGTAAACGCTTGCAGTAAAAAAAAACCCGGCAAATGGTTTGATAGTAAACATATACTACCAAACATCACCTGGGAAAAGAAAATGAAAAAAGAAAAGACCAAGAGGGTCGTACCAATCGAAGATAATTGATTAATACTATAACACTTGTCCAAAATAAAAAAAAAATATATATATGAAAAAAATATATATATACAAATCGCTAGGATTATCTAAAGCTAAAATCTAAAAAGTGCTCAATACTTAAGTAGAGCAAATAATAAAGTTAAACCTAAGGAGTCAGTTATACATACTAATAGTTTCGCTTAGTAGCTCATCAGAGCAAGAGATTGCTTCCCTGGTGAGCTACTAATCGAAACTATTAGTATAGAATATGACTTATTAGGTTTAACTATTAGTATTAGTATATGACTCATTAGGTTTAACTTTATATATATATATATATATATATATATATATATATATATTCGGTGATACAAGTTCAAATATTGGATGCAGCTGTTTGCATTTCAAATAGCGCTAATACTATTGGGAAATGTATGCATCCAACTATTCTCCCTCCAGCTATTGGTACATAGTAGGATGGACTAACTTAACTTAGGTTAGGCAACCATTCTTGAAGAAGGAAAACTCTGAAATGTGTTGACGATGTGTTTGTTTCGCACGCGCGCGTGTGTTCGTTTGTGTGTGTGTTGTAGACTTTAAATCTTCATTCTCGATCAAAAAAGTTAATTTCACAACAATTTTCAAACTAAATAGCTTCAATGATTTTACAAGCATTCACTTTCTATCTAGTAACGCCGCATCTTGATTGTTCAAAAATAAAACTTATCAAATTTTATGATTTCTTTGGAAGCAACAGAATCTCCTCTATCAATGTCGTTGGCAATGTCAGTGTTTGGCCTCGATTCAAAGTGGACACAAGGAAGATTTATCATTTGTACTATAATTCATGAGAAGATCGAGAAAATGTCAATGAATTCTGAAGATATATCATAAAAACGGAACAGTGTACACGCTCTCTTATATTAGACTAAAGAAAATAAATATTTCTTGGATTATACACAGTCATACTAAATTGAATTTTGTTTCTTTTATTCCAAACTCAAACGACATATTTGTATTTAAATTTAACAAATCTAATTATAGCAGAGCAATCTTCTGAAAATTTCAAATGTTATAAACGACAGAAAATATATCGGACGAAATTAATCGATCAGAATCAGTGATGCTATTTTAGAGTAGTTTTGATAAGTTTTAAATATGGCAACTATCTCTCTCTCTCTCTCTCTCTCTCTCTCTCTCTCTCTCTCTCTCTCTCTCTCTCTGGGTCTCTCTCTTGAGAGGGAATTATGAAGTGCTAGTAACCAGTGAAGGATAGTAATATTGGTCAATGCGTTACTTAATTGATAGGTCGGCTATAAATTATGTTCGGTTTTGTTGACATTAAAAACAGCGGTAATCTTGAATCTGGAAAACAAACACATGAATGATTGACAGGACTTTACATTTTTCCAACCTTTGCTCTTATTGGCCTAAACAAAGCGGGAGAACAGAAAAAAATAGATAGAATATCGGTGTTGGCTGGGTGAATGAACAGAATAGACGTGTTTGTGCTTACATAGGATTGAAAAAAAGAGGTCTAAAAACAAAATCAAGTCTTGTGTTCGTTACTAAAAACAACAACGCAAACAAAGATGAGAAAACTCAAGAAGACCCACGCAGTTCCAGACCAAAAAGAACAGAGAACCACCCAGATACCCGATCACGAAGATAGGGAGTGGTGCTACCTTTCAATTGGTTGAATGTTAAAATGTGTTTAAAAATTGAGTTTAAAAAACATTGACTACCCATCAAGGATGGATAAAACAAAAACGTTTGGGGCATAAAATAACCGAACAAGGGTTGACATGCCGTAAAATCCAACCAGCAAACCAATCAAGAATATAAGTATATCATAGAAATAAGAAAAGAGAAGGCCCACAATATGCAGCACATGATCTAGGATGTATTCCTACGTTAAAATTTTATCTTCCGATTTGTGTCCAGTTGTATTTGACGTTGGTAGTTGTTAGTTCCCGTGGTATATACCGCTCTAAAATACAACCCATCCTCATCACGGCAGGGCAATCTAAACATGGTGATGTCAGAGTTATGCCTCCGGAAACTTATTTGGTCTGGCATCCAATGGTATTAGGACCACAACCTGGCCAAAGGGGCTCTGGTGAAAATTCCAAGAGGCATTTGCACCGGAAACCGACGGTTACTTTTTCTCATCTCATCCCTGCGTCTGCTGGATAATCTGCAACAAAAAAGAGTGTTTGCATGCTTGCATTTTACTACTTAAATGATGCCACATCCATGACTTTCAATATTAGGAGTCTGCTACACCCATCACGGGTGGGTATTGCCATAAGCAAACAAGCATGTCACCCAGAGCATGTGGGTTTTGGAATATCGACGTTACTAAAGAAAAAATTATTGGGTGAATGACAAAATATAAACCTAACAACTCAAATGTTCAATTGATAATATTTAGAGACTGGAAAAAAGATATAGAATATTACATCTATTCAAAACATATACGGTAAAAATATCAAGACGAAGACTAGCGAGGTGAATAGGTGTAAACCACTATTATGTTGTGGCTTTGCTTGCCTTGTTTGAGAAAGGAGAGCTTTTGTTACTTCAGTAGCAGCTGTCGTTTAAGAGTGCAGAAAGTTCCGCTCATATTATCGCTCTCTTCCCCACTCTCCTCTCTCTCCCACTCTCTCTCTCTCTCACCCTCTCCTCTCTCTCTCATTAGTCTCACTCTCTCCTTTCTCTCTCTCTCTCTGTCTCTGTCTCTCTCTCTCTATATATATATATATATATATATATATATATATATATATATATATATATATATATATGTGTGTGTGTGTGTGTGTGTGTGTGTGTACTGATAGGCAAAATATGAGACTGAGTTGTTTATATCCTACTATTTTAAAATGTCATTTCCTTAGTTAAATTTGAGATTTTTAATGGGCTCTTTTTCTATTTGCAGAACTTAATAAGTAATAAAGTGCCTATGGTTCAAATGGAAAATATAACTGAAGAAATATCCTGAAAAAAAAAAATTAAAAATAAAAAGCAATAAAACACGGAAATATAAAAAGGACACATAATGGGATGCAATATAAACAGAATGTTTATATCTTAAGTAATGAAAGTGTACTGATATCCATGACCACTGTGACGAAATGTGGCCTATACCTTGCAAAGAACAGTTCTAACACAAGGTAAATGGGATATGGTCATCCAAGATATATTACAAAAAGAGGTGACCAACAAATATTCGATGCTCACAGAGAGGAAAGCAAACGCTAACAAAATTGGATAAAGTGTTCAAAATTAATGATGGGAAGTGTATCTAGGAGGACTATCACAGAAAGGCTAAAAGAAAATAGAATTATGTCATAAAACTATGTATATATTAATACTCTTGTTCCTTAATCTTCCGATCGTTATCATGTTTCAACACCCGCTGCTTAAAATGAGACCGATCAAATCGTCCACGATGAAATAAAAATGTAAATCCTTATAATCTGGTGTTGCTTATCTGCCGAACTCTTATTTCTTACGAGTGTCGTCACCTCAGTTAAATAATGTATCATTCTAGTTTATTATAAATATAAGAAAAGGAGCGAAAAAGACATGCCATACATAAAAATATAATAAGAAAGAAAGAGAATAGGGGGAAAGATAGAGAGAGGTGAAGAGCTTGCGGAGGCGATGATGCTAGTTTTAATCGAAAGTAATGAAAAGATGAAAAGAAGGAAAGAAAGAAAAAACAGAGAGAGAGAGAGAGAGAGAGAGAGAGAGAGAGAGAGAGAGAGAGAGAGAGAGAGAGAGAGAGAGAGAGAGAGAGAGAGAGTTAAATTAATATTATTATACTTTTCACATAGTGAGCTAGTTTGCAATAAATCTTAAGTAAACATATCAAGCGTTGTACTAATTAAATTAGCATAATGTGGACACACGTCCTTCTATTATCTATTATCACAGATATCATTTAGTAGCAGAGTGTTGTAATTTTGACGCAAAGTGCTCCAAGTGCATACTTTGATTAGACAAGTGACGATTTTGCCTTTATAATGATTTAACGGGGTGTTGTCTTAGAAGACCAGATTGTTTGCTTAATTGGATTATTGGGTATGTCAACCTTTGGGTTATTTTATGCCCAAGACGATTATTCTTTTGCTATTCTTGATGGTTATTCAATTTTTAAAAACTCATTTTTAAACACATTTTTTAAACTGACTTTTGATTTATTTCGTTGGGACTCTAACAAGTACTAGTAATTCGGGTCAGAGTGAACCTGGGAGTAATGGCAATGAAGGGGCTCTCTACACTCCTCTAGAATTTGAAGCTCACCAATAGATGCAGTTTAATGTCACATACAGGACACTAAGACTGTCATCAATCGCCTTCTAGCACATAATATAAAAGGGTTGTGGTGTTGCCATAAGAGCAATAGGGTCAAGACAATCATAAAGGTGCTAAGGTTTTACGTGAACAGACGAATGATCTAGACTAAGTAAGAATCAAAGTAAAGTGTTGTATATCATGGACTGCTCAGCCACCAGGATTCCATCCCACTCACAACAACAGGTGACCCTGCTTGAGTGGTTGAACCCTCTGCAGAAGTACAGTTGACGTATTTTACAGCACCAACCGATAGAAGAGCCGATAAACGTATATTGCCAGATTGGCTGAAAACAACGATTAAAGATGGAAATAATAAAATAATAGTGTGTAGGATTTCTTTTCTTCTGAAGTTGAAGAAGTAATTCGAAGTGACAAGCATATTTATGCTAAAGAATGCATTAATATTCTTGCGAAAAGGCTCCTATCAATGATTGACAAACATTTCCCCTCGGTAAAGCGAGCAGATGTTATTTTTCAATATGATACTGCCCCTCGTCATGATGCTAAATTGACGAAATGGGACCTTCTGAAAACTCATTACAGGTGATGATTTGGTCTGGACAAAGTCTATATTTAAATCTAATTGAAAATATTTGGAGTATGATGAAATATATCTTTCTGTTGGAGTAACGCTCTGGGAAGGAATTACGAAGAAGTAATATTGATAACAGTTAATAATATTTCTTCCAATAAAAATCGAGATACTCTTACTAGTGACATCGAAACTAGTTGAAAGAGAAAACTTACCACAAAATTCAGAGCAATATGTGCAATTTATCACGTGGGTGTCCTGACGGAGTGTGTAACATGCTGCACTGCCACATCAAAGTCATAATTTAGGGTTACACATTATTGACTTTGGTACAAATGAAGCTAGCATATATTATTTACAATTCTGACATAGAACAATCACTATAAAAATAATTTCGCCATCCTATCGCATTCGGGGTTCCCATGGTGTACTGGTTAATGTGATTGATTGCGCTATCGTAGTAAGCGAGTTAGAACACCAATCATGTTATCTCGTTCGCTTTCGGACTAATACCCTTGGGAAAGGTATGGACCTCTCTTCCCCTGGCTATGGATTAAATAGTATCACTACTGTTCTTGGTTATTTCAATGAACATTCAGATTAGATAAATACGAAAAGAAATAACTTAAGATTCACACAGCATAGTATCTAAAGAAAATAAACCCCCCTCTTAAATATTCATAATATCATCTATAGCGTGCTCGATAAGAAGCTTATAACAACATTGATCCTCATCGGTAGAAACACTGAAACACGTGGATATTTTTCCCCTTTTTTAGCAAGTTAATACCTGGCGGTGCTTTTACAAACCTTACTAGTTACTGTAATCCATTTGTCCTCTATTGCCTTTGCCCCTTTAAGATTGTGTGAATGTTTAGGATTCCTGGGATCTTATGAAAATATAGAGACTTTCAGTGGAAACCTCGTTTATTAATATTAGATAATGATTTACTTTCAAAGATAATTGGAAGTCTACGATAGAAATAGTATCTTTGACGCCTACGAAGAACCGTTTATATCAATTATAGTACTTATATTTAACACTTGATAATGGATTAATGCAAACGGCATGTCAGAATGTCTGGGCTTATTTTATGCCTAGAGGTTAGCGAATCGTGTTTATCGTACATTGATATTCGCATTTTTGGTGTAGTTATTTCTGAAGATTTTTTGCTCAAAATTAAATGATATTAGGATGATTTATTTTTAACGGCATACCAAATCCTTGTGGGTTATTTAATATCAAAACCTAATTACAATCATAACTATCTTTGCAATATTATATTGCACTTTATTTGTCTAATCATTGATTACATAGTTACAGCTTCAAGTATTCCTATCTAATATGTATCATTTTAACAGACCTATTTGATTCATAAATGGGATCATAACAGTTTTTACCATTCCGATTCAGTTAACCTGGAAGTAATAGCAATGACGGGGTACACCACAATCCCCAGAGATCCAAAACCAAAGCCTCACCATTCGATGCATTTCACCACTATTTTACACCTTTGCAAGATATACATCGGAGTATTCTAAGCCCCACCGATAAGGTGGTATGACATCAAATATTTCTATCTAATACTAATAATTATTTGTTTTCAAGAAAGTGATGATAATTCTTAGTAACCAAATCGAGATTCAAGTAACTATTTTAATACCAGTAATTTACAGTTATATGTCATCAAGTAATCCTATGGTATACAAATAATTTTTAAACTGATCTATTGGGCCCACAGATAGGAACATAACATGTACTGCCACAATGGGTCATATTGGACCTGGTGTAATCACAATGAAGGGTTACTCCATACTCTCTAGATCTTCAGAACTGGGGCCTTACCAAAACCTAACCAAAACCAAACAAACCAGAAAACCATGACACACCAACCATATAAACATTACCTACCTTTTTCTTATATTTCCTTTTCTTTATTAATTAAATAAAGAACGATTTCATTTAGTTGTTCTTTTTCTTCTTCTTAATTATTATTACTATTTCTCTTTTAGTTTTTGAAGGGCGTTTAATTTCTTCGTCAGTAATTTTCAATTCTTCTTTTCTTTTTGTTTCGAAAGTAAAACATTTTCAGCATCTTATCTTTTCGCACATTTTTTTAAGAGTACTTACAATTCGACACATCTTGTATGCCACCATGTTTCACAACATTTGAAAGTGATATGGTATTTTTCAGTGCAAGGACAAGTCATCAATACTTATTTAGTCGGCGTATTATTATTATTATTATTATTATTATTATTATTATTATTATTATTATTATTATTATTATTATCTTGAATTGTTATATCAAATGAAACAGTGTCTATCATTCTACTTAATTTCTGTCTTAGGAGACACATTGAGTGTAATGGTTATCATTGTAGGACATAGAATCGCTGACCCTAATTTAAATCTTGGAAGAGGCAGTTTGCATTTCACTTCAAACTGATACTCTTGAGAAGGCATGAATTAATATATTTTACCCCTTCCGCTATGAGTAAGTGTTAGGACAGACTCGGTTATTTAGTCGTGGGTAGGTAACCAGTCTTTGAGAAGGAAAACTCTGACTTCAGATCAGTTTTATTTCGTTTAGAAATAAACCTTGTGTCACATTCTATGCGTCACGGAGTGGTTGGGTAAATACATTCAAAATAATTAAAATATGATTATATATTTCAATGTGACAAGGAGATTCTTAAACAAATGGTCAGGACATTCGATTGAAACTATTTTATTTGTAGAATTCTGATCACTTTGATAAGATTAAGAGACAATTATTTCAAGCTGTTGTCGTTTCAGTGCTACAGTATGGCCGCACCAAATACACTCTAACCAAACGCTTAAAGAAAACGCTAGATGAGAACTGAACAAAAATTCTGTGTGTTGTTCTAAGCAAACCTAGAAAGCAGCACCCCACCAAAAATCAGCCGTACGGTGAATTTCCTCCAACCACAAAAAAGCTTCGTGTAAGATGAACAAAGCATGCTGGGCTGCTTGAGAAAAAGGGACGAGATCATAAGTGAGGTTTTCCCATGGGAACCTACGCATGGAAACACCAGTATAGTCCCGCAAAAACATTGATTAATCAGATCTGTATGGATATTGGTTACTGTACGGAGGACACTCCACGAGCAATGGTATATAGGGACGGGTGGCGAAGAAGAGCCATGTAGATATATACTATCGGCACGATTTGATGACGATGGTGATTATTCTCTTGAATTTTTCCATTAGATGAAACATTGTATAATATTATATTTTTTACTAGTATTGATTTTATATCTGTTTTTTTTTAGTTGATTTCTGACTCGTCTAATCACTGTGAATCAATTAACAAGTAAAGCGCCTCACTGAGCAGCAATGATTTGTCGGCTATTCTCGCTGATCATTAGTATGTTTGATCAACATTTCGTTACCCGTATTTGTAATCATGCACCAGACTTTGTCTTATTGAGTAGATATCTACTGTAAAGAGTTGGCTGAATCACTGACGCTTGATTGAGGTCACAGAGTCAAAGAATTATTACAAATAATCTTAACGATTCACAGTAGTGGGCTACCTAATAAACTTAGCACGTAAGCCATTAATGCTGTCCCGAGTAGAGTCATAAATTATGTATACACATTAATGAGCATGTTACAGACTAAGCTAGATAAACTATATCCTGTTTTACAACACTGACATAGAGCAATCACTATAAAAATAATTTCGCCACCCTATCGCGTAGGGTCCCTGTGGTGTTGTGGTTACGGGCTGGGTCGGAACATCATAGTAAGCGATTTCGATCGTACGTTCACATTCGGGTTAATACTGTTTGGAAAGTTATAAAATCCTTCATACCCTAATCTATGGGTTAATTAGTCCCACTACTATTTCTGTACAAAAATGACATTGTTTTAAATAACCTACTAATATTGATATACCATTGTACAAAGAAACCAAACCAAAAATTGAAGTGTAATAGTAAGATTGGATAGCATATAAAGAATAGTAATAAACTAATAAAAAGTGTAAAATAATACAGTTATAGGGATAGATTAGAGAAATTAGTGTTAGCTACTTTATATGAATGAAGAATGAGATGTAATCTAATTTACACTTTAAACTTTCAAAATGATGAATGGACTTACTTAATAGTTATTCAAGACGAAACTTGGAAAATTTCGATTTGCTAGAAATTTTGATTAGACATGTTTTAAATTGGAATATGTGTCACAATTTATATGTTAATAAAATGTAGATAGTGTTATATCTGTATTGTTGTAACTGCTTACCTGCCTTACCATAGACAATCTTAGACCTGTGTATCAGAATAAGGAAATATCATTATAGAAGAGCAGAGTAGGTGGAGTCGTCTATTATTGGTATCAACCGAACAGCGAGGGAGTCTATCCACTTTTCTCTAGCCCTAAACCGATGAGATTGTTTTGCGTCTGAGGTGGAGCGTCACACAAACCATCAGCTCCGCACTTTACCGCAAAGATCCAAACTGTGCCCCTCATGCGATAAGTTGGCAAGAGCCGGTATCGAAACAGGAACATAGTTCCAAGGTGGATGCTCTATTAGCTGAGCAATCTGGAGCTGATGGTAAGTGTAGCAATCTCCCTCAGACGCAAAACGGCCTCCTTGGTCTAGCTCTAGTGAAAAGAGGAAGCACTCTCTTGCTCTCTAGTTGATACTGAAAACGACTTAGTATTGTAGAATAACCACTTTTTTCAGTCAAATAATGTCTGCGAAAGTTAGCCATATGGCATTATCCATGTACTATGTAAGAAGGGGCACAAAAATATCACCCACTTTTAAGCAAGAGAGACCTGTTGGCAAAATTCAAAATATCTTCCGGTAGTTTAGGTGTAACAATATTGGAAATTCGATAGTAAATTATCTCCCCCTGCCGCTAGGGGGTGAATCGCCAACATCGTATGTTGGCGCCAAAACCAAAAACTTCACTTATCGCATAGTTACTGGAGTAGAGACGTAAAAATAAACGCTCTCATCGCCTAGCTCAAACAGGGCCCTGATCCGAGAACTCTTACAACAGCTCACTTCTAAGGATTGTATCAGCAAACTTATAAGGCGGGTACAATAGCATACTGACTGAAGGCCGAGAAACTACCGAGACGAGGCGTCTTATCAACATTTCCTACCAACGATCAGAATGCCCTGTATCACACTACTCAAAGAACACTTTTAACTCAGATAAGTCTGTAGCAAATACCAATAAAATTTGCAAAACATTATGTAATTTTTGTTAATACAAGTGTCTGCAATTTACTTTCGTATTGTTTCCTTCTTCTCCGAAATAGCCATTCTACAGAGAATAAGAGCTCCTTCGAACCCCCGTAAATACTCTTATTTTGCAAATTTTATTGGCATTTGCTACGAGACTTATCTTCGAGTTTAGTACAGTTCGTGTAGAGGGGTATTCTGTCGCTGGTAGGAAGTTGATAAGACGTTTCGTGGTTGTAGAGTTCTGTGATAAGTGAAATAGGGGATGCTATCTTAGAAGCTTCTCGTCCGGTTAACTGTTCCTTTAAATGACGGTGGATGGGGAACTTTTCAAGTAGACTATTGGGTCCTCAGCCTTCTGGTAAGTTCGCTGTCGAAACAACCTTCAGAAAGTATACTGTGAAAAATGGCTCCGTCCAGGTCAACGGTCTGTAGGTAAGTGGGCCCTGTTATGGGCTAAGTGATGAGAGCGTTTTGTTTTTACGTCTCTCTTCGGTAACGGATCCCTGATAAGTAAAGGTTTGGTTTTGGCGCCAACATACGATGTTGCCCCCCCCCCAACGGCAGGGGGAGATAATTTACTATCGAATTTCCAATAACAATAATTGCCTGTTCTGACACAGTGCAATGAAAACTACAGTTAATCAGGACTTTCCAAAAAAACAGTTGTCGGTGACTATGTAATGAAACGATATGTGTCTCACTCCTTTGTGCGCAACATTTTCGAAGCTCATGTCGCATTGAACATGACACCACCGAATAGTACACAGCATACAGTGTCCTAAGCTAATTTCTCACACATAGGCATATTCAATTATAAACAACACAATACAAAAAAATAATTCTTAAAAATGTAAGTCTTTCTAATCTAATATATTTTGTGAACAATCACATACACGTACCTATATTAAGAACAATTCTACATATATACCTATATTACTTCATTTGTCGTCTTTGAAAAAATCAAAACACAAAAAAACTGTTAAAAATGTTTAGATTCAGCAAAATAAGATTTATTAATAAAATAAAAAAATTAAAATGTAATCCCCCATGTAATTAATTAAAAATCAGTACATTTAGTTATTCTAAAAAGAAACGTGGTTTAATGGGATGAACATCAGGCATAAATTGAGGCACCATGGCTAATCCCGTGTTAGAATAATCTCATGATGAATTCTGAAATTATTTATTTTTAAAAATATGGCAAATGACTTTGTTTTGTAAAAATACAAGATAGTTATTAAAGAATTCTGACATAAGAAGGCATGAGTAAAGCTAAAAGGAGGAATGAATTCAGCACATATATTATAATAATTCATATCTTGATCACTTTATATATGAATTTGTCAACACCTCCATACGAGTAGTCAATTCTTTTTAAGCGAAGTTTAAGAGATTTAAATTTAGAGTTGTCCTTCTTCAACGAACTTATGTAACGTTTTCCTGTGGATATATACACATGGCAACGAGTTTAGACCGACCAACAAAAACTCTCATCAATCAGCTCTGTTTGAATTCTGGATGTCGTGCAGAAGACATTTCAGGAGCAATGACCTATTGTAACGGGTAGTGAGAGAGGATTATAGATATTGGTGCTGTTGCACGACTGATACATATTTACCAACTCCTCTTCACGAGTAGGATGTGACACGTAGTCAATTTTTCTAAGTGGCGTTTAACATATTTGGATTCAGAGTTTTCTTTTGGAGACTGGTTGCCTAATCAAAGTTAATAAGCCGACACTGCCCTACTAGTTACTTATAGCTAGAGGTAGAATATTTTGATTCATCCCTTTTAATAGTATTCATGGAACTGGAAACATTATTATTATTATCATTATAGGGTATTGGCGCTATATGAAATGCAAACATCCTCATCCAGTATTTGAACGTGTTTGGGAAGCAATTTCATCGGACGTTAAGCATTATACGCGCGCCTCCACAAATCCATTGATATAAATGCCGCAATCTAGTTCGTCTCAAAATATTGCCAAACATTTGACTCGCCCAAGTAGATTGTACATCTATTTGTGAAATCAAAAAAAATATTTATTGCGAGATAATTATTTTGTCATTGATTACAAGTTGATGTAGTGGTACAGATTTTCGATATTTTCTATCCAAAATAAACAATGTCTTCTCTTTTTCATCATTTTTGTAACGTTAATGATCAATGAAAGAATTTGCTGAACAAATAATCCTCTTTTTTTTGCCAAAGATAATGACAGAGAAAAAAGATTCTGTCGCTTGGATCTGATTAAAAATCTGATTAAATAGAGTTTTTGTTGAGATATAACTTATGAGGTCTCTTTCATTTTATTTAAAAATATATACTTTTATTTACCGTTTGTCACAGTTCATTTAGCTTGTTTCTTTTGTTAAATTGTCTATGCATAGAAATGTTATCTACACTGAAGATTGAAAGCATCAGAGATTGATAGAATTGTAGGATTTTAGAGGACGGAATTAACAAAATAACACCGTAAAAATCAGTCACTTTTCAAAGAAATTAGATAATTAGCTAATATAAGATTACAATCACTAATAGGATAAGTCAGAATGTTATATATATATATATATATATATATATATATATATATATATATATATTTTATCCTTCGACGATTTGGCGAATACGAACAAAAAACCCAGGAAGCATGTTTGTTTGAAGAGTTCCCCAAGTTATATGACTCCATGCATAGAGGAAAGATGGAACAATTAGCTTTATTATAATATCTACGCAAAGCAACTGTCATTGCTATAATGATTCTTTGGGGTTCCTGTTGTGCAATAGCTATCTTCGTAAGAAATGGACCCGACAATACGTGTTCAAATCCTAACTAAAGCCGGTTGAATTTCACGTTGCGCTAATGCCCTTAGGAAATATATGCTTCCAACTATTCTCCTCCTAGCTATGGAATAAATAGTGAGTCAGACCGCTAACCTTGGTGTGATAAATGGTCTAAAAAAAGGAAAACTTTGAATTAAAACATGTTAGACCCCACCTAATATTGACCTCTTGTTACATTCTGCTCGTGTGGAGGCGTTTGGTAAATAGATAAAATCTTGCCCTACGAAGACACGTAGCAATGATTCGCTTATCCGATGGTGACATCTTCGTTGGAGTCCTGTAAGGAGATACATTAACACCATTTGTATTCATAGTCTGCCTAGATACTTACTACGTACGTAATTAGGCTAATGAGGAAAAGAGGTCCACACTAAAAAAAAAGCAATAAGCAATTGATATCCTATAGGAATGTCCTTTGTTTTGGAACAAGATTTGTGGGTATTTCGAGATGAAATGACGGATGATATGAAAGGTCGTCATTCAATTAATTAGGTTTGTCATATAGTACCTAAATAATGAGAATGGAATCATCTGTTCTTCATATAAATAGGGTTTGACGGAAACCCGAAGAGAAAAAAGAACGAGATCTCACGGGACTTGTTAATCAACCTAGGGGTTTCTAATTACACGTTTCATCTTGTATCTTTGCTTAGTAAACCTTTTTCGCTATCCTTAATACTTGTATTTTTCCTATTATTTCTCTGTTAACTCTGATACTCGAAATATAACATTAACTTTGTCGTCAGACAGTTTATTAGTTACTGGATATGTTTGGTTTGTTTGGGAGTTCGTGTCATATCAGTATGTTTGGAATTCATAGTTTTGACGTATGCTCCTAATCTTGGAACAGGCTTGTGTTCCCCAGGTGCACAATGGTGTGATGCGTTACGTTTGCTGAAACAAACTAGCCTCGCCGGAAAAGATGACCAAATACATTGAAATGATTTCCAATAACATATATATGACACGCCTTTAAAGAGAATTCAGTTTCACAGGAAGTTATATTCTCTCAAATATGTGTCCAGCGCTACATGAAGAAATACTGAGATCAATCCTGCACAAAGGAACTCTTTTTCATCTTTTGATATAAAACAAAGTAGCAGCGGCAGCAGCAGCAGCAGCAGCCAAAGAAGAAGAGAAGAAGAAAGAAGAAGAAGAAGAAAGAAGAAGAAGAAGAAGAAGAAGAAGAATGTTCGTTCCATCAGTCCTTTATTTCCTGTTTATAGAAGAACTGCCAGAGTAAAAGTCTGCTTACATCGCCTTACATGGCGGCAGATTATTTGATCCAAGAAGACTGCAATTACAAAAGAAGCTTTAGAATATATTATGCTTGAATGACAATATATGGACAACAGCACTGCACGCTGTATATTGCCAAATAACTTTTGGTTACTTTGTGTGAAACCCTCGGCACGGAGACTGAAGGCCGCCAAGGCAAATACCTTAGCCAAAAAATAACCAGATCAAATACTGTTGTAACATAATTGATAGTTTTTCTACAAATTATGTACGGTAGTGTAAAAATTAAATTAACAATCATAGAAAAACGTATAAGAAATTGACAAGACTTAACCTTTTACTAACCTCGTAGTTGGTCTCTTATTGGCAGACTGAGCGTGAGAACAGAAAGATATTAGAACGCCAGTATTGGCTGTATGACATAATGGGACAGATGCAAATGGCGTCCGCTATCCATTGGCAATTTTTCCATGCATGTTGTTATCAGTTGGGCTGAATAAAGGCGTCTAAAAACAATATCAAACTTTTTGATCTTTACTAAAAACAGCAAATGCACAAAAGATCAGAATCTTAAGAAGACCCAAGCAATCGCAGACCAGAAAGAACAGAGAACCAACCCAGATACCTAGAGAGACGATACACGACACAGACATCTTAGAAGAAAAGTACATCTTAACAAACAAGAAATCCCTAGAAGAGAAAAGGGCTCTGTAACTCTGGAACCTTCTGATAATATATTTTGTTGGGTTATCTAGTGTTCTGTTTTCGTTGTTGCTAAGAAATATGGGACAAGAATTTTAAATAATGAATAGTACAGTAGAGATGTCCCCGAGACTTTAAATAGCTTTGTTTAAAAGCAGCTATTATTTACAAATGTGTGAATGATAAACTGAAGACAAGTCATGTATTCAAAAAGGGAACCTTACATTAGTAACATTGGTGTTTAACAGGTTGATTAGTGAAAATATGAATATATTGACATTGAGTGTTATAGAATGCCAAGAGTGATATAAATGGAAATATATAAATTCCTTTGCTTTGTTCGACATGTTTGCTACTCTAGTCTCCATGTTTCGTTATTGTTATTACTGCTCCTGTTTCCTATTTGATGAGATGAGTATCAGCTATAAGCTTTTAATTTTATAATGGCATTTCTTATGAGTAACACTGTGGCTACGTGACCCATCTTGCCCTAATGAACAGGAGACACAGCTGGTGTGTTACTTCTGACGGTTGGAGAGAAAAGGTGATTTGACTTTGGTGGTACAGCTATTATACTATCGGTCTGATAGTATAATATAGTATAATATACGGACAAACCGTAGCAAGTACGGTAAACAATCCCAAGATAAAACAACCCTAACACTCTGTAGCATCAGCCAGTGTATACTTTGATACATCATCGTTTTAATGGTGAATGTATGCATTACATTTCTATGTGATTTTGATGTATATTATCGCATACGTTCCTCTAGCGACAATAGAGGATTATATAATAAGTATAATTGATACTTACGAATTTATCGATTTAAAGATTATTGTTTTTTGTTCAGAATATGAATCCTAGGTGTAAAATCTCTGTTGCTGCCTGTATTAAATGTGATTAATCAGTTTACTTAGGACAAGTGTTAGATTCTTTCAGGACATAAACGATTATGGTTCTTCACAGCTTCTTTTATCCTAAAATAGTGAATAACCATAATTGTTCTTGAGAGAGGTAGTGGAAGGGTTTCCCATTCATTGATTTCTTCTCAATTGGAATTCAGAATACTTCTTCCAAGAGAGTAGGCATTTCTGATAACAAATAAAACTATTAATAATCATTAATTTGAAATAAAAATTCTATTGGTCTGATTATTGTATTACTTCAATGGATCGAAAATCTTAACAGAAACATTCGTAAAAATTAGCGATTATTATCATTATTTCATTCATTCATTACTTTATCACCCAATTCATTTGCTACTACTATTATATTTGTATTGAGTATTATACATATTTTTGTTACATATTTTTGTGGTTTATTTATTGCAAATGAAACAATATGAGTATATACACTTTCCTATCAATTCTTGTTTAAATATCTCATCTTGATTTATTTTTCCACGGAATTTCCACGAGTTCTGCTATTCAGATTAACTGCAAAAAAACAATATTCAATTCTGTCATAATAAATGAGGTCTAAAAGAAAGGGAAAAAAGAAAAAAAAGCTCCGATTCCTCGGTACCTGCAATACTTTTATCCACAAAATAGAATATGCAAACATTGATCTTGTAATTTCGGTGAAATTAAATACTAACAAATGATATGTGTATTAATGTCGTTATTGTTTATTTTTGTATAATCTATTGCAAATCCAACGATATGATTTATGTGTAATAGATGCAAATCATCCTTTCTTGTTTAAATAGCTCCTCTCGACCTTTTTTTTTTTTTTTTTGAATCTGTGGAATTTCCACTGGTTTGCCTATAGATAAATAAATAAATAAATAAATAAAATAACAAAATATTGGACTGGACTTAAGCTAATAAGGGTAAATCCTATAAAACCAACCATGTAGCATAGCAAACATAAATTATTGTATAATAGTTTGCTAAAGATCTGAGGCGCTCGGAGAATCCGTTGAGCTTTAAAGTTCTGATAAGCCCCCAACAACGAGCTGTCAAAGGCTGAAAAGGGTAAAAAGGCTCCGAAGATTCCTCGGTACCAGCAATACAAATATCTATATTTTATAATCGCTGCTGCTAAAATATAGGCTAGATACAGTCTCTTATCAGTGGTTTAACATCAACATAGTAATGGTATAAAGCATAGGCCTCATAATAGGCTATCAATTGCTTATCCGCCGAATTCTTATTTCGTATGAGTGTCATCACCTCAGATAAATAAGGGACCATTCATGTTTATTATAAGAGGAAAAAGGAATGCTACACAGTAAATATAGAAAGAAAGAAAAAAAGAACAAAAAGAAAGAACGAAAGAAATAGAGTAGGGTAAATAGAGAGAGGGGGATCTCGGAGAAGCGATAACGCTATTCAAACATAATAAAAAGATGACAAGAAGGAAGGAAAGACAAAGAGCGAGAGTGAGTTAAATCAAGATTATTATACTTTTTACATATTGAACTAAATCAATAGCTCTTAAGTAATCATATCGAACACTGTAATAAATAAATCATATATCCACCTTTCTGCTAGTATAAGTATATAGTTACATAACCAATTAATTAACCAGCCTAGTGAAGAGATATTGATACATTTATCGTGTAGTTTCAACCTAATTCTATATCTATTATCTTTCTTTTAAATGGCCCGAATACTATATATATATGTGTATGCACCCACCCTGGTGGGTTCTGCACTCTGAATGGTATTTGGTTGACGACCGCTGACTTAGCCTAATGCAACGCTCTCTTATAAAACGGATGGATCACTCTCTGGCGCCTTTACACACACACACACGCACACACACACACACACACACACACACACAATACACATATATATATATATATATATATGTGTGTGTGTGTGCGTGTGTGTGTGTGTGTATTTATCAATAAAAGCCCTCGTTCCATTCTATAGGGAGTGCTGATGCCAAGTGATTAAGAAGTCTGACTTCCCATCCGGCTGGGAGTAGCCTGCTAATATCTAGCCACAAGACGTGCTACGTCGAAACACGGTGTCTCTCGATGACTATATACGATCCCGCCCTACACTTTGGAGGGGATTTCATTGACGACCGCCGACTACGCTTAAAAGCAACGCTCTCCGATATATGTGGTTAAGAAGTCTGACTGATGATAAATCGATCTGGTTTACATCCCTGCTAGAGGTAGCCTGCAATGTCTAGCTACACTGAAGAGACGTGATACGTCGACATACGGTATCGGTGGATGAAATATATATTTACTATATATATATATATCATATGTGTGTGTATGTGTGTATAGTTATGTGTCTGTGTCTGTGTGTGTGTGTGTGTGTGTGATCATTGCTTCTGTTTCTATATCGCTCGTGAGAAGCTACTTAATAGGTATACGCACTTTCTCTTTATATATTAGAAAAGATTGAAAAAAATGTCCATCTTTAGGAAAACATTTCGCTATGTTCTTTTCTAAATTTTTGTAGTGGTTTCTAAATTAAACGATTTTATAATTCTTTCAGACCACTTTTGATCTCGTGGAGAAAAAAATGTCTTTGGTGACTAGTCCGTCATTAATCGATCAAATTCTGGCAAATAAGTAATTCCTTGGAATAAAAGCATAATATATCAATATGTTCAGAGACGCTAAAGAAATATTTTTGTCGTTATTGTATTGTTGAAGAATAGAAGAATGACGACGGCAGCTATCTGTTATAATCCGAGCAGCAAAAACGAATTCAAAAGCACACACTTGATCGTTCTACGAAGTGAAATGTGGTTAAACAAAACGATGTGATAATGGTGCGCGGAAATATGATTGTATTCGTCTCTAGTGACACAGAAATTGAATAAAATAGAGGGAGCTGCTTTGCGGTTACAATCTGTTTGATTTCTTGTTACGGTTTCAATCTACGTTAAAATAAAAAGACCAGGCAAAACTGTTTCGGTTCATTTTGTCTGGGTCGTTCAAGCGTGGTCACTACGTTAAAATATTCGCATGGCTTCATAAAATAACAATATCGGCCTTTTGGTAAAACCGGTTACTAATCAAATTCTCTGCACTTTTCCGCAAGAAGTGGCACTAAGAACTGGTTATTAACTTTTTATCTAACACTTTGAACATGAAACGTACCAAGACAATATATTAGGGTCTTATTGTGCATATGAATTTATGACTATATATATATATATATTTATATATTATATATATATAATTATTATATATTATATTTATATATATATATTGATTTTCAGAACATATTTCCACCGTCTCTTTCAATATATATTCCTTGCTGTATTTTTATACACGAGCTCACAAAAATATCTGTTTACAAAAAGTAATGCCAATGTCCAGAGGACATATTCAAACTCGTTAACTTTAGGTGTTTATATGTAAGCATAACTTTAAAATAAATACACATGCATATGTAATATTTACCCTTCTTTCTGTTTCCGCATATATATATATATATATATATATATAATATATATTATATATAATATATATATATATATAAAAGCAATTGGTAATTTGCTTGAAGCATTGTTAAGTATGTTATATTATATTGATATTTTGAAGGCTAATCAAATGCGTATGAAAAAAATGTATTTTTGTCTTATCGATTTCGAAGCATGAACTTCATCATCAGAGTTTATTTTCAGAAATGGACTTGCTTATGTTTTTATTTGTGCGGTTATAATTTCCCTTTTATTCCTTTTCTCTCCTTTTTCTCTCTTTCTTCTTCTCCTCCTTTTCTCTTTCTTCTTCTCTTCTAATTTCTTATTTCTCTCTTTTAAAAAAATGTTTGTTGAGAACAAATGTTCCTAATATTTTTTGTCATCCGGTCAAATGTTCCAAGTCTAATTGTACTACCTATATAGAAATTATTATAATTTCTATATAGTTAGTACAATTAGACCCCTCCACATTAGAATCAAAGAACACATCCACATACGTGCATCCTCATTCTATAAACACCAAATCAAATGCAAAAATAAGGACAACAATTGTTCAGTTAAAATAGAGGCTATAATACGCAACATTGGTAATCTCAGAATTAGAGAAAGTTTATAATAGCTAAATTAGGTCCTAATATAAACAATAGATTAGAATTAAACACATAATACATAGGTAACTAAATCACGTTCCATATATAGCTTTAATTTATTTAGTATACATATTTTCACATATATATGTAATTTTCCCTATCACAAATTTAAACCTACCAACAATCAACTGTTTGCATATTTTTTATTTGTTCCTCGGGAGGTGGACACTTGAAATGACGGATTTGAATTATGTAATACATCTATAATAGATATCTATTAGCACATACAATTGATTCTTAACATTTCATGCACTCACAATATTAAAAAAATTAAAAAATTGATATAAATATATTAAAAAAAAAAAAAAGAAGAACAAAAAAAATTACAATCAATTTAACATTATTGACATACTTATTAACTCCTTTACATGACATTATTTCTTTAAACATGACGTCTATTTCTTTAAACCATAATACCCTCTTAGGATTACGTCAGTCATAGAACTATTAATAAATATTTTAAGGAAAGAATAAGAATAAATAATAAAGCAAAGAAGGAAAAAAATAGTTAATAAGATATATAATTGAAACAAGACACTATGCCCTTTTGTAATTTTAAATATTTGATTTAATAATATTAATCTATTTGACATTTAAAAGGAAAATACTCATAATACAGGGTTTGTTTTGTTGTTTTTGAATTTTGCATAATCCTAATATGTAATTATTATATGATATTTTAATATTAATTAATATAATATTTAATCTATTTAAAGTTTAAGAAAAAGAGAGAAAAGTACTCATAAAAGATATTTTTCTTAAAATTTTTCTATCAAATACTAATACATAATTTAAGATAATCTTTTATTACCTATTTACTAAAAAAAAAACTAAAATTAGAAAACAAAGGATAAAAAGCAAAAAAAACACAAAAAAAGAAAAAGAGGGAGAAAGGAAAAAGAAAAGAAAAGGGAAGCGAAACAAAAGCTAGATATATAATTTTTTCTATTCATGGTTTTTATTTATTTATTTATTTTTTATTTTGAATTTACAACAGACTTGGAACATTTGACCGGATGACAGACAATATTAGGAACATTTTGTTCTCAACAACAATTTTTTTAAAAAAAGAGAGAAATAAGAAATAATAGTTATTCGCCATTTCATATCATAAGAAGGAGAAGAAGAAAGAGAGAAAAAAAGGAGGAGGAAAAGTAAATAAGAATAGAATTATAACCACACAAATAAAACATAAAAGAACGTCCATTTCTGAAAATAAACTCTGATGATGAAGTTCATGCTTCGAAATCGATAAGACAAAAATAACATCATTTTGTTTTTATTTTTCAACGCATTGTATGGCCTTCACAATATTAATATATTAATATAATATATATATATATATATATTATATTATATATATAATATATATATATATATTATTTGAATTATTCGCACTATTTTTCTCATCTTTATTGATATCTACACAATGTTTCGGTCGATGTGCCCCTCCAGTTTTCTCCAGGTTTCTTCTCGGACCGGGAACCTTTTTGAATTGGGGACTTTCTCTCCATAGTCTGAAACCTTCTTGTCGAACTTTGATCCTTCATGTCGTAATGGGGAGCCTTCACGGAACTTCGGACCAAAACCTTTGTTTATCCAAAGGAGAGAAAGAATGTTCTCAGTCCGTTAACAATGATCGGATACAAGTGTGAAACTGTGTTAATTAATTCTATATTACTATAAGTCTTTGGAGGATGGAACCTGAAAGCCCAGAGATGATTGTCACTATAGAACTGTATTAACTCAACACCTATATCCGTAGCGCACATGTATCCAACTGAAGAATTCATAGTGAATTTAGAAAAAACAAAAAACACAAAAAAAAACTACAAATATGTCTCAAGTTAAAAAGTCTTACATAAATATAAGTTAATAGTCGAGGTAATAAAGACATTAGGTTTATATATTCCAATATTCACCCTGAATGTTTGGGCCAGGCGATAGTAACACAGAATAATCACAGAGTTATCATTTCTACCTAGTCATGGTTAAACGGAATGGAACAGTCCTACCCCCCGTGGATTTAATAAAAGGGTTCGGTTTAAAGTTCTGTGAAGGCTCCGATTACGATATGAAGGTACCCGAGTTCGATGAAGGTCCTGAGTCGCGAGGAGAAACACATGTAAAGGCAGAGAGCACATCGTCGAAACGTTGTGTAGATGAGAATTAAGATGTGTACAATAGGCCGAATATCCAATATCCAAAATATCAAGCCACATCCTAAAAGTTCAAAGCAATATTTAGTATATATATATTATATATATATTTATATATATATATTAAATATATTATTTCATGGCTTCTGAAAATTACAGTCAATCTAAAATTATTGAAATAAAGAAAAATAACATTTTACCTTTATAGATTATATATTTTATCTTATTCTATTTGATTTTTTTTTTTTAATTTAAATATCACAAAAAAACCCATCACGAGTTAATATTTGCATATTTTTACTTTGTTTTCTTAATTAAATAAGTTCAAGATGAACATTTATGATAACAATTTCAAATTATGTATATATCTATAATAATGTAATATTAAACTTTATTATGATTATTCTTAAAATGTCAATACCCTCTTAAATTTTCGGTCAGTCTCGAGTCATTGATAAAGGCAAAATAACACTTTGCCATTTATAGTATAAATATTCTATTTTATTTTATTTCATATATTTAAATTAGAAAACATAAAAAAACATGAATATTTTCTTTTTATTCCTCATTCAATTCATTTCTTTCGAGTCCCCCTTTAAATGAAAGGTAAATTAAAAAAAACCAACTATTTCCATATCCCCATTCTCAAACATTGAGCGCTAAATACCCATACCCCTTTAATTAAATCTGGAAGATAGTGTCTTATTTATTTTATTATAAAATAAAATAAAAATAACTATCTTCACGTAATGTATTTTTACTATTTTACATCAGACTTAAATTGATAATGATATAAGAATATATTTCATGTTTTTTTTATGTTTTCTTTTAATTTAATAGATGAAATAAATAAAAATAGAATATTTAATCTATAAATGGCAAGTGTTATTTTGCCTTTTATCATGACTCGAGAACTGACCGATTTTAGAGGGTTGACATTTTTAAGAATTAATCATATATAAAGTTTAATATTATCATTATTTAGATATATGTTACATAATTTGAAAATTGTTATCATAAATGTTCATCTATGAACTTATTAATTAAGGAAAAAGTAAAAATATGCAAATAGTTAACTCGTGATGGGCGTTTTTTTTGTGATATTTTAAATTAAAAAAAAAAATCAAATAGAATAGATAAAATATTTAATCTATAAAGGTAAAAATGTATTTTTTCTTAATATCAATATTTGATTGACTGTAATTTCGAAGCCTGAAATATATATATATATATATATATATATATATATTATAATTATATATAATATATACATAAATATTTGCTTTGAAACTTAGGATGGTGGCTTGATTTTTGGATTATTTGGATTATTCGGCCTATTGGTACACAATCTTAACTCATCTACACAACAGTTCGACCGATGTGCTCTCCTGGCCTTTTACATGTGTTTCTGCTCGGACTCAGGACCTTCTCGACTCGGTACCTTCATATCGTAATCGGGGAGCCTTCACAGAATTTAAACCGAACCCTTTATTAAATCCCGGGTAAGACTGTTCTCCTATTCCTTAACATGACTAGGTAGAAATTGATAACTAGTGTTGATTATTCTGTGTTACTATCGCCTTGGCCCAAACATTCGGGTGAATATTGGGATATATAAACCTAATGTTCTTTATTACCTCGACTATTAATTTATATTTATGTAAGACTTTTTAACTTGAGACATATTGTGTTTTTTTTTTGTGTTTTTTGTTTTTTCAAAATTCACTATGAATTCTTCAGTTGGATACATGGCGCTACGGATATAGGTGTGAGTTAATACAGTTCTAAGTGACAATCATCTCTGGGTTTCAGTTCCATCCTTCCCAAAGACTATAGTAAATAGAATAATTAACACAGTTTCACACTTGTATCCGATCATTGTTAACGGATGAGAACATTCTTTCTCCTTTGGATTAAACAAAGGTTTTGGTCCGAAGTTCCGTGAAGGCTCCCCATTACGACATGAAGGATCACAAGTTCGACAAGAAGGTTTCAGACTATGGAGAGAAAGTCCCCAATTCAAAAGGTTCCCGAGTCCGAGAAGAAAAGACCTGGAGAAAACTGGAGGTCACATCGACCAAACATTGTGTAGATATCAATAAAGATGAGAAAATAGTGCGAATAATTCAAATAATATATATATATATATATATTATATATATTATATATATATATATATATATTATATATATTAATATGTGAAGGCCAATACAATGCGTATTGAAAAATAAAACAAAATGATGTTATTTTTGTCTTATCGATTTCGAAGCATGAACTTCATCATCAGAGTTTATTTTCAGAAATGGACGTTCTTATGTTTTTATTTGTGTGGTATAATTTCTATTCTTATTTACTTTCCTCTCCTTTTTTTCTCTCTTTCTTCTTCTCCTTCTTATGAATGAAATGGGCGAATAACTATTATTTCTATTTCTCTCTTTTTTTTTAAAAAAATGTTTGTTGAGAACAAATGTTCCTAATATTGTCTGTCCATCCGGTCAAATGTTCCAAGTCTGTTGTAAATTCAAAATAAAAAAATAAATAAATAAAAACCATGAATAGAAAAAATTATATATCTAGCTTTTGTTTCGCTTCCCTTTTCTTTTCTTTTTCCTTTCTCCCTCTTTTTCTTTTTTTGTGTTTTTTTTTTTTATCCTTTGTTTCTAATTTAGTTTTTTTTTTTGTAAATAGGTAATAAAAGATTATCTTAAATTATGTATTAGTATTGATAGAAAAATTTTAAGAAATATCTTTTATGAGTACTTTTCTCTCTTTTTCTTTAAACTTTAAATAGATTAAATATTATATTAATTATATATTAAAATATCATATAATATTACATATTAGGATTGATGCAAAATTCAAAAAACAAAACAAACCCTGTATTATGAGTATTTTCCTTTTAAGTCAAATAGATTAAATATTATAAATCAAATATTTAAATTACAAAGGGCATAGTGTTTGTTTCAATTATATATCTTATTTAACTATTTTTTTCCTTCTTTTGCTGTTATTATTTATTCTTATTCTTTCCTTAAATATTTATTAATAGTTCTAGACTGACCGTAATCCTAAGAGGGTATTATGGTTTAAAGAAATGACGTCATGGTTTAAAGAAATAATGTCATGTAAAGGAGTTAATAAGTATGTCAATAATGTTAAATTGATTGTAATTTTTTTTTGTTCTTCTTTTTTTTTTTTTTTAATATATTTAATATCAATTTTTTAATTTTTTAATATTGTGAGTGCATGAAATGTTAAGAATCAATTGTATGTGCTAATAGATATCTATTATAGATGTATTACATAATTCAAATCCGTCATTTCAAGTGTCCACCTCCCGAGGGAACAAATAAAAAATATGCAAACAGTTGATTGTTGGTAGGTTTAAATTTGTGATAGGGAAAATTACATATATATGTGAAAATATGTATACTAAATAAATTATAAGCTATATATGGAACGTGTAATTTAGTTACCTATGTATTATGTGTTTAATTCTAATCTATTGTTTATATTAGGACCTAATTTAGCTATTAATAAACTTTCTCTAATTCTGAGATTACCAATGTTGCGTATTATAGCCTCTATTTTAACTGAACAATTGTTGTCCTTATTTTTGCATTTGATTTGGTGTTTATAGAATGAGGATGCACGTATGTGGATGTGTTCTTTGATTCTAATGTGGAGGGGTCTAATTGTACTAACTATATAGAAATTATAATAATTTCTATATAGGTAGTACAATTAGACTTGGAACATTTGACCGGATGACAAAAAATATTAGGAACATTTGTTCTCAACAAACATTTTTTTAAAAAGAGAGAAATAAGAAATTAGAAGAGAAGAAGAAAGAGAAAAGGAGGAGAAGAAGAAAGAGAGAAAAAAGGAGAGGAAAAGGAAATAAGAAGGGAAATTATAACCGCACAAATAAAAACATAAGCAAGTCCATTTCTGAAAATAAACTCTGATGATGAAGTTCATGCTTCGAAATCGATAAGACAAAAATAACATTTTTTTCATACGCATTGTATTAGCCTTCAAAATATCAATATAATATAACATACTTAACAATGCTTCAAGCAAATTACCAATTGCTTTTATATATATATATATATATATATATATATATATATATATATATATATATATATATATGCGGAAACAGAAAGAAGGGTAAATATTACATATGCATGTGTATTTATTTTAAAGTTATGCTTACATATATACACCTAAAGTTAACGAGTTTGAATATGTCCTCTGGACATTGGCATTACTTTTTGTAAACAGATATTTTTGTGAGCTCGTGTATAAAAATACAGCAAGGAATATATATTGAAAGAGACGGTGGAAATATGTTCTGAAAATCAATATATATATATATATATATATATATATATATATATATATATATATATATATATATATATATATATATAGTCATAAATTCATATGCACATATAAGACCCTAATATATTTGTCTTGGTACGTTTCATGTTCAAAGTGTTAGATAAAAAGTTAATAACCAGTTCTTAGTGCCACTTCTTGCGGAAAAAGTGCAGAATTTGATTAGTAAACCCGGTTTTACCAAAAGGCCGATATTGTTATTTTATGAAGCCATGCGAATATTTTAACGTAGTGACCACGCTTGAACGACCCAGACAAAATGAACCGAAACAGTTTTGCCTGGTCTTTTTATTTTAACGTAGATTGAAACCGTAACAAGAAATCAAACAGATTGTAACCCGCAAAGCAGCTCCCTCTATTTTATTCAATTTTCTGTGTCACTAGAGACGAATACAATCATATTTCCGCGCACCATTATCACATCGTTTTGTTTAACCACATTTCACTTCGTAGAACGATCAAGTGTGTGCTTTTGAATTCGTTTTTGCTGCTCGGATTATAACAGATAGCTGCCGTCGTCATTCTTCTATTCTTCACTAAAATACAATAACGACAAAATATTTCTTTAGCGTCTCTGAACATATTGATATATTTATGCTTTTATTCCAAGGAATTACTTATTTGCCAGAATTTGATCGATTTAATGACGGACTAGTCACCAAAGACATTTTTTTCTCCACGAGATCAAAAGTGGTCTGAAAGAATTATAAATCGTTTAATTTAGAAACCACTACAAAAATTTAGAAAAGAACATAGCGAAATGTTTTCCTAAAGATGGACATTTTTTTCAATCTTTTCTAATATATAAAAGAAAGTGCGTATACCTATTAAGTAGCTTCTCACGAGCGATATAGAAACAGAAGCAATGATCACACACACACACACACACACAGACACAGACACATAACTATACACACATACACACACATATGTATATATATATATATAGTTAATATATATTTTCATCCACCGATACCGTATGTCGACGTATCACGTCTCTTCAGTGTAGCTAGACATTGCAGGCTACCTCTAGCAGGGATGTAAACCAGATCGATTTATCATCAGTCAGACTTCTTAACCACATATATCGGAGAGCGTTGCTTTTAAGCGTAGTCGGCGGTCGTCAATGAAATCCCCTCCAAAGTGTAGGGGCGGGGATCGTATATAGTCATCGAGAGACACCGTGTTTCGACGTAGCACGTCTTGTGGCTAGATATTAGCAGGCTACCTCCAGCCGGGATGGAAAGTCAGACTTCTTAATCACTTGGCCATCAGCACTCCCTATAGAATGGAACGAGGGCTTTTATTGATAAATACACACACACACACACGCACACACACACACATATATATATATATATATATATATGTGTGTGTGTGTGTGTGTGTGTGTGTGTGTGTGTGCGTGTGTGTGTGTGTAAAGGCCGCCAGAGAGTGATCCATCCGTTTTATAAGAGAGCGTTGCATTAGGCTAAGTCAGCGGTCGTCAACCAAATACCATTCAGAGTGCAGAACCCACCAGGGGTGGGGTGCATACACATATATATATAGTATTCGGGCCATTTAAAAGAAAGATAATAGATATAGAATTAGGTTGTAAACTACACGATAAATGTATCAATACCTCTTCACTAGGCTGGTTAATTAATTGGTTATGTAACTATATACTTATACTAGCAGAAAGGTGGATATGATGATTTATTTATTACAGTGTTCGATATGATTACTTAAGAGCTATTGATTTAGTTCAATATGTAAAAAGTATAATAATCTTGATTTAACTCACTCTCGCTCTTTTGTCTTTCCTTCCTTCTTGTCATCTTTTTATTATGTTTGAATAGCGTTATCGCTTCTCCGAGATCCCCCTCTCTCTATTTTACCCTACTCTATTTCTTTCGTTCTTTCTTTCGTTCTTTTTTTCTTTCTTTCTTATATTTACTGTGTAGCATTCCTTTTTCCTCTTATAATAAACATGGAATGGTCCCTTATTTATCTGAGGTGATGACACTCATACGAAATAAGAATTCGGCGGATAAGCAATTGATTAGCCTATTATGAGGCCTATGCTTTATACCATTACTATGTTTGATGTTAAAATCCACTGATAAGAGACTGTATCTAGCCTATATTTTAGCAGCAGCGATTATAAAATATAGATATTTGTATTGCTGGTACCGAGGAATCTTCGGAGCTCTTTTACCCTTTTCAGCCTTTGACAGCTCGTTGTTGGGGGCTTATCAGAACTTTAAAGCTCAACGGATTCTCCGAGCGCCTCAGATCTTTAGCAAACTATTATACAATAATTTATGTTTGCTATGCTACATGGTTGGTTTTATAGGATTTACCCTTATTAGCTTAAGTCCAGTCCAATATTTTGTTATTTTATTTATTTATTTATTTATTTATCTATAGGCAAACCAGTGGAAATTCCACAGATTCAAAAAAAAAAAAAAAAGGTCGAGAGGAGCTATTTAAACAAGAAAGGATGATTTGCAATCTTATTACACATAAATCATATCGTTGGATTTGCAATAGATTATACAAAAATAAACAATAACGACATTAATACACATATCATTTGTTAGTATTTAATTTCACCGAAATTACAAGATCAATGTTTGCATATTCTATTTTGTGGATAAAAGTATTGCAGGTACCGAGGAATCGGAGCTTTTTTTTTCTTTTTTCCCTTTCTTTTAGACCTCATTTATTATGACAGAATTGAATATTGTTTTTTGCAGTTAATCTGAATAGCAGAACTCGTGGAAATTCCGTGGAAAAATAAATCAAGATGAGATATTTAAACAAGAATTGATAGGAAAGTTGATATACATCATATTGTTTCATTTGCAATAAATAAACCACAAAAATATGTAACAAAAATATGTATAATACTCAATACAAATATAATAGTAGTAGCAAATGAATTGGGTGATAAAGTAATGAATGAATGAAATAATGATAATAATCGCTAATTTTTACGAATGTTTCTGTTAAGATTTTCGATCCATTGAAGTAATACAATAATCAGACCAATAGAATTTTTATTTCAAATTAATGATTATTAATAGTTTTATTTGTTATCAGAAATGCCTACTCTCTTGGAAGAAGTATTCTGAATTCCAATTGAGAAGAAATCAATGAATGGGAAACCCTTCCACTACCTCTCTCAAGAACAATTATGGTTATTCACTATTTTAGGATAAAAGAAGCTGTGAAGAACCATAATCGTTTATGTCCTGAAAGAATCTAACACTTGTCCTAAGTAAACTGATTAATCACATTTAATACAGGCAGCAACAGAGATTTTACACCTAGGATTCATATTCTGAACAAAAAACAATAATCTTTAAATCGATAAAATTCGTAAGTATCAATTATTTACTTATATAATTCCTCTATTGTCGCTAGAGGAACGTATGCGATAATATACATCAAAATCACATAGAAATGTAATGCATACATTCACCATTAAAACGATGATGTATCAAAGTATACACTGGCTGATGCTACAGAGTGTTAGGGTTGTTTTATCTTGGGATTGTTTACCGTACTTGCTACGGTTTGTCCGTATATTATACTATATTATACTATCAGACCGATAGTATAATAGCTGTACCACCAAAGTCAAATCACCTTTTCTCTCCAACCGTCAGAAGTAACACACCAGCTGTGTCTCCTGTTCATTAGGGCAAGATGGGGGCTACGTAGCCACAGTGTTACTCATAAGAAATGCCATTATAAAATTAAAAGCTTATAGCTGATACTCATCTCATCAAATAGGAAACAGGAGCAGTAATAACAATAACGAAACATGGAGACTAGAGTAGCAAACATGTCGAACAAAGCAAAGGAATTTATATATTTCCATTTATATCACTCTTGGCATTCTATAACACTCAATGTCAATATATTCATATTTTCACTAATCAACCTGTTAAACACCAATGTTACTAATGTAAGGTTCCCTTTTTGAATACATGACTTGTCTTCAGTTTATCATTCACACATTTGTAAATAATAGCTGCTTTTAAACAAAGCTATTTAAAGTCTCGGGGACATCTCTACTGTACTATTCATTATTTAAAATTCTTGTCCCATATTTCTTAGCAACAACGAAAACAGAACACTAGATAACCCAACAAAATATATTTATCAGAAGGTTCCAGAGTTACAGAGCCCTTTTCTCTTCTAGGGATTTCTTGTTTGTTAAGATGTACTTTTCTTAAGATGTCTGTGTCGTGTATCGTCTCTCTAGGTATCTGGGTTGGTTCTCTGTTCTTTCTGGTCTGCGATTGCTTGGGTCTTCTTAAGATTCTGATCTTTGTGTCATTTGCTGTTTTTAGTAAAGATCAAAAGATTTGATATTGTTTTTAGACGCCTTTATTCAGCCCAACTGATAACAACATGCATGGAAAAATTGCCAATGGATAGCGGACGCCATTTGCATCTGTCCCATTATGTCATACAGCCAATACTGGCGTTCTAATATCTTTCTGTTCTCACGCTCAGTTCTGGCCAATAAGAGACCAACTACGAGGTTAGTAAAAGGTTAAGTCTTGTCAATTTCTTATACGTTTTTCTATGATTGTTAATTTTAATTTTTACACTACCGTACATAATTTGTAGAAAAACTATCAATTATGTTACAACAGTATTTGATCTGGTTATTTTTTGGCTAAGGTATTTGCCTTGGCGGCCTTCAGTCCCGTGCCGAGGGTTTCACACAAAGTAACCATAAGTTATTTGGCAATATACAGCGTGCAGTGCTGTTGTCCATATATTGTCATTCAAGCATAATATATTCTAAAGCTTCTTTTGTAATTGCAGTCTTCTTGGATCAAATAATCTGCCGCCATGTAAGGCGATGTAAGCAGACTTTTACTCTGGCAGTTCTTCTATAAACAGGAAATAAAGGACTGATGGAACGAACATTCTTCTTCTTCTTCTTCTTCTTCTTCTTCTTCTTCTTCTTCTTCTTCTTCTTCTTCTTCTTCTTTGGCTGCTGCTGCTGCTGCTGCCGCTGCTACTTTGTTTTGATATCAAAAGATGAAAAAGAGTTCCTTTGTGCAGGATTGATCTCAGTATTTCTTCATGTAGCGCTGGACACATATTTGAGAGAATATAACTTCCTGTGAAACTGAATTCTCTTTTAAAGGCGTGTCATATATATGTTATTGGAAATCATTTCAATGTATTTGGTCATCTTTTCCGGCGAGGCTAGTTTGTTTCAGCAAACGTAACGCATCACACCATTGTGCACCTGGGGAACACAAGCCTGTTCCAAGATTAGGAGCATACGTCAAAACTATGAATTTCCAAACATACTGATATGACACGAACTCCCAAACAAACCAAACATATCCAGTAACTAATAAACTGTCTGACGACAAAGTTAATGTTATATTTCGAGTATCAGAGTTAACAGAGAAATAATAGGAATAAATACAAGTATTAAGGATAGCGAAAAAGGTTTACTAAGCAAAGATACAAGATGAAACGTGTAATTAGAAACCCCTAGGTTGAATTAACAAGTCCCGTGAGATCTCGTTCTTTTTTCTCTTCGGGTTTCCGTCAAACCCTATTTATATGAAGAACAGATGATTCCATTCTCATTATTTAGGTACTATATGACAAACCTAATTAATTGAATGACGACCTTTCATATCATCCGTCATTTCATCTCGAAATACCCGCAAATCTTGTTCCAAAACAAAGGACATTCCTATAGGATATCAATTGCTTATTGCTTTTTTTTAGTGTGGACCTCTTTTCCTCATTATGCCTAATTACGTACGTAGTAAGTAGTCTAGGCAGACTATGAATACAAATGGTGTTAATGTATCTCCTTACAGGACTCCAACGAAGATGTCACCATCGGATAAGCGAATCATTGCTTACGTGTCTTCGTAGGGCAAGATTTTATCTATTTACCAACCGCCTCCACACGAGCAGAATGTAACAGAAGGTCAATATTAGGTGGGGTCTAACATGTTTTAATTCAAAGTTTTCCTTTTTTTAGACCATTTATCACACCAAGGTTAGCGGTCTGACTCACTATTTATTCCATAGCTAGGAGGAGAATAGTTGGAAGCATATATTTCCTAAGGGCATTAGCGCAACGTGAAATTCAACCGGCTTTAGTTAGGATTTGAACACGTATTGTCGGGTCCATTTCTTACGAAGATAGCTATTGCACAACAGGAACCCCAAAGAATCATTATAGCAATGACAGTTGCTTTGCGTAGATATTATAATAAAGCTAATTGTTCCATCTTTCCTCTATGCATGGAGTCATATAACTTGGGGAACTCTTCAAACAAACATGCTTCCTGGGGTTTTTTGTTCGTATTCGCCAAATCGTCGAAGGAATAATATATATATATATATATATATATATATATATATAACATTCTGACTTATCCTATTAGTGATTGTAATCTTATATTAGCTAATTATCTAATTTCTTTGAAAAGTGACTGATTTTTACGGTGTTTATTTTGTTAATTCCGTCCTCTAAAATCCTACAATTCTATCAATCTCTGATGCTTTCAATCTTCAGTGTAGATAACATTTCTATGCATAGACAATTTAACAAAAGAAACAAGCTAAATGAACTGTGACAAACGGTAAATAAAAGTATATATTTTTAAATAAAATGAAAGAGACCTCATAAGTTATATCTCAACAAAAACTCTATTTAATCAGATTTTTTAATCAGATCCAAGCGACAGAATCTTTTTTCTCTGTCATTATCTTTGGCAAAAAAAAGAGGATTATTTGTTCAGCAAATTCTTTCATTGATCATTAACGTTACAAAAATGATGAAAAAGAGAAGACATTGTTTATTTTGGATAGAAAATATCGAAAATCTGTACCACTACATCAACTTGTAATCAATGACACAAATAATTATCTCGCAATAAATATTTTTCTTTTGATTTCACAAATAGATGTACAATCTACTTGGGCGAGTCAAATGTTTGGCAATATTTTGAGACGAACTAGATTGCGGCATTTATATCAATGGATTTGTGGAGGCGCGTCGTATAATGCTTAACGTCCGATGAAATTGCTTCCCAAACACGTTCAAATACTGGATGAGGATGTTTGCATTTCATATAGCGCCAATACCCTATAATGATAATAATAATAATGTTTCCAGTTCCATGAATACTATTAAAAGGGATGAATCAAAATATTCTACCTCTAGCTATAAGTAACTAGTAGGGCAGTGTCGGCTTATTAACTTTGATTAGGCAACCAGTCTCCAAAAGAAAACTCTGAATCCAAATATGTTAAACGCCACTTAAGAAAAATTGACTACGTGTCACATCCTACTCGTGAAGAGGAGTTGGTAAATATGTATCAGGTCGTGCTAACAGCACCAATATCTATAATCCTCTCTCACTACCCGTTACAATAGGTCATTGCTCCTGAAATGTCTTCTGCACGACATCCAGAATTCAAACAGAGCTGATTGATGAGAGTTTTTGTTGGTCGGTCTAAACTCGTTTGCCCATGTGTATATATCCACAGGAAAACGTTACATAAGTTCGTTGAAGAAGGACAACTCTAAATTAAAATCTCTTAAACTTCGCTTAAAAAGAATTGACTACTCGTATGGAGGTGTTGACAAATTCATATATAAAGTGATCAAGATATGAATTATTATAATATATGTGCTGAATTCATTCCTCCTTTTATGCTTTACTCATGCCTTCTTATGTCAGAATTCTTTAATAACTATCTTGTATTTTTACAAAACAAAGTCATTTGCCATATTTTAAAAATAAAATAATTTCAGAATTCATCATGAGATTATTCTAACACGGGATTAGCCATGGTGCCTCAATTTATGCCTGATGTTCATCCCATTAAACCACGTTTTCTTTTTAGAATAACTAAAATAAAAAAATTAAAATGTAATCCCCATGTATTAATTAAAATCGCTTACATTTAGGGTTATTCTAAAAGAAACGATGGTTTAATGGATGAACATCAGGCATATTGAGGCCCCATGCTAATCCCAGCGATGTTAGAATAATCTCATGATTGAATTCTGAAATTATTTTATTTTTAAAATATTTGGCAAATGACCTTGGTTTCTGTAAAAATACAAGATAGTTATTAAAGATTCTGACATAAGAAGCATGAGTAAATCATAAAAGGAGGAATGAATTCGCACATATATTATAATATTCATATCTTTGATCACTTTATATATGATTTAGTCAAAACACCTCCATACGAGTAGTCAATTCTTTTTAAGCGAAGTTTAAGAAGATTTTAATTTAGAGTTGTCCTTCTTCAACGAACTATGTAACGTTTTCCTGTGGATATTATACACATGGGCAAACGAGTTTAGACCGACCAACAAAAACTCTCATCAATCAGCTCTGTTTTGAATTCTGGATGTCGTGCAGAAGACATTTCAGGAGCAATGACCTATTGTAACGGGTAGTGAGAAGAGATTATAAGATATTGGTGCTGTTAGCACGACCTGATACATATTTACCAACTCCTCTTCACGAGTAGGATGTGACACGTAGTCAATTTTTCTTAAGTGGCGTTTAACATATTTGGATTTCAGAGTTTTCTTTTGGAGACTGGTTGCCTAATCAAAGTTAATAAGCCGACACTGCCCTACTAGTTACTTATAGCTAGAGGTAGAATATTTTGATTCATCCCTTTTAATAGTATTCATGGAACTGGAAACATTATTATTATTATCATTATAGGGTATTGGCGCTATATGAAATGCAAACATCCTCATCCAGTATTTGAACGTGTTTGGGAAGCAAATTTCATCGGACGTTAAGCATTATACGGACGCGCCTCCACAAATCCATTGATATAAATGCCGCAATCTAGTTTCGTCTCAAAATATTGCCAAACATTTGACTCGCCCAGTAGATTGTACATCTATTTGTGAAATCAAAAGAAAAATATTATTTGCGAGATAATTATTTTTTGTCATTGATTACAAGTTGATGTAGTGGTACAGATTTTCGATTATTTTCTATCCAAAATAAACAATGTCTTTCTCTTTTTCATCATTTTTGTAACGTTAATGATCAATGAAAGGAATTTGCTGAACAAATAATCCTCTTTTTTTTTGCCAAGATAATGACAGAGAAAAAGATTCTGTCGCTTGGATCTGATTAAAAAATCTGATTAAATAGAGTTTTGTTGAGATATAACTTATGAGGTCTCTTTCATTTTATTTAAAAATTATATACTTTTATTTACCGTTTGTCACAGTTCATTTAGCTGTTTCTTTTGTTAAATTGTCTATGCATAGAAATGTTATCTACACTGAAGATTGAAGCATCAGAGATTGATAGAATTGTAGGATTTTAGAGGACGGAATTAACAAAATAAGCACCGTAAAAAATCAGTCACTTTTCAAGAATTAGATAATAGCTAATATAAGATTACAATCACTAATAGGATAAGTCAGAATGTTATATATTATATATATATTATAATATATTAAATATATAAATATATATATATATTATTCCTTCGACGATTTGGCGAATACGAACAAAAAAGCCCAGGAAGCATGTTTGTTTGAAGAGTTCCGCCAAGTTATATGACTCCATGCATAGAGGAAAGATGGAACAATTAGCTTTTTATAATATCTACGCAAAGCAACTGTCATTGCTATAATGATTCTTTGGGGTTCCTGTTGTGCAATAGCTATCTTCGTAAGAAATGGACCGACAATACGTGTTCAAATCCTTAACTAAAGCCGGTTGAATTTTCACGTTGCGCTAATGCCCTTAGGAAATATATGCTTCAACTATTCTCTCCTAGCTATGGAATAAATAGTGAGTCAGACCGCTAACCTTGGTGTGATAAATGGTTCTAAAAAAAGGAAAACTTTTGAATTAAAACATGATTAGACCCCACCTAATATTGACCTCTGTTACATCCTGCTCGTGTTGGAGGCGGTTGGTAAATAGATAAAATCTTGCCCTACGAAGACACGTAAGCAATGATTCGCTTATCCGATGGTGACATCTTCGTTGGAGTCCTGTAAGGAGATACATTAACACCATTTGTATTCATAGTCTGCCTAACTACTTACTACGTACGTAATTAGGCATAATGAGGAAAAGAGGTCCACACTAAAAAAAAGCAATAAGCAATTGATATCCTATAGGAATGTCCTTTTTTGGAACAAGATTTGTGGGTATTTCGAGATGAAAATGACGGTGATATGAAAGGTCGTCATTCAATTAATTAGGTTTGTCATATAGTACCTAAATAATGAGAATGGAATCATCTGTTCTTCATATAAATAGGGTTTGACGGAAACCCGAAGAGAAAAAAGAACGAAGTCTCACGGGACTTGTTAATTCAACCTAGGGGTTTCTAATTACACGTTTCATCTTGTATCTTTGCTTAGTAAACCTTTTTCGCTATCCTTAATTACTTGTATTTATTCCTATTATTTCTCTGTTAACTCTGATACTCGAAATATAACATTAACTTTGTCGTCAGACAGTTATTAGTTACTGGATATGTTTGGTTTGTTTGGGAGTTCGTGTCATATCAGTATGTTTGGAAAATTCATAGTTTTGACGTATGCTCCTAATCTTGGAACAGGCTTGTGTTCCCAGGTGCACAATGGTGTGATGCGTTACGTTTGCTGAAACAAACTAGCCTCGCCGGAAAAGATGACCAAATACATTGAAATGATTTCCAATAACATATTATGACACGCCTTTAAAAGAGAATTCAGTTTCACAGGAAAGTTATATTCTCCAAAAATGTGTCCAGCGCTACATGAAGAAATACTGAGATCAATCCTTGCACAAAGGAACTCTTTTTCATCTTTTGATATCAAAACAAAGTAGCAGCGGCAGCAGCAGCAGCAGCAGCCAAAGAAGAAGAGAAGAAGAAGAAGAAGAAGAAGAAGAAGAGAAGAAGAGAAGAAGAAGAAAAAGAATGTTCGTTCCATCAGTCCTTTATTTCCCTGTTTATAGAAGAACTGCCAGAGTAAAAGTCTGCTTACATCGCCTTACATGGCGGCAGATTATTTGATCCAAGAAGACTGCAATTACAAAAGAAGCTTTAGAATATATTATGCTTGAATGACAATATATGGACAACAGCACTGCACGCTGTATATTGCCAAATAACTTATGGTTACTTTGTGTGAAACCCTCGGCACGGGACTGAAGGCCGCCAAGGCAAATACCTTAGCCAAAAAATAACCAGATCAAATACTGTTGTAACATAATTGATAGTTTTTCTACAAATTATGTACGGTAGTGTAAAAATTAAAATTAACAATCATAGAAAAACGTATAAGAAATTGACAAGACTTAACCTTTTACTAACCTCGTAGTTGGTCTCTTATTGGCCAGAGCTGAGCGTGAGAACAGAAAGATATTAGAACGCCAGTATTGGCTGTATGACATAATGGGACAGATGCAAATGGCGTCCGCTATCCATTGGCAATTTTTCCATGCATGTTGTTATCAGTTGGGCTGAATAAAGGCGTCTAAAAACAATATCAAATCTTTTGATCTTTACTAAAAACAGCAAATGACACAAAGATCAGAATCTTAAGAAGACCCAAGCAATCGCAGACCAGAAAGAACAGAGAACCAACCCAGATACCTAGAGAGACGATACACGACACAGACATCTTAGAAGAAAAGTACATCTTAACAAACAAGAAATCCCTAGAAGAGAAAAGGGCTCTGTAACTCTGGAACCTTCTGATAAATATATTTTGTTGGGTTATCTAGTGTTCTGTTTTCGTTGTTGCTAAGAAATATGGGACAAGAATTTTAAATAATGAATAGTACAGTAGAGATGTCCCCCGAGACTTTAAATAGCTTTGTTTAAAAGCAGCTATTATTTACAAATGTGTGAATGATAAACTGAAGACAAGTCATGTATTCAAAAAGGGAACCTTACATTAGTAACATTGGTGTTTAACAGGTTGATTAGTGAAAATATGAATATATTGACATTGAGTGTTATAGAATGCCAAGAGTGATATAAATGGAAATATATAAATTCCTTTGCTTTGTTCGACATGTTTGCTACTCTAGTCTCCATGTTTCGTTATTGTTATTACTGCTCCTGTTTCCTATTTGATGAGATGAGTATCAGCTATAAGCTTTTAATTTTATAATGGCATTTCTTATGAGTAACACTGTGGCTACGTAGCCCCCATCTTGCCCTAATGAACAGGAGACACAGCTGGTGTGTTACTTCTGACGGTTGGAGAGAAAAGGTGATTTGACTTTGGTGGTACAGCTATTATACTATCGGTCTGATAGTATAATATAGTATAATATACGGACAAACCGTAGCAAGTACGGTAAACAATCCCAAGATAAAACAACCCTAACACTCTGTAGCATCAGCCAGTGTATACTTTGATACATCATCGTTTTAATGGTGAATGTATGCATTACATTTCTATGTGATTTTGATGTATATTATCGCATACGTTCCTCTAGCGACAATAGAGGAATTATATAAGTAAATAATTGTACTTACGAATTTTTATCGATTTAAAGATTATTGTTTTTTGTTCAGAATATGAATCCTAGGTGTAAAATCTCTGTTGCTGCCTGTATTAAATGTGATTAATCAGTTTACTTAGGACAAGTGTTAGATTCTTTCAGGACATAAACGATTATGGTTCTTCACAGCTTCTTTTATCCTAAAATAGTGAATAACCATAATTGTTCTTGAGAGAGGTAGTGGAAGGGTTTCCCATTCATTGATTTCTCAATTGGAATTCAGAATACTTCTTCCAAGAGAGTAGGCATTTCTGATAACAAATAAAACTATTAATAATCATTAATTTGAAATAAAAATTCTATTGGTCTGATTATTGTATTACTTCAATGGATCGAAAATCTTAACAGAAACATTCGTAAAAAATTAGCGATTATTTATCATTATTTCATTCATTCATTACTTTATCACCCAATTCATTTGCTACTACTATTATATTTGTATTGAGTATTATACATATTTTTGTTACATATTTTGTGGTTTATTTATTGCAAATGAAACAATATGATATATCAACTTTCCTATCAATTCTTGTTTAAATATCTCATCTTGATTTATTTTTCCACGGAATTTCCACGAGTTCTGCTATTCAGATTAACTGCAAAAAACAATATTCAATTCTGTCATAATAAATGAGGTCTAAAGAAAGGGAAAAAAGAAAAAAAAAGCTCCGATTCCTCGGTACCTGCAATACTTTTATCCACAAAATAGAATATGCAAACATTGATCTTGTAATTTCGGTGAAATTAAATACTAACAATGATATGTGTATTAATGTCGTTATTGTTTATTTTTGTATAATCTATTGCAAATCCAACGATATGATTTATGTGTAATAAGATTGCAAATCATCCTTTCTTGTTTAAATAGCTCCTCTCGACCTTTTTTTTTTTTTTTGAATCTGTGGAATTTCCACTGGTTTGCCTATAGATAAATAAATAAATAATAAATAAAATAACAAAAGGGTAAATCTATAAAACCAACCATGTAGCATAGCAAACATAAATTATTGTATAATAGTTTGCTAAAGATCTGAGGCGCTCGGAGAATCCGTTGAGCTTTAAAGTTCTGATAAGCCCCCAACAACGAGCTGTCAAGGCTGAAAGGGTAAAAGAGCTCCGAAGATTCCTCGGTACCAGCAATACAAATATCTATATTTTATAATCGCTGCTGCTAAAATATAGGCTAGATACAGTCTCTTATCAGTGGATTTTAACATCAAACATAGTAATGGTATAAAGCAAGGCCTCATAATAGGCTAATCAATTGCTTATCCGCCGAATTCTTATTTCGTATGAGTGTCATCACCTCAGATAAATAAGGGACCATTCCATGTTTATTATAAGAGGAAAAAGGAATGCTACACAGAAAAATATAAGAAAGAAAGAAAAAAAGAACGAAGAAGAAACGAAAGAAATAGAGTAGGGTAATAGAGAGAGGGGATCTCGGAGAAGCGATAACGCTATTCAAACATAATAAAAAGATGACAAGAAGGAAGGAAAGACAAAAGAGCGAGAGTGAGTTAAATCAAGATATTATACTTTTTACATATTGAACTAAATCAATAGCTCTTAAGTAATCATATCGAACACTGTAATAAATAAATCATCATATCCACCTTTCTGCTAGTATAAGTATATAGTTACATAACCAATTAATTAACCAGCCTAGTGAAGAGATATATTGATACATTTATCGTGTAGTTTACAACCTAATTCTATATCTATTATCTTTCTTTAAATGGCCCGAATACTATATATATTGTGTATGCACCCCACCCCTGGTGGGTTCTGCACTCTGAATGGTATTTGGTTGACGACCGCTGACTTAGCCTAATGCAACGCTCTCTTATAAAACGGATGGATCACTCTCTGGCGGCCTTTACACACACACAAACCACACAACACACACACACACACACACACACACATATTATATTATATATATATATATATGTGTTGTGTGTGTGCGTGTGTGTGTGTGTGTATTTATCAAAAAGCCCTCGTTCCATTCTATAGGGAGTGCTGATGGCCAAGTGATTAAGAAGTCTGACTTTCCATCCCGGCTGGAGGTAGCCTGCTAATATCTAGCCACAAGACGTGCTACGTCGAAACACGGTGTCTCTCGATGACTATATACGATCCCCGCCCCTACACTTTGGAGGGGATTTCATTGACGACCGCCGACTACGCTTAAAAGCAACGCTCTCCGATATATGTGGTTAAGAAGTCTGACTGATGATAAATCGATCTGGTTTACATCCCTGCTAGAGGTAGCCTGCAATGTCTAGCTACACTGAAGAGACGTGATACGTCGACATACGGTATCGTGGATGAAAATATATATTAACTATATATATATATATACATATGTGTGTGTATGTGTGTATAGTTATGTGTCTGTGTCTGTGTGTGTGTGTGTGTGTGTGATCATTGCTTCTGTTTCTATATCGCTCGTGAGAAGCTACTTAATAGGTATACGCACTTTCTTTTATATATTAGAAAAGATTGAAAAAAATGTCCATCTTTAGGAAAACATTTCGCTATGTTCTTTTCTAAATTTTTGTAGTGGTTTCTAAATTAAACGATTTATAATTCTTTCAGACCACTTTTGATCTCGTGGAGAAAAAAATGTCTTTGGTGACTAGTCCGTCATTAAATCGATCAAATTCTGGCAAATAAGTAATTCCTTGGAATAAAAGCATAAATATATCAATATGTTCAGAGACGCTAAAGAAATATTTTTGTCGTTATTGTATTTAGTGAAGAATAGAAGAATGACGACGGCAGCTATCTGTTATAATCCGAGCAGCAAAAACGAATTCAAAGCACACACTTGATCGTTCTACGAAGTGAAAATGTGGTTAAACAAAACGATGTGATAATGGTGCGCGGAAATATGATTGTATTCGTCTCTAGTGACACAGAAAATTGAATAAAATAGAGGGAGCTGCTTTGCGGGTTACAATCTGTTTGATTTCTTGTTACGGTTTCAATCTACGTTAAAATAAAAAGACCAGGCAAAACTGTTTCGGTTCATTTTGTCTGGGTCGTTCAAGCGTGGTCACTACGTTAAAATATTCGCATGGCTTCATAAAATAACAATATCGGCCTTTTGGTAAAACCGGGTTTACTAATCAAATTCTGCACTTTTTTCCGCAAGAAGTGGCACTAAGAACTGGTTATTAACTTTTTATCTAACACTTTGAACATGAAACGTACCAAGACAAATATATTAGGGTCTTATATGTGCATATGAATTTATGACTATATAATATATATATATATATATATATATATATATATATATTATATATATATGATTTTCAGAACATATTTCCACCGTCTCTTTCAAATATATTCCTTGCTGTATTTTTATACACGAGCTCACAAAAATATCTGTTTACAAAAAGTAATGCCAATGTCCAGAGGACATATTCAAACTCGTTAACTTTAGGTGTATATATGTAAGCATAACTTTAAAATAAATACACATGCATATGTAATATTTACCCTTCTTTCTGTTTCCGCATATATATATATATATATATATATATATATATATATATATATATATATATATATATAAAGCAATTGGTAATTTGCTTGAAGCATTGTTAAGTATGTTATATTATATTGATATTTTGAAGGCTAATACAATGCGTATGAAAAAAATGTTATTTTTGTCTTATCGATTTCGAAGCATGAACTTCATCATCAGAGTTTATTTTCAGAAATGGACTTGCTTATGTTTTTATTTGTGCGGTTATAATTTCCTTCTTATTTCCTTTTCCTCTCCTTTTTCTCTCTTTCTTCTTCTCCTCCTTTTCTCTTTCTTCTTCTCTTCTAATTTCTTATTTCTCTCTTTTTAAAAAATGTTTGTTGAGAACAAATGTTCCTAATATTTTTTGTCATCCGGTCAAATGTTCCAAGTCTAATTGTACTACCTATATAGAAATTATTATAATTTCTATATAGTTAGTACAATTAGACCCCTCCACATTAGAATCAAAGAACACATCCACATACGTGCATCCTCATTCTATAAACACCAAATCAAATGCAAAAATAAGGACAACAATTGTTCAGTTAAAATAGAGGCTATAATACGCAACATTGGTAATCTCAGAATTAGAGAAAGTTTATTAATAGCTAAATTAGGTCCTAATATAAACAATAGATTAGAATTAAACACATAATACATAGGTAACTAAATTACACGTTCCATATATAGCTTATAATTTATTTAGTATACATATTTTCACATATATATGTAATTTTCCCTATCACAAATTTAAACCTACCAACAATCAACTGTTTGCATATTTTTTATTTGTTCCCTCGGGAGGTGGACACTTGAAATGACGGATTTGAATTATGTAATACATCTATAATAGATATCTATTAGCACATACAATTGATTCTTAACATTTCATGCACTCACAATATTAAAAAAATTAAAAAATTGATATTAAATATATTAAAAAAAAAAAAAAAAGAAAACAAAAAAAATTACAATCAATTTAACATTATTGACATACTTATTAACTCCTTTACATGACATTATTTCTTTAAACCATGACGTCATTTCTTTAAACCATAATACCCTCTTAGGATTACGGTCAGTCTAGAACTATTAATAAATATTTAAGGAAAGAATAAGAATAAATAATAACAGCAAAAGAAGGAAAAAAATAGTTAAATAAGATATATAATTGAAACAAGACACTATGCCCTTTGTAATTTAAATATTTGATTTATAATATTTAATCTATTTGAAATTTAAAAGGAAAATACTCATAATACAGGGTTTGTTTTGTTGTTTTGAATTTTGCATCAATCCTAATATGTAATTATATAATGATTTTAATATATAATTAATATAATATTTAATCTATTTAAAGTTTAAAAGAAAAAGAGAGAAAAGTACTCATAAAAGATATTTTCTTAAAATTTTTCTATCAATACTAATACATAATTTAAGATAATCTTTTATTTACCTATTTACTAAAAAAAAAACTAAATTAGAAAACAAAGGATAAAAAAGAAAAAAAACACAAAAAAAAGAAAAAGAGGGAGAAAGGAAAAAGAAAAGAAAAGGGAAAGCGAAACAAAAGCTAGATATATAATTTTTTCTATTCATGGTTTTTATTTATTTATTTATTTTTTATTTTGAATTTACAACAGACTTGGAACATTTGACCGGATGACAGACAATATTAGGAACATTTGTTCTCAACAAACATTTTTTTTAAAAAAAGAGAGAAATAAGAAATAATAGTTATTCGCCCATTTCATTCATAAAGAGGAGAAGAAGAAAGAGAGAAAAAAAGGAGAGGAAAAGTAAATAAGAATAGAAATTATAACCACACAAATAAAAACATAAGAACGTCCATTTCTGAAAATAAACTCTGATGATGAAGTTCATGCTTCGAAATCGATAAGACAAAAATAACATCATTTTGTTTTTATTTTTCATACGCATTGTATTGGCCTTCACAATATTAATATATATATATATATATATATATATATATATATATATATATATATATATATTATTTGAATTATTCGCACTATTTTTCTCATCTTTATTGATATCTACACAATGTTTCGGTCGATGTGACCTCCAGTTTTCTCCAGGTCTTTCTTCTCGGACTCGGGAACCTTTTTGAATTGGGGACTTTCTCTCCATAGTCTGAACCTTCTTGTCGAACTTGTGATCCTTCATGTCGTAATGGGGAGCCTTCACGGAACTTCGGACCAAAACCTTTGTTTAATCCAAAGGAGAAAGAATGTTCTCAGTCCGTTAACAATGATCGGATACAAGTGTGAAACTGTGTTAATTATTCTATATTACTATAGTCTTTGGGAAGGATGGAACCTGAAACCCAGAGATGATTGTCACTTAGAACTGTATTAACTCAACACCTATATCCGTAGCGCCATGTATCCAACTGAAGAATTCATAGTGAATTTTGAAAAAAACAAAAAACACAAAAAAAAAACACAATATGTCTCAAGTTAAAAAAGTCTTACATAAATATAAAGTTAAATAGTCGAGGTAATAAAGATCATTAGGTTTATATATTCCCAATATTCACCCTGAATGTTTGGGCCAAGGGCGATAGTAACACAGAATAATCAACATAGTTATCATTTCTACCTAGTCATGGTTAACGGAATGAGAACAGTCTACCCCCGTGGATTTAATAAAGGGTTCGGTTTAAAGTTCTGTGAAGGCTCCCGATTACGATATGAAGGTACCCGAGTTCGAGAAGGTCCTGAGTCCGAGGAGAAACACATGTAAAGGCCAGGAGAGCACATCGGTCGAAACGTTGTGTAGATGAGAATTAAGATGTGTACAATAGGCCGAATAATCCAAATAATCCAAAATATCAAGCCACATCCTAAAAGTTCAAAGCAAATATTTATGTATATATATATATATATATATATATATATATATATATATATATATATATATATATATATATATATATATATATATATTTCATGGCTTCTGAAAATTACAGTCAATCTAAAATTATTGATAAAGAAAAATAACATTTTACCTTTATAGATTAAATATTTTATCTTATTCTATTTGATTTTTTTTTTTAATTTAAAATATCACAAAAAAAAACCATCACGAGTTAACTATTTGCATATTTTTACTTTGTTTCTTAATTAAATAAGTTCAAGATGAACATTTATGATAACAATTTCAAATTATGTAATATATCTATAATAATGATAATATTAAACTTTATATATGATTAATTCTTAAAAATGTCATACCCTCTTAAAATTTCGGTCAGTCTCGAGTTATTGATAAAGGCAAAATAACACTTTGCCATTTATAGTATAAATATTCTATTTTATTTTATTTCATCTATTTAAATTAAAAGAAAACATAAAAAAACATGAAATATATTTTCTTATATCATTCATCAATTTGAGTCTGAGTAAATAACCCATACATGTATCTAATAAATAACTGAAGATAGTTCTTTTTATTTTTATTATAAAATAAAAATAAAAATAACCATCTTCAGTTATGTATTTTTACTATTTTAAGAGTTATTCACAATCTTCCTGTTAACCGTTTTTATCTTAAATTCAAAAGTATACATTGTTGCAATTCGTGCCGGAAGTAGAGCAGACAGCATTAGATATAATAAACACATTTGAATCATTTCTCAACAGAACCGCTCAACGGTAAGACACCAATTTTATCCTCTCCAATATCTTATATAATAATTATATTAATTTAATGCTTCGAAAAAGAATCCAGTAAAAATGAAAAAAGGTTTTTCCCTTGGGGACCTCTCTGAAAAATTATTATTTTGTTTCATTTGAGAGGGGTCATTTGGAAAGGTTTTTTTCATTTATTCCATTAATTTTTTATTCCATTCATTCATTTTTTTTCCATTAATTTTTAACTAAATAATTTAGAAGCGTATGTCCATTTTTTATATTTTATTTTTTATCTGCGTGAGAGGCCGAACAGACCAATTTTTGATTGGCAATCTCTGGTGCATTGACTGTAAACAAACAGTGATGCTTGCTGGAGTTGCTGTTGTCTCTCCTTTTATTTTGGCTCTCTTTTCCGTGGTGGCTTCTTTCCTCTCTTTTTCACTCCTTTTCGTTCCTTGTCTGACGAGGAGTCGCCAGGTCGCACGGTCTTCTGCACAAGCCTCCCATGTGTTGGAGTTAATGTGGCATGTCTTCTTGTTTCTCTTGCAGACATCTTTAAAGCGCAGGCGTGGTCTCCCTACTAGTCGGGTGCCATCTGCTAATTCAACATACAGTAGGTTTTTGGGGATGCGGCCTTTGTCCATCCTCCTAAGGTGACCAAGCCAACGTAGGCATCTCTCGCAGATGATAGCAGGCATGCTAATGCATTTGTCTCCAAAAGAGTTTTTCAGCTGTTTAATTTAATGACACGAAAGTTATACTAAATTATTTCTTACTTTTAGGATTGAGTTATGTTTTTAAAAAATCCATTTTAATTGGTTTAATTAGTCGCAATTTGCAATTAAGTAAAAAACTGACCCATCCCTTACTTTACATTCCGCCTATCACTTTCCACCTCTCTATGTATATCTTGATAACCTCCTCGTTATATATGATAGTTTCTCCGGGAGTGTAAGGAAAGAGTGAGAGAGAGATGCGAGAATTTGTAATGTAATTGTAGTTTAAATTTCATAAGCAGCAACCCGTAGCTTAAATTAGGTTAAACATTCTCTTTCTTAGAAATCTTACAAAACGATTCTATTATTTTGTCCGGGCGTATTTATTTTTTAGAAATTTAATTCGCTTTTCTAGCTCAATTATATACCCAGAGCTCAAGAGGAGACAAAACGGGTCACGTTTTTTCTTGTATATATATATATATATATATATATATATATATATATATATATATATAACGATAAATGTTTTTAACATTAAAGTAAACCATTTTCAAAGCAGTGTTTTGAAATAAGACATTCAGATATGGGTTGATACATAAACTTATGCATAAAAAATGCTTAAGTTAACTATCTGAACAAAGCAGACATGGAAAACACACCCGGTCCATGTTGTACAAATATCTTCCTCCTGGAGTGGTGGTGTTTTCAGTAGATTATATAAGGGTCAGCTACTTGTATGTAATTAATCATCTATTCCGCCACGATTAAGATGCAACACAAGTTCAATTTTAAAGCAGCGGTTACCAGGTTGGAATTCAGAGTTTTTCTTCTCCAATACTCCTAGCCATATAAATGTTAAATAGCCCAGTCTGCACTGCTAGCTGGAGGGAAAATAGTTGGATGCATTCGTTTCCCAAGGAAATTAACACTATGTGTAATGGAAACAGTATTTGAACTAGGGTTACCGTGTCCATTCCATTACACAACGATTACTTTTATACCAAAAATTCATTTTCATTCAATGAATGAATATGCTACCTTACTACTTAATTTTTCGGCACTTCTTTTGTACCATGTGAACTCTTTTAAAAACATTTTTAATATATAACAATAAAGAAATATTCCTATTGGTCTTATAACTTTTATTCATCAGTATATATATATATATATATATATATATATATATATATATATATATATATATAGAGAGAGAGAGAGAGAGAGAGGGTCAGAGTATGTATGTATGCGTATCAAATTTTCAATATCAATATGCAAATTAACATTCCTGTTAACCCTGTAAACCGATATTTTGTTGTATATATAAATACAATTGCATGTTATTAGTATGCAGATAATGTCAACAGTATTAATAATATCAAACACTTTTATTAATAATTGAGGTTGAAATACAAATAGAATCATGGAGAATGTGACATACATTATTGAGGGAATTGTGACTTGAATAGTGATATAGTTTCGGTTACAGACAGACAAACACACAATTTCCGTTATAATAAGATAATATAAACTTATTTTAAACACTCATTATTAATGATATACTACTAACTTATAATTTATAGATAGTATATCGCATTATAGGCCGGGTTAGCTCAGTCGGTAGAGCGTTCGGCTAGAAACCACAAGGTTCCTAGTTCGATACCGGTCCTCGCCAACTCAGCGTATGAGTAGCACAGGGATCTGTGCGGTAAAGTAAGGAGCTGAAGGTAGATGTGGCGCTCCACCTCAGATGCTAAAACAATCTCCTTGGTCTAGCGCTATTGAAAAGGGGGTAGACTCCCTCGCTGACTAGCTGATACCGACTTTAGGCCGCCCCGACGACTTTACTTTTACTTTTATATCGCATTACACATGTTATCACTGTTCCCGCTTAATCAAAAGGTAAAAAACAGCATATCGGAGGTATCGGTGATGATTTTAAACGGCATATTTTCTATTTGAATTCTAGTTATAATATTTTGTACGTTTTATTTTAGTAGATTAAAATCGCAACATTTTCTGGTTTAAATATTGAAATTGCTAAATTTTCTAACCAATTTTTAGGCCAAATGTTGTAAAAAAAGAGGATGTTGGTACATTTTAGCGGACGATCTTTGATGCTCTTTACTTAAACAATGGTGCAAGTGTTGCAGATTGACTGTTTGTTTTGCGCGGGAAGTCGAAAAGACAAAGGAAAATTGAACAGGGAAAAACAATAGATAGGCGAGACAGAAATCTTAGTATAACAAAAGAGGTGTGACAAAGGACTCATCTGGACAAACGCTAACTTGAACAAAGGGAAAGGACTTCCGGTCAAGGAAGAAAAGAATGTGTGGGCGGTCGTCAGTACTTAAGCGGTTATGAGACCAGCCCAGAAAAAGAGACCCGAGGAGACGGCGCAGAGAGCACAAGGTGTCTGACCGTCGATACGGTCGGGCGCTGCTAGCGAGCAGTGAGGCTCGCCCACCACCTTCCACCACATAAGTAGTCGTAGTGTCATTACCCATACCCGCCACTCACCTACCACACACCGAAGAAAATAAAGAAGAGTCATCTTTTGTATACGCGTATCTGTTGTTATTGAAGTTCAATAGCTCACTACTAGATACATCGTCTAGGGGTCAGGAACGATGTCCGCTGTATACCCGCAACGTATACGAGTCAGAGTAGCGTGAGTTTGAAGAAGCCAGTATACAACACAAGGTAGAGATCTGATTTTGGTATCAGTAATTTTTTTTATATCAACACATAAATTCGGCTGCAAATGAAGTTGAGATCTAACAAAAAAGTAAAAAAAAAAAAATCAACATACCCTATTTAGCATCTCTGTGTGGAAACTGGATGTTCTGAGGAGGACCAGCCAGAAGCGATTGCAGATAAGGACGGCTGGCAACACACCACACACACACACATGTATATATATATATATATATATATATATATATATATATAAAGAGAGAGAAAGAGAGAGAGAGAGAGAGAGAGAGAGAGAGAGAGAGAGGTCATGGGAGTCCGTATTATAGGCGCTATATGATGATGATTATGATGATGATTTCGTACTATTCCCATTGGGGGTAATCCTGCGAGGAACACCGTCACATCAATACTACGTGCACATAGTAATTGGTATATACTTAGTTTATCTTAGTGGAACACAAAGCACTGCATTTAGAGCACTTAAGTGATATTACTTGTCTGCTAAATTAGAAACTTAATCACTGCTCGTATGCAAGGCCTCTATATTAAGTAGTAAAGTAAATGTCTATAAATATGGGTCACTCAATAATGATAGAAATCGCTGTGGGGGTAATAGTCTATGGGAAAAACTTACAAAGCATTTCTCCTCAACAAGGCATTCACATTTGATATTGATACTTACTATGATCATACCACGCCTCTCCAACTAATCCTTGCATGTGTGAGAACGTCAGCCAAATATTGGTAAATTCTTCGACGTTTCGCTAAAGACTTAGCACTCGTATATTTAAGCCCAAAAATCCATTCTCACCTGAAGTAAAACTGTTGTGCATTAAAAAATGATAGCAACATTTAAAAGCATTATTTCTTTTGATATTAGGGCCTTTTGATGTTTTGAATCTTTTTAATATTATATTTCATTATAAAAAAAAGTCCTGCCTAAACAAGCTCATCTCATAATACCCTTTTCAAAGGGTAGCTCTTGGGAGAAGGATTAAGAAAATAATTATTATTAATCCTAGGTTCTCTTCATTTTTTTTACTATGTAAATTGCATATTTATTAATAATTATGTAAGAAGTGTATTAGCTGAGATTTTATCTTTCTAATCATTATTTCCTCAATTAAAATGAAGAGTTTAATGCATGTGATAATGCAAGCTCGTTAATCATAGCGCAACCGTTTATATTAGGCTATACATATATTCACTTAAAATTTTATTCGTTTGCCTCAGGTTTACAGAGCATCCAGTGAAAATCGATCTCATTACATAAGTGGATCCATCTGCGAGACCATAAAAATGTTATTTCTCGCGACAGCATTTTGGTAATACGAAAGACTCCGCATTGCTGATACACTCGAAATGAGCAAATATCGCTTTACTTTCAAGTCTGAATAAAAAGAAATATCACAAGAATAAATTTATAACATAAAATTATAAAATTAACAGAAGAATATAAACTATAACATTTCAAATTTATATATGACACGATGTCAATATGTAAATACATATGCATAGATTAGTTTACTATCCAAAATTAAAGATTCTTTCATGGAAATTCAAATATATACCTAACAAATATACAATGTAACAGTTATTTCAGCTATTTTGTCGGATAAATATACCTTCATTTAGTGGCTAACGAGCTGAACTGCGACATCGTACTAAGAGAGTTCAAACAATACTCGCGAAATTACGTTCACTTTCGGACTAATACCCATGAGCTCCCATTATCCCCACAGCTATGGGTTAATTAGTATCGCTGCTGTTCTTATGCAAGGATGGCTTTGGCATTAAATAACCAAAGGTTGATATGCGCTTTAATTTAAGAAACAAAACCTATTCCATGGAATATAGGCAATAATCACAGCTAATCCAATTGTTCATTAGTCAAAAAAGATTTAAGCTGTACCGTCTGATTTATTTTAGTGTTGTCCACGTCATGAAATTCTTCCTCTTGAGATAGATTTTCTGTTCATAAAATACAAAAAAGGAGGCTGAGAGGGACATTTATATTCATCCTATTCCTCACTTATTCTAACTGTTATTAACACATCTGGAAAAAAATTCTGAAAATAAGAAAAATATATTTGAAATATCTCACAAAAGATCAATAATATTTATTGTCATGTATCACAAAGGTTCTATTATTTATTTATCTATCCATGTATTTGTTGATAACAGTGTATATATCGATAGATTCTTTACATAGGTTTGGCCAACATTTTACCTGTTTTTTATTCCACTCGAAGTTTTTACAGTCTTTAAAACGGGGTGATTTTATTTAAAAATCTGTATCTGTCAAAATGGCACATGTTTTGCTGTTTTGCTGAAGATGTTCTCTTTTTAACGTTAATTATTCCATTGTTCTGATTAAGAAATTCATAGAAATTATTTTTCATTTGTAAATTTTGGCTTTCTTCTCAATGAAAAATTTTAAGATAAGAGACAACTTACAATTCAAATTTTTAACAATAGGAGGAAATGTTTTCGTACCAAAATTTGACCATTCAACTTTTGAGTTTTAATTTACATGAATTACACATCCGGAAGTATTTAAATATTGCGTAGTATTTCTATCTTTATTTTTTCATTTCATGTAAACACATCCGCAGGATTAAAGGACCGTATGTTAAGATTTTGTGCTAGCATGAAAATCAATGCCGATGAAATAATTCCTTCCTGTTCTTACCAAGTCATCAGTTATTTTTGACATGTTAACGGAGGCTTTACAGAGGTCAGAATTTCGGAGATATTTTCTAAATGTTTTTATTACTGACAAGTCACGCTGAAAGATCCAACTAAATGTTGGTATGTTGAACTTTAATATGGGAGACTGTAAATGTAATAATCTTATTTTGGAACAAAATCTACATTCTACTTTGGGAAAGAAGATTAGAGATTAGATAGTTGAAAACAGAGAGCCCTTCTTGACGGACGTATTTTGCGTCTTTGCAGTTGATTCACCCTTGCAATAGTGAGGAAAAAATCATACTCTCCACCCAGGGTCACCAACTTGGACCACGGACACCACATCCAATACTGAGTACGGCAAGGATTAGAACTCCTCAATATCAACTGGAGTAGCTTCACAATTCACTCAAGTTTGTGACAGTGACCTCTCAAGAATGTCTTGCCCTAAGACCAGACTCATTAACATCTACCCCAGGAGACAACTGGATAAGGCAGAGAGGTCACTCGACATCATCTATTAGCAATGCAGAGGTGGAGTGTTACAGACTGCAGGAAGTAGAATCCCTAGATGGGCAGGTTAGCCATTCCATTTCCAAGTCTGGTTGAATACAAGATATCACCTGCTAAATTTTTTGACAGACAGATCTCTCTAGTTTTCAGTGTCTTATAGATTTCCCCTTTGAACCTCTCTCCTTCATTTCTTTAGTTATAATTGAGTGAAACAGAGATAATGGAAACATGGTTTACTGGTAAACATTTGTATATTTCTTCCTCTTAGGATATTACCTTCGTTGTTGAATAAATAAAATGTAAAATATTTAGCGTTGTGATAAAACTACAACAGAACAAATTGAAATAAATGTCATGTCGTCATTTGTCATAAGGAATGAAAAACAAGTTTGGGTGGAAAGAAATATAGAAAAAATATCATAACATATATAAAACTAAAAAATAATCATATATATATATTTGATAACTGATGTTATATAAAAACAGAAGCTGTTTAAAAAACCTCCCATAATTATATTGTAGGCAAACTTATCATCTTATATAACTATTATCAACCATCTTTCATTCAGAAGTCATCTCAAAACTGTCACGTTCTTTCTCTCCATATAAAAAAATAAAAGAAATAAAATAAAATAAGAAATAAAAAAAACATACAAACAAAACCAAACTAAAACAAACAGTTCTATGTACATTCTTTGCTAACCGATGTTAAGTAAAACTGTGAGTTGTTCACAAAATTCTGCCATAATCATATTGAAGGTGAATCTACTATTTGATTTTAATATTTTCTGCTATCTTTTATTGCTATTTCTCATGTTATGTTATTCCCCTCCCCCCTAACAAATAGAAAACAAATATCAAACTAAAACTGCGTACTTTCGGATGGGACTGTAGAATATTCCGACCAACAGGTGGCCCTATTTAGGGTATTTTACTCCTCTGCAGAGGTGCTCTGCAGAGGAGTAAAATACCCTAAATAGGGCCACCTGTTGGTCATGGCTAGCGACCGGTGATGCTTAAGCATGGAATCCTTGTGGCTGAGCTTGTGGTTGCAACACTCGACTTTGGTTCTAACTTAGGCTAGACGGTCGGTCGGAGTAGACCCCTCTGACCAAACAGCTGGCCATGTCAAGCCCTAGCACCTATATGATTATCACGCCCCTATTCGCCTTATCGCAAACCACAATCCTTTTTATCATATCTGAGTTAGAAGAGGGCGGTTGAGGGTCTTAGTACCTTTGGTATCACGTTAAAATGCCTCTAATGGTGAAGTTTAAATTCTAGAACTCTGAGTAGTGTGCAGTAAACCTTCATCACCCTTACGCCCAGGTACACCCTGGTTCTAAGTGGTAGTACCTGGTAAGGTCCCATCTATGGGTTAATAGACAAATAGTGTTAAAAAATGATGTTTTTTAAGTTGAGTTTTAAAAAAATTCAATGCCCATCAATAATAAATCTACAAAATGTCTGCAACATAAAATGACCCAACAAGAGGTGACGTGCCGTAAAATCCAACAATACAAACCAATTGAAACTAAAAAGTCTGTTCTATGTACATGTGTGGGTATATATGTTCGCGCGTATATGTACGTGCGTATTTATAGGTTGGTTGGTTGAATGTTATAGCATATCAAACCTCGGGTTATTCTATGTCGTTTTTGTTATATCTCCTCTGTGTGAGATATGATTTTTGTGTGTGCAGGTATGTGCATATTATTTCAAGTTTCGATTCTATTGGGTCTAGTTGTAAGGATTTCGTATTTTTGGCATCAATAAAACGTATTTTGATATATAATAGTATACAATAACTTCTACAATTATAAGCCAAGATTTGGATATGCAGTTGTTAAATAAAAAAACAACAACAATTGATTAAGAAATATGTTCTAATAGATCTTTGTCCTGTTAGTATTCCTTGGTTTCTGTGAAGGAGGCATATATATCAAGTCACCGCAGGATAATTGTTTGGGAATCTTTGGTTTTCGATAGGAACAATTTGTCTTGCCAAGCGCATTTGATTTGACATACAAACATACATACATATATACATATGTGTGTATTGCATGAAACTTTTATCTGTGGGTATAAATTTACGCGCGTATGCAGTTATTTACCCAAATATTTCGCTAGGGTTAGGATGTGACATAAGGATGCAAGTATGGGGAATTTAGTAGAGATCGAAATTTTTACTCAATTATATACATGTGTATGTATGTATGTATGTATGTATGTACTTGTTTATGGTTATTTTCAATAAAGTACAGAGTAACCCCCATATTGTTTTAACATTCATTATTTTTTTAATTTAAATATTGAGTGTCCCGTCGTGGTGTAATTGTTAGCAAAATAGTTTTGCAGATCGATTACTACTGAAAAGTGAGTTCGATACTCGGTGGATGCCCCATACTTGTGATTTGGTGTAAAATCCTACCCGTAGGGAACGGGTTGGTAAATAATCATTTTTGATAATATAATATATATCATTAATAATAATAATAATAATAATTAATAAAATCTGATCAAAGGAATTAATACCTGGGCTGTCCCCATTATAAGATACTCGGGACCATTCTTAAAATGGACAAAAGAAGAACTCAGACAGATAGACCAAAGGACGAGAAAATTAATGACAATGCACAAGACTCTCCACCCTAGAGATGATATAGATAGATTGTATGTGTCAAGAAAGGAAGGGGAAGAGGTCTTGCCAACATAGAGGACTGCGTAGAAACCACAATCCAACAACTTGAAGATTACACAAGGAAGAGCAAAGACAAACTACTTATGGCGGCCCACAAGAGTAGAAACGGCAGATGGACAAACAGAAAAACAACAAAGACTAGAAAACAAAAATGGGAAGAAAAACAATTATACGGACGCTTCAAACGACAAATAGAAGAGGTTGCACATGAAAAGACTTGGACATGGTTAAGAAAGGGAAACCTCAAAAGAGAAACAGAATCACTTATAATTGCTGCACAAAATAATGCCATAAGGACAAACTACATCAAAGCGAAAATTGATAAGACCCAACAAAATAGTAAGTGTAGACTTTGCGGTAATAGAGATGAGACTGTTAACCATATACTCTGCGAATGTAGCAAACTAGCACAACGAGAATACAAAACTAGACACGACTGGGTTGGGAAGGTGATCCACTGGGAATTATGAACAAAATTAAATTTTGACCACACAACAAAATGGTATATGCATAAACCAGAATCTGTTCTTGAGAAAAAAACGCACAAAATTCTCTGGGACTTTGAAATAAAAACGGATCACCTTATCCCAGCAAGAAGGCCAGACCTAGTATTGATAAACAAAAAAGAAATAACTTGTCAACTGGTGGATTTTGCAGTGCCAGCAGATCACAGGGTGAAGTTAAAGGAAAATGAAAAAATAGACAAATATCTGGACCTTGCCAGAGAACTGAAAAAGTTATGGAATATGAAAGTGAACGTTAAACCAATTGTAGTTGGTGCACTTGGAACAGTCCCAAAAGGATTAGAAAAGGGCTTGGAAAGTATGCATATCAGAGGAAGGATTGAAACCATTCAGAACACTGCACTGCTGCAATCTGCCAGAATACTCAGAAGAGTCCTGGAGACCTGAGGAGACTTGCTGTCACTCAGACTCCAGTGAAAGACCATCAGCTAACACTGATGTGAAAACTCAAAAGGAGTAAATATTAATAATAATAATAATAATAATAATAATAATAATAATAATAATAATAATGATAATGATAACGATAATATTTATTTCATAATGATAATTAATGATATTATATATTATATTATTAAAACAAAAATAATGAGAGTCAAAACAATATGTAACGGTGACAATATTTTCGTACCACACTGTATTTATGATATATAAATCTATATCAATCACGAGCCATCTGCAATTGCTGAAGCCATATAAAGAAAATTAACATGTACTCGCTGATAAAATGACATCTTTATTTATGATCTTATATCCATTTTCTTGTAAATATCGGTGCCAAATTGATGATTTAGGCATTTGGCAAATGGTTCAGTTCTGTGAATTGAGAATCCCATTGCGTTCACCATGATATTTGCAACAAATGTCAAAGAGCAAAAGGAACGGAAATCGAAGACAGGAATGATGACATGGAAGCCTCAGGCAGAATAAATCTGTATGTGGACAGGCATATATTGCAGGGAATGCACGTAAGATTAAAACATTGAAAGAAAACAACTGAGATATTAAATTCTAAAGGATCGTAAGTTGAGTTAGAGATACCATATGAAACGTTAAAAGAAAATATCGAATGTCAAAGAATTAACATTGTCATATAATAACATAAGCGTTCACCAAAACTTCGGAATTGCAAACAAAAAGTTGAATCAAAACGAAAACGTTATATAAAAATTGGAACGAAAAACATGAACAATTCTCAGCGTGTATGACACACACACACACACACACACATACACACACACACATACACACACACCCACATATATATATATTTATATACATATATATATATATATATATATATATATATATATATATATATTGTGTGTGGATATTTTTTCCAGTTTTCTGGCTATACTTTTTGAATCTGGATCGAGTTGATTCATGATATTTTTCATACTTATTGCCCGAGCGCTTTCGACTGTTGCTCCAGTCGTATTCATGGGGTTATGTAATGTTTGGTTTTTAGTTGATTTTTAGTTTTGTTATCTATGCTTTTATCTAATTCAGAGAGTCTATTATTTTTAAGAGGGGGGTTAGGTGAGTGTTAGTTATTGAAGATATTTAATACGTTGTCTCCGACTTTAAAGGCTATTTTATTAATGTTAGGTTTTTTATTTTTAATGCATATGGCTTCTAGGATCTGTAGGCGTTTCTTATTGTTATTTTTGTAGATAATTTTAGTATTTTCGTTTAAGATTTTTCTAATTTCGGGGGAGGTGGATTTTTCTGTGTGTTTTTTAATAAAGTGTTGCTTTATGGAGCTTGTGTCGGAGAGATGGTATGTAAGACGGCGGGATAGTGTTGTTGTTGTATGGCCAATGTAGCTATTAGTTTATAGTTTATTTTCTGAGAGACACTCTCGGAATGGGCAAATGTATCTATATACTACGTTCGTTTGGTTAGGGGATTTTTAGGAGAGTTTGTGTTATTTTTAATGAGGAGGTTTCAGGTTTTGAATTTGGTGTAGTAAATAATTAGTTTTATTTTCTGTTGTTGATCGACGGGTATGATGTTGGTTATTACATGTTCGTCGGATTTGTAGTTTTTGTGTATTTGATTTCGGTAATATAGATTGATTTTGTTATTATTATTGTTGGGGTTGTTATTGTTATTTTTGTGGATGGCATGCAGGTATAGTTTTATTTGTTGATCTACGGTTTTGTTAGGGAAGTTATTATTTACGAGGGTTTGTTTAATATTAAGAAGTTCTTTATAAAATATTCTTTTGGATGAGGAAATGTAGAAGGCTCTATGAATTAGATTTTTAATGAGGGCTATTTTATATTTAAGGGGGCATTCACTATGGTAATTAAGTAATGAGGAGTTTTGGCTGGTTGCTTTTTTATATATTGATGTGGTGAATTCCTTGTTACTGGAATCGGTAAGTACGTCTAGGAAGGGGATTTTTTGTTTATATTATGTTCTATTGTAAATTTTAGTACAGAGTTTTTTTCAAGGGTGCATTTTAATTTTTTGAGTTCATCAGGGGATTGTGCAGTTATGAAAATGTCATCAACGTAACGTGTATATATGTATGGTTTTGTAATTTTGCTGTTAAATATTTTATTCTCAATATGGGACATGTAGTATTCAGATATTGTCGGGCCAAGTGGAGAACCCATCGAGATACCGTCTGTTTGTATATATAATTTCCCTAGTGGGTCGTGGAACGGAACTTGTGTGGTGCATTTGAGTAGTAGTTTTTCAAGAATTTTTGGTTTTATAGGTGGGGGAGGTAGTGATGTATGGTTGTAAACATTGTTGATTATTATTTTTATAGTTTCCAATACTGGAACATTAGTAAATAGATTGTCAACGTCTAAAGAAGCGGTTATGTAGTTATTCGGGGGGTTGGATTTTAGTATTTGGATAAAGTCGTAGGTTGATTTAATGCTATATTTGTAGGGAATATATGGTTGAATTAAGTTGTTGATTATTTTTGCTATTTGGTATGTGGGGGTGGGTATTTGTGAGATTATTGGTAGGAGGGGTTTTCCTGGTTTGTGGGGTTTTATTTTGCCATATATGTATCCTGGTTTGTAGTCACCGATTATTTTGGGGAGTTTTTGAGATCCTATCTCTGCATTGTTAGCAGTGATGATTTTGTTTATTTGTTTTTTTAAGTCGTCTGTTGGATTTTTTGTGAGTTTTTAAAATTTTCTATTTTCTTTAGAAGGGCTAAATTCATTTTGTCAAAAACGCATTTTACGTCAATTTTGGACCTTCCTAGATTAGCTGTGCAAATTATCGCTGGCCCTAAAAAAGGGTGATCAAGGGAAATTCTTCTAAAAATCATATAAAATAAACTAACGCTCCGATTTTAATAAAACTTTCGGTGTATGAAGTAATAAAACACGAACTTTTATTGTAAATAAATGCTTACTAAATTGAAAAGGCTAATCATTTTTTCGTTAGTTTTTGTTTCACGCATTGATCCCCCGTACAAAGATCTTCTTTTTGGGGTGGGGTGGGGATATAAATGATTTTTACGTTTTTGGAAAGATAATTTAATGACAGAACATATGTAAAAAAAACTAAACCGCTACTAATTCGGTTTTGGTAATAGGGCATATTTAACACTGAAACTTAAATCTCGTAAATAAGAAACAATATGTATCTTTTTTTCTTTTTTTTCTAAATTGTTAGTTTATTTTCTAGAGCATTTTATATTAAAAGTTCCAATTGTCTACTTGTTTTTTTTTTTCAGGGATTTTTTAAAAATTTATAAAATGTAAAATAAATACTTTTGTTTAGCGGATATCAAAATCGTATTTATTGATCAAAGAAGATGTTGTATAAAAAATATCTAGCTAAAAATAATGACATAACATATTTCGGTTTTTATTTTTTTTTAAATTAAAAATAATGTTTGAATTACAAATTGTCGTCATTTTTATTAATGGGTGGCGCTAAGCGATATAAAACCATCTGGGTTTTGGGTATTGTTGTTATTGTTATTTTTTGCTTCAGCGATAATAGGTTCAAATCCGTGACGCTAGTATAATGATACTTTGTAGAAGTCAAACAAACAATGTTTGAAGAAATTTATTATTTTATTTGTTTGAAAACATATACGTATAAATCCTTTAATTTTGTCAGCAAAGATTAAGAAATGGCACTATTTTACGTAAATTTACTTTTAAATGCAAAAATTTAGGTTTTATGTAAGAGAAAGCTGTTTTTTCTTTTTTATAACACATAAACTTGGAATTGTTCTTTATATTAAACGTAAAATAAAACATTAAAAAGTTGATTTTTCATTTTTTATTGACGTTTTGAAATATCTTTTAACAATCTCCGTGCGTATTAAAAGAGCATGTTTTGCACAAAGCTTCCCTAGATAATAGTCAATTAAATCCAAACGAGTAAAAAAAAAAAAAATCTACGAAAATTATTTTTTTTAGTTTTTTTTTTTACATTTTATTTTTCGATTTTCGATACTTATTTTCTCCCAGGATAACTCCCTTAATTTTTTTCTTTCTATTTACACCTTTAGTCTTTTGTTTTTTTTACTTATACTGTAATTAGTTTTAACTTTACATAACCGCCACCGATATTTTGCGCCCCACCAAAAAACATGGGGGAGGATAGTTAAATGACCTGAAAAAATCAGAAAGTTTTGAAATAAAATAAATAATGCATTATAAAATTCATTCATTGATAAATCAACACTGAACATTTCATTAAAATAGGATAATTCCCTGATTGTTGGTGATTGTATTCAATCGGCGCAGTGGCTAAATTTATTTTGCTAAATATGGATTTTACGGCAACTTTGCAAGTGCCTGATATTTTTCACTTAAAATATTTTTTTGTATCTTTATCCTTCACAAAATATAAATATGAATGAATATAAATAAACTTTTGTGTTAAATCTGTGTTGTTATTTTAACATTACTTGCATTCATAATAAGTATATTTACAGGGCTGGTAAAATAAGCATAGAATTAGGTTTGTTTTAAAAAAATTCCTAAATTTTCATTCATAATTATTGACCCTATAAATTTTAAAAATTAATAATAAAAAAATCTATTTGAAAATATCATCAATTTTTTTCCCCACCCAAGAAAACAATTTTAAATTTTTTTAAGTAGAGCTTTGTAATAATAAAAAGAGATAGAGAGAAAGAGAGAGATAAAGAGAGAGGGGTAAAGTCAGTCAATATACAGAGTTATGTATAATCTAAGACAAGTGAAGAGGGTGTTAGGTGGGGTGACGCTGACAGCTGGCTGCTGGTTTTACATGTCACTCTCCTTCACTACCGGTGAAGGGGAGGGACATGCCCTATAGAGAGTAAAAAAAGGTGGGATGTATAATGTAAAGACAGAGAAGGGTCAAGATTTGACTTAATTGCAAATTACGACTAATTAAACCAATTAAAGTGGATTTTTTTCAGACATTAAGTAATTCTAAAACTAAGGAATAATTAAAGACAAATTTCGTGTGATCAAGGTCAACAACAAAAAAGCCTTAAGAGATTGAAAACTGAAAATCTCAGCTTTAGTATAATAATATATAATATATATATATATATATATATATATATATATATATATAATATATATATATATAGAGAGAGAGAGAGAGAGAGATCGACAGAGAGACAGAGAGAGAGAGAGAGAGAGACAGAGAGAGAGATGGAGTGATAGATGAATATATACCTGACTACACACTGATGGTGGATTTGAAAACCTAAGATTCCGTGCATAACGAGGTATTTGCAGCATATTTTGTTTATTTGTAATGAATGTAAACTCTTAAAATTGCCAAGTCTACTTTAAAATGTTCATGGAGCAAATCTTTTGATGTTATCCATTAATCGTTTATTTCAGTGAATAGATTATTATTATAATATATATATATATATATATATATATATATATATATATAGAGAGAGAGAGAGAGAGAGAGAGAGATAGAGAGTGAGGGGAGAGAGAGAGAAAGAAAGAGAAATAGATATATAGAGAGAAATAGAGGATGCACATGAACAAGTTCATTACCATGTTATTATTATTATTATTATTATTATTATTATTATTATTATTATTATTATTATTATCACTCCTTTTGAGTTTTTCTCACCAGCGTTAGTTGATGGTATTTCACTGGAGGATGAGTGACAACAAGTCTCAGGTCTCTAGAACTTTTCTAGGCGATTGCAGCAGTGCATTAGTCTGGATGGTCTCAATTCTTCCTCAAATTTCCAGATCCTCCAGTCTTTTTTCTAAGTTTATTGGGACCGTTCCAAGTGCACCAACTACAATTGGTATCACTTTCACTCTCATGTTCCACAGCTTTTTCAATTCTCAGGCAAGGTCCAGGTATTTATCCATCTTTTTATTTTCCGTCAACTTCACCCTGTGATCTGCCAGAACTGCTAAATCCATCAGTTGACAAGTTCTTTCTTTTTTGTTAATCAACACTAGATCTGGTCTCCTTGCTGGGATAAGGGGATCTGTCTTTATTTCGAAGTCCCATTTCATTATCAAGAACAGATTTTGGTTTATACATATACCATTTCGTTGTATGGTCAATTTTACATAACTATTATTATTATTATTATTATTATTATTATTATTATTATTAGTAGTAGTAGTAGTATTAGTAGTAGTAGTAGTACCCGTGAATATACTACGCTGCGATAATTTAACTATTACATTTGATAAGTATAATTAAGAACTTTTGCAAATGTATGATAGTTTTATTCATATCAAGCCTCATCTCATAAACACACATACAAATATATATATAATAATCTAGTTTTACCTCTCCAGCACCCCTCTCTATTTTCTATTTCATTTTCATTATATTTTCTTTCTTTTTTCTTTCTGATACGTAGCATGCTCCATTTCTTCCATTTGTTTCATCCCAATCAAAACGGAATGGTCCATTATTTATCTCATTTGATGACAGGGCGTAACATTCGAATACATTCATTCATGTTTTATACATTCTTTTTCTTTTCTTTTCTTCTTCATTCCATTGAAATAGACGATACGATGGATTAGCGTTTTCTCTCGCCTTCTCTCCACCCTCTATCTTGCTTCCATTCTCTTTCTTTATATTTCCTCCTCCACACTCTATCTTTCCTTCTCCCTCCATATATATCTCTTACCCATCCCTCTCTTTATATATCCCCATATCTGAATCTCTCTTCCCTCTTTTTTCATTCACACTTTTCTCTATACATTCCCTATTTATATATACTTCTTGTCTCTTTCTCTCTAATTCTAGAGCTCTGGGGAATGGGAAGTACTTCTTCATTTGCATTATTCACAGGTCCACTCTCACCCGTTGTGGTTGTGGCAGTTAGCACCTCATCTATTGGTTAAATAGATAAAAATCAGTTTATAATGTATTTAAAAATGAGTTTAAAATATTTGAATACCCAACAAAAATGAATAAAACAGACATATTCGGCATGAAATAACCCAATGGTTGATATGCCGTAAAATCCAACCACTTAAACCAAACCAGATCAAACCAGACTTCCAGTTTAGCCAGTCGCTTTTCCAGTTTTTTAAAAATTATTCCAAGGGCTTCACGTATGGTTGTTATCACGGTCATCTTCATCTTTCATGATTTTGTCAGCTCTCTGATAAGGTCCAGGTATTTTTCAGTTTGCTTTCTTTTACATTCAACCTGTGATTTGCGGGAATGGTGAAGCTGATCATTGACCGTTTCAATACTTCACGTTAATTAAAACTATGTTTACCCTGGCGGCCAATGGTGGACAATCCATTTGTATCTTAAAATCCCATAGAATTTTTTATGCCTAACTCAATTTCCAGGGGATTACTTTCCCTACCCAGTCGTATATGTTCTTGTAAACTTTCTCTGTCAGTTTTCTTTATAAACGTAGTAACAAAATCCTAATGGAGTGAGGATGAAAAAGAGATTTAATTTCATCGCCAGAGACCAAAACAAGTGAAGATGCAAAGTAAACCCACGAGCTTTGTTTTAATTAAAATGCTATTAGAGAAGCAATAACAGAATAGGAACATGCAAGAAAGAATATTCCTAAATTCTTGGAGGGTATCCAAGAATACCCCCCCCCCCAAAAAAAAAAATAATAAAAAGAAAACAATAATTAATACTTTATGAAAGAATTCCAGCAGTATTTTTTAAATTTTTCCAGATATTGATAAAAGTTTTCCATTAAAATAGGAATTATTTTTAGTAGAAGCGGTTTTTTAATTAAATCACATTAAAAACAATATTCATGAATATATATTTATTATTGTAAGCTTTTGTATATATGGGTACTTACATACAAGAAGTTGGTATTTATCTAATTCTTTCGCCATGAGTGTGGGGCACCGAGCAAGTATCTAACACGTTATTCGGTAGTAATGGATAAGTGAGACTAACTTGCTAAATATTGCATGGCAATATATTTTTCATTTTTCCACATACAATTGACAAAGTTTTCCATTAAAATACAAAAGTTTTTAATAAATGCTGTTTTTTCAAAAAGACTTTTAAAGTAATATCCATGAATATATGTTTATATTATTATAAGATTTTGAATATTTGTGTGCCTACATACAGAGAATAGGAATATGACTAACATCTTCGTCACAAGTATCATGTGAGACGAGGTCGCATCCAGCGAGTATCGAACTCACTATTAAGTAGTAATAGATCTGCGAGATTAGCTTGATAACCATTACACCACGATGTCTTTTAAAAAAAAAAAGTCTGCATAAAATTGATAAAAATACTATTCATGTATATGTGTTTATATTATTGTAAGATTTTGTATATATGCACATACACACAGAAAGTACTTATCCAACCCGTTCGCCAAATGTATGCGTTGACACAAGGTTGTAAGTATGGGGCATCAAGTTAGTAACAAACTCGCTAATCAGGAGAAATGGACCTGCGAGACTAGCTTGCTAACTATTACACAACGATGGGAGGCAATCCTAAATACAGAAAGGAATATAAAACTATTAAAGTATATCTCGTAGCGATATAATTATTTTCAGAATAGCCTAGCTAGATATTACTCCTATCGGGAAATCCCACGTCACCACGGGTTTCGTGCTGGTCTCTTTTTACAGATTAAAGAATGTATTTAACCAACCCCTCCACCACTAGCAGGGTCAATCTTTTAAAAATAGAGCTTAGCATGTTTGAATGTAGACTTTTTCTTCTTTTAGACCGGTTGCCACACCAAGTTTAACTCTTTGCCTACCAAATTTCCTCCACGGCTATACCAAATTGTCTTGGTATTTTTTAACCGTAATATGGAATACTTCAAACTTCACTATCTATTCACCTCAGAACTCATTTTAATAAGTTAGCGGAGTGGCCCATTATCTGTAACCGCCGGACAGCAAGTGAATCTATCCCCTTTTCGCGAGTGGTGGACCAAGGAAATTGTTTTGCTGAGGTGGGACGCTATACCTATCTTCAGTTCTCCACGTTACCACCAAGATCAAATTACCCAATATGTGGTACTCATGCGCTGAGTTGGCGGGAACCGGTATCGAACTTAGAACCTTGCCATTCCAAGGCAGGTGCTCTACCGTCTGAGCTAAACCGGCCCTTAAATATTTTCAATTAAATAAAGTTATATCATTATTGTAATCTGGGTCCTTCTGTTCAATTATGATGAATTAACCATCAGTTTTTGTAACAGTCATATTTAGAGAGTCGTTGTGAGCGGTTTAACATAGGCACAGATTTAAAGATTTCAGTCGTATGTATTGTGTACCAATAAATAGAGGGAGAATATTTGGATGCATACTTTTCCCAAATGTATTAGCGATATGTGAAATAAAACTTCCAGGATTTGAACCCATGTCGCGGTGTCAATTTCTGATGACCATTACTATAATAGAAGGACCGTCTCCATTTACCAGCCTAAAGAATGCTTAGTATAAAAAAATAACTTCTTATTGGTCACTTAGTGTTTAGACATAATGAGTTCTTGGATCGTTTGTGTTACTGGGATCAGGCAGTGTTCCTGGAATCAGATTTGTATGACTCAGTGTTTGTGCCTTGCTGGAACAAAACATCCTTACCAAGAAACGTGACGAGCAACTGTTTACAATATGTGCAGCGTATGACAAACCTCTTAAGACTGATTCAATGAGACTGATTAATGAACAGAAACTTAACGGCATTTACTTGATACATCATTTAGAGTATTCAAGGTTGCACAGTCTAGATATCATATGGAGAATGTCTAAGGTAGAATTTGCCTCGGTTTCATAATCACTTGAAATGCTACAAAGGTAAACATAGCTCCGGCTGCAATATGAACAAAATACAATAACTAGACTAAAACTGATTGCCTACTCGATCAAAACAATCAAACACATTTGAATGCCTGCAGTCTACTGGGACTTGGAAGCTAATCTAGTATACCATTGTCAGTGTCGTTATTCTTATCCTTACACCAATTGTGTCTCTGCGACAGATGAACTAAATAAGACTCATGAAATATAATGGTGGCTATCGTATATTTACATTTAACATGGTCGGCTTCCAATCCCAAACAAATAGGGAAAATAGATGGCTCCTATTAGTCCTAATACAATTACTCTGTGCCTAACAAAGTATATTACGTGATTACTCTGAATAACGTATTTGGTTATTGTTTATTAGATATACTAATGATATAGTTAAAATTGTCATCCCTATGCATGTATAAGTTATATTGACTTTTATGAATAGGAAAATAATTTCATTACTTTTCATTGAAACCAAATGGAACATTCTGGGTTGTATCAGGACGTTAATGTTTAAGGAAATCAATCAACTCCAACCTCAGTATATCGAGGAGGACGCTCCACAATATGATAGATGCAGCTGTCAAATTTTATCATTGAATAACTTCTTTCTATTTTTCTATGTTGAGTATGTGTGCCATTTCTTTTTGGATTTTTGTTCGATTGAATATATAGTTATACCTTCAGTTACACTTATGTTAATAAGTTCACTAAAACATTTAAGTTTCCAATTGTATTAAACCAAAGAAGAATATCATTCATAAAAGAATAAACATTAAAACATATTACAATATAAAAGTATTACATTATATTTTATTATGTTTTATACAATACAGTGCTATTTACTTTTTAAAAGACAAACAAAAGATTAGAGCATTTTTTTAGGGGGTGCTCGAACACCTGTATATGACATTAAACTACATTTGATGATAATGATCCAGTGCTGGAAATCTGAGTAGTGTGAAGTAAACTCAAGTCCAATTTGAATCGGAGTGGTAGCTCTTGTTAGGATATATATATAGGTCTGTTTAGAATATTATTCGTATTCTACTGGACTGTGTGCAAAAAAAAAAAAACACTTAAACGACATCTAAATGAAAAATCTAAATCTAAACGGGATTCCAAAATCTCGAGCTATAAACTAACCCTACACTGTTTGGAATAGCCGGTGTATTCATGCCCTTTTCAATGCCATTAATGTGAAGGGAAAATTGAAATATCCTCGTTATAAATTTGGAGTGGGCTCGAATCTATTGCATATTTCTAAACTACACCCTCATTCAAATAAAAGAATGAGTCATAATAAGTGCCCTATGCAGTGTGATCTCATGAATTCAAAACGTCGAGCATACATTGTACAATAAATAGTGTTCATACCAAAATCTCATGTTTACTGCGTAATATTAAATAGCAATCAGTCTGAATCATTTTACAGCGGGATATTAAATAGTTTACTGCATGATATGAAACAGCACCCAGTCTGAAATATCATTCAACGGTGTAAAGTAAATTGTGTTCATAGCGAAATATCAGTTTAACAGCCTAATATCAAATAACACCCAGTCCGAAATATTCATAGATGTATTGTAAAAAAAGTTTCACATTGAGATATCGGCATACAGTATATGGCGGTCAACATGAACTACCAGGCTGACAATATACACTAAAATAATCTTCTTACAGAAATATTTAACTGACAATACATAGTAAAATATGGCTTACTGTATATGCTAGAAAACAGAATCGGCTAAAGTAATGGGCTTAGGCAAGATGGCTCAATATTCGAAATGAATATGAACGTTAAAATACATTCTTCCTGTCATTTATTGCTTTGTGCGTATAAATCAATGATGATCCCTGTTAATGTTCATTGAACAAAGAAAGTTAAAACTGCATTTTCCGTGAATTGATAATTGATGTCTTTGCGATAAAGAATAATATTCAATTTTAATAGCGGAAATGAAATGAAGAAAATCAATAAATCGTCACTTAGCAGTTAACACCAATGCTATTAACTTTCATATTACAAATTTACAATAAATGATATAGGAAAATAGAGATTGTAATGCATGAGAAACTTATTACAGAGTTATTCGACATTTTCCAAGACGTTTAAATGTAATATCTGAGTGTAATTCCATTAATATATAGATTCGAACCAAGAGATAGAAGGAACTTTATATTTCTAGTGTTCCTCATACAAAATAAAAGACATTGACTTATACCTATTATAAGCCACTTTATTATCGATCCTATGTCAAAGTGATTACATTAAGTATAGGGTATTGGGGCTTTTAGAGAACAGAAGATGATTGTCGATGTCTGGATTTCTTGACGAGTACAACGTGAATGTATCAAGGTTCATTCTACAGACGGCTATTGATATTATATGATTAATTAGTTCATATTGCAAAAGAAATTGTATTTTATCGACAGAAATACTAGAAAATATTTCCAAAATCTATCAAAACAGTTGAATGATCTTGTCAACGTGATTTAAAAGCTGATCCTATACGCGTGTAGAATAGTTAGCAAACTCGAAATGCAAATCAATTCACGAGTCAAAAGATATAGTGCCTTAGTAAATTCGTTAGTAGCTTTATATCATTTTCTGTGGAGATTAACTAATTTTGTAAAATAGTAAGAATGTTCGACTCTTAGAGAAATTTGTTTGGGGCGTTTGTCTAAAGCTTAATGGTGGCCCTGTCTATGATTATGTTTGCATAAACACAATTTGATAAGTCACCGCAGCTTTTTGCGTTATTGGAATGTTTATGTTTTCTGTTCACTATATATATATATATATATATATATATATATATATATATATATATATATATATATATATATATATATATATATATATATATATATAGTGTGCATGTATATTAGTTCACAAATGTGGATACATGCAGATAAGATAAATACAAGGTGAGGAAATTAATGTTTTCTAGCACATTTTCGTTGAGAATTATAGACTGGTTGCATATATATGTAGTTGGCAATTAATTAAATCCATGGATCACATTCCCACACTGAAAGACACAGACATTATATATATATATATGAACAATTCACATACCTAGGTGGTATATGTTAATACACGAATATACAAATAGATTATCAGTCATATGGAGGTCCGATCTCCCTGGCAAGCTGATTCTTCCAGGCTATGGCTGCATGGACCCTGACAAAGCGTCTTGAGAATAAGCTAGATGGGAGCTGCACAAGAATGCTGCGAGCAGTCTTGAATAAGTCGTTGTATGCCCCCATCTCACAAACTATCCGTGAGACGGACAAGGCATGCAGGACACTGCTGGAGAAGCAGGGATGAACTCATAAGCGACGTTCTCCTGTGGAAGCCAACACATGGACATGCAAGTAGACCAGTTATGTGAAGATGCTAGAGGAGCTTCCAGGTGTAATGAATGATAGGGAGGGTTGGCTTGTCATGGAACATGCACGTAAAGTATTAGATGATCTTTGAAGCATGAAATTAACTAAATAAGGTTTAGAAGTACCAGAAAATTATAGAACTCTCATAAAAGATTGGCGTTAGATTATTCATAAATTTTAAGTGTCCATAGGTAATTAAAATTATGTGTTTTATATATCGTATAGAAAGGGAAGAGGGCAGATATTAGTATAGTATTGTTTTCATACATTCTTGAGATATTATGTAAGTGGTGTCTAAAGAATAA
>CM042139.1:124870480-124905480 GCA_023376005.1 Doryteuthis pealeii
TGACCTTGTGTCGCATCCTGCTCGTACGGAGGGGTTGGTAAATATGTATACCGTCAGATTTATTTCCATTTTCCCTGATATATATATATATATATATATATATATATATATATATATATATATATCTGAGAGAATTTTGTCTTGTATATGTATCTATTTTTATTCATCTATCTCTCTCTCACTCTATCTATCTATCTGTCTATCTATCTATCTATCTATCTCTCTCTCTCTCTGTCTCTCTCTCTCTCTCTCTCTCTGTCTCTCTCTCTCTATATATATATATATGTATATATATATATATATATATATTGATGCACACACATATGTTTAGCTATTATAAATTTCAGTAATTTTAAACATTGCGCATGCACCTACGATAGACCACTACTTTTGAGAACTATAGATCTACACTCTATTTAAGCTCATTTCACTGAGGCAACGATGAAAAGAGTGTGATTTTAGGTATTTCCTTAATAACTCCAACTTTAAATCTCATAGCACATATATGCGAGATTTCTACCTCTTCATTCAGAACAAGCTCATTTTCATAAATCGATTTTGAAATTAATATCTTTGTAAATTAACTATAAATTGAATACCCCCCCATATATATATATATATATATATATATATATATATATATATATATATATATATATATATATATATTGATTTGCCTTTTAACAACTCTTATCATTCATTATCGAAAGTATTTAACTAATATCTCCTTATTAAATCAACTTCAAATTTTAATCTACCTAATTTTCAAATTCTGCAGAAATTGCAAAGAAAAACTAAAAAAATCACATTTTATCTCTCATTTCTGTCGTCTGAAGCAACATTCTTTTTTATAAAGACAAATGCTTTTAGAATTTTCTGCGATTCACACTTATAAATGTAAATTTTACTGAATTTATTGTTGTTTCTATACTGAACATTGGCAGCGTCTCTATCTAAACTTACAAATCTGCACAGGTAGATCATCACCGTCATGTTTAAATCAAATTCAGAATTTCCGTTTGTTAAATCAATATTGATTTATCGATTGCTCTCTCCTGGAAGGAATTGGAATCAAAATCATCAGTTGCATTTCAAATTAATTTGATGCTGATTAAATTAGAGATATAAAACCAAAAAAATAATGCAATAGTTAAATATCAATTATAAATATCTATAAAACATCTTTTATTCAAAGTCAATGTATTCAACATTAAATCATTTTAATTTTATTTTAGATATACAAAACTATAAGGTAGCACTAAATGAACGAATGGTGAATATAGAAATAAATTTTAGCAAAGTAAAACAGCAAAATGATCCGTTATAACAAATGCAAATTGGAAAAAAAAGTAAAAGTAAATGTTTGATTTTAATCATTGTCTTTAATCCATAGAATATCTATGAATTTGCTTAGATAATAATTCAATATCATTTATTATAAAATCTAGTTTTGGTTCCATTTTATGGGACAGATCTTAAGGTAATAATACCGTGCTGTTATTGTGAGAATATAACTAAATAGAATACTATATGTTATTCAAAGGAATACTTGAAACCATTTAACTGTACGTAAATTATTCATATTAAGACTAGGTACTTGATCACCCTGTCGGCTGGAACAGAATAATACCACGAGTGTACCTCTGCAAAGGGATAAAATCCTCCCAAATGGGATTACTTAGTGTCCTTAGGTAGCGACCTGTAATGCTTAATGACGGAATCCTGGTGGTTGAGCAGCCAATGTCATACAATACTCCACTTTGGCCCTTACTTAAGTTAGACGGGCGGTCAGCTGGATTCGTCAGGCCCTAACACCTATATGATTGACCCAAACCTATTGGTCTTAATGCAAATTCCCAACACTTTTTTCATATATGAGTTAGAAGTCGGTGGTTGAGGGGCTTTAGATTCTTGGGTATAATTATAAGCTGCATATCCTGGTAACGCTCCAATTCTGGAGCTCTGGGGAATATGGAGGATCCCTTCATTGCTATTACTCCCAGGTCCACTCTGACCCGGAGTACATGTTAGGTTTCTATCTATGGTGTTTAAGAACAAATTTAGTTTAATTTTTTTCAGTAACCATAAAAGATGAATAAAACATGTGTTCGGCATAAAATAACCCAACAAGAGTTAACATGCCGTAAAATCAAAGCATCTACCCACCGAATCGATAAACGTACTAATTACTTGAAGATATAATTGTTTACTCAGGACTATTATTATTAGTTACTTGAAACCATATAATTGCTTGCGAGATATTATTGTCATTTTGGAATACTTCAAAGTATAAGTGTTTGCAAACAAATTATTATTATTATTATTATTATTATTATTATTATTATTATTATTATTACTAGAAAATATATGCACCCTTCGGGTGCAAGAATTTAGGTTTTGATGTAATAAAATATTGTATCAGATTAGAAACTATTTAGAAAATGATAAACTGAGGGGGTGTAAACGAAAAATAGAACAGCTTTAAATCTAACTCTTCCATCATTTTTCATCACTCCCGTCTTTCATGTTTCCTAATTTATCTATTTAGTTAGATTATGAAGTATTTAATAAAATTACAGTTCTTTCGTCTTGTTTATGGATTTCTTTTAAGATTTATTGAAGAGATTTGTGCTCAGATTCGTTAAGAGAAAAAACAAACAATTGGAAATCAATAATACTAAGCATATATTTATTAAAATCAAATTCTTAATATCAATATGCAAATTAGCCTTCTCGTTCACACTGTAAACAGCTATTTTGTTGAATATATAAATATAATTGCATGTTATTAGTATGTAGATTAATCCAACAGTATTAATAAGGTATAACGATTTTATCAATAATTGAGGTTTAAATAAAAATAAATTCATGGTGAATGTGACGTCAATAACTAAGGGAATTGTGACTTGAGTAGTGATTTAGTTTCGGTTACAGACAGAAAAACACACAATCTCCATTATAATAAGATTATTATTATTATTATTATTATTATTATTAAATAAATATATTAACTTAAAAGATATAGTTGTGTATGAATGATTAGTATTACATACTTAGTACACAACATCAAATTCTGGACGGGACTGGTTGCATTTCACGCTAATATCCTTGGGAAAGGTATACGTCCAACTATTATCCCTCCAGCAATGAGTAAATAGTAGAGCAGACTGGGCATATTAACCTGGGTACTGTAATCGGAATAAGAGATGTAAAACTCTGAATTCAGACCTGTTAAACTTTGCTTAAAAATATGCCTCGTGTCATATCCTGCTCATGCGAAGTTGTTGGAAACTATATACGTAATATGAGAGTTTGCGTATATATCATAATCTTTTTTTTTGTTCTAGAGGAATGAAAGGAATTGTCAAACAACAGACAACAGACAAAAGACATCTGCTTTCTAAAACCTACAATATTAATAACAACGGAAAGCCATTAAATGAAGGTACACCAGAAGATTGAACACAGCAGATTATGTGTTAAAGTAAAGTTTAGGATAATGACCAGTCTGGAATGAGAGTTCAATAAAATACAGGAGCAAATAATAACAATTAGTAAGCAAATGGTGCTGCATATTGCCAAAAACTTAATGCAAGAATAAACCTAATTTAAATCAGCGCTTAGAATGAATATTTCAACAAATATTAAAGAATCTGATAAAATAGTTTTGGAGGTTTTCATCCCTAGTTTTTAAAACAGTATTAAACTTAACCATTCTCTACATTGATATAACAAAGTGAATACCATATTACTCTTTCCCATAATGCGGTTTCTATGGTAAGTTCTATAATATATTAAATCGTCGAATACAGTAAAAACAATCACAAAGCCTTTTCTGAAGAGTGGGTATGACATATGTCTGGAGAATGCTAAAATTATATCGGCCAACACACAGTGCTACATGCAGGGAAAGTGACCCAGAAGATAAATTTTAAGTTGAATAAACGAGCTCACGTCCAATGACCAAATTCTAATACTGAAATCTGCAAGAATAATACAGCAGCTCTCCGCGTACGCACACAAAAAAAAACAAACAAAAAAAAACATGTTTGTTCTGTCACTCATGCTTCTTTTATTCTGTGGTTAGTATCGGGGAAACCTGTATCAATCTAATCTTACAAATTTTCTTGGCTTCGTAACCATGTCTCTTAAATTATGGGTGTGGAGCAGATATGTTACTTTTTCTAAGTATTTCACTCCTCTTGCACGCTACGCTTTACGAAATCACTTCCTTCCCAGGGATAAGGCATCTGTTCTTCTACACACAGAAATGAGTCCAATAACACATGAAATATATTAAACCTTCTTAGAAATGATCTTGTGTCCAAAAACAATATTTAGCAAAGCAGAAACCTGTAATAAGTATAACATTTTTACAACTTAAGTATTTTATAATCTATTCCAATGCCTTCTCCATATCAGTAACTTAGTCAACGACTTCAAGTAAATTTCGAACCTGCTACCAATGGTTTGAAATATTGAATATCAGCTACAGGCATTCATAAATTCTTCAAGAATCTTAGCTTAGTCTAGCACAAAAATAGCGATTAGAATCAGATTCACCAACAATCTGTTTTTTTATGACAATGTTGCATATAGTTCTGTGACAGGAACCTATATTATCTATATATTAATACGCTAGTAACTACCGACGCTTGTCACACTTAACACACACCCCGATCCGGAAAAGCTTCGTGTTTTGAAAGTTGGTTGAGGAGGGTTTCATGTAGTGGGATGGGTGGTGTCACCCCAGTTAGATAATGATCAATTCCGTTATTATTGTGGAGAAAGAAAGGAAGGAAGATGGACATGTTACATATCAGAAAAATCTAATATGAAAGAAAAAAAAGGAAATAATGAGAAAAAGAGAGTGGGGAAATATAGAGAGAGGTAGGGAGAGAGAGAAAGCAGAAACGATAACGCTTTTTATTGGATTGGAATTGAAATATGAAATATAAAAGAACGAAAAAAGAAAGGACGAGTGTGTATGTTAGTGTGTGTGTGTGTGTGTGTGTGAGTGAGAGAGAGAGAGAGAGAGAGAGAGAGAGAGAGAGAGAGAGAGAGAGAGAGAGAGAGAGACTGACAGACAGACAGACAGACAGACAGAAAGACAGAAAGATAGAGTTAAATAAAGCTAATTATTCTTTTTACATATCTAATTATTTTGCTATAGATCTTGAGTATACATATAAAGCATTATAATATTTGAATTATTTTACTGTGGTATATCTGCAGGTCCCGTTAGTCTATATATTTATTTCACTATAATCAGTTTTAGTCAGGGTAATGATTTTGTAGCTATTTTCATTATCTGATAAATAGACGCCATCCTTAGAGATTAGCTAAAGCTACTTACATCCTATGACACGAAATATCCAAGTAAGACAAAAAAGACACGGTGGATACTGCTGGAGACGTAAAGACGAACACATAAGTGACGTTCTCAAGTGGACATGCACACATAGACATACCAGAGTGGACCGACTAGCAAATACTTACATTGATCAGTTCTGTGCGAGTAGTGGATGTCGTAAGGACGGCTTGTCATGAGAGATCACCGATAGGGACGGGTAGCAAGAAATAATCAGGTGAATCCGTGCTGTTAGAATAACATGATGATGATTGTGATAATCAAGCATTCTCGGGATTTATGCGTATGTTACGCTCATGGTGGAGTGTCGAGTTAACCCGGTTAACGTATTATTTTACTGCAAGACTCAGCAGACAAACCAGGTTAATCAACTAATTGTCAAGTGAACGTACCTGGCACCAGGTCAAGTGAAATATCCGCTTAATGAGACTTTTGACGATCTGAGAAGACAATGAGGACAGAACCTATATAAAATCGGCACGCAATTTTTTATCCGGCAGACAGTAGTCGGACGGTCAAGCAAAGTAGTCAGGATGTTTCCTGCTGAGACAATTCACCGCTTCCTCTCTCTCTCTCTCTCTCTCTCTCTCTCTCTCACACACACACACACACACACACACACACACTCTCTCCCCTCCAGTCTCTGTTAACTCGGAGCATTTGCTGACAATAAAAATTTATGCATTACAATTTATCGTCCGATGCATTTCCTTCACAACGCGTGATTTCAATGAGATACTGGTCTAAGCCACAACGCTACACAGTTAAGGCGGAGTTTACTTTAGCATTTACTGTTGCTCTTCCAGGGCAGACAACTATGCCTGACTTCACCCCACATAGTAATTTTAAAATCTAAATATAACACTTCCAGCGTAATTAAACTTCTGACTATGTTTTTATTACATTTTACGAATGGAATCATTAAAACAATTTGAATACATTTAAGATAATTACTTTTAGTTGCTGAAAATCCTGTACATAGGGCAGTTATTTTCAACTAGTAGACATTAAGCTTAAATTTGTCTGGCAAAGTACTTAAGGAAATGCCCGGTGACGATTGTATTTTCAAGTTATGACTTACGTAATTCTAATCAAAATTGGTATCATTTCACCACACAGTGTAAATATGTGCAGTAATTGGAACTACTTGTTCACATGCCGTAAAATTAAACCTCACAGAGACAAGAATAATTACGCTGTGTATGACTATGTAATCTTATAAGATAATGTCTGGCGAAGAAAGAACAATATCTTCTCTAAACAGGTTTCTTCTGGCTATCCTATCACTTTTCACAGAAGCATTCATAAAGACTCCCGGGTTACAATGATTTGTGCGATTGGAATAAAATTGAACGTGGACACTAGATTGCTAGAAGTTCATAACTAAGTTCTATAAACTCTTCCTTCGTGATATGGATAGTAAGAAGTAGCAAGTGTGAGCATCGTCACATTGATTGCCCAGTAATCCCCAGGTAAGTAAAATATCTAAAACTCTATTAGACATCCTGATTATCAAACGGCTAATACTTCCTGGAGGCAGTTAACATAATTATATTGCCTATGTAAACTAAAGCTGTGATATTCAATTGATAATAACTTATTTTCAAATGATGTGTCCATGTAAGCACAAATTTCGAACAAGCTTAAACAATACTCGAATTATAACGAAATTTTGATTGATTGATATTAATGGGATTATTTCATGCCGACATAGTTTCAGAAATATGCACACTGTACATTTATATTTAAATTTTCTGTGCATGATTTTATCATAGGAAATATACTTATCTAATACAAATAATTTGCAAACATTTATATTTGAACAAAACATGGTGTTGGAGGCGCGTGATATAATGGTTTTCGTCGTAGGAAATGTGCACAAAATCAGATCAAATACTGGACGAGGCTATTAGTATTTCTCATAGCGATAATACCTTTGCGAGAGGTATGCATCAAACTACCCCCTTCAAATATGAGTAATTAATAGGAGTTTATGCTTGGTATGACAACCGGTCCAAGTAAGGGTATCGTGTACATGAAGTCTGCAGGGCTTGGTTACTGCCAGTTTTTTGCTTATGCAAGAAACTGGAATTAGCAAGCGCAGTGGACTTCATGTCCACGCTACCCTAACGTAGATACACATGCTCTATCCATGATATTGAGCACTATTTACTTATAAATATAACCATCTATATTATCCATATTAATATATATGTGTGTGTATGAGGTTGTGTGTGTGTGTGTGTGTGTGTGTGTGTGTGTGTGTGTGTGTTTGCGTTTAAGATTGATTTCCGAAAACAAATATATGCTTGATATGAAACATACTGGATATTTTCTGGTATTATCATTTATATCTTTGCATTGTTAGTAATTTTTAATTCTATTATTGACCCCCATCTCTCTCTCAGTTTCATAGTTACTGCTAAATAAAATTGCAATTTCAATGGCAATGAAATAAGAAAGAAAACATTTTCTTTAATTAGGTTAGATCATTTGATCACAGGAGTAATTTTTAGGATTCATATCAAGATGATGACAAATTTACTTCAAGTAAATAAAATATATTACATTATCTTCTCGTTTTAAGTATATTGAGGATTTCAGTGGACATTGATAGACGGCGAAAAAAAAAAGAAGCTTAATTGTTATTCTCAGACTCGTTGCAATCCAAATACCCATGAGATTCTTATTTCTTTGTAATTGTCTTTCTGTCTGTTCGTGTTTTGTGAACAACACTTCCGCTCTCGTATATCTTATAGTTTTTAAATTCTTTTAGAAACGTCTTGATATTTCTCATTTCTTAAAACTTTCAATTACTTTCAACTTGCGGCAAAACTACATTATCTTTTTGATAGTATCATATATCATGTTCATGATTACAATAGGAAATCGTGAGTATGTTGCTTTAGTGTAAATGTAAGGTTTCTTTAGCTTGTCATTGTTTAATGGAATATCAACCTTCATGGGGTATTTAATACCAAAGCTATCATTCTGAGAGAAAAATAATGTAACAATTTAACCTAGAGCACTGAATATGAGAGGGATCATAACTTTTACAATCCGAATGCGAAAGTAAATGATTTGATTTTGAATGGTATATATATATATATATATATATATATATATATATATATATATTATATATATATATATGGATGATTGCTTAGGCAGCTGAGGCTCATTGGAGCCTCTTCCAGAGTACTTCGGCCTCTGGAGCGTCTAAGTAAAATTAACAGCGTTGATCCAAGGGGGCTATCCCCCCCAGGCAATACCTGTCCCTTTGATTTAAAGGGACATGGCTGGGTTTATTGCCCAGTGCCTAAGGCGCCACCCTTGAGGGGGAATGTCGACGGGATCAACGCATTTTTGTGCCTCACACCCATGAGCTCCGGCTTGTGGGTGGGCCCACATAAAATGTCCTTGTGTCATGCCCTCATAACTGGGATGTGAAGCAAATATATATATATATATAGGTTAATACAAATATTTATCCTTGTATTAGTTTTATCTTTTATTTTTTATTTGTTCTTTTTCATCATTATTCTTGTTTGTATTTTTTTCTTTTATTTGTCTTTCAATTGCTTTTTATTATGTTTTATCCTTTAATAATTTGTTTTATTTTTAATCATTGTTTTTAAATTAAGGTTTTGAAATATCATTGATTTGTACCCTTATTAAATGTTTATTTAGCTCTTCTCATGGAAATTTAGGGTTTTTTTTTACCCAGTCCTATATTGGATAAAAATAGGGTGTAGATTCTAATTAACGTTTGGCCCCCGTCAATTTTACTTAATAAAAAGATATGCGCACTGTCGTTGTACAAATATACAGACATACAAATATAATCTTTTATATATATATATATATATATATATATATAGATAGATAGATAGATAGATAGATAGAGAGAGAGAGAGAGAGAAAGAGATAGATAGATAGATAGATAGATAAATATATAGATATATATATATATAGAGAGAGATATAGATATAACTAGCTTACTGTGTTTCCATGTTTGAGGAAGACATTGAAACACCTGTTTTATTATTAAACATTCCAATTGGTTGTGTGATCCAATCTACGTTTAAATTTGACAATTTCTGTTCAAAATCCGGAATCTGTCAAATTCCAGAAGCGTGGTTCCATATGGTGTCATTTCTGACACTATCCGAAAAAAAAACTTTTTGACTCTATGTTGCTTGAATTGCAGGTGCGAAAAAAGGGCATAAATTATTGAGTATCACTGAACTTTTAAAGATATTTTCTCAACCGTAATGTGTAATATCGATTAAATACTTTAATTAAGTTCATACTTTCATAACAACTCTGATCGTTGCTCGCAATGAAAGTTATTCCCTAGCAAGCTTAAATCCAATATAATACGCCAAAGGACTTAATTGGATATACACCTTTCTTTAGACGGTCTATTTCTATTTTCAGATGTAAGTGGGGCATATACACCTCGTTTGTCTTCGGAGCAGAGCACAGAATTTTAAATCAACCAGACCACAAGCAGAAGTGTTATATATATATATATATATATATATATATATATATATATATAATATATATATATATATTGAATAAAGTGTGATATATTTATAAGTAAATAATGGTCAATATTGTTGACAATGTATATAAACAGAACCATGAAACGAGACTCCTCTCCATAACGAAACATAAAACAATATTCCCTTCCCTTGAGAACCATAAAACAAGACTTCTCCCCTCCCTACAAGTACTACATAACAATATATAAGGGAGATAAAAAACGAACGCAGCCACTTGGTTTTAAAATCGCATAGGTGAGAAACTGTCAGCAATCAAGAGGCAATGACTTCATGTCAATTGTACCCAATTCATACACACACACACACACACACAAATATATATACACACACAAATATATACATATATGTATATATATATATATATATATATATATATATATATATATATAATATACATGCTCGTTAAAAATGTATGCTTAATTTAAAAATAAGTATTATATATAATGATTGTTTATTATTACTTACGATGATGAAGTATGTTATGTAAACAGGAAACATCTCATTGAGAATTTAAAAAACAACAACAATTTTTAAAATTAAGTGATTCATCATAGAATTAGATCGGGCTCCTGTCTACTACATTAATATAATGGAAAAAAAGCCCTTGACTTCCCATGATTCATCTACATGAGATTTAATGTATTAAAATCCCCCTTTTAGGGATATTATTGAAATCACACTACTACTACTACTACTACTACTACTACTACTACTACCTCAACCCCACTCCAAGAGAATAATATTAATAAATGCATGAACGTTTTACAGATATTGTGATACTGTCACATTGAAAGAGAAAAGAATTGACAGCATCCACTCCAATTGAAATCAAAACAAAATTCAAAATGAATGAAAAATGAATGTAAAAAAGAACTTCAAATTACATTTTGTAGCTTTCGTCCAACGGCTATTCTTAGAGAATCAAGGAGACAGCCTTCTTCTACAGAGAAGTGTCTATAAGCATATATATATATATATATATATATATATATATATATGTGTGTGTGTGTGTGTGTGTGCGTGTTTGTATTTATATATAAAGGGTGGCTTACCGGTGAATATGGGCACGATCGTTGGAGGTGCACAGGATCCAGGGGTTAAGTCCGTGATAAAACAAATACAAAGTGCTCAATACAAAGTAGAGAAAATTTATTGAAGAAATAGATACAACAGAAACCTACTCGAGTTTCATTGCTAGAATCATCAGGTTTAAATCCACTGAATTAATCGAGTTACCGATTAATTGCAGCTGATCACACGTATGTTCATTGAATAAGATTTATCGTTACAGACCTGTAATCGGTAACTCGATTAATTCAGTGGATTTAACCCTGTTGATTCTAGCGATGAAATTCGAGTAGGTTTCTGTTGTATCTATTTCTTCAATATATATATATATATATATATATATATATATAGGGATTTTAAGGGTGTGGCCGGTGGGGAAAAAGAGTTGAACTTGCTAATCTCAGTTAAACTCTTATCCAATAGGTCTGCGTTTTACTTGGCATGTTTCTTTGATCTGCTTTCTCATTACTTCTCCAGTCTTGTACCTATATTTTTGTTTACAGTTTGTGCGTATATATGTATACATTTTGTTTTGTATTAGAAGATTCACCTTTTGTAAGTATTTTTATTAATACAAAATAAGATCATGTCTTGAAAAGGATGTTAAACAATAAAAAATACATCTCTGTCCAAATAGAATATATTTGATATAAAATTAAAGTAATTTTACTAACCAGAATATGTGATTTTAGCATGCACCTATTTTCAATTTGCCGGATTCCCAGACAATCAAATCAGCTAGAAAGGAGATAAGTAAAAACAAAAACAAAAACAAAAAAAACACAAAAAAAACAGACACGGAGTCTTCACAATGCCACAGTGAGTCATATGGTTATGTTTAATAACTACAAGGAGTCATAAGATAGATAAGTTTAATAACCACAGGGGTTCACAATAAATATATGTTTATAGCCTACCCAACGCTTCTATCCATTCTTCCTTTTCCAGTTTCTCTTTACTTCCAGACTATACACACACACACACACACACACACACACACACACACACACACACACACAACACACACAGAGAGAGACACAGACACACACACAGAGACACAGACACACACACAGACACAGACACAGACACACACACACACACACACACACAATATATATATATATATATATATATATATATATATATATACAGTGTGTTCGGCATGAATTTTACATACTTATATTTGGTTAATTTGAGGTATTGACGCACACTTTAAAAGCTAGGCACCTTCATCATTCATATAGGTAATGACAGATAGAATGGATGACTGGAACACACCTGAATCATGGAAGAGAATAACATATCATGATGATCTGCGCCGGCCATCAAAATAAGGCGATTATGGTTGCTGCCCAATGCTCCCTGAACACTGTAAAAACTATCAGGCATGAACTGGAGAATAGCAATGGAGACTACGAGGCTGTGGCTAGAAGAAATCGACATAACAAATGATTTGATTGTGTTCGTACAGCAGAATTACTCGAAAATCTGCTGAAAGATTGTTGTTGGAACCTGTCATTGGAATTCGGGCTTTGTCACGTGAATCGAATGTGTCAGCCTCTACCATGAAGCTTGCACTCAATGAACACCTTCGCTACTCCTCATACAAGCGTCGCAGAGGTCAACTGCTCGCAGAAAAGGCCCGTGAAAATCATCTGAGTAAGGCGAAGAACCTTCTGAGGAAATTGAAATATCCTGCTGAACCACAAAGAATGTGGTTCTTTTCCGATGAGAAAAACTTTTGTCAAGATCAGAAGCACAACACGCAGAATAAGAGTTGGCTTGCATATAGTCCAAAGAACACTCCTGGTGTCATGCAGACTAAATTTCCCCAACCTGTGATAGTTTTTGGATGAGTGTCCTCTAAGGGTAATGTGATGCCTCCACATTTTTTCAGAGAGGGTCTCAGGTTGATTTCAGATGCCTACGTGGAGTTGCTGAACACTGTAGTCAAGTCCTGGATAACAATGCAATGGTAGGACATATTTATGGCAGCAGGATTCAGGCCCCTACCACACCTCTGGGAAAAGTCAAAAATGTTTGTCGGTGAATTTTTACGACTACACCAGTCCCAATGTTTGTCCTCTGAACTCCCCAGATCTTAACTCTATGTATTGTTGTGTATGTGGCGCTGTTGAGAAATACACCAACCGCCGTGGAACTACTACAAAAGCCCAGTTAATCGACATTCTTCCCTGGGAAACTGTAACATCAGCTTGCCCCAGGTTCCGGAGCAGGATTGAGGCTGTTATCGACGCTAATGGCGGTTATTTTGAGTGAAACTTGTTGACAGTAGTGTAATATCTGTCCCTGTTGAATTTCTTTACAATCCATTAAATTTTGAATTTACTAAGTATATATATATATATATATATATATATATATATATATATATATATATATATATATATACGGGGTGTTCGGGAGAAATTTGACAGTTTCCTGACTATACCATTTTACTATATTGCATGACTACAACGTCAAGTGGAAGGCGAAAGAAAATGCGCTACTCTGGTTTGCGCATGCGTCGGGACAATTGCCAAAACATGTCATAGCCATCAATGAAAAATTCGCAATTTAACTTTGTCTTAAGAAGGCATTTCACTAGGCGACTGCTTTGACAGTTTTTCTAATCTAAACTCTAACATAGCGTAATGCCGTGGCGACGAATTAGTGACAATCAACATTAGAAGATTATTGGGATGAACTGTTGAAAAATTGGAAGACAGTTCAACATGTCAAACTAAGTAATGAGTCGTCTGGCACAAAAGCTTATAACAGGCGCTGTTGAAGATAAGCTGACATTTTGTGATCGTGTTAAATGTAGACATATAAATAAGTTTTTGTCACGCTATTCAACACGGTGGCATGACTATCTCTATCTCTCTCCCACTATATTTCTGTATAAATATACATATATATTAATTATATGGTTGCTATAATTATAAGTAAACAACGTTCAGTATCATCTATAAAGCATTTAAATGTAAGTTATGGTAGCGTGGACACGGTGCTTGGTTACTGGCCGTTTCAATTCTTCAAACCAAGTCTCTGTATAGGGTAATTTGTTACACATCTCTCTCTACACCTAGCTAGCTAGCTAACTTATATATATATATATATATATATATATATATATATATATATATATATATATATGTGTGTGTTGTGTGTGTGTGTGTGTGTGTTAAAAAAATAAAGGAAGTAAATATTGTATGGATAAAAATTATTTATTAGAATCCCGAAACGTGTCTCGACCAAGAGTTTGTCCTTGTATACATTGTATTCTTTTTATTATAATTTTAAATAAAAAAATTTAAAAAATAATAATGGAAAAAATGTATTTTATTTTATTTTGGCTTTAAAGTAATAATAAACAGAATACAATGGATACAAGGACAAATTCATGGTCGAAACACGTATCGGCATTCCAATAAATCATTTTTATCCATACAAAATGTTCTTCCTTCAATGTTTTCAAAATAACTGTCGGATTCGATTTCATTCTTCAACCCACACACACACGCACACACACGCATATATATATATATATATATATATATATATATATATAATATATATATATATATATATATATATATATATATTTAAGAAATTGATATAAAGTAACCTGTGCGCTCCCAACGATCGGACCCGTACCCACCGGTAAGCCACTACTGATACATATATATATATATATATATATATATATATATATATATATATATATATATATATTATTATTATTATTATTATTATTATTATAATTATATAGAAGGTCAGGTAGGGTAATACTCATGTCTTCTATACTCAGTTAACATATTCAATATAATTACCGTACACTTTTGTATTCTTTTTATGTCACATGACTGCAGAGTGGATATCAAATAATCCGTGACCCTATCCGGCACAAAATTGCAACCTTACTGTCCTCGGCTCCTGTTGGGTGAGTGAGATAAAGCAATCATGTGGGTCGAGTGGGCTGAACCCGTGACAGCACCAGTCCCCTTACCTAAGAGGTGTAAGGGCCTGGTTTATTGCTCGGTGCCTGGGCTTAATTAAAGGGGAATGCCTACAGGAACGATGTATTTTTGCACTGTCCAGCAGTTTCTACATGGCTCCCAAGCTTAACAAAGAAATCATGTCAATCTTGTCTCGTGGAAAGTATGGAAATTAAATAGATATGCTGATGGTGGCATCATGCTTCCAAATTCAGCAATTATATGAATGTGGGAATTTTATAATATATTTTTCTTCCACGTCAAATCCTCATTAAAATAATATGCTGTTTTTTTTTGGATACGATACTCAAATTTAAGTTTTTCCCCATTTTTTATTTTGTAAATTAGGAGTGTGTAGTGTAAATATTATGGTCTACGGGTAATTCGGGAATTGAAAAATAAAACGGTAATCGGATTTCTGGAGAAAGAGAAGAAAAAGAAATAAGAATAAAGGTTAAAGTTTGGAAGAGTAAACAATCAGCAGGGTGCTAGCAATGACCGAAGAATGACCCCGGGAATAGATTTAAAAATAAAAACGGGTTTAGACGGGAAACGGATGTGACGCCGGGACGAGAAACGGAAGAGGAGGAAAATCTTTTCTTTTCCACTTGGACTCTGGTGGAAGTCGGGCGTGGCTCCAGGTTCCCCGTATGGGTTTGAGATAGTAGTACAGAACATTATACCATGTTAGAAGATAGAATCATTTGACCACACCCTCTCTCTCTTTCTCTCTCACTTTCTTTTCTTCTCTAAAAAAGAACCCACGGGCCTGAAAGGAATAAAAAACCCTTTGTGACTATAAGCCTTGAGCATGTTGTTTGTGAACTAACGACCATTACTACTACTAACGACGACTACTACTACAACACGAGTTTGGCACTATGCAACATATATCGTTCTGTTACAGAGTGAACGATTCTTATTAGTACTCCAAGGTCGGCAGCTGTCCATGATGCTATCGATGTTTCTATTTAGGAAGGAGTGAGAGATTCTAATTAGTATTTCTGAATTAACAGAAGTCCATGATGATATCGATGCTTCTATTTAGTTAGATGATTCTAAATAGTATTTCATAATTAAAAACTATCCATAATGATATTGATGCTTCTATTTCAGAAGCAGTCAGAGATTCTAATTAGTATTTCTGAGTTAAGAGTAGTCCAGGATGATACTGAGGCTTGTACAAAGGATGGAGTGCAGAATTTTAATTAGAATTTAATGATTATTAGCAGTCTATTGATGCTATTGATGCTTATAATTATAAAGGAGTGAAGTATTACAGTAGGTTCTGCAAACTATGAAATACTAATAAGAAATAGTATTTAATAGTTTACAGAATCCATGATGATATTGATGCTTCTATTTTGGAATGAGTGAAGGATTCTAATTAGCATTTCATAGTTTACAGCGGTCCATGGTGATATATTTGTGTATATTTTTGTGCTATTAGTATACCTCTCATTACTGAATGAATGCTTATGATTTTTAGAACTCTTCTTCAACGGTCAATCGTATATATATATATATATATATATATATATATATATATATATATATATATATATATATATAGCAGTCCATTGTCAGCTCTTACTAGGTAGTTCACATTTTTCATAAAGCTTCCGAGTATATTATACCCATCATTAAATTTGTTAAGTCTATTGTTCAACAGACTTATCGGACGTTCTGAAATGTAATTGAGATTCTCTTTCATTTATTATATGCATACCATATTACCTATCTCCTCTAATGCTTTATAAATCTTCAGAATGTATTATTGCTCGATAATCGTGAGAGTATGAACCTATGAGTCATGATATTTTTACAATGCCTATTGTCCACAAATAAATACAACCGTACTATGTTTTTTAAATAGAAAAAATATAAAGGCAAAAGTTTACGTAAATATATACGCTTGTTCCTAATTTTTTTAATGTGAGATATTCACATTATTTGAGTGTTAATGGTATTGAGTTTGAAATAGATAAAATCGGATAATACAAATTTTGATAGAATGATATTCCACTATGAATAAGAAAATTATGTTCCATTTGGTAAATAAAGATATACTTTAATAAAAAATGTTAGTTGTGTATTATTCATTGGCAATATGTAGATATTTTCTCCGATATACCATGCACTCTCCATGTAGGAAGTTTAACACAATAATCACACACACACACACACGCCTACACACACACGCACACACACATGCACACACACATGCATACACGTACGTTTTCTAAGTCCCCGTTCTAGATAAATCTAAGAAAATTCTAATTCAATCAGCAGACGTACACACGCGTGTAGAGAAAACTTTAAACGTGTGCAATGCTGTTTCTTTTCTATCGTGTGTACGTTAGAAGGCACGTCTATCAAGTTATGAATCCTATTTAGTGATGATCCGTTCAGCAGGAGAAAAAACACGATCGTACACGTGACATATACACGGATGTCTATTGTGACAAAATTCACGCATTCCTATCAAATATTGTCTTTTCTATTAAAGATGAAAAAATATTACTATCGAATGCGTATCATCTTCGTTATCATGAACTGTTATCCCGGGGAGTTTCCTGTTCACTTGGTGTTGTGTTTTTGTTTTCTGCTTTTGGCTGTTTGAGAAGAGGATTTCATTTGGTTACTTTGGATTTGTTTTCTTTACTTCTTTGGATTGTATGATTTCGTTTCTACTTTTAACAATTGTTGTATTAGTAGCTGTTAACTTTATTATTTCAGTTAATTTGACTCTCTTTTGTATTTTACCTATTTCCAGTCATGTATCTAACCTTTCGCAGTAGTCTGGAAATCCAACTTGGATAGATTTTCGATTTAAATGTTTATTTGCGACTCTGAATCTGTTAAAAGAATACTACAACGACGAAAGGACATTTGTTTTTTTCTTTTTGTTTAATGGTATATCAACCCCCCTGGGCTTTTTAATGTCAAAGTCTTCCTTGTAGAAGAAAAGAAATAGTACTCATTAACCCATAGGTGTCGGATGAGGGTGTTCCTACCTTTCATAAGGCCTAAAGAGAAAGTACTTGCACGAATACGTTCGAACTCGCCTACTACGATGTAGCAGGTCGATGCAGGTTCAAGAAGAAGAAGAGGAAGAAGAATGTATGTACTAAAGAGAAAAGAACAGAGCAAAAAATATTTGAAACGAAAAAAAAAAAAAAAGAAAAAAAGGGATGCAGGTGTAGAAAATTAGAAAAATCAAAAAGTAATATACATTATAGTGTGATTCCATAGAAAGAGAAAGAACAAGAAGATCGAGGCTGATGAATAAGGTTGCCTGAGGATCAGGAAGACGTAGAAACAATATCATTATCATTGTTATATTAGTATTTGCGAGTATTTTCTATTAGCATTAGCTGCCGATTTTTCCCTGGGTCTGAGTGACATCAAGTTTCCCCAGGTGTACATAAATCTTCTGTGCATTCTATCCAATAGCAATGGTGGTATTTGAATGGTCAAAATATCTTCATCCGATTTCCAATTCATGCAGTCTTTTAATAGCTTCTATTATATTCTCTGAGTGCTTGAATTGTCGCTTTTAGGCAAACCTCAATGCTGGCGATTCCACCTCCTTCTTTTCGTGGTACATTTAGTTCATTTATTATTATTATTATTATTATTATTATTATTATTATTATTATTATTTACTCTGTTCGAGTTTTTTTTACACCTGCCGTAGCCGGCGGTTCACTGGAGGCTGAGTGACAGCAAGTCTTCACAGGTCTCCAGGACTCTTCTGAGTATTCTAGCCGATCTAAACAATGCTGTAGTCTGGATGGTGTCGATTTTTCCTCTGATTTCCAATTCATCCAGACTATTTTTCAGACCCCTTGGGATCGTTCCAAAGGAAGCAATTACAATTGATACGACCTTCACCTTTATGTTCCACAGTTTCCTCAGTTCTCTGAGAAGGTCCACGTATTTGTCTATCTTTTCGCCCTTTTCCCTTTTCACTCTGTGATCAGCCGGGACAATTCTTCCTCTTCTTATCAAAACTAGATCTGGTTCCTGGCCGGGATTAGGTGATCCGTATGTACATTAAAGTCCCAGAGAATTTTGTGCGTCTCATTCTCCGGGTCAGATTCAGGCTTGTGCATATACCATTTTAGTTAAATGGTGAAAATTGTATATTATTATTATTATTATTATTATTATTATTATTATTATTATTATTATTATTATTCAAAAACCTGACGCATCGAGGCAGACTGGTTATCACTATATTAGAATATTAGCACAGTACTACATTTTCATCTTGTGTTTAGATGTATCTTTCAGTATGTCTGCCTTTACTAAGCCAAAGATTAAAAAGACATGGACGATGGAGAAAAATAAGAAGCCAGAAAGTTCAGGATGAAAAACTGGAAAAGATACAGAAACAAATAGGAAAATAGATATATAGGAACAGTTGAAAGCAAGAATTGGAATATGCTGACTTACAGTCAAAATACGTTTAAAACATATGTTCTCACGAGATCGTTGATGTTAAGCAGCGATGTAACCGTTCACTACTTGGATGATTGACTACTTAGAATTATCAGATAGCCTAATCAATGGTGCGAGAATAATCAAGTTTAATGAATATTAAGATTTCGAAAGTGACAAAGAAGAATTTTAAAAATAATATCAAAATTGTCTTGGTTAGAAAGAAATGTGGGATTTTAGTTATTCATCAGGATAAAATGAAAAAGGTAAAATATATTAGCCAGCTTTAAGGGTTATTGTTATACAAAAGCGTTTACTACTACTACTACTGCCACTACTACTACTACTACTACTACTACTACTGATATTGCTGCCACTACTACTTCTAATAGATTAGAGACTTTTCCGTTGGTACTGTAGAATACACCTACTGCACCTCTGCAAAGGGGTAAGTCACACACCACAATGAGGCAACCTGTTAGCCGTCGTGGCAACCAGTGATGCTTTAGGACGGAATTCTGGGGGATAAATTGCAACACTCCACCTTGGACCGTACTTAGGCTAAACGGGCGGTCGGGGAGGCCCTTTATGGTCAATCGGCTAGTCACGTCAAGCCCTATCCTCTATATGATTGTTCCGAATCTATTGCTTTTATGGCGACCCCCTAACCCTTCTTATTATATGTGCTAGAAGGCTGTGGCTGAGTGTCTTAATGTCCTGGGTCTGGCGTTCAACTATATCAAGTGGTGAGGTTCCAATTCTGGAGCTCTGGAGAGTGTGTAGTACCTCTTCATCTCCGTTACTCCTAGGTAAATAGAAAACATTAACTTAAATAATTCTTTTTAAAAACTGTTTTTTTTAATTGAATACCCAACAAGAATGAATAAAATGAAAACATCTTCGGCTTAAATTAACACAATGATTTTTTATCATATCTAAAGGCACATTTGGCCCTTATTTTCAAAATAATCAAATGTTTGTGGTAAGATTGCGACCTGATGTGATTGAACGAGAGAAGACCTTCATGAGATGCAATAAAAGATATCTTTGTTTACATGGAAAACATATGAAACCTTGAAATAAATAAATTATTTGTTCAAATTTGGTATAATGTAAACACCTAGCCTTATTCCTGAAGACATTTATGTAATGTATTTATTTAAACGGTAAATGTGGAGGAAATTGCAAAATTAAAAATCTATTCTTGTGTCCTTTTTTAAATTATTTCAAATATGGAGTTGAATCCTTTCTTTTAAATTAAGTATTTGTTCGGAATTCAGCGGGGAAACCAAAAACTCTTAGCGCTTCTTACATGATCTTAAACATTTGAGATTGTGATTTTCAATATTTTTTCTGAGAATTAATCTAGCAGACATACACCACTGCCATATATCCTAATGATTTTGGAATACCCTCGGGAAAAGGTCTGACTCCAACTATTCTCCCTCCAACTATAGGTAAATAGTAGATAACTAGGCTCTTTAACTTTCCTTGGGCAACCAGTTTAAGGGAAGGAAAACTGAATTCAAATCCGTTAAACTAAAAGAAATTGACCTTGTGTCACACTCTATTCGGGTGGAGGAGTTGATAAATATGTATATCCAAAAGTGCCCCAGTCTCAGTGAAGTTATGCATTTGAACTGAGGTTTTATCTTTCTGGTCGTCTTTACACGGGTCATTAATTTTCTACTTTGATACAGTCGACTCTCAATAACACCATTAACTAAAATGGTACAAAAATATCAACAAAATAGTATAAATGTATGAAACAAATAAGCCATAAAGAAAAGAAAACCTACTGAAATTAAACATATATAACTTTTACTCCTGCGCTGGTATTGGTCTTAATGGTTATTGGGTCTTAGAAATGATTCCATGTGTTTCTTAATACGAAGGATTTATACCCAGATTATCAGTAGCAGCCAAAGAAAAGAGATCGTGCTGTTATATAAACATTTAGAAGTACATTTCATGGAAACATTGTTAGGATAGCTAGGATTAACGGCTTTAAGCGCATGTATTGCAGGGAGGTAGGTTTGCCTGTTAACACGTTATCTGGCCCCATGCGCTCATGCATTTTAATCATCATCCGTTCTCAAGAAGTTAGATGACCAAAAGTCATTCTGTCATTTAATGAAAAAGCATATTCATTGAATTATTGTCCAATTTGTGGGGAGCTGCTTCTAAGATGTATTGAAGACAGCACACAGCGTACTTGCGTAATTCCAATCTCTAAGCGTTTTGTAAGTGTCCAAGTGGTCATGCAATAGCAAAAAAATATTGGAAACAGCTAAACAATCCAAATAAGCCGAACAAGATTTGCTGCACATTGCTGAAAAAGCAAGGGCAAACTCATTTGATGCTCTCTAGTAAACACATACACATATACACACCAATGTAGGCCGACCAGTAAAAACCTACATTAATCAGCTCTATGGGGATTCTGGATGCTGCAAGGATGACCTCTCAGGGGCGATAACGGATATGAAATGGTTGGAGAGAGGTAAATGAATGTCCATCCTGTCCACCCTATCTAAGGATTCTGATGGTAGTCCAACTTCCAAAAAGATCCTCAATATTTATCATTATTAGTATTACAATATTTTGAGTAAGAAAATTCAAAATTATCCAGTATCGTATTCTAAATAATATGGTTGTAAAATATTGTTATGATGCTGATTTTCTGTATTCTGCCTCTGTAGTAGTTTGCAAGATCCTACAGCAGCACTCGGTCCATCCTCATTTGAAGCCACGCTTACCTGGTATTAATGCTCCCCGTACTGCCTTTTGGGGGTCCGCCAGCAGCTCACCAAGTACGTTTGTGCAGTGGCGGCTCCTTCGTACAATATTACAACAAATTCCAAGGATTTTATGCAGATGCTTCTTCGAACATCCATAGCATGATCAAACATGGATCACCGTAGTTGCGGCACGCTTTCTAATAGATCTGAGTACTATAGCCTAGTAATATTCTAATAGTACTCAGATATCCGCAGGACGTGTGAATAACGTAAAGAAAACCATTAGAATAGGAACAATTGTTGAATATTTTTTAAAGTTTATGTTTGTAATAACATGTGTTTAAATAGATTAGCGTATATTAAAGATTGTATCTTTGAAAATCACGGATAGTTAGCAATCGTGATATGTTTGATCTGTTTTCAAGCTAGACACATTATGGATGATTTGAAATTCAAGATAAAATAACTTTTTCTTCTGTTCTCAATTTCTCTCTTTTATCACTTAATTTCGGTTATTAGATAGATTCAGGTACTCAGTTTCACGTTGAAAGTATACTCCATTCTAGTCCGACGACAAAAGTCCACCACAACAATCTGTAATAATAGTTCAGCAGTCTTCCACGATGCGCTCACAATATCGAGTTCCAGAAACACGTGTTCGTTCTGTTACTCCTGCTTCCTTTTATTTTCTGGCCGATATCGGGAAAATTTGCATACGCTAAAAATCTAGTCTTATCAATTCTGTTGGCTCTAAGATTATGGCTGTGGAGTGGCCATGTTCCTATCTGAATGTATCACTTCTTCAGCACGCCAGTTTATGCGAAAGCATTTCGTTCTCGGCGTTAAGCTATTTCCTCTTCTACAATTATCTATCAAGTTAGAAATTAATAAATTATAGAATAAAGTAGGAAAAGGGTTCGTTGATGGAGTTAAGGAAGAGGGATTTTACTAACGCTTGTTGTTGATTAGGCTCAGGTAATCAATTTCAAGTTGAAAATATATTGAGTTCTTGTCCGACGAGAGAAGTTTACCACAGAAATCTGCAATAATATTACTACGGTCTCCCATGACGTGCGCACAATACCAAGTTACAAAAGCACCTGTTTGTTCTGCTGCTCATGCTTTCCTTTATTGTATCGCTAGTCTCGTGGAAATTTATGAAATTCTTCCGTTTTAAAGGATGTCAAACAAATAATTCTTCTACGATTTATAAAAAATCCTTTTCTTGCATAATTCCGCAAAATTACGTTCAGTTTTATTGATTTTTATCGGATTTTGTTGGATTTAAATTCATGGGGTAGGGCTTTAAACACGTAAAATGTTGGCCATACCAATCAATTATCAGTATTGTCAAAATAGGTGCTTTTTTAAACGTATATTAATGATTTCCAAACTTCCGGTACATTTATCTACTTTTAAATTTATTTTAAAAATGTATTTAAAATAAGATTTTGAGATCTATTAATACTTTATTTTAATGGAAGTGAGTTTGAACTCCAGTCGCTCTATTACGATCTCTTTCTGACTAATAATTGATATGCTATGTAACTATGTTTAGAGAAGAATATTTTCTACCTTGTTAGTCCCGTGGTGTAGTGGCTAATGTGCTGAACTGCGATGTCATAGTAAGCGAGTTCGAACTCCGCTCAAACTATTTCGTTCACTTTCGGACTAATACCCTTGAAACCTCTCATCTCTCCAACGGTTAAATAGTAGAAGCATTGTTCTTCTACAAAGATAGTTTCAGCATTGCATATCTCATTATATGCCATTAAACAAAGAAACAAAATCTTCCTTTCATTTGATACAAAAGAAAGAAAATAATTATTTCTTAGGAGCCATAGGAATTAGAAAAAACTACAAAATAATTTTAATATGTCTATGAAGGAGTACATTTGGAAATACGAGTTATCCTTATAGAACTTTTGTTTTAGTTGTTTAGGAAAGAAACTATTGCAGAATAAATAACCGTTTGCTTAACGCAGAAAAGTGTCCAAGAGTGTTGGTTAGCGCCATTCGTGACTTTTGAACATTACACTGGAATAATATCCGAGTGCGGGACACAAAACTCGTGACTGGTGTCATAAAAGTAAATCATTTTACATAAGTTCGCTGAGAAAAGAAAACTCGTCGTAAGTTTCCAACTTGTAAAATAGGGAAATATGCCAAACAGTGACGTGAATATTATGAAAAAGGATCTGGATAAGTTCTGGCGGGGTTTGCGGGGAGTAAATAAAGAAAGAGAAACCAGTGTTTGTAGTTTAAGAGGGGATTCTCATAGTAAAATGTCAGGAGATGATCAATACGTTGCCCTAGAAATAATCAGACCCCCAAGTCTACAAGATCTTTTCAATGATTTGTAGATATTCTAAAGGAACGGATAAGTAAATTTATGCTGAAACGTTTTGACAGTATTTATCGACGACTTTCTCGGGGGGGGGGGGGATTGAAAAAAGAAATATGCATTTAATACTTTGCCGACATGAATAGCCGATTAATTTGTATGCATTTATTTTGTGTTCTCGATCAAGGTATGAAAATATCATTTCTTGGTCATGTTAATCATTTACAATGAAAAACGTATTTATTAACTTTTCGCCTACATCAAAGAGCTCACAACGAATCCCCCACAACCGCGAAAGCGAAGTATAAAAACTGATGGTCAGTTCAATAAAATTAAATAAAAGGACGCAGATCACAAAAATAATAGGACTTTATTTGTATAGTATGGGTTATGAGGTAAATAGATAGTGAACTTAGAAATTTCCCATCATACAAGTGAAAAATACCAAGAACATTTGGTAAAACCTTGGGTAGGCAAAGAGATAAGCGAACAGAAAACGAAAACAATTGTTTGATCAGAGCCATTCTGCAATATAGCATGCTAAACAAACTTGAAGGAGAAAATCTTTTATCTGTTTGGCAGCATTCACATGGAAATTTTATTACCAGTTACTTGGATTTCAACAAACGTTTACTGCATACCATTGCAGGGACCAGTTGGTACGTTTGTATGATGCAGTTGGAACGGAAAATCATTCAGATAAATAGAGCAAATTGCTGATTTCTTTTGCATAACAACAATCAACATCCTATTGTAAATACAATGTAACAAAGGAATTCAGATGATCAGATCTTGCACATGAAGTGTATCGTTAAACCTTTCGTATCCTAGATAGCAATTTTACTTCAATACAGCAATACTTGTCGATGCAGCGGCACACCAAACTTATGATATTGAAATATTTCACAAAGAATTCCTTGAATGAATAGAAGAATAATCTTTAAAAGATGGAAATATAGTTTACTAGCTGCAGTACCGGGTAATACCTGGGAAAGGTGGGGTTATTTGCAGTTCCTAGAGTCTGCCTGAAAATGCTAGTGAACCTGGTTGCCCATACTGGATTTTCGATAGTAACTTTAGCTTGGTGCTCTCATGGCTGATCAATTTTTGTGTAGAATTATCAATAACTGTTTAAGTCCTTTTTCCATCCAGCTTTCTTTATTCAGAGTGAATAAGCCAGGGAAGTGTGAGGTCAAATAGTATTGAACTTATTCCACAAACTTATGTATAAGTATAGCAAACTATAACTTAGTGATCAAGAATAACATAGAACAAAGTATTTTACGCTTCAATTGTTCAAATTGATAAAAAATCGAATTTTGCATTAAATTAAATTAGGAAAGTATTGTTATTTGACCAAATTATTTGTGATTGTAATATTAGATTCCTTTAAATATTGCCCGTATATGTTATTTCACCAAAAACTATTTTTATTTTAAAAAGTAATTCCTTCAAATAACAACCAAAGTTGTTAAGTGTTTGAACGCCATCCTTGGCCAGTTGAAAAGGACTTAAAGTAAGTAAGTCCTGAGCTATGAAATCCTTTGGTGAGTGAATAAGTCCTGAGTTATGGAATCTTACGTAGTGTCAAAGGTCCAGTAATATAATCCTATGTTCCATCGTCCACGAAGGTTCACAGTTGTTTTCAGTAGTTATGACCAGTATGCTCAGCTTAAGTACTGTATTAACAGCAGAGTACTGCCAGTGATTGGCCAAGAGCTTGGTCACATAATTCTCAGTGAGTCTATAATTAGGAGCAGGCATCTAGCACACACCTTATATACAGAAATCTCAACAAAAGTAAACAACAACATTATTATATTAATTTCTTTTACGATATTATTTTACGATGTTTGATTATTTTATCGGAAGGGGTGGTAGACAGAGGGTGTATAACATGGAATGCTTCACAGTGAATTGGTAGATATGCTCAATTTCTCGCGGCTTCTACTAAGGGGGAATCACAGGAAATTCTTCTAAAAATCATCTAAAATAAACTAACTATCCGATTTTAATAAAACCTTTGGTATATGAAGTAATAAAAGACGTTTTATTGTGAATAAAGGTTTACTAGATTGAAAAGGCTAATCATTTTTACGCTAGTTTTTGTTACGCGCATTGATCAATGTGCGAAACAAAAACTAACGTAAAAAATACAAATATCTTGCTATTTTTTCCTGTATGAAAATAAATTTTACATTTTTATAAAGATAATTCAATGACGGACCATATGAAAAAAAATAAATCGATACTAGAATAGGTTTGGTGATAGGGCGTCTTAAACCTTGAAAGTTAAGTCTCGTAAATAAGAAAAAAATATGTATCTTTTTTTTCTAAATTGTTAGATAATTTTCTATGGAATTTTATATCGATAACTATGTCAACAAATTTTAAGAATGTACGGCAATTAAATTTAAAATGCAAAAATTTAGGTTATATATAACAGAAACTTTTTTTTAACACTTAAACTTGGAATTGATCTTTATATTAAACGTAAAGGATAACATGAAAAAGTTAATTTTCCATTTTTTATTGACGTTTTAAAATATTTTTCAATAATTTCCGCAAGTATGAAAAGTCCGCATTTTGCACACACCTATGTATTGGTAACATAAGTTTACCCTTATTCGCTATAAACTTAAGGCACAGGTGTATTGTTATTCTAGGTTATATATAGAGAGAGAGGTAGAGAGGGGAAAAGAGAGGAGAAAAAGAGACGGGGATACGAGAGAGAGAGAGAGAGAGAGAGAGAGAGAGAGAGAGAGAGAGAGAGAGAGAGAGAGAGAGAGAGAGAGAGAGAGAGAGAGAGAGAGAGAGAGAGAGAGAGAGAGAGAGAGAGAGAGAGAGAGAGAGAGAGAGAGAGAGAGAGAGAGAGAGAGAGAGAGAGAGAGAGAGAGAGAGAGAGAGAGAGAGAGAGAGAGAGAGAGAGAGAGAGAGAGAGAGAGAGAGAGAGAGAGAGAGAGAGAGAGAGAGAGAGAGAGAGAGAGAGAGAGAGAGAGAGAGAGAGAGAGAGAGAGAGAGAGAGAGAGAGAGAGATGAAACAGCCATCCACATAATAAACGAATCGAGCAAACTGGTACAGCACTGAAACAGGTACAACTGAATCGAAAATCTTAAAATGTGATTGTATCAGTCCGAAAAAACAAAACTCCCAATTCTCTCAGAATATAAGAACTACTAGAATACCCAATTCGGTCGGAAAACCACAACTAATTTTAGTTTACTAGAAGTTAAGATGTCAAGTAGTAGACTTCCTTGTTCCAAGGAGATCACAGAGTAAACATAATGAAATGCGAACAAAAAAAAAAATGCTAAAATACCTGAACCCTGCCAAACACCAAAACAAATATGGAGAATAAAAGTGATATTCATACCAATCATAGTTGGAACACTTAGAATGATTTGAAAAAGCCTGGGGAAAAAAGAATGGGGGATAAGGTAATCCGAGTTATAATCTAGACCAATTATGCTCCGTAGAAAGATTGAAAGCAATCAGACTATAGCGCGATTGAGATCAACTAGAATACTCAGATGTGTGGAGACAGACATGAAACGGTTAATCATATAATAACCGAGTGCAGAAGGAATCATAAAAATGGTACAAGACTAGGCCCGATTGGGTAGGAAAGGTGACCCACTAGGAATTGTGTTTCCAAATGATATATACAAACCGGTATCAGTCCTTACGAATGAGACGCATAAAATTCTCTGGGTTTTTGATATACAACCAACTCTTCTATTCCTGGTTAGAATACCATATTATTTTACAAAAAGGAGATAATTTGTTATCTAGAGGATTTTGTCGTCCCGGTGGACCACAGAATAGAATTAAAAGAAAATGAAAAGATATACAAATACATGGACCTTGCTAGAAAACTGAAAAAACTGTGAAACATGAGGGTGAATGTGGTACCAATTGTAGTTGATGTCCTTGAGCGGTCCTCATCGGTTTGAAAAAGAGACTGGTGAAATTAGAAATTAAAAATCAGGGGAGAATTGAGACCATCCAAACAATTGCATTGTAAACATTGGCTAGAATACCCAGATGTGTTCTAGAGCTGATGATACTTACTGTGACTCCAGAGAAAGACCAAGTGAGAAAACTGGCAAGCAGTGATGATAAACTAATAATAATAATAATTATAATTATAATAGAAGTTAAAAATAGGTGGAAAAATATTGTAATGGCAGAAAGGTATATGACATGGTCCCACATACCTGGATTTTAGAATGTCTAAAAGTGTACAAAATTTCCAAAAACCTCATAACTTTCATTGAAAAAGCCATGGAAAACTGGCGAGTCCAATTAAAAGCCGGAGGGCAATCCCTGGCAGAAGTAAAAATCCAAAGAGGTATTTTCCAAGGAGAATCGTTATCACCACTACTGTTTATTATAGCAATGATGCCAATCAACCATATACTTAAAAAATGTACAAATTCACTAACTCACAAGAAAAGATAAACCAACTTATGTACATGGATGACAAAAAAATTTTGCAAAAAATTAAAAAGAATTAGAAACCCTTGTACAAACTTATAAAATATATAGCCAAGATATAGGGATGGAATTTATTAATTAATAAATTAATGGACGGAATACAACTTCCAAATCAGGACACTATAGAATCACTTGATGAAAATGAAAGTTACAAATACTAAGGAATTTTAGAAGCAGGCAATATCAAGCAAGTAGAAATGAAAGGAAAAGTTAAAAAAGAATACATCAGCAGAACAAGAAAACTCCTAGAAATCAAGCTTAACAGCAGAAATCTGATCAAAGGAATTAATATCTGGACTGTCCCCATTGTAAGATATTCTAGTCAATTCTTAAAATGGACAAAAGAAGAACTCAGACAGATTGAGCAAAGGACGAGTAAAGTAATTACCATGCACAAGGCTGATTATATGTATCAAGAAAGGAAGGGGGAAGAGGTCTTGCCAACATAGAGGATTGCGTAGAGGCCACAATCCAACAACTCAAAAACTACACAAAAAAGAGCGAAGACAGATTAGTTATGGCAGCTAACAATAGCAGATGTAATATATGGACAAACAGAAAAACAAAAATGGGAAGAAAAATATTATATGGATACTTCAAATGACAAATTAGAGAGGCTGCACATGAAAATACTTGGACATAGTTAAGAAAAGGAAACCCCAAAAGAGAAACTGAATCACTAATAATTGCTGCTCAAAATAATGCCATAAGGACAAACTATATCAAAGCAAAAATTGATAAGACCCAACAAAATAGTAAATGTAGACTATGCGGTGACAGAGATGAGACTGTAAACCATGTACTAAGTGAATGTACCAAACTAGCAGAACGGGAATAAAAAAACTAGGCATGACTGAGTTGGGAAGGCGATCAACTGGGTATTATGCAAAAAATTTAATTTTGACCATACAACAAAATGGTATATGCATAAACCAGAATCTGTTCTTGAGAATGAAACGCATAAAATTCTCTGGGACTTTGAGATAAAAACGGATCACGTTATCCCAGCAAGAAGACCAGACCTAGTATTGATTACAAAAAAAAGAACTTGTCAACTAGTGGATTTTGCAGTCCCAGCAGATCACAGGATGAATATGAAAGAAAACGAAAAGATGGATAAATACCTGGGTCTTGCCAGAGAAATGAAAAAGCTATGGAATATGAAAGTCAAGGTGATACCAATTGTAGTTGGGGCACTTGGAACGGTCTAAAAAAACTTGGAAAAAAGGAATTGAGAGCATCCAGAATACTGCACTCCTTCAATCTGCTAGAATACTCAGAAGAGTCCTGGAAACACGAGGAGACTTGCTGTCCCTCAGACTCCAGTGAAATACCATCAACTAACGCTGATGTGAAAAACTCATAATGATAATAATAGAATTAAAATTAAAAACCAAAATTAATCGTTAATGTAATTATTCCTCTCAGTATTTTCCTCTGGGAATATATCATAAAATTAATTACAGAATATGCACAATCTAAAAGATCTTTTTGCTTAGATAATGAAACTGGATCAGTCGAAGTAATCTCTCTTGAATGAATGATCATCAAAAACATATTAAACGTATCATTGCCAGTGATATAATAAGCTATCATGTTCCTTGATACACATATGCAGGGACAATAATGGATATGAATGTAGGTGTGACCGTATGTGTATGAGTATGTATGAGTATGTATGAGGTAAATATTTATCTATGTATGCCTGTATGTATGCATAGATGTACGTGGATTCATATATATAATAGTATTAAAGATGTATCGAAAGAATTGAGAAGTCAGCAAAATTTAAAATGTACATATTTTCAACCACTCCGCACAAGTAGGACACAATGTCAATTTCTTAAGCGGAGGTTAACTTGTTTGAATTTAGGGTTTACCTTCTCCTAGACATGTTGCCATACCAAGGTTAAATACCCTAATCTGACCTATTAATGACCTTTAGCTGAATAAATAGCCTCATCCAGGATTTGAACTCGTCTCGCTGGTTTCAGTTCCTACGACGATAACAATTACACGACAAACACCTTAAACTATAGGTAACGAAGTAGTCGTAAAGGATTTCTAGACATTAATAAAAATTGAAATGAAAGCAGTATATTTTTAATATTTGTTATGAACTGGACTATTCGACGTTAGTACGGTTTTTAAATTGTTTTTAGAAACTAGGTGGTCAAAGGGAGAAAAAGCGCTTTTGCCATTAAGTTAAACCCTATTTATTAATGGGTCCGAAGCAGTTCTAGCAAGGTTCAGAAGTTGTAAGTTGGCCAGAAAGAGAGAGAGAGAGACAGACAGACAGACAGACAGGGACAGAGAGAAACAGGGACATAAAGAGAGAGAGAGAGAGAGCGAGCGAGAGAGAGCGAGAGAGAGAGGGAGAGAGAGAGAGGGGAGAGAGGAATGCTCGCAATCTAACCTACATCCCCGTCTCCGTCTGTTATTGGTAGAGTCCGCTTGACTTAGGCAAAAGTCTCAGTATCACACTGCAGCCCAGTGATTTTCCCCAAGACAAGATGTAACTCATCAGTAAATATAGTCGTATGATTTTTATTCAAGCCTTGGTTTTATTTCCTTTCTCTTTGTAGGCTTCATATGTGGTTTACCCGGTTTCGACCAACTGGGAGAGAGGTCAATTAGCTGGCGTGGACAACGTGAAAGAAAGTCAGTTACGTTGTGTGACTGGATAGGCTGCGGATCGTTACAAAAATAATTCTATGTGGAAATACTCAGATCCCCCATTAAAATAAATGAATTTGTAGCATTTAGGCTACGTAAAGATGTGGAGTCAATCCCACCTTTATATGTTTTCAAGTGACGTCGACTACTACTACTACTACTACTGCTACTACTGCTGCTACTAACAATAATAATAATAATAATAATAATAATAATAATAATAATAATAATTTACACCTGAGAGAGGACATAGAGAAATCATATATCTGAAGAAAAGGAGGAAAAAGGTCTTTCCAACAGTGAGGATGGTGTAGATGCAAAAATTCAAAGACTTGAAGAATAAACAACACCCAGTAACAGTTATTGCAACAAATGAACACATATAAAAAACAGCAAAAACTAGAAAACAGGAATGTGAATAAACACAACTATATAGATAATCGTTTTAAGCGACAAACTGGATATATTGCACAAGAATGTGTGTAATGTGGCGGGTTGTTTCGTATATACGGTACCGGTTAGGAATATTTAACGTAGCGGGACCAGTTAGTATTTAACGTAGTGCCTTTCCTTCTCGCACTACAATTCGTATATTCGTACGTACAGTCGTTTGTTTACAAACACGAATCTAGCTGTAGCAGTCAGTCTCTTCTTAGCCCCAAAATCCTTCTCCACTTCTTTTGGTCAAGGGAAGATATCACTTTACGCACGCCGTCACGTGCCCTTCGTTACGGCCAATTTGACTTGTTGACAAGTATACGCTTTAATGGCTTTCATTCATGATTACGATTTATTTGGCGTGTTGTAAATAAAGATGTGGACAGTATTTCTTGCTTCACATGAATTTATTTTCTCAATGAAAGTTATTGAGAGAGAGAGATAGTCGGCTTCCTTAAATATGTTTTTAGTGATGCTCTTAACTTCGTTCCAATTATCAGACTTCACACTTAAAATATGTTTTCAACTTCGTCCAGTGTAAAATATTACATCTAAGGTTATGTATTTAACGACATCAGTTCATCAACTGCCAACTGCCACGCACGGCCTCCTGGCTCTGACTGCATCCGGTCCCGGACCCTAACTGATCTGATCGCAGACTCCAACTCATCTCTTATATAGTGTGTCTAAATAATCTTCCAGAAGCTTCCTTCTCTAGAACTTTCGACCTCCTTCAGGACTAAATCGAATATTCGATTCGTTCTATTCTCACTGGTCAACCAGAGTTCACTAACCTAAAGATCAAAGGCTTATTGGAGTCACTCATCCTAATTTTTTGTTAAATCTAGACTTATCGTCTCATTTCTCTCGTTAAAAAGATATTATCTTTCCTAACTACTTTTTCGGTGATTCCACAATGACCACCCAGTAATATAAGATAATCGGTAGTACATTTTTCTAAGTCTGGCACAAGGCCACAAATATAGGTGCTGGGCGGCGATTACGTAACATGTGTAATATATGTGGAGAGTGAAACTTGTGCAAGAAATTAACAGTTAACCTTACTACCAAATGGTGCGTGCACAAACCGGAATCCTGGAGAATGAGACGCATGACATTCCTTGGAGTGATATACTTATAATATACTGAAAATGGTTAGTAGCATTGTAATTAAGTGAAAATATTTGCTAAAGAGTAGGGAGGATCTAAAATAGGATTCAGTTATCTTAATATTAAATATACATCCTTTTACGTCTACAAGTCGTTTGGAGGCGTCCTTCGTGTAATGGTCATCCTCGTAGGAAATGGACGACACCAGTTTAACGAGGCCGGTTGCATTTCGCATTGCGCTAATACCATTGGAAAGTGTCAAAAGGGGTAAGAGCCATCTATATTGCCCCGTGCCTGTGGTACTACAAAGGGAGATGTTGATGGCACCACGCATGCTTCGGTTTGTGCGTGGCTGTCCATGTAAAGAAAAAGATTTTGTATTAATCTGATTTGGTGGGAGGTCAGGAAGAATACCCTTAGGAAAGATATTCATCCAACTATTCTACCTACAGCGATGGATAAATATTAGGACAGACTGGAATATCTAACCTCGGTACAGCAACTCGTCCAGGAAAAGGAAAAGTCTGAATTCAAACATATTAACCTCCACCTAAAAATTGACTTCGTGTCACAACCTACTCGTGCGGAAGGATTTGTAAATACACACAAGTACTTTAGATAATCGATCAATATGTTATTTTGGCTTCATATTTGAATCAACGTGACGTCAAAAATCGTGGCGGAATTTTAGATGATTTTTTAAAAAGTGCCACATTTTAAAGTCAGTTTAATCTCCTTAAGACTACATTGCAACAGAGAACTTTCCATTAGGGGAAAAGACCATAATTTGCCCTTCCAAAAAAAATAATGGAATTTTTTTTTTTATAGTTTTAAGATAAAATCGCAGTTAAAATTAGACATTTTTTCAAGAACTAACTTTTGGAATTGAAAAATTATCTTGAAGCCTGAACGTCATCCCTGAGATTATACTGCTTATTTATTATTGTTAAACGATGAAATTGTATTATTGGCTAGATTAGAACTAAAACATAAAAACCTGCATATTGTGGAGCACACAAGAAAATCAGAAAAATAATAGAAAATGATGTAATATGGAAATATCGCCATATTTGTACGGTCACAAGTAATTAAAAGGAGCCACCTAATTGAACTAGATTTTTCTCATGAATATTCAACTTGTTGTCTAATTTAAACCGCTCAGAGTGGCTGTCATACCATTGAGATGCCACCATAAACCTTTGGCAAAGGCTCTCAAACGTGTCACTCGTTTATACTGAAAAATCACTATTTGTAGGACTTCTTTTACTTTCAATGAAGCCTAACGATGAAGATTATCACAAAGTCAAGGAATATGTTTATTCTGAGGTGTAACGCTTTTCATAGCCATTTCAACAAAATATCAAATGTCTGAAAATATTTACACTTGGCATTCAATGTGATATTGTATATATTTCAATCTTAATTCGAGTTTAATATATATATATATATATATATATATATATATATATATATATATATATATATATATATATATATATTATGTACATATATATTATACAAATTTGGACATCTAAAAAATGTAGCATCAATGATTCTGAAAGTTTTATCAAATAAAGATAACTGGCAGTTTATTTGTGATTTAAATCTGCAGGTTATTTGGAATGATTTGGAGAGAGCTGTGATTCATTTAATCGTCGACCCACAAATTCGAACCATATCTTCATACCATCCACAACAATAACAATGACAGCACCACCAACAACAATAACAATCAG
>CM042139.1:124910480-124932980 GCA_023376005.1 Doryteuthis pealeii
TTACCTCTTAAGTACACCTGCCCCCTTTTCACCTCATCGTCTGTCTCTTTTATGTCTTTACATCTCTCTCTATCCCCCCTCTCTCTCTCTCTCTCTCCTTCTGCAAAATTTACATGCCACATAGGCTTATAAAACCACACCATGGGTAGCAGCATGATGGATGTGAGACGCGGCGGAAGAACCTAAATAGGTTAATGGCGTATATCACAAGATGCTGGGCGGAGGAACCCAGAATGGGTCAACGGCAATGATCAACCAGTTCAGTCAGGTAACTACTGCTCCTCATCTCTAAGACCAGCGTCTATTGATGAGTTAACCAAACAGCTACCGATCGATATCTATGACCTTGACCCAACCAAAACCATTCATGACAGTTCACAAAGTCGAATCATGCGTTCTGCTGAGGCTCTAACTCCGGCCCAGTGTTCGATAAATAACCTACGGAGCTCCAAATGTATCACACACCTAAATCACATCACTCTCAGCACCTACAAACAAGACACACACTACACTAAAAACACAGCCCTGACGACAATAACTAAGATAAACAAAGAAGCAACTGTATGGCCACCTGCCTCCCATCTCACAAACCATATGAGTAAGAAGGGTTAGGCATGCATGACACTGCTGGAAGAGCAAGGATGAGCTCGTAAGCGACGTACTACTGTGGAAGCCAGCACATGGGCACGCTAATGTGGGCTGCCCAGCCAGAACCTACATAGACCAACTATGTAAGGGATGCTGGCTGCTGCGTGGAGAAGCTCTCAGAATCGATGAATGATAGGGAAGGTTGGCAAGGGATCATCATGGATATCCGTGCAAATTGCGCGACATGATGATATATCGACGTATAACTCAGAAAAAAGATGCCACTTAGATTCGAAATCTTGCATATACCTTAAATCCCTATAACTAAGAAACACACCAAATTTGGTTATTTATTTCTACTGATTAAGGGTTATAATTAATTAACCAAACAAAAATCAAACGATTTGCGATAATCGTAGCATAGCTGCAGTTGCTAATATCAAAAAACTTCGCTGGCTGCTGCCTATTTCAGCAGTGATACAAAATGGCCGCAGAGCGCCGCCTGTCGATGATTTGAAATTTGTGCTCTGATAGTTTCAGCTCGGAAGTTTTCGCGTATACCCAGTGCAATCTTAGTAATATTTATTTGGTTAGGAATAAAATAAAATAATGTTTCTAAATATGTAATTTGTATGTGGTTTTATCGATTGAATTAATTTTCTTTTACAGCGAATTAAATAACAAAACGAAAACATTTAACGATTGATAATAACTCAACTTTTTTATTATTAATTCTTTCATTTTAGAATAAAATATCTCCATTTTTAATCAGTATAAATCAAACCTTTATATTCCACCTACAAATAAGGTAATGTTTACTTTTTAGCTTCTTTATTACTTTCTTTGTTACTTTTCGGGACCGAAGAAGAAAATAAATTAAACTGATAAATTTCTTCAATTTGTCGTATGTACAAAAGAGTTTTAGAAAAAAAAGAAAGAAAAATGAAAAACACTATTATAAACCAAAACAAGAAAAAAAAAAGAAAAAAGAAATTGTAATACGGACAATTGTAAGTATTTAATTCTTAGCATTTTATTGTTACATTTTAATACAGTAAAAAAAGGAATTAAACGAATACATTTCTACCATAGAAATCAACAGGCAAGGAAGCTCGCTATAAAAAAATAAAATTATTTCAACAAAAAGGTAAACAACAAAAAGAGACTATTCTTAAAATAAACGAATATTATAATACGCTAATACTTAGGTTTGTTTATCGTCTAGTCTTTAACAAAGTTTAGGAATGCATTTTTAAAAATAATATCTTAATGGAAACAAATATTTCCTAAAATAAACAAACATTTTACTAATACAAATTCTCGGCGATTTTTTAAAAAAAATTGATAAATCATTTTCTTCTTATTCTCTCTCTTCTCATTCACTCTCTGGCGTTCCTAATTTTTTTTAGTCCAGTCATAGACCGGGTACTTTTACTAGTATATATATATATATATATATATATATATATATATATATATATATATGTGTGTGTGTGTGTGTGTGTGTGTGTGTGTGTGTGTGTGTGTGTATAATGGTTCCTTGACTTACAATTTTTCCGAGTTACGAGCTGTCAGTTGGTGGAGTTTTAGCTTTGTACTGAGAGATCTAAAATTTGAGCGAGGTTCAGATACGTTTATCTGCTCATTGATAAGTTCCTAAAAACATTTAAGTTTGCAAATTTGTTACGTCAAAGAAAAATATTAAACATTAGATATATTACAGCACATAAACCACTACAATCTATCTAATTATATCTTTATAAAATACAGGGCTATTTTACTTCTTAAAAAAAATGTAAAAAAACAATAAGGGTGTTTTTTGGTAGGGGTGGAAGGATTAATCGCATTTCAGTTTATTTCAATATGGAAAATTAATTTGATTTATAGGAACTAAGTTAAGAGCGGAACAAAACGTCAGATCTATTTGTAATTTTCTGATATAGGAAGAAAGTAAATAGTTACATAACTTTTGAGAAAGCATATTCTTTTAGTATTCTGTGGAATTTTATGGGCTTCAGACGTGTAGATACTAATCTTACCTGAAGATTGTAGTATAAAATGGAATCTGATTTATTCTACAGAACATCCAATACATCTATATATTACGTTAGTCTATAGATTTAACAATGTTATCTTTGCGAAAAAAATTGGAATTATAGTATTCTGTTTACCATTCCTTAAATTTCTAAACTTATTTAAAAAAAGGTATCTTTGTTAACTCTATTGTTATATAGCCTTCTCTTCTCTCCTGTTATGCAAATCCGATTACATTTTATATTCTGTACCACCATCTCGAACCATATATATATATATATATATATATATATATATATATATATATATATATATATATATATATATATAAATATGTGTGTGTGTGTGTATGTGTGTGTGTGCGCGCGCGCGTGATATACACTGCGTTTCAGATTATTAACCAGGTGATACTTTATAATTTTTTTTCAAAAGCTACCAGTCGGAATTTAACGAAATTTTACAGTATATTAGAAATAGGAATATGCACTGGCTGTATAAACACTGTATTGTTTTGTACAACAAGGAACAAATCATTTTCATTTGCAATATTAATACGATATAGAATTAATCCAGATTATAAACGAGTGTCATTATAATAGTGCAATTATGGGTAGGAAAGGTGACTTGGCCCCTTTCTTAGATATTACAACATCTAAACTTTACATAAGCAGATCTATATTAAGAATATCCAAAATAATTTGATGATAACACCTAACTGTGAAAAGATTTGCTTCAGCTTCTACAAAGGTAAATAAGAGGGCCGATAAGGTTCACTTGATGGTTGTTTCTGAATGTCCTTTGTCATGAATGAAACTAGAATTTATAAATAACCCAGGCCTGACCAGTGGACCACTTTTCATGAGTATTGGAGAAGCATCAGTGCCCAGAAGTACTTGCTATTGTCTTCTGTAAAAAGTTGCAACATCGGTAAGACCGGTGCCAAAACCTCAATTGACATACGTATGCATATGAAATGGGCAAATGAGAACATGAAGGGCGATTTCAGGAAATTTCTGTTCACAGATTAAACTCGTGCAAAACTTGATGTGCCTAATGATGAAGCAAAAGTTAGGTCGTAAATGGACGATATCAACACTTCAGGCGCCAACAAGGAGGAAATTCCATGATTTGGGCTCGTATTATTGGAAGTTTAATGTTCGTAGAAAGTGGCTAATGGTTCGAAAATAACCATAGATGCTTATATAGCCTTCCCCCAAGAATACCTAGAATCTCGGCTGAAAAAGCAAAGAATCGCCTTCAGAAAATCATCATGTTTATACAAGATAATGCTCCTTTGCATTCAACACCTAAAACTAGGAGTACCTGAATGAATTAGGCTACTGTGAACCTATGAAGATGAACTGGCCGAAACATTTTCCAGACTTAAGTCCTATTAAAAACTTGTGGAGCATTCTAAAGCAAGGTATTTATGAGAATATACGCCAATTTAGAAGCAGGGATGACTTGTGTCAGGAAAGAGTCAGCGTATCATGTGGAATTACATCGGATGAAATCCAGAAATTCATATGTTCGATGGTCCAGCGTCTTTTCCAAGTCATTAAAAAGAAAGGATCACCTATATCATATTAACCATATCTATAAAAACCTGCAAATGTAGCAATTAGAGCGTTATTTTCTTGTTTACGGGGTTATTATTACAACTCGCTAATAATTTGACTCACAAATACTTTAATTACATAAGTTAAATCACCGTAACTTATGTTCGCTTTATTCAGAACCTTAGAATTTTCACGGGGTAGGTGTATATCCTTCTTATCATCATTCCCTGATATATTTTTTACATTCCATCCATTAGTTTTTATATTGGAGGGAAAAGCGTCACCTCGTTAATAATTTGAAACGGAGTGTAATAAAATAATTCAAATACAAAAGGTTTCCATAAAAAGATGCTACTATTACAGTATAAAACCTGATATATATCTATATGTATGTATGTATGTAAGTATGTATGTATGTATCTCTCTATACACACACACACACACACACACACACACACACACATATATATATATATATATATATATATATATATAATGTGTATTTAGGCAACAGATTATTTGGAGCCATGCTGTATTAAAATAAGACATGGATTTGGTGTTTACCTTTTTAGTTAGCTGTCCTTTCTGACGGTATATTGCAACTGGGGTAGTAAACAATTTAAGAATTGTACATCATGTATGTTTGTGTGTTTCGAATGGCTATTCTCGATCATCTTCGAATATTTCCGAGGATGTAAGTTCTGCTATGTTGTAGAGGGCCGGATTAATTCTGTTTTCAAGGTTATTATAATGTAGGCATATCATCATACATGAAAGCACAGATCATTGTCGCTTCCCCGAGATATAGACGTAAAAGACAAAACTGTGAATCCACTAAGAACTTTTTTAAACTGCCCAGAACAAAAGATCAACATTTATTTCCCCAAAATGAAAAACTGAATGAAAAGCTAAACACCATATCCTTGTATGTCAGTCCAATAATGATATTTTTTTAATACAATCTAGATTTTAACACTGGAAGCATTCTTATTGATTTTTGACCAGAAACTTCTCTTGGAATGTAAAGTAGGGATTTCTAGTGGAATGGTGGACCTAGGTTTACTGGATGGAAAACTGGGCCTATAAATCATGCAAGATGATGAATTTTCCCATTAGGCTAATGTATTTATGGGCTCAAATTGCTTATCCACGGGAATTGTCTGCTAAATTTCACTGCCTTATTAAGTTCATCATTGATTGGCTGGTTTGAAATCAAAAGGGATAACAAGTTCTTTGAGTAGAAACTGTTTTTTCAGAAGTTGTTCTTTCAATCCTTTAAAATTTTATCATAGTTACAGTTTAATTAATGAGTTAAAAAGCAGCATACCAGTTGTGTTGGTATAGATGGGGGCATATTATCAATTTGAATTCTAGTTATAATATTTTATTCCTTTATTCTAATAGAATAACATGTCAACATTTTATATTGCACATTATCACTGTTGGCAATTGAGAACCAGCTATATCGCACAGATTTATTGGTTTCAGTTTTGTATCTGTGCAAGCTCAGGCGTAATTTTGCTGAGACGATTCTGTGATCGGTGGATACTCCTTTAAAATAGAGTATCCCTCGCAGTATATATATATATATATATATATATATATATATATATATATATATATATATATATCGATAAAAATATAATAAAACGAATTCCCCAACTTTTGTGAGAAATTTGACGGTTTTTCAAATAAATCACTAGAGGACAACTGGGCCTTCAAATAACAACTGTGTGTTTCATAATGTATTCGCTGTTTATCATTTGAAATATAAAAATATCCGCCGTTTAGATAGAGGCTAAATAAATGGAATTTCTGAAAACTCTACGCTGTGGCATAGAAATAACTGGCCCCATAATGTATTTAATTTAAATCAGGTTTCAACCTCTTTGTTCTCTATCCTCTAAAGCAGTAATTAATCTAAAGCTGTAAAATCAAATTAGTTTAAATTAAAATTTCAGGACAATGACTAAATAGTTAAATCACCTTCTATCTTATAATACTATTGACTATTTTATTAATATTAGGACAGTACAAAATCGATAATCAATATCATGCAGTTTTTAAAAGACGTATTCATTTGGTCATATTGCATTATGTTATTCACATAGACACTTCACAAGGATTATATTATAGCTTTATGTTATTTTTTTTGTATAGAATACACATTACCTCACAGTCTTGCAAATAGCTAATTAAAGAATGTTTCAAAATAAGCTTGTATTAAAAAAAATACAAAAATTAACAATAAACATTTCAGTTGTAATAAATGCGTCGCTATGTTTACTGAGGTCGGATATTACGTTGAACGCTGAGTGAAAAGAATTCTTTTGCAGACTCATAAGTTTATACATTTTATAAATTTCCCTTTGATACCAAATTTTAATAAAAATGTTTAAAAGGATTCAAGATTATTACTTCGTTTATGAAGGACTAATATAATGGAGGAAGGAAATTAATATTAAAATATGAATGTTTATATCAACCCCGTTCCTTTACGAAATACGTTTGCTGGTATATCTCGGTGGGCAAGAGAAGTTTTACATCAGAAAGAAGTTTAAAGGCGTATTTATAGGTTAGTTTGTTTCCTATATTTGGGGTCTAACTCATGGTGATTTCAGGTGAACTATGGAGTAGGTGAGTGTGCATGTGCGTGTTCTCATACAAAAACTTTTGAAAAATAAAAGAAGCAACGTAACATTGGGTTTAACTAGGAACTGTCTATTCCTTTTTGGAGAGGTTAAGTAGTAATCAAAATCATTAAGTCTTTCTTGTAAGTCCGAAATCCTTTTGTTGTTAGTCTTATGAGCAATAAGTATGTTTGGACAGTATTCATTACAATGCAGTTTTGGTTGAGCTCAAATCAACCTGGCGGTAAGTTAAGAAGAGAGTCAAATATTAAAGGTTTCTGTATTACTGCGAGGATACATTCTTGCATGTTCATGTGCTAGTGCTAGTGTGACAGTGTATATAATTTAAATAATGTGTAGAATAGGTATACACAGGAGAGACGTGTATTTTTAAGTCGATACTTCAGCAGCCTATATTTAAAACACAAATTCAAAGTAAAAAATATATATCGGAAATATTTATTCTAATGAAAGAAGAAAATTATTTTATCAATTGTGACTTAAATTATCCTCCGCTCTGTCGGTGGGGCTTATAAAACTCTGGCTTTATCCCCTTCAGAGGGGTACTTCTCCTCCAAAACGTATGACACTAAAATGCATCTTGCGGCTGTCCTCGGGTTCTGGGAAATTATCATAATCCCTTTGTTTACAGTGACCCTGAATGGTAGTACCTATTAGCGTCCCAGTTATGGTTCAAATAGATTTATTATCAAATTATTTGCATTTGATAGAAATACCTGAAATAATATAAATGTGTACAAAGACTTTAAGAAAATAGACATAGTAAACATAAACGTGCACTGTACGTAATTCTCAAAACACTAGGCATAAAATAACCCCAGACAGGTTGACATCTCGTTTAAATCAATCAATCAATCAATAAAATAATCAATGAAATTAGATTGTTTACATTGTCATACATTAGATGACTCAAATAGTTCCAACTCTAACCTTGAAATGTATGGAGAACGAAGGTAATAATCATTTTCTTTTTATTTGTCTTGGCTATTATACCACTTAAATGCTAACATCTGCATTAAATTTAAAAAAAGAAAAGGATTTCTTAAAATAAAAAGAGGACATTTATAAAGAATCTTTAAAAGACAATTTTTTCCCAGCAGATGATAAACTCATCTCTACGGTTAATTATTGAAAAGGGGTAAATAAAAATGATCTTTCATCCACAAAATGCACACCAATTGATGTCTACAGACATTTGATAGACACGTAGAGTTAGAGGTTATGTTGATTGAATCAATGTTCTCATCTAAAGGTAATTCTTTTTTCAGATTAAACAAAACGATATACAGTATCACTCTAGATACGTTTTTTTTTATCACGCCTCACTTTTGTTAGTATTTATTTCTAAAACCACAAAAATGAAAGGGAGATCGAATATTTGATGATATTTGAAGAATAATGTACAATCAAGGATAAAAGTTGGACACTTATTTCATACAATGCTTAATAAGTTAGCCTGATTTTATCATATAATAATTTGGTTCGATTTTTACGTCAAACGAAAATGAGAGAAAGTTTATCTCGCTTTCGGGCTATTTACCGTCGAATCAAGTAATTTTTGACAAACAAAGGATTCGGGTTGCTTGCAGTACCTACTATTGCTTGAGAGGTCACCTAAATTAGGATTGGACATGCTCATGGCTATTCGATTTCATTAATCAAGTGTGAACAGGTGATTTCAGCATAAAATGTCTGTAAGAGAATCATATGTTATTTAACCGTATCTGAAGCTCGCCCCTATTCAAATTTTACCTCACAACTCAAAGCCAAAAATAGAATAAGTGACAGTTCGCAACTCGAAAAACTTGTAAATTGGGGCGCTCGTGCGTCAAGATACCATTGTATTCCTATCTTTTGTTAAAAGATTCTACTCCTTAAGAGGCATAAATATGATTCTAGATTCTACAGTATCATGAGCAACATTTTAGAAGTTAAAATGAGCGGGTACTTTGCATATCTCATTACGCATTTTTAAAGATCGCCTGCGATCATCGGCCCTTCAGATTTCATTTCAACATTGAAAAAGTATTACCACTTGTCTTCATCTTATGTCTTTTGCAACATTAGAATAATATCCGTAAAAGCCTTTCCTAATATGTAAGAGATTTCCACAGAAAGGTCCTTCATTGTTCACTTTGTGAGAGTACATACACTTTGTTTAATGGCTATCGACTTACATTATGGCAGAATGATAATAAAGAAATAGAAAGGGGGTGACCCGGTCGACTGAAAATCTTAAGTGCGTGTCAACGATAATATAAATATGTACATATCCCATACAGAGAGGGAGTGAAGGAATTAAACTCTATAAAATATGTAGGCTATCTTCAAAAGCGTTTACTTTAAAGTTGATAAGGCGGATCGTGTTAGATCAAATCTAAGAATGTTTAGGTCAGGGGTATGAAATAAGGAACTAGACGATTTGGAGTGTTCTAGAAACAACCAGAATTAAGTCAACTGATGTTATCATATATATATATATGTATATATATATATATATATATAGAGAGAGAGAGAGAGAGAGAGAGAGAGAGAGAGAGAGAGAGAGAGAGAGAGAGAGAGAGAGAGAGAGAGAGAGAGAGAGAGAGAGAGAGAGAGAGAGAGAGAGAGAGGAGGATTCAGTTTAGGCTAGCGGCCCATTTGGGTAAGCGTGTGGCTAGCGGCGCATTTCTATCTCGAGCCCTCCATAGACACACACGAACATTGAGGGAATAAAAAGTGTATACGCAAGAAAATGTCTTGGTGATGTTTTTAACCTAACAGGGCAAGATGAAAATTAGTGCAAGGACCCTAAACCAGCGAGGGGGTATGATACGAAAAACTAGAAACCTCGATATTAACGAGAAGCACCTAAAACATGAATACGTTACTTAATTCGATTTAGTGCCGTTTTTATGCTACAAGGTCTTCCGTTTGCAAATAATCGCCAATTCTGTGTTCCAGCCAGGGAGATTGTTTTTGTATCTGCTGTAGGGCACCACATCTACCATCAGCTCGTGGTGTAATGGTTACCATCGTAGACAATTGATACGGCGAGACAAGTTCAAGCCCTAGATGCGGCTTTTTGTAATTCACATAGAGCTAGGACCATTGGGAAAGGTATGAATCGAACTGTTCTATCATCTATGTGTAAATATTGGGACAGACTGGGCTCTTTAAACTTTGTATGGCAACTGGTCTAGAATGAAAACTGGGAATTCAAACCAAAGGGGCTCTCTTTACGTTAGTCAAAACTGCTTTGAACCCCCCTCTCTCTCTCCTATCGTCGCCTGAGCATCTGGAGTGCTATAATGAAGGCTGAAATCCGATGTTTATTTTGTTGTTAATTATTTTGCATATATTCACGATGTGCTAGTCATACGCTGAGTTGGTGAGGGCTGCAATCGGACCCGGAAACTTATGGTTCCTATGCAGCTACTCTACCAAATAATCAAATGACCTACTAATATTAACAAATCATTTAAATTTTATATTAAATTGAAAAAAACATCACTAAAATTAACAAAAATAAATACATCTTAATGTGACTAGTTCGTATATGTATATGATCGATTTTCATTTAAAGATTATTGAGTTACTTGGGTATATGAAATATATGCAAATTCTTAGCGATCTTTTTATTTTAATTTTATAAGGAATTTGCTAAACTATTTTCGTCTTACCCCCCCCCCTCTAACGCCTTTCTTTGCCCTTTCTTTCCTACTCCTACTTTTATCATTTTATCCCGGTCATGGACCATATACTTCTGCTTGCATCGTATAAGGTTTGTATTTGTATCTCTGTGTGTCTTTACTTGTGAAAAATCTATATAAGTTTATGATTTGATATTGAATCTGTTCATTTTCTATCCTCTCTCATTTGATAATAATTTATTCTTTCGCAATTATGCTCGGTTTAATTTCTTTTTAAATTCTTACATTTTTTTCTCATCACTTAATTAGGTATCAGCAAATATAGTCACTAATATAATCAAATCGTTTGGACTTTTATATTAAAGTAGAAAATAATCACTAAAATTAATAAATGATAATAAATTAAGATAAATAAAAGAATATACTAAATAATAATGATAATAATAACAATAATAATAGCAAATAATAATAATAGTAATTATAATATTAATAATAAATAATGATAAGAAATACTACTACTACTACAACTACTACTACTACTACTACTACTACTACTAATAATAATAATAATAATAATAATAATAATAATAATAATAATAATAATAATATAAAACTAATAAATTATAATATTAATGATAATAATATTAAATGATAATACAAAATACTACTAAAAAGGGAACTTGTCAACTGGTAGGCTTTGGCAGTTACAGTAGATCATCTGGGGAAGATGAAAGAAAACGAAAATATAGTCAAATACTAAGACTTTGCTAGAGAATTAAAAAAAAACGTGAAATATGAGGGTGAAAGTGATAGCAATAGTAGTTGGGGCACTTGGAACGGTCCCCAAAAGCCTAGAAAAAGATTAGAGAAAATGGAAATCAGAGGAAAAATTGAGACCTTCCGGACAACAGCATTGTTGAAATCAGCTGGAATACTCAGGATAAACACGGAGACCTGAGAAAAAATTTGCCACTCAAGCTCCAGTGAAAGACCATCAGCTAACGCTGGTGTGAAAATCTAATAATATTAATATACTAGAGGAATTGGAAATGAGAGGGAGAATTGAGACCATCCAGACACTATCATTGTTAAGATCAGCTGGAATACTCAGAAGAGTTCTGGAAACCTGAGGAGAGATGTTGTCACTCAGACTTCACTGAAAGATTAGCTCAACATCAGCTCAGCAAGCGGATTCAAGCTGTTCCATGTAGCAGAGAAGATGACATATGTATACAACTATCATTTCTATATCAACACATTATCACCCCATTCGAATTGAAAACGACAACGCCACAACGCTGGTGTGAAACAAAAACATTACATTAAATTGAAAGAAATAAAATAAATAAATTTTGATGTGGATGGTTGGTTTATTATCTGACCGATTTTCATTTCAATTTTTTTTTTTAGTTGAATACAAAAATGCCCTAAACCAAAATTATAACCAATAAAACTATTAATAAAACTATTCAACTGTTTTTGGCGGAATTGTATTTAGCCAGTGGTCTCTAAATTTGATACTGGAATATATGTTTTGTGGAAATGTTAACGAATGGTTTTAATTTTTTGAATTAGTCTCCAATTCTGGAGGCCGGGTGCGACGAAGTGCATAAAGATGACATTCGGTAAGTTTAATAAAGAAGACGTACAAAAAGCGAATGAATATGTTTCAGTTTGAATCAGTCACTATGTTGGATGAACGAAAAGAAAAAAATGCAGGAAGGAATACATCAAGTGGAAAGTAAACAAAACGCTTTAGGGTATGATTTTCACTGTCAAAAGAATTCAGAACGGAACTGGAAATACAGTCAGAAGGAAATCATTTTGTCCAAAAAGCCTTAAGCAATTATTACATGACTGCATTTGACGATGAGAAAATAAATAACATCACTTTCAGAAAAGGACGAAAGAAAGTCTAAAAGGAACTCAAATACGGTGAATTAATCAAAACCGGATGACAAGTTTCTGACAGCTTAAAACTGTAAACAAAGCAATAAAATGAAATAATTATTAAAAAAATTAATATAATAATAATAATAATAATATCTGTCTATATACGCGTGTGTGTGTGTGCACGTGTGTGTGTGCGTGTGTGTGTGTGTGTGTGTGTGTGTGTGTGTGCACGTGTGCGTCTCCATGTCGTCATGGCTACTGTGTTGGATTTCGACATTGTAGGAAGAGAGTTTGAACTTCAGTTATGCTGTTATGTTTTACTTTCGGTTTAATATTTTTTTAAAAAGTTAGGAAACTGCTGATAATCCGTGGGTTAAATAGTACATCTACATGTACTTCTATACACATACACACACTAACACACACACACACACACATACGCATATATATATATATATATATATATATATATATATATATATATATATGATGATTGAATCTTAGCCGTAAATAAATATATATATATAATGCCAAGCAATACTATTTTACAAAATTGTTCTTAATGTTAATGATAAGTTATATTATCATTAATCGATATTTCACGAAACTCTTTCCTTTGTCGTTGGGAATATATTTACTCGTTCCAATCAGATCAGATCTTCAATAGCTGTTCTAAGTGCACACAGACATTTACTATATATATATATATATATATATATATAAATATGACCGGCAGAGTAAACGTCTATGTGTACTTAGAACATCTATTGAAGATCTGATTTGATTAGAACTGACAAAAGATATTCACAATGAGACCGACGAAAGATTTTCATGAGGTGAATATTGACCTGTCATTGAATGGAATATGGAACGATCTTAAAGGATTTCAAGATGGCCTCAGTACCATTACAGCAATCATTCGAAAATGAAAGGGTCTTGGCCTAACTACTTATCTCTCTGAAATAAATAGTCTACCTCATGAAAGTTAACGAGCAGATTTGATGAAACTATACATTGTGTAAATGAATTGTCCCTTACTTTCAAATGTTTAGAAGTACCTGAAAACACCTGTCACCCCATTGAGTAAGGATACAGGTACACTGCACAGCAAGACTCTGTGCCCGAAACACCCCTTTGCTTGAGCCCAGATCCTTAAAGTGTTATCTATATTTTGTCCATTATTGTCTTTGGAAGTCTGTATTAGAATCATTGAAACCATTTTGATGGGGGTTATGTTGTTGCTGATGTTGTTTAATCCAAAGTCTGTAGTCTTTCTGATGTTAATACGAAGTTTGTAGTCTTTCTGATGTTAATATAAGTCCGAGGTCTGTAATAAGCTCTGGTGTTAATCAAAAGTCTGCCTGGTAGAAGCTTTTTGCCAGTAAGTGATTTTGAGCACAGTGCAAACGATCTTGAATTTTTTTGTCCTCTCGTCCCATTGGTCAATTTATATCGGACGCTTGCTGCTTGATAGTGTCAATAAATAGAAGTGGCGATTTTGCTTATATCTTATACCTTAGATATGTTAACTGTCTACTTCGTTCTGGGATAGAATGCTATGTTATTAAGGGTGTGAAAATGGAGGTCGAATTGTCGGGACGAGTGTTTTCTGTGGCCATTTTTGCTGCTGATTACGTATTCGATGATTTTTAATAACGTCATTTTAGGTTGGTTCCGTGAAGATTCTCAAAATGGCGGCTGAAAACCACTATTTTTTCAAAGAAAATTAACAATGTTAGCAGTTACAGTGGTGTAATATGTCAAATTATAAGTTTTCTGGGTCACAGAATGTAAAAATATATTCATTTTAGTGATTTAACCAACTCATTTATTTTTATTAGGTATTCTAAATGATAATTATTCAATTATGTCAAGCTTTTTATGCTATTTTGTACTGCATGATCGTAAATTTCAAATATTAATTTTCATGTCATTTATCTCTGTTTATGTATGAGAAAGCCAGATATGACATAGTCAGAGCCATTCAATGAATTTGATCTAGTTCCCTAAAGTAGTAAATAAATCTAAAATGGTAGAAACAAAATCAAAAAATGAAAGCATAAAATGATATTTTGGATCTACATAAACGGAGATTAAGAAATTCAAACCTACATGAAAATTATCTCCTGTGTCTGTGATGTATGCTGTATTTGTGTAAATGACAGAAAGAGAAAAACTCATTGAGCAGGGATCAAGCCAGTAATATTGTTGTAAATGAACTTTGGCCGGGCTCGATAGGCAAAAATGTGTACCCACTAAATGAAAAAGCCGTTGCTACTAGAGTGAAAGATGATTATGAATGGAAAGCTTAAAAGCTTAAAACAGCAGTGCTAAATCCAAAAAGCAGTGGAATTCAATGTAGCTCTTACTTAATATGCCTATAATATTTGTTATAAAGATCCATCCTATCAAATCCAAAGGAAGAAGTCTTTAGTTTCAAAATGACACCTAACTATCGCACATTCATGAAGAGAATTGTTTCAGAGCTTAAAAAAGCAGTTTGCATCAATACGGTTCCTAAAGATGGATAAGGATGAAAAAGAGATAGTGGAGCCGAGAATGTTCTACAAAGAAGAAGTGTCTTGCAACAGAGGAAAAGAAGAAAGAACAGTAAGGACTAGATCAATTGATGATGATTGGTATCTGTTTTTGATGAACACTTTCAAATTTGATGTCATTTCTAGGACAGTGAGCAATCTACATAAAACAGAAATCAATTCATGGATATAAAGCTTTGTTCTCGGTAGGTTGGCGAAAATGACACTGCCACGAGTTGTGCTCTTGCATTCAGTGGATGTGAAGGTTAGGAATGGACAAATACCCTTCAATGAACATGTAATTCGTTTTTTGGTCGAGTGTTGGTCAGAAATCACAGCTTCCCCAAATGAATTTTGCAGAATATTTGCCAATGTAGCCAATATGATATTTGGTTAACGGTTTACATTCATCCACGATGACATAAATGTAGGCAGTGAATCAGGTCCCAAACTGTGTAGTAGTGACAGCAGGGATGACGAATTCAAGATATATGGCCTTGATATTCATGGAGGGCTGATCTATATGTTACCCAGTTGTCGAAAAATCATGTTTTGTCTGGAAGAATCATCTCGCCTGAATCTTGAATATGTTGCACAACAATTGTGCAACAAGCTGGTCGAAGTCATTACAACAGGGATTGATGACACCACAAAGGCGGCTGTTCATCGTCATTGCGATGTCAAAACGGATCATAGTGAAATAAAACGAAATTCTGGTGCAAGAACGTCACTCATAACAGGATATGGTGAGAATCTAAGCCACTCAAGGAAGATTGGAGAAAGGCTTATGATTACAAACCGAAGCGGTGCTTGCTAATCGCTCTGTTGATGACCTTAAAAGCCAAAGAGAATTTTGGATATCTGATCAAGCAGCTGACTGCAACGTTTTTCTTGATAACTTGTGCATAGACCATGATAAGCAGGTATAATTATGTGCTCATATTGTGTGTGGACCATGCCATGCGCAAAATCTACAAAAACACTGCGCAGAAGATTAGGATTCAAAAATTGTTGTTGGTTACTGCAGGTGAAAAAACCTTCAGTTCCCCAGGAACTTCTGTTTATTGGACTTCCTGCTATTGCTAAATTACTTTCCCCAATCATGCAGAACACTATGTTTCATTATACAATGATTATAGGCAGTAGATGGAAAGAAACAGTGTTCAACATATGGGATTCAGAAGCTTTGTATCAAACAGATTTGGGCGTATTGTAGACTTGGCAAAGTTATTTGTGGCACATCAGAAGCATATATAAGTTTTTTTATGATATAATTAGAATCAACAGCAGAAAGTTATTCCTTGCCGTTTCTACATACATTCAGAATGGGTGGTTTCTCCGGTGCCCAGATATCTACAAGACGACGGGAGACATAATCATATTCCCTCTGATACACATTCTGGGGATTGATGAAATAGCCAACAGTGATGTGCTAATAGACAGAAATTAGACTGGTATGAACATTTTTTGAACCCAAATTGATTGTTCCCAAGGAACTAAAGAATGTAAAACAAGAGGGTGAACCAAATGGAATTGAAAAGCTGGAAGCTGCAGTAATGGAGAAAGTTATTGATGCTGTTAAGAAAAAACTTTTGGATTCTAGCAAGATTATGATGGTAAAAGAGGCACTACAGTATGCACCTCTCACAAACTTAAGATGTGAATCCCAGTTTGCTAGATTTGATAATCAAATCAGAACAAATCTGAGTGTCAAGTGACTAACTTATATGGACATTTCTTATGTGTCGAAATTAACTATATACCTCATGTGTAATTGGTGATATCTCTGGGCAAAAACGTCACTAATCTTATTATAATTTTCATTTTTTTTTACATGTTAAAGAAATTAGAGCTGGTTAAATCAATAAAATGAATGTATTTTCATATTCTGTGACTAAGAAAACATATGATTAGACATATTAATGCCATTATTAAGCCATATATTGTCGTTTTCATTAACAAAAACAAGTATTTCCAGCCACTATTTTCAAAATCCTCAGGAACCCAACCTAAAATGACATCCTAGGTCGATGATCTCAACAGAATCGTAATCAGCAGCAAGAATGACCATAGAAAACACCTGTCTTATACAATTTTTAGGAAAAAGTATTCATTTGCCCACCCCTAATGTTATGGTGTGACTAAAACCAAACTATTTGGGGGAAAACACTTCAAAGTAAAACTAGAGAAAGATACTTCGTATAACACCAAACATATAATTTCCACAGTAACATATGAAGGTGAGAATATAATTATGTGCTGTTTCTTTTTCCATCAGTGTTATAAGCACCCTTGTAACGTTATATTCCCCGACTGTACGAATCTCTGTCTCAATTTCGCCGTATCATCCGTCAAATTTATCAAACCCCTTTGGTTGTGTTATTTCAAAGTACATCTTGGTCAAGAGAGCCGTCATAATAAAAATAAAAGAAACAATTCAATGACAGAAAGGGTAAATCTTACCCGGTCAGAGGAAGAATGGTAACACTCATCTCCTCTTAATTCTCCAAGACCATTCTTCTTTCACTCATTCTTTTACTAGACTCTCGCTGCATCGGGAGAATTCCCGACCAAAAGTAGTATTGATTTACAATACCAAACAGCAAAGACAGTCGTAAAATATCTCGGTGGAAAACTTATGGCAAGAAGAAAAAATTGCACAACGAAATAATAACATCATGAATCATAACAGATATTATTCTTCTAAACTTCAATATTCAAACCAAATTGGATACGTGACAGTCTTGCTGAGGTGTAAACTGTTACAGCTTTCTTCAAACATATCCTCAAATATTTGGCACACATTATAGATCAAGGTTGATAAAAGGAGATAACTCTGTGACTCCTATCGCTCCACCTTTGTCGAGGTGACATAAAAACCTTTTAAACAATAAAAAAAGAATATGTGTGGTGTTAACTGGCTCTTTAAGAGGTGTCATAAAGATCCAGTACCAACAATTTCAGCATGTATAAAAATGGTGTTTTGGGCATCACCAATTAATGGCGTAATGAATAGATGGCTAATCGTTATCAAATATATCAACGAATTTTTTTATATTTATATGTTTATAGCAGATAAAAAAAAAATGGCTACCACTTATCTTTGATATCTTCGCGGTGTCAAGATAGAACGATCGTTCCAATTGTAAATAAAGTTTAATTAATTTTAAATCATATTAAGGGAAGGCTCACATTAAACCAAAGTGAGATTTTTTTTCTTACAGCTGGAGTATCAAGCATATCAAGTGTAACTCTTAATGAGACTCAGAGCTTATTCAATTAGCATTTTATGATTTACTTTTTATCTTTCCTATATTTTTATTTGTTTCTTAGACTTGTGATCAACTGACAGAAAATGGGCGACAGTAAGCATCCCCACACACATACACATATACACGTATATATATATATATATATATATATATATATATATATATATATATATATATAAAAGCAATTGGTAATTTGCTTGAAGCATTGTTAAGTATGTTATAATATATTAATATTTTGAAGGACAATACAATGCGTATGAAAAATAAAAACAAAAAGATATTATTTTTGTCTTATCGATTTCGAAGCATGAACTTCATAATCAGAGTTTCGTATCTGAAATGGACGTGCTTATGTTTTTATTTATGTGGTTATAATTTCTCTTCTTATTTCCTTTTCCTCTCCTTTTTTTTTTCTCTTTCTTCTTCTCCTCCTTTATGAATGAAATGGGCGAATAACTGTAATTTCTTATTTCTCTCTTTTTAAAAAAAAATGTTTGTTGAGAACAAATGTTCCAATATTGTCTGTCATCCGGTCAAATGTTCCAAGTTTGTTGTTGCCATGTCAAAATTTAAAAAAAACAAAACAAAAAAAAAAAACGTAAATAAAAAAATCTATATATCTAGCTTTTGTTTCCCTTTCCCTTTTCTTTTCTTTTTCCTTTCTCCCTCTTTTCTTTTTTTTGTGTTTTTTCTTTTCTTTTTCCTTTGTTCTCTAATTATTTACTAAAAAAAAAAAAAAAGAGGAAAAGGAAATAAGAAGAGAAATTATAACCACACAAATAAAAACATAATCACGTCCATTTCTGATACGAAACTCTGATATCGATAAGACAAAAATAACATCTTTTTGTTTTTATTTTTCATACGCATTGTATTGGCCTTCAAAATATTAATATATTATAACATACATATATATATATATATATATATATATATATATATATATGTATATATATATATATACGTGTGCTGTGTACTATATGTGTGCGAGAGTGTGTGTGTGGAGGTGCAAGGTTTAAAGGTTAGAATCGTAGGAAAGGGACTCGTCAATCCGAGTTCATATATATATATATATATATATATATATTATATATATATATATATATATATATATATATACTATAGTGTGTGATTGTCACTGTTTTAGCTTTTACTGGAACGGTGTGTCAAAATGCAGTATTATAGGAAGAATGCTCAATATAAAAATAGAGCTGTTAAACAATATAATATAATAAATATATAATCTATCTATTTATTTGATGACAAAGGAACAGTTACAACCGTTCGGTTTCATGCATGCGTAAGTGCAAACAATCTTCTTCGTTGTTTCAAATGCAAGGACAATCGAAAATTACAAAAAGATTAAAAGACATATGATGTGTATGATTAGATGAAATGTTATGCGTATGCATGTGATGTTGTTTTGAATGTGTATGTGTGTTTATGGACAGTGTAAAGGTTATGTATACGGGACAGCGGGTCTCGCACATATTCACATTATTCTACGAATGTGTAACGTTTGATCAATGCGGACATGTGAGCGTTTGTATTCGCGTGCTTTAGGGGGTTGGTGGGGGAAATGGATACTGTCACCAGTTTGGGTAGAGGGGTGTATGGGCATGGGGCGATACAATAAAGGATGTTAAATAATTTTAATTTTAAGATTTCAAATATTTTGTATACTGCGGGTGGGGTGGGGTTTGGATTGCGGTTAGATAGAAGAAGTTGATCGAATGATAAGTTGTTCAGGGTTGGTTAATTGTACCAAGTATGTACGCAAATACATACGCACGCTCGTAGTCTCACTCATACATACGTACACGTATACACACACACACACACACACACACACATACATAGAAGGATGCGCACGCGCCCATGCGTACATAGATACTCGTACATAACGGTACTCATACATTCATACATAACAGTATTCATACATACATATATGCACACGCATACCCATATATGTTCCATATATACATATGCACACATACACAAACATACATATATATATGCACATATACATATACATATATACATATATATACACATAGATACAAAACACACACATATATATATACACACATATGTATACATATACCTACACACATACATACACACATATACATAAACACACATACACATACATAGATATACATAGATATATACATGAACACATACACATATATACATATAAACGGACTGAGATAGAAAGAAAGAAGGAAGGAAAAGACAGAGATAGATAGATCGATGGATAGATAAGATAGATAAAAATAGACTGAGATAGATAGATAGACTGATAGATAGATTGATATATAGATAGATATATAGATAGATAGATAGATGAGGGAACACACTGATATATATATATATATATATATATATATATATATATATATAGATAGATAGATAGATAGATAGATAGATAGAAACAGGCTGAGATAGGAAGATACATAGATAGATAGATAGAAACAGACTGAGATAAGAAGATAAATACATAGATAAATAGAAACAGACTGAGATAGATAGATAGATAAATAGATGGGTAGCTAGATGGATACATAGATGGATAGATAGAGACACCCATCAATACACGTGGGCACATGCACACACATACACCCGGGCACATAAGCATACATATGCTTGTACGTATACACTCAAAACCAAGAGGCATGCGCATGCGCACATACAAGGACGCAATTGCTCGCACGAAACATGATATGTGGGCAGTGATATGTAATGAAGAGTAAACATTGTTGAACGTGGAGTATAGTATGGGGATTGAATGGTGCTGGTGTAAAAGTTGGTGGGAAGGTGCGCACGTGTATGCATAATGCATACGCGTGTGCATGTGGTAGGAGTGGTGTGGTGTACGATTATATACACGAGTTACCAATTACATAATTGTTGTAGGAGTAATACTGCGGCTGATGGGGAATGGGTTATACTTCAGGGGTTGCTGATATGGTACTAGGGTACAGAAAAAATATTTACTTACGTTTCTGGTGGAGGTATGCAGGGTTGATATTTATTAGTGATAATGTATGTTGGTGATGTTGTGAAGATGCAGTGTGTTATGTGTGCGATAGTATCGTGGTGGTGGTGGGGCATTGTGTGTGGGTGGTGATGATGGGTTAAGTGTATGGGTCGAAATTTGATAACAGGGGTTTATTTTCATGTATACACTTGGATAGTATTTAAGATTTTTTGTTTAGGAGGGTACAATGTGGTAGGTGGGTGATAATGGAGAGTTTTTCTTGGAGGCAAAGAAGGCATTTTTGTAGACTTGTTGTATGTGGGTGCAATCTTTAGGATTTCCCAGGTTATTTGGGTGGAAATATTCATATCCTTTAGGTGCCCGATGTGGGTGGATAGTGATGTGTTGGATGAGTAGTTTTTGTTTGTGAAGGAGAGTTTATGGGTATAGAACCTTTTCTTTAGAATTCCTTCGGTTGCTCCGATATAATGTTTGGTGGTTGTATTGTTTTTTACAGTTGCCCTATATACTGCATTCTTTTTTAGGCAAAAGCCATCGAAGGGGCACGTGTTTCTGTCTCTGCAGTTGTACAGATTGGTAGGTGGTGGTGTGTTATTTTTGATTTCTACTTTTTGTTGTGGCTTTTTAATCTGTGATATGTTTTTAGTGCAGCTGTAATTTATTTTTAGATTATTTCTATTGAACATTTTTTCTAAGAGGTGGTGTGTGGGGAAATGTTTACGTATAAGTTTGAGGAAGATTTTGCCGATGTTGGAAGTTACGGATTTGTTAAGAGGGGGTTTAAACCAGATTATGTTTCTGGTTCTTTGATTTGGTTTGCATTTTGTGGGGGTGTACTCAATGGGTTGCTTGTGGCCATTTATTTTTAGTGCATTTTTGTATATTATTTTGTTTTTGTTGAACATGTTTAAGTTAGAAGAATTTTCTGATGGTCTGCGGCTGATGGATTTGGGAATGTGTGATGATAGAGGGTGGGTGGTTAGAGGAGATCTTTATGTAAATAGGTGTGTTGTTACCTTTCATGTAGGGCTCGAATGTGCCTTCTTTTAGGTTTACGGTAACATCCAGGAAGTTTACAGAGTTTAGGTGGGATTGCGTGGTTATTTTGAATCCAAGAATCTTGAGTGCGTTGGTTATTTTCTTACAGAAGCTGTCTACTTTAGGTCCGTTGGGGTTCCTTATGAGCACGAGTACGTCATCTCTATAGATGCCCATGTCCGATTTGTCGATGATGAATGATAAGGATGAAAGAATAAGGGCACCTACCAGTTCACACACCTCTGCTCCTCTGCGGGAAAATTTTCGATTTTCCTTGCATTTGAAACAACATCAC
>CM042139.1:124937980-124945480 GCA_023376005.1 Doryteuthis pealeii
TCGCTATATTCCAGCGAAAAACATGCTGCACGAGGTACTCAGGTTTACCTCGATCAATTATAACAGACTGCTTATTACCACGATGATCTTAGTTTTAATTTCAATTTGATTTTATATTAAATAGTGAAACAGAACATGAACACATAATTAATAATCATAAAACTATCGCGTATTTTAACACGTCACATTTAATTGAAGCAAATTAATCTCGAGTAATGAATATTGGAAAGGTTTCCTTCATTTGATCTGCATTAGCTGAGAACTGGAGATGTCATTTAAACATTGGTTAATTGTCTAGACCTAATCTACGCGAACTAAACTGTCAATCTTCATTGAAAGTTGTATATCATCACAGCAATTAAACATTGAGCGAATAAACAATAATTATTATCTTCCTAAATTCACTTAAAGACAGATTTGCTTTGTTCACCACTAATTAAATTTAATTAATTTTTTTCAATATGTCGCATACAGATTTGCACTTTAAGGAGGCGTATTGTGTAATGGTTATCGTTTTAAGAACTGGACTCGGTGACTCGGGTTCAAATCATGGACGAGGTTGTTTGCATTTCCTATAGTGCTAATACACTTTGGAACGATATAGGTCCAACTATCCTCCCTTCAGCTATGGGTAAATAGTAGAGCAGACTGGTCTGTCTATCTTGGTCACGGGTTGCATGTGAAACAAGGTTACAATTATGCGACATCCAGCGAGGATCGAAATTGTTATTTAGTAGCAATGGATCTGCCTGACCAACTTGGTAATCATTGGTTACGATGGGACGCCATATTCGATAAATAATGTTGGAATTTACCCGACTCGTTCGTGACGGGTAGGATATGATATATGGTCTTAATTATGGGGAATCCAGGAAGGTTCAAACTCGTTATTCAGTAGATATCGACCAGCGAGATTACCTTGCACATCAATCCACTACGAACGAACACCCTATACGATATAATAATGTATAAACTCTTTACAGTTACTTGATTCGTTATATTATCTCTGAGAAGGAATATTATCGGTCCAATAATAATTATGAATTTCGTTTTGTTTGTAGTTCCGAAATGTTTTAGCTGATCCAGTCTCCAGATTTCTTCAGATATATAATGTTGTAGCGGAAGCGAGATATATTTTCTATGTGTCAAGGTTGTTAAGTTATGTTTTTCGATTTAGAAAACACAGCTAGTTGCTAACAACTTTTAGTTGAAAATCAACAAATTCGGTCATTTTTTCTTTAAGACTGTGTGTAGACGTCATATCCTCGTGGGTATAAAGCAATTCACGACGAATCAACGTGAACAATATTTATTCCCTCTGTCATGAACTTTGGTAAAAGTACACGTTTACTACTGCTTGATATTGTGATGAACGAAGGAAGAACGGAGCGAGAAACGAGGAAGATAGAAATATTTTACACACCAAGTACTACCTTCATTAGTTAAAGCGTTATAACTCCACCCCCTAACCTTAGTACCGGTTATTTGGCTGGTTGAGAACTGAGATGACCCGGACCCCCCCCCATCACCCATAGCCCAAAAGAAAGAAAAAAGTGCACGCCTTAACCCCAGAGAAAGACTAACGTCTCGTTCATGATTTCCCGCTTATTTTGTGGAAAATATACTTTACAATCACAAGCTAAGTAGACCTCGAGATGGTCGGACAGCGAGAGACCCGTTAGGGACTACTAAGAAGTACCTGAACCGAAAATATGAAAATTCGGAACTTGAAAAGAAAAAAAGGAAAAAAAACCTTGAATGCCCACTCTCCCTCTAAGGGGTATTACGAAAAATCTATTCGTGGAAAAGAAAACAAAAAAAAAAATAAAAGAACAATCTTCATCTCCTAGATTAAAGTAAGTCCTCCATTACTCAAATATTTATGTCTTTTGATGATATGAACTTTTGGTCGTGAATTTGATTTCACAGATGTTTTGTTGAACACACTTTGACGGCGAACATAATTTCGCAGATTCTTCTGGTGATGTAAATTTTAACTGTGAATGTATGAAAAAAAAAGAAAGTAAAAGAAAAGGACCCTTGCTTGAGTTTATGTATTAAAACGTGTATTTTATATCTTTTGCTGATATGAACTTTTGGTCGTGAATTTGATTTCACAGATGTTTTGTTGAACGAACTTTGACGGCGAACATAATTTCGCAGACTCTTTTGGTGATGTAAACTTTAACTGTGAATGTATAAGAGAAAAAAAAAAGAAAGAATAAACTGTTTGTTTTCTTGTAAAATTTATGGTCTGAGTTTCTTTGACTTGACATAAACCGATACTTCCCTCTCGGTTCATTTACTACCTCTGGAGCAGGGAGTAGAGAATTCGATAATATCCCCTTTTTCTTTCCCTTCTATGAAATCGCAGGATTTCATCCCGGGAACCCTTGTCGTATTATTATTTTTTTACTTCTTGCACGACACTGTATATGATCGTCCCTAATCTACACAGGCGTTCGTGACACCTCTAAATCTTTTTCTACTTTAAGCCGATCATAGCAGCTTTCTCGCCATTGCGATCCTACCGTAAACTCCTGATGGTTAGTTCATTATAACTGAGCAGAATGACTCAGATTACTATAATAATAGGACTCTATTTTAATAGAGTGAGTTCTGAAGTGAATCGATTGGGAACTTTAAAATATCCCATCATACAGGTAAACTATACCAAGAAAGTTTGGTACAACCCTGTTGTAAACGTGGTAGGCAAAGAGTTATTAGAAGAAATAAAGAAATAACAAAAGATCCATAGAAGCTTATTCATAGCTGTATAAGGAAAACATTATTAACGTGCAGATAGACTTTAGTGTAGAAAACGTTATTGATGCCATTGTTTATAGAATAAAGTTTAAACACTTAGTGGTTTGGGTAATACTGGGGCAATGCAACTGCTGTGTGTTACCTTGTAGAGGCTAAACAGTGAAAGAGGATGTTTGAAATTGGCGTTTGTGTATCTACAAAGCTGATTGCTACGACACCTAGTGCCTAACAGGAGAAAAAGTAGGCAAAATAACGAATCTGCAATTAAAAATACTTTCTACAATCTTAAATCAAACCTCGTAGTTGAAATTACAAGAAATTATATAAGATAGAAAATTTGATGTTGCTGAATTTCGACGAGAATTTGCATAGACAAATCGGTATAGAACCCAATAACCTTGCGAAAACTAGCCATATACTCTACCAACTGAGCTAAACGTGCCTCTAAATCAATGGTATATTGAAATTAATTTCTAACTATTATTGAAAAATAAAACAACTTAATAAAGGATGAAATATAAAGAAAACAGATAAAAGAAAAAATTGAAACAAGTAAAAATAAACAACCCCAAATAAGAATATATGGAGAATAAAAGATAATAAAACAAACATATAGTAAGATAAGTTTTATTAATCTATATATAAATAGAGATAAACTATTTTTCTGATATTTTAAATACCGGTAAATGTGGCGTAGCTCTGCTAGTTAGACATATTTATACCCACTATCCGCTTTCGTAACCACAATGTTCCGGGTTCGATTCCGACACTCGACACTTCAGTGCATGAGTAGCACAGCTGGGATCTATGCAGTAAAGTGGAGGAATGATGGTAGGTTTGGTGCTCCACCTCAGACGCAAAACTATCTCCCTGGTCTAGTGTTAGGAATAAGGGGACTCCCTCGCCGTCCGGCTGATAGTGCTAACAAGCCACCCGCCTATTTTATGCCACTTTACTTTATTGTGGTGCATAATGTTAAAATCAAATCTTTGTGAAATCCTGTATTATCTTTATACTTCATTTAAAAGAAAGAATAGGAGCTGTATACTGTATTCATATTTCAAGCTACTCAATTTTCTTTCGACAAAACTTTAAATAAAATAACAGCATTTTGATGCACGGTTCTTACTATGAATATATACAACGGCAAAACACATAATAATACACAAGTAATTTGCTATGGAACTGTTGAAGTCTTCCGTGTGTTTGATTATATCACTTGATTATTTTTTATTGATTATCAACTTCATTAAGCGTTAATTCATTTACGAAGTGTTAATTACATAATCATATTAATTGTACATTAAGTGAATTAATCTCAGGTTATTGACGTATTTGAAAGATATATAGATAGAGATGTAGATATATACGAACAGACTGAGTTATAATAACACACATGGACAGATGCACACACACACACACACACACACACACATACGCACGCACAGACACACAGACACACAAACACACACACACACACATATATATATATATATGGAGAGAGAGAGAGAGAGAGAGAGAGAGAGAGAGAGAGAGAGAGAGAGAGAGAGAGAGAGATTACATTTACTGTCTTTCTGTTCTGTCGGCAAGGTTTAGAATACTGACTGTATATTCTGCAGATCAGTGAGACCCCTCCAAAATAAGACTATCCTGGATATGACACTAAAGTACATCTTATGGTGAGACTCCATTTCTGAAGTTCTAAGGAGTATGGAGTACCTCTTCATTGTCATAACTCACAGGTCCATTCTGAACCGTCGTGGTAATATGTGTTTGGGTGACACCTAGGCGTAAAAAATCATAATATTCAATAGGAGCGTAAACAAAAAAAAAAAGAAAAAAAAGAAAAAAAACTCTTAAGAAACAACTACACTAAAGATGTAAATATGAATGTAGAATGAATGAGATTCCCTAACCATTCGGTATGAAGAAACCCAAAACTGGTTGACTAGTCATTAAAATAAATCAATCATAATCATAATTATTAACGTTTTCTATCTTTCACACATCGTCCGTTGCTTTCAATATCATATACAAACTTATGTACATATAAAACAATACCCTCCAACAATGTTACAATCTTCTCTCGAAAGAGTAATTAATTTGGAAATAATGTGAATTGTTTATTCTATAATTTTCTATAGTAAAACTTTTACTTTTTTCAGAGCTTGACAGTAAAAACATTGATAATACGAGATAATATTTGTCAACACCCAAGTTTTTTGTGATGAATATATACATAAGTTTCTTTTTCTCTACAGTATTAAAACAAAGGAAGAGAAGAAAATGAATTAGAATACAACTTCACACTTCCAGCTGTATACCATTCAGTAGTCATACTATGTTACCTATAGCTTGTGTTCATATCTTTTCCAGGGCTATTATTCCGAAAGTGAATGTAACGATGTCGGACTCCAGCACATTAGCCAATACACCAACAAATTCACACAAAGCAAATCAAAATAGGTTCCTCAAAAGTCTGTATATAATTAAGTATATTATGCACTTTTACGTACACCGTTTTAATAATGAATATTACGTAAGTTATAGTATATGTCATACTTAATCTAGTCTCAAAACATACCATGAAATACATTAACAAATGAGATAAATCACGTAAATGCTGTAATTCAATATAAAGATTTACTGATTATAGGAATCGGTTTCAATATAAACGTATACATTGTGATTATGTTTAAAATCATATCCCTTCTTTTCATAATAGGTATTTCTTCCCACTTTAATTTCTTCTTTCTCTCTGTTGTTTTCTTTTCTTCCTACTTTCTTTGCTTCTTATTTTTCCAATTCCTTGTTTTTCCTTTCTTTCTATCTGTCTCTTGTTCCCTTCGTTTCTTCCTTCCTTCTATAATTCCTCCCCTCTTTCATTTCAGAGTATATAATAACAAAGACATCTACAGAGAACCAGCTGTTTCAATCAATTTTAAGTTTTTGAATAATGAATTTTTGACGCTCCCTACTCCCTCTCCCCCATACATTTTGTGATCGTATGACGGTCGCTAACTGAATTTATTTAGCCTTTAATCCACTTCAATTAAATTCATAATGTTTTTTTCCTCCGTCAGTCCATTTTTCTTTCTTTCTTTCTTGCATTATTTTACTTGCTTTTCATTTTTTGTTCGTAATTATTTCAATATAACGTGCCTAGAAACAAAGAAGGGAAACAAAAAGAAACAAAAAAACAAAAAGCAAACAAATTTCAATAAATGAATATCGTCCTCTTTTTCCTCTTTCTGTGTTCGTATCCAAATAACTATAGGATTTCAAAGGAAGAATTAGCAAAGTAAGCTGTCTCAATTAATTTGGGAAATTATTACATCAATCCTCTAATACAATCCTCCCTCAGAATAGCCTTGTAATATCATCATCATCATCATCATCATCATCATCATCATCATCATGTCGTGCTGGCAGCACGGATATTCATGACTTGATCTCTCGCCAACTGAACCTATCGGTCATCGATCCTGGGAGCTCCTACGTTCAGCATCCAGAATCCGCACATATTTGATTGGTGTGGGCTTTTGCTAGTCGACCTACTCTGCCGTGTCGTTGTGTAGATGTACACAAGATAATGTCACTTATGACTTCGTCCTTGTTTCTCCAGCAATGACTAGTTCGTCTTAATTGGATGTTTGTTTTATAATAGGAGGCGAGTTGTCTTATAGCTATTTTCTCATGAGATACTACTCCCAGGATTTGTTAAAGACAGCACGCAGCATCCTTGTGTACCTCTCATCTATCAAGTTTTAATGACTTCATTCGAAACCAATGGGTGCAGTCGTACAGTAGCATTGATATGGCTACGGCTTGGAATCATTATCGATTTATCTTATTAATGATATCAGATTTCCATATAATCGATAATGTCTGTACAGCTGTACATGAATTTCCATGTATTAATATTTGCGTATTAGATTGATAATTAAGTAGAAATATATATATATATATTAACTGACTGAAATACATATAGTGAAATAGATAAATAAAAGCGATAATGGTTATACAGAAAGATTTGAACGTTTATAAACAGTAGTAAAGTGCGCAAAGATATATACGGGTAACTGATTTTGAAGAGAGGAAACAATCAACACACATTCGTAAATACTATGATTGTATTGTACAAAAAAGGAAAAATGCAAGGAAATGGATTGCAGATGAAGGGTTTCTGCGGGACTCACCTTTAAACGCATTTTGACCTGGTGTTTGTGTTGGCTTATTTGAGACTGTTGGCACAATGTTTTTACTGTAGCACCGTAGCTCAGTTAAGTGAGATATAATTTACCACACGTCGTCTTAGGCTCATTGTGAAAATAGGACTCTACTTTAACGACCTCGGTCTGAGATCGAACTACGGGAGAAGAAGGAGGAAAGATACAGGGAGTTCGTCATCTGTATAGCGGGTTTAACGTAACGTCTAAGAAGGCCGAGATTGGACCACCTGGCGTCAGATGTATTTCAGTTAGGATTCGTGTGATCATTTTAAGCTGTAGGTGAGAGCAGGTTTACAGTGAAGATCCCGTGTGGAATAAAGTTTGATCTGTGTTAAAGGATCGTATAATCCACGTCGGGTCGTCCCTGTTAAAGAATCGTATAATCCTTGTCGTTTCATCTGCTCATCCCACAAGCAATTGAGCAAAAATCCACTAACACCTTTGAATAATAAACCAATTACATATTCGAGCGTTTTGATCTTCAGCACACCTTATATCAAGA
>CM042139.1:124950480-125145480 GCA_023376005.1 Doryteuthis pealeii
ATTATTATTATTTATTATTATTTTTATTATTATTATTATTATCTTTAATCTATCTCATTCTATTATTATTAATTTATTTTAAATTATTCTAATTCTATTAATTTTATTATTATTATGATTTTTATTTTTAATTTACTTTATTATTATTATTATTATTATTATTATTATTATTATTATTATTATTATTATCATTATTATTATTATTATTATTATTATTATTATTATTATTTTCAATGTATTTATTTTTCTTATTATTATTATAATTTATTATTTTTTCCCTATCTTATCATTTTTATTATAATTTATTATTTTTTACCCTATCTTATTTTTTCATTATTATTACTATTATTATTTACTTTACCTTAATATTATTATTATCATTATTTACTTTTTCTTATTTTTAATATTATTATCATTATTATTATTATTATTATTATTATTATTATTATTATTATTATTATTATTATTATTATTATTATTATTATTTACCTTATCTCATTTTATTATTGTTATTATTAATAATATTTTTGATATTATTATTATTATTTTAATTAAATTATCCTATTATTATTACCATTATTATTATTTTTATTATTTTTATTTTCTTTACTTTATCTTAATATTATTATTATTATTATTATTATTATTATTATTATTATTATTATTATTATTATTATTATTATTATTATTATTATTATTATTATTATTATTCAATTTATTTCTTTTTCTTATTATTATTATAATTTATATTTTTTACCCTATCTTATTATTTTTATTATAATTTATTATTTTTTACCCTATCTTATTTTTTTCATTATTATTACTATTATTATTTACTTTACCTTAATATTATTATTATCATTATTTACTTTTTCTTATTTTTAATATTATTATTATTATTATTTACCTTATATCATTTTATTATTATTATTATTAATAATATTTTTAATATTATTTTTATTATTTTAATTAATTTATCCTATTATTATTACTATTATTATTATTATTTATTATTATTATTATTATCTTTACTTTATCTTAATATTATTATTTTTATTATTATTATTATTAATTTTAATTTATTTTATTATTATTATGATTATTTGTAATTTATTTATATATTTTTTCAAATTATTATATTATTATTTTAATTAATTTATCCTATTATTATTATTACTATTATTATTATTTTTATTATTATTATTTTTACTTTATCTTATTATTATTATTATTATTTGAGTTTTCACATCAGTGTTAGCTGATGGTCTTTCACTGGAGTCTGAGTGACAGCAAGTCTCCTCAGGTCTCCAGGACTCTTCTGAGTATTCTGGCAGATTGCAGCAGTGCAGTGTTCTGAATGGTTTCAATCCTTCCTCTGATATCCAAACTTTCCAAACCCTTTTCTAATCCTTTTGGGACTGTTCCAAGTGCACCAACTACAATTGGTATAACTTTCACTTTCATATTCCATAACTTTTTCAGTTCTCTGGCAAGGTCCAGATATTTGTCAATTTTTTCATTTTCCTTTAACTTCACCCTGTGATCCGCTGGCACTGCAAAATCCACCAGTTGACAAGTTCTTTCTTTTTTGTTAATCAACACTAGGTCTGGTCTTCTTGCTGGGATAAGGTGATCCGTTTTAATTTCAAAGTCCCAGAGAATTTTGTGCGTTTCGTTCTCAAGAACAGATTCTGGTTTATGCATATACCATTTTGTTGTGTGGTCAAAATTTAATTTCTTGCATAATTCCCAGTGGATCACCTTCCAACCCAGTCGTGTCTAGTTTTGTATTCTCGTTGTGCTAGTTTGCTACATTCGCAGAGTATATGGTTAACAGTCTCATCTCTATTACCGCAAAGTCTACATTTACTATTTTGTTGGGTCTTATCAATTTTCGCTTTGATGTAGTTTGTCCTTATGGCATTATTTTGTGCAGCAATTATAAGTGATTCTGTTTCTCTTTTGAGGTTTCCCTTTCTTAACCATGTCCAAGTCTTTTGATGTGCAACCTCATCTATTTGTCGTTTGAAGCGTCCATATAATTGTTTTTCTTCCCATTTTTGTTTTCTAGTCTTTGTTGCTTTTCTGTTTGTCCATCTGCCGTTTCTACTATTGTTGGTCGCCATAAGTAATTTGTCTTTGCTCTTCCTTGTGTAATCTTCAAGTTGTTGGATTGTGGTTTCTACGCATTCCTCTATGTTGGCAAGACCTCTTCCCCCTTCCTTTCTTGACACATACAATCTATCTCTATCATCTCTAGGGTGGAGAGCCTTGTGCATGGTCATTAATTTTCTCGTCCTTTGGTCTATCTGTCTGAGTTCTTCTTTTGTCCATTTTAAGAATGGTCCTGAGTATCTTATAATGGGGACAGCCCAGGTATTAATTCCTTTGATCAGATTTCTGCTGTTAAGTTTCGTTTCTAGAAGTTTTCTAGTTCTCCTGAGATATTCCTTTTTAACTTTTCCTTTCATTTCTGCTTGCATGATATTGTCCGCTTCCAAAATTCCTAAGTATTTATTATTATTATTATTATTATTATTATTATTATTATTATTATTATTATTATTATTATTATTATTATTTTTTTAATTTATTTATCATTATTATGATTATTTTTAATTTATATATTTTTTCAAATTATTTCATTCTTTAAAATTATTATTACTCCTTTTGAGTTTTCACATCAGTGTTAGCTGATGGTCTTTTACTGGAGTCCGAGTGACAGCAAGTCTCCTCAGGTCTCCAGGACTCTTCTGAGTATTATTTTTATTATTATTATTATTATTTTTTATTTTTCTTCTCTCTCCTTCTTATGTCTCCGTTTTCGTCTACTGCCCCACTCTCCCTCCTCCTGCTAACTTTTTAACTCGCTATAAATCTTGAATTTACGTGTCATTCCTTGACTAAGGTACTGATGGTTAAGTCAACCCGAAGCGAATTAAGGTGAACGATTTAATTTGTTAAATTGAATTTAAAGACTTACTTTCAAAATAATATTTTGTTTCTTATTGGTTCTAAAACCCGTCTAACATTTAACCATTGTGTATTAGAATGTGGAATTAACACTGTGAATGAATTTCATGGTTTCGATATTCTAAAAGTAGCCCTTAATGAACTTTTCCTTCTATTGATGTAGCCACCACTTTTATCCCCCCTCTTTTTCCCCATACTTCTCTCTGCCACTTGCTCCACCTTCGTTAACGCTAATATAGGAGGGGACTTGTGGACTTAGTTAAAACTTATTTCTAACCTATTTCTAACTTAACACTTATTTCTATAGCTACCATTCCCCTCGATCCCTTTTCCTCACCTGTCTCCTTTCTCTTTTTTGTCTTTCTCCTTCTTCCTGCAAAAATTTACATGCCCCGACAGCATGCAAAACAAAACCATGGATAGCAGCGTGGTGGATTTGAGATGCGGCGGAAGAGCCTAAAAAGGCCAACGGCGTACATCATAAGATGCTGGGCGGAGGAACTCAAAACGGGTCAACGGCCAGGATCAACCAGTTCAGTTAGGCAACTACTGCTCCTCATCTCTAAGACCAGCGCCTATTGATATCGATAGATATCGATAACCTCGACCTAACCGAAACTTTTCATGACATTACACAGAGCTGGGGAAAACTGTAGCAACGTACTTCCTGCTATCAAAAAGAGTACACGTTCTGCTGAGGTTCGAGCACCGGCCCAGTGTTCGATAAATAAATTACGGGGCTCCAAATACACCACATACCTAAATCACACCACTCTCACCACAGACAAACAAGACACACACTCTACTGAATACATAACCCTAACCGCAATATCTAATAAGACAGACATAGAACCCAAATTCAATACAAACCTACTTAGATGTAAAAAATCACTCCAGCTAGCAACATTTAACGTTAGAACACTAAAAGCGATAGGCCAACTCCACGAACTCACGGCGTCTGCAGCCGAAAATAATATAGACATCATACGTGTGCAAGAACACAGATCTGACCATGGTGATGTAGAACTAAAATACCATGAATCAGGAAAGGGCTGGACGTTTGTGTCAGCATCTGCATGGAAAAACCCCGTCAATGCAACTATAGGAGGTGTAGGAATGCTTCTCAGCCCTCGAGCGCTAAAATCACTTAACAGCATAGAAAAAATCCAACCTAGAATCATGAGTACTACGTTTAATGGCAATCACTGCCTGACTATAGTCTCATGCTACAGCCCAACAAACGTCAGCGACGAAACGGACATTGAAACATTTTACAATGGGCTATCCTCCCTATGCAGACACCCCCCCCCAAACATAACGTACTGATAATTGGGGGAGACATGAATGCACAGATAGGAAGAAACGAAAACAATAGATTCGGCCTACACAACACCCCAAACAGGAACGGTGATCTCTTAGCCGAGTTCTCCCTTGAGAACAGGCTTGTCTGCCTGAACACTAAATTCCAAAAACGGAAGGGCAAACTATGGACATACACGTACCCAAATAGCACAAAAGCGCAACTAGACTACATCCTAATAAACAAAAAATGGATAAATAGTGCAATGAACTGTGAAGCGTATTCTTCCTTTGAAGGAGTATCCTCCGATCACAGAATAGTCACAACAAAATTACGACTTAGCCAACGTAGAAACAAAAAACAAACCAGCAAATCTGAACGATACGACTGGTCGACACTTGCCAACAGCGATATTTGCAATCGCTACGCTGTTACAGTAAGAAATAAATTCGATATCCTCCAGGAGACATCCGAAAGCTCCACACCAAACGAGGAATACGAAAACTTTGTTAGTGCTCACTTAGAAGCGGCAGCCGAGTGCGTTCCAAACAAATAAAAAGCCGAACACTCTGTTCCCTGGGAGACAGAAGCAGTTAGAGAAAAAAGAAACGATATAAAAAAAGCAGCCCAACTCAATAAAACAAACCCAACTAACACCAATTTACACAACCTTAGGAAAGCCCAAATAGAACTCACCAAAACATACCAAAAAGAACAAACAGAATATATACAAGCACAAATAAATAATATTAGATCATCGGTAGAAGACAGACAGTCGCGATTAGCATGGCAAACAGTAAATGAAATTAGTGGTAGGAAAAGTACCTCTAGATCAAAACTAAAGGCAAACAGCCAAAAAGAAAGACTCCAAAAATGGAAAGACCACTTCCAGAAACTTCTGGGGAACACACCTAAAATCATGGTAAATAACACTCAAAAGATCATAGATAGACAACTAGACATAAAACTGGGGGATTTTACAACAGAAGAACTCCACGTAGTCTTAAATAAACTAAAAGGTAGAAGGGCGGCGGGTCTTGACGAAATACCCCCGAAGGTATGGAAAATGGGCAAGTTCAGCGACATACTGCTTAGGCTATGCAATGCAGTATATAGACAAAATAGAATAGATAAATGGACAAAAGGATGCATCCTCCCCCCAAAAAGGGAGACCTAGGAATAGCTAAAAACTACAGAGGCATAACTCTTACGGCTATCGCAGCCAAGATCTATAATGCCTTTCTTCTTAATCGCATCCGACCCGAAATAGAGAAAACCAAAACGGATTCCGTAGAAACCGTTCCACAACCTCTCAGATCCTGACTATACGACGAATCATAGAAAGGATTCGAGCAAAGAATCTAGAGGCAACGCTACTATTCGTAGATTTTTCAAAGGCATTTGATTCCATACACAGAGGGAAAATGGAACAAATACTACTAGCATAGGGCTACCAGAAGAAACTGTTGCTGCTATAATGATGCTCTACAAAGATACACAAGCAATGGTACGCTCAACCGATGGCGACACGGATTTCTTCGACATCGGAACTGGAGTCCTACAAGGAGATACACTAGCACCATATATATTTATCATATGCTTAGACTATGTACTCCGAACATCATTAGATACCATAAAAGAAGAAGGTTTCACACTAAAAAAGGCAAGAAGCAGGCGATATCCCGCACAGAAAATCACAGATGCGGACTACGCTGATGACCTTGCACTCCTTGCAGATACACCACCACAGGCCGAGTCACTACTGCATAGCCTAGAGAAGGCAGCACATAATATTGGCCTTCATGTAAACTCCGATAAAACTGTACATATGTTTCAAAAGGAAAGGAGACATAACCACACTCAACGGTAAGCCCCTTAAGCCAGTAGAACAATTCACATACCTAGGTGGTAATATCCTATCCACAGAAAGCGATGTAAATACACGAATAGGAAAAGCGTGGTCGGCCACAAACAAATTATCAGTAATATGGAAATCCGATCTCACTGACAAGCTAAAGCGACAATTCTTCCAGGCGGTGGTTGTATCAGTGTTGCTGTACGGATGCACCACATGGACCCTAACGAGGCGCCTTGAGAATAAGCTGGATGGGAGCTGCACAAGAATGCTGCATGCAGTCCTGAATAAATCGTGGAAGCAGCACCCCACGAGGAAACAGCTATATGGCCACCTGCCCCCCCATCTCACAAATCATTCGAGTGAGACGGACAAGACATGCCGGGCACTGCTGGAGAAGCAAGGATGAGCTCATAAGTGACGTTCTCCTGTGGAAGCCAACACACGGATATGCTAGTGTGGGCCGCCCAGCAAGGACCTACATTGACCAACTAAGCAAAGATGCAGGTTGCTGCGCAGAGGACCTCTCTGGGAAAATGAATGATAGGAAAGGTTGGCGAGAGATTGTCATGGATATCCGTGCTAATAGCGCGACATGATGATGATGATGATGATGATTTTTAATTGATTTTAATTTCTATTATTTATTATTTTTTAATTTTATTTTTTATTATCTTACTATTAATTTATTTTATTATTTATATCTTAACTAGTATTTTCTTTTATACATCATTATACTCTAATGTTTAAATTTAAAATCTTTTTATTTTACTTGTCTATTTATATTTTAATATACTACTCTGTTTTTTCTGTCCTGTCACTTTTTTGTCTGTCTGGACACCCTAGAAATCAACTTTGAGATGTATCTCTTTTTTTCATTCACTTCCTGTTTCTATGGTTACAATTCTACACTGTTAAAAATAAATATAATTTTTTTATTATTTTTTGTTTTTGTTTGAATTTATATATATTCAGCTCTTTGGGGTTTTTTGTGATATGCTTGTCCATAAGTGAATTGAGACCCATCTGATGAGACGAAAATTTGAGGAGCCGGTTTAAATCAACTTAGATTTATATGGGCCCCAATTTTCGTCGAAATAAATTTATTATGGGATTACTGTATTGAGTTCTTCCTTCCTTTATTGATATATATATATATATATATATATATATGAAACTTAATAGTGTTAATATGTGCACTGTATTTATGAGTAAACAGTGCTCAATATCGGGTATAGAGCATTTATATAAATTATATCTTAGTTACACTAGCAAGGAGATTGAATCAACGACCCTTGGTTACTGACAGTTTCTCGCCTATATGATTCTTCAAACCAAGTGCATGCTTCGAACAATCACGTAGGCGAGAAAATGTCAGTACCCAAGCGCAGTTAACTACATGTCCACTTAACCCGAAATTATATATATTATATATATATATATATATATATATATATATATATATATATTATCCAGCTGTCTCTCTCTTTATATATATATGGGGGAAGTCCTTCTTTCTAGATGTGTTGGATGCCTATTTCTTGCTCGGTGTCGCTGATAAGAATCAAGTAAGAACAAAGAATTTGAAGATTATATTACAAGAAAGACATACTCTAAGGCACACTGTCTCCGTCATACTCTGTGTGTAGATGCTCTTTATTTATCATTTACAGATTTTCCGTTGATAATTTCGTAAACTCATTATTTCCATACTACATTAATGTAACCATAGGACGAGTTAGTTGTGCGATATTTGCCTAAAAGTGTGATGATGAATGCGTTTTTGCCTATTATATCTACTACAATTCTAATACCCTATCACACTTAACCATGATAGATCTCCAGTTTTGTATTTAAGTTAAATGGCAATGTGTCTTTAGAAATATTTTTCATAGACATTTATGAGTTAATTTCAATTATTCATGATAAAATTTACAGTTTTGAAAATAATAGTAAAATGAAATAAGATGATAGAATTAATACGAAAATAAGATTAACATTAAAATACCATCACAATAAGAAATTACATGAAATGGTGTAATAATTAAAAATATTAATATATAAATATAATAAATAAAAATTAAATGAGGAGATACTGCTATTGGAATGTTTGTATCTATAATCACTATATTTAAGTGGGCGTCTTCAATATGTGTGAATCATTGTATTTAAGTGTGAATTTTGAATAAATCATTTAACTATTGATATGTTTGGGATACCATGTAAATTTATGATTGGCGATTACAAAATGCCATGTGTACCAAACAAATACACACAATCAGAGGCATGCATGAACATATAACCGTATACATACCACCAGGAGATGAAAGAGAGAGAGAGAGAGAGAGAGAGAGAGAGAGAGAGAGAGAGAGAGAGAGAGAGAGAGAGAGAGAGAGAGAGAGAGAGAGTGTGTGTGTGTGTGTGTGTACGTGTGTGAGGGGGAGATAGACAGATTGACAGATAGATAACTTGATAGATTGAAATAGAGAACGATATATATATATATGTGTGTGTATATATATATATACATATATATATATATATATATATATATATATATATATATATATATATATAGAGAGAGAGAGAGAGAGGGAGAGAGAGAAAGATGACTATATATTTACTGTGTCTATAGTAATATCATGTGTATTCTGCATCACACAAATACACACATGTATACATATACACATCCAGAGGTAGAGATATCCACACGCATACCTACACAAAATTAGAGTAAAAGATAAAGATATATATATATATATATATATATATATATGTATATATATGTATGTATGTATATATATATATTTTATATTTTTGCTTGAAGGCAATTATAAATGCATGTATCGTATAAAATTCGATAATTATAGAAAATAAACTTGACAAGTAAAATCCCGCAAAGGATGGCTCGCCATGCAGAACACCGTACAGACTGTTTCGACTTTATTAAGTCTCTTCAGCGATGTATACTAACGACTCCCCTCCGACAGGAATCGAAACCGGAACTTCACAGGCATAGTCAGAGACCATATCCGTTCGGCCGCCGGTACATAGCGAACAATCCCTGCGAAATTAACCTTGTCAAGGAAACTATTACACGCCCCTGCCATAGCAGGCAAGTAGACGTTTATTTAGTAAACAAATCCGGCCGTTAAGCTCTTCGGCGAAGTGAATAAGATTTTTGGATGTTTGTTTTTAGAAGCAATGTTGAATAAATTATTATTTATATTTTTGCTTGAAGGCAATTATAAATGCATGTATCGTATAAAATTCGATAATTATAGAAAATAAACTTGACAAGTAAAATCCCGCAAAGGATGGCTCGCCATGCAGAACACCGTACAGACTGTTTCGACTTTATTAAGTCTCTGTGAAGTCCCGGTTTCGATTCCTGTCGGAGGGGAGTCGTTAGTATACATCGCTGAAGAGACTTAGTTCTGCATGGCGAGCCATCCTTTGCGGGATTTTACTTGTCAAGTTTATTTTCTATAATTATCGAATTTTATACGATACATGCATTTATAATTGCCTTCAAGCAAAAATATAAATAATAATTTATTCAACATTGCTTCTAAAAACAAACATCCAAAAATCTTATATATATATATATATATATATAATATATATATATATATATATATATAGCGAGAGAAAATAGAATTATTAACGTGGTGAAAAGTTTTGCATTTTCTTCAAAAACTACTACTTGGAATTTAATGACATGTTCACACTATAATGAGAACAGGAATATGCGCTGGCTATATAAAAACTGCATTGTTTTGTGCAACAGGATAAAAACGGTGGCCATTTGCAATATTAACATGATATAGAAATGTTCCAAACTATAAACGAGTGTCATTATTATCGTACAGTTTCGGGTTTGGAAATGTGACTTGATACCATCTGATAAAAATATTATAACATCTAAACTTTCCAAAGACAAATCTACATTAGAAATATCCAGAATAATTGGGTGATATTACCAAACTTTGAAAAAAATTTGCTGCCTCTCCTACAAACGCATACAAATGCGTCTGAAATGTCCAAAGGAGAAAATGAAGGTCAGTTTCTCGAAATTTCACATATCGAACTCTTGCCATACTTGGCTCTGATGGTTGGAGCAAAGGTTGTGATGTTAATGGATGAGATCGTCTTCAAAGATTGAGGCGCCAATAAGGAGAAGGGGGTATTTTGATTTGGGCTGGTATAATTAGAAGGATAGTCGTTGGTCCGTAGAAAGTGGCTAACGGTTCGCAAATAACCGCAGATGCTTATACAGCCTTCCTCAAAGAACATCTGGAATCTTGGCTAAATAAACAATGAATCACATTCAGAAGAACCATCATATTTATACAAGATAATGCTCCTTTGAATTCAAGACATAAAACTAGGAGTACCTGAAAAACTAGGCTTCTGTGGACTTCTGAAGATGAAGGGTTAACCAATTCTCAAGACCTAAGCCTTATTAAAAACTTGTGGAGCATTCTGAAGCAACCTGTTTATGAGAATATATGCCAATTCAGAAGCAAGGATAACTTGTGTCAGAAAAAAGTCTACGTATCATGTGAAATTACCTGAGATATGAAATTACATCAGATCCAGATATTGATATGTTCGATGGACCAGCGTCTTTTCCAAGTCATTTTTATAAAAAACGTTCACCTATCTCATATTAGCCAACTCCACTCTGATTTAAAAAAACTATGTTTACTTTTTTATTTCGATTTACTTTCATCTTAGTTATTGTATGTTTCTATAAAAATCTGTAAATGAAGCAATTAATGTGTTATTTTCAATTTTACAGGAGTCTTTAATACACGTCGCTAATAATTTAAGTAAATTAGGTAAGTGACCGTAACTTCAGTTCTCTTTTTTAGAAAGTTATTTTTACTGAGTAGGTGTATATACATCCCATCATAATTCTCCGATAAATTCATTGAATTCCATTCATTAGTCTTTGGATATACATTCTCATATTCCCCTCCCTTTTAAGGATAAAAGAAAAGGATTACCGTCTTCTTTTAATCATATTTTTTCATACTCGTCCCAATTACAAAGTGTCTTATTTGTTCTTAGTTAACTTTATTCTCCTCGATATTTAGCTCTCTTGAGTGTGGAGTGAAACTAGTCAATTAGCTCATTTGTTTCAATTGTTTTCTCTCACTTTCCTCCGCCTACTCCATTCTTTTCTTGCTTTTATTTTCTTGTAATTGTCAATGAACAAAATAAAATATTCATTTTTATAGCCTTAATAAAAGTTTGTAGTAAGAAAAATTTACATATATATATATATATAAGACCAAGATAGTCGTATCAACCGAAAATAATCAGTTGATACTGTAATACTTGGCCAAAAGAAAAAACAATTTATATTTATATATATATGAAAAATATATTTGGATACAAAAACCACCAGGATATTCTATATGTATAATAATGTGTTTGCTCCAAGTCTCTTTAGTCAGATCTTAGCCCTGAAGAGCACTAAGCGAAACTTTTAGTAGGTATATCTGAATCAGTAGGTTTATCTTTATATATATATATATATATATATATATATATAGTGAGTGAGTGATTGAGAGAGAGAGAGAGCAAGAGCGAGAGAGAGAGAGAGAGAAAGAGAGAGAGAGAGAGAGAGAGAGAGAGAGAGAGAGAGAGAGAGAGAGAGAGAGAGAGAGAGAGAGAGAGAGAGAGAGAGAGAGAGATCAATAAACTTTTTACATGTCTATAGGACAGTTATATAGATACACAAGCTTTCTGTGACGAACAAATCCCATTATGCCTGCACACACGCTTGCTGAGCGAGGCAGAAATTAACATATAACCGAATCCATACCCATATGAAATGAGAGAGGGAGAAAGACAGAAGGAGAAAGTTAGAGACAAAGACAGGGAGACAGAGACAGACAGACAGAAAGATACAGAGACTGACAGAAAGATACAGAGACAGAGATAGTGAATGGACATTAGAAAACTGTTGATATGTCTATATGAATATCATGCGGATATACAGTCTTTCTGTTCCACACAAATATCATTATGCCTTCACATACGCATGCCGAGGTTCACATGATCATATACCCGCATACATATCCATATAAAATGAGAGAGAGAGAGAGAGAGAGAGAGAGAGAGAGAGAGAGAGAGAGAGAGAGAGAGAGAGAGAGAGAGAGAGAGAGAGATTCAGAGAGAGAACTAGAACTCTTCCCACTGAAACTGATGTACTGATTAGTAGTCAAGATTTCACTTGAAAACCAGTTCATTAAATTCAGAGGATTAACTCTGGTCGTAAGATCAGCGTTGAGAAAGACTTAACGACATTGCACATTCACATCTAATACATTTTAATGATCATTTTATTTCAAGTGCATCATGAATTCACACAGCGTTGGTCATTTTATTTTACCTTAAAATTCATTGACGTTGTCAAAAGATTTACGGTGATTTGATTGACGTTCGTCTTAGGGGAGCAGTGATTGAAATCGCACTCGGAATGTGCAAATGGAGAGAACACTTGAGATTGTGCTTTTGGGTACTTGACAACAGAAGCAGATTTAATAAACGAAGATCTGGTATCGGTTTTAATGAATAAAAACATCCTGCATGGAATGTACAAAATTATAATTATTTTCAAACCGCTTATGTACGAATGTGTGTCCATAAATAGAACTGTTTCCTTCTTGGAAGAAAAAAGCAGCAACGATGACAACAGCAATAATAATAATAATAATAATAATAATGCATCTAGGATATACATAAAGCAAAATATTGTAACGTAATTAGCTAGTTCACACGGGTGGCTACTGTGAGTCGAAAGAAAATATTAAATGCCCATTAATAAAACAATAAAATGTCTAAATTGTCCAAATGGGTTCTTGAAATCCCAGACTGTTGCCACCAAGTTCCTTTGATCTAATTGCCCAAACGGAGGGTGACCTCGCATTGACACGTGTTCCTGTGTTCCCGGACTTGGTGGAAGGTCCCCAAGCTTGCTAGAGAATTCAATAACGTTCTATGTTCTAGAATGATCTTCTTCTAGAAAATTCCTTTTCTTGAAAATTCTTAAAATTCTTAAAAAAGCCTGGGCTGGATTGACGAGGAGGTTAGTCGGAGCCGAGAGATGCACGAGAGCAGTTGGGCCGCGGGTTTGGAACAGGCTGGATTAGAACTGATGTTGCTGAGTGTAAAAGGTGGGATTAAACATTTTTGAACCCACTAACTGAAAGACGAAAGTAATTAAACGAAGCCAAACTTAAAATACCACATATTAATGAAGCAGACCTTGAAAAATATTAGGACCTCTTCTCTCTCTAAAGAATAATAAGCGGATTGAATAAATACATAATTTGAAAAACGACGTTTTTGTAATATCATTTCCCGAAATGCAAGAAAAACCGTACGAAGGGATTTTCTGAATGAACAGCCCAAACTTTCTAACGTTGTCTCTGTATGGCAATCAAATTACCTATATTTTTCAATGAAAACATTATTTAATTTTTTACTACACTACTGTACATAATTGATAAGCATTCTAATTATGTAACACGGTGGCAGTAATGCCAATAGTATTCGGAGCCCCTTGAACAATCACTTGAAATCTGGAGAAGTTACTCTATGAACAGAAGAATAGAGGAAGAATGGCCACCATCCAGAACACACGACTACTAAAATCAGTCAGGATACTTAGAATAGATCTGGACACCGGAGGAGACTTGCTGTTACACAGACTCTAGTGAAAACTTAAAGTACTTGGGAATACTAGTAGCGGATACCATCAAATAAACAAAAGTGAAAAGTGAAACAATAATACCCCAGAAGGACAAGAGGACTTTTTGAAACTAAACTATACAGCTAAAATCTTATCAAGGGAATAAACACCTGGGCTGCCCTCTTTAAAAGATACTCTTTACAATTTTTAAAATGGACAAGGGAGGAACTCCGATAGATGGACCAAAAGAAACTGATGACAATGCACAAGGCATTACAACCGGAATACAACACAGACAGACTATATGTCGGTCGATTTTTTACTTTGAGAAGAGAACTAATATTTGAGGTACGAATCAGCTTCAGATATGTTTATAATGTTAATAAAAAAACATTTAAGTTTTAAAACTTATTACCTCAAAGAAAAAATAAACATTAAAACATATTGCAGCACAGAATTCATTACATTCTTTTAATTATGTCTTTATGCAATATAGTAATATTTTTCTTATCTACAAAAACGTAGAAAAAATTGGGAGTTCTTTGGTTGGAACAGATTAATGGCATGTTAGTTTATTTTAAGAGAAAATTGATTTGATATACTAAGAAATTGAGTAACAGACGGAATGAATTAAACTCATAAGTCAAGTTACCACTGGACTTTCAAATATGCACAGTTTTCCTCTCTTTTTATACCACGCTGTTTTGACGATTTTTTAATCAACGTTGAAAAAACACAACAACTAAAAATGAAGGTGTCTAAATGGTTCCAGTCTGATTTCCACGACTCAGGCGATTTGAAAATTCTGCCGCTGGAAAAAAAAAAACATTCAGTCATCAAGTAATTGTTCAAATTATAAATTATTTTATACAATACATTTCGAAATGTATTTCATACTTTTCAAGGTATTTTCTTTGTTTTTTTTGAAATTGGGCAACTAATTACAGCCAGAGGCAAATATGTTCAGATAGAAAAAGAATGATTATTTTGTTTTCTCGCTCTGTTTTTCATTGCTTTAAATCACATTGTTATTTGCCATTTAATGAAAAACAGTCCCATACCACAGCCAATTTATCGTTTTCTTGTATTGTGGACATCTCCATAACAAACATTCCCGTTCAGTTGAATACTATGTTCTATCTTAACATTACTATTGTTATACCACGTGTATCTATCCAAATATGATAATTAGTAAGACCTTTCTAGCATTACGTTTAACTGGTGAAGGGAGTTTGTAATTCAAAATATTCATAATCGTGTCAGATCAGACATAGTTAACCGCGAAAATTGTACAATACCTGTAGCCCTTATCAAATATATAATACTTAAACATATATTACAAAATGTTACTGAGCAGATTTTGAATTAATTTGTTAAAATTGGCTAATAATGAAACCATCAAGTTATGTAGACAAATGACAAATAAAACATTTTTATCAATATTTACTATTTATCAGATTCATATACACCTTGGTTACCTACAAATTTTTCATAGTCAGTGAACTCCTCGCTAAGGAATCTATATTTTCAGGTACACACTCTTTAAATATACAGTTAGGCTCAGATTTAATAAAGTACACATTTAAAAAAAACTACCTTCTATTAGAATATACGATCTTGTGGCAATAGGTTGATGTCTATCTTATACGCTAATACAAATAAATAATGTTGTAAAGGAGTAAGTTAGGGTAGCGAAAACATAAAGTCAATGGCGCGTGATAACATTCAATCCATTGCCTATGTGATGTTTAAACTAAGGCTTATTGTCCATTATATATTGTGTGGGGCACAATGGAAAGTGTGGATTAGTTTGTTCTAGTTTATATTATATTGATTATGATGTACGTTTATAGACACACACACACACACACACATATATATATATATATATATATGTGTGTGTGTGTGTGTGTGTGTGTGTGTGTATTTGTGTATGTGTGTGTGTGTGTGTACATGTGTGTGTAAGTATACATCGGACTATTTAGTATGCTTTTTTAAGTCTGATATGAGGTCAAATGATAGGAATTAAAATAAGAAAAGTTCACTCACCTAAACTGTGGAATTTAGGAAAACTATTTTTTTTCTTCTTTTAATGTCTTTTATCTGGTTTTGAGCACCAGCGAACACAGGTTCCAGTACAAAATGAGCATTATAACACCTACAACCCGAATTGTATTAGCACATAGTACGCTCAAAATTATTGCTGATTCAGTTCTTTTTGTGTTTCTTTTCTAGATTATATCCCTTGTTGACACTACTTCTCACTACTATGAAAAAAATAAGCTTCTGTAAATATATTACCAAAATGCAACCCGAAAGCGACCAAACATTGCATTTTCTACAGCATACATTGCAAACGTGGAAAACAGCCGATCCCCTAATTGTAAGGATCGATGAAACATAGACAATTCTGAACAAAACGGGAAACTGACTTGCTACATACATGACCTCACTTAAAGAGAAATAAACTGGTTTAGTAGCTTATGGAATAAAGTTTGCATAATAGACAGAAACAAACAGCGGTGAAATATATGCTTGAAGGAAACTGTGAACAGGAATTGTTCGATAGTCACTATCAGAGAAACAAGTAGAAAATCAAACAGCCTCTGGGGACTTCAAAAAATATTAAATAACACGAATAAATAAATAATAGGGAAAAACAGACAAGCCTGATCAATAATGGGTAAAATGAATTATATTATACGCCAAAATAAACACACACATACACGCATATACATGAACCCTGCAAACAAACACACATACATACATGCATATATATATATATATATATATATATATATATATATACACGCACAAATACTATTGCATGATAAGTTGGTATGAATTAGGTCATAGAGGAGTCCTGGTGGCAGAGTGGTTAACCTGCTGGACTGCAATATCGGAGTAAGCTAGTTTGATACACAGTTGTCTGTGGTCCTATGCCATCACGGTGTGAATTATTTCCGTGACTACCACATGTGTCTCCGGCCAGCTGCTCTTTCAATGTCATCTGCGTCCACGCTATGTTCCTTTGTCTATTTCTCCGAGTGGCAATTTTCTTATTTAAGCAATTCCCCGTGTCCTTGTGACAGACTTCCTTCTGGCGATCAGGACTCCGACTGACCGGGTCCCTGACTGGCTATTTACAATTCTGAGTGAGGATTTTATAAAAAAGTCAACAAGTGCTAAAACTGCCAGCCCCGAAAACATAGTTGATTTGACAGCCATGTCAACTTTTAGGTCGCGGCTGTAACCTTTTCTTTCATCTATAAAGAGAATACGTAAAATCAGAATTTATATATTTTGATTTTTGAATTTTGCCTTTCAACAAAACCATTTACGTTAACTAAAGAAAAATAAACTTCTACACTTTCCTTTTTCGTTAAGAATTAGTTGACGCCAACAAAAGAAATCAATGTGTTATATGCTCTATGACGCTTACTTTCGGACAAAGAACGTTAGGGAAGGCATGAACACTCTCCCCCATCTATAGGTTAAGTTACATAACTACTGTTATGTTACAAGGATGAATTTACTCAAACGTATGCACACACACACGCATATATATATATATATATATATATATATATATATATATATATATATACATATATATATATATATATGAGAAGAAAAATGGATATAAAATCCGACAGTGTAATAAAGTATAACGTTTTGAAAAAACAACAAAATTAAGTCAAAGATTGACTTACACACAGCCAACGCTAAAGCGTTTCCGTTTTGATAAAACCATCAACGCGGCTTAACATAGTTCGTAATTGTGAATCGTACGGAAAAAAAATTGGTATTGTTAGTGCTTTGCTAGTATTGGAGAAATGAGAATAAAGTGCTCGATTACTTTTGTAACAGCTGTTATGAAGGGTAGTATCAGGAATACTACCTAGAAACCAATGGTAGCAATTGCACCTTAAATGTATTGTACACTATATATATATATATATACTTCCCGAAAAAAGGAAAATTAAACAGTCATTTTGGCTATTACAAATAAATTGAATTCGACAGCTCCTCTATGAAAGATGTCTGCCTCATCAGCAAGCCAGTATAGAAGTGGGTATCTGAGGAGGCAGGGTTGAAGAATGATTTCTGTGATGAGCTTGATATCAATCGTCTACCATGATGGGGACATGAAAATGTCTGTTTTCACTCATGATATCTGTCTGTATTTGAAAATGGAAATTTATTTTAGATTTGTTCTTCTGTCCTCCCACATATGTTCAGATATTTTCACAATCAGTACACATTCTTTAAACGTCATTCAAGGGTTGACTAGCTTTGCTTTTGCGTATGTGGCTAACTTATCAAAATCCACTGAAATATAGATGGTCAGATTTCAAACGCACAATATATTCTCGGTTTATTTTTAATGATAGAAATTCAAGCTGTTGAGCATTGTCTAAATCTCGTTTAAATTGATATCCGGAAAATGTCTATTTTCAAAGACTCTTTTATCTATTATGAGGAAATGGCAACAAATTATTTGGTTTGTTTTACAGAATATCAACCCTTTCGGGTTATTTAATTCTGAATCAAAACATTTTGATAAACAAAGAATACAGGTTGGTTTGCCACACTAATTGTACAATATTTATAAGGTCCAACGCCTCCTCACCACGCCTGGGTTGTGTAAACGTGGTAGTGTCAGAGCCATGCCTTCGGGAAATTAAGTTCCCTATAGGGCCATCTTAGTCAGAAACGCCTGTCACCCAATGGTACAAGGGCCACGACCGGGCCTAAAATTCCAGGAGGCGTCTGCATGGGAACCGGTTGCGTACTCCCGATTCCTATGACACTCCATCTTTGAATGGATGGATACTGCTCAACCCACCCAAAGCGAATGCTAATACAAGAACAAGAAAAAGTAGAGGTTGTTTAAAGTACCCTCGGTCACCCACTTAAATATTGAACATACGGGTCACTGCTTAACTACATTGATCTTGTGGAAACCGGTGCTCTCAGCATGACTTGACCGTAATAGGAATAAATGAGGTCAATCGATGGTAAAATATTATAAAAGGTGAAATGCAGCTGGAAAAAAACAAATTAATGGACATAAAAAAGTACAAAAACAAAAAAATATTTCAAAAGGGAAAAAGCGTTAAAAAAAAAAAGAAAAAAAATGAGAACACAATAAAACAAGTTGGAAAGTGTGACGAAATGAAATTTGTAGACATGAAGAGTAAAACGAAGAAACCAATAGAAAAGGCGACTTGTTAAATGTGAGTGAATTTTGTTGAGATCTAAAGAATAAAAAATAAGAAAAACATTAAATTGAATAGACAAAAAGAAAAGTCTGGTTCGAGTTAAATTAGTTTTATACATACTGCAAGTCAGAAATAAATGCGTTCGTTATAAACGTAGAGAATACGTAGAAAAAATAAAACACTTAAAGATAGAAAAAAAAAATACTACATGTTTTATCGTCTCAAACCTTAGAGTGTATTGGCATTACTTGGCTCCAGAGAAAGTTTAAATGAATTGATTCAGTTACACTTCGATCCAATTGTCTTTAAATTGCACAGTTCTAAACTGTTTCTCTACTTTTAACCTTTTGCCTATTATATGTTTATTTTTCTCAAACCTGTCGGTTGGAAATCGCCAGCTGCACCTCTACAGACGGATAAAATACACAAATGGAGACACCTGTTGGGGACAAAATTGTGGGGGCTTAGCTCTCTGTGACCCGTGTACTAAATCGTTACATTGTATGCAGCACTCTACTTCGGCTCTTAGTTTGTAATTTTGCCCAACCTAGAGAATCAGGAACGAACCCATATGTGACATTCTCCGGAAGACTCTCTTAAATGAACATACCAGTGTTGGCCGAGCAGCAAATAATACATTTATCAATTCTGCCCGGACACTGGATGCCCTGTAAAAAAAACTTGCCAAAAGTGATCGTCGATACAGGAGGATGGTAAGTGAGAATCAAGGCAATCCATGCCATTAGGGTGACTTGATGATGTAGATGAGTAGGAGGAGAAGGAGGGGTTTAAGGATATTGCTGGAGATTTAAAAAAACACAAAGATTAATCACGTGACCAAAAGTATTGGTCACTGTAAACATCTAATATGTGTTGATTCAAAGCTACAATTGTGGTAAACGATTCGGCATGGTGATTCAGATTAGCTTCCTAGATATTGTTGCACACGCACTTATACTTAAGATCCTCTTAAGAGCAAACACAGCAAGTTCTCGTATTATTAATTTACATTCAATATTCAATTATATTATGTTATTGCATTACGAGAATAAATGGAAGAACTGTGATTATTTAATAATCTTAGCTTAGTGAGAGGCCACAAATGTTAATTATCTAGTCTGAGTCAAACATGCATTAGTCTACTAGACTAATAGGCTAACAATTTACCGATACTCAGTATCATGATTGCATTGTGGAGCATCATATTCATCAACAAATAGCATCACAAGAGTTAAAATGTATATTCTCTTTATTAATCCGGATAATATATCATCATCATCATCATCATCATCATCATGAAGTCGTGCCAGCAGCACGGATATCCATGACAATCTCTCGTCAACCGTCCCTATCACTCATCGCCCCGGGAGGTCCTCATTAGAGCGGTAACTGCTTCTTTGGAGAGACCGTATGCTAGTAGTATTTGCTCCATTTTCCCTCTCTGTATGGAGTCAAATGTCTTGTAGAAACCCACAAACAGTAGGGTTGCTTCAAAATTCTTCGTTAAACCCCTTCTATGATTCGGCGAACAGTCAATATCGATTCCAGCGGAATCCGTTTTGGTTTTTCCTAAGTATTTTTTCTATTTCTTGACTGATGCGATATATATATATATATATATATATATATATATATATATAGAGAGAGAGAGAGAGAGAGAGAGAGAGAGAGAGAGAGAGAGAGAGAGAGAGAGAGAGAGAGCTATTTGAAAGTTTGTTAACCCCCATTGTTATTGTGGGAAAAAAAAACTATTAAATGTGCATCCAATCACCAATTTATTAAAAGTAGGCTTTTCAAATAATTAACACAAACAAAATCATATGGGAAGTATATGCGATCACCTTCTGACTTCTTGCTACCAGATCATCTTCTTTAAATCGAAGCAGTATTAATATTTACATTATTTCGCAAGACAAAAAATTAAATGGGGATACTTTTATTGTGATCAGGTGTTTTTTTAATTAAAATAATTGTGAATGACCAGATTCTTTTAATAATCAGCCGTCAAATTATTTACATTTAATTTATGTAGAGTTTAATACCATCTTGTGTCACATACGTTAACTTGGAGTTCCCCATGGCGTCCTGGCTAATGTGCTTGGCCTGCAACATTGTAGTGAGTAAAATAGAACTTAAGTCACATTATTACGTTCACTTTCAGACTAATCCTTTTGAGAAAGGTATAAACCACCGGGTTAAATAGTACAACAACTTTTTTTACAAGGATGGCTTTGGCATTACATAACTCACCATGTATGGTCCATCATTAAGCACAGGAACTAAATCAATTATGTTAAAAACCGATTACTTATATTTTTATTTTTCTTAATTACCTAGAATTTACCTATTAAAAATGGAAGTTAGATGAGATTAAGAATATTATGTTGTGACTGTAATTGAAATGATATGATTCTCTGCTTTAAAAATCAGTATTCAGAATAATTGCTTTGTAACTGGGGTTTAAGACCAGATTTTACTATCTATGGTACACAGACAACTCTCTAAGCTGATTGAAAGTTTATTAAACAGGTTGCCTTTGTCATAATCCTCTTTTCTCAGCTGTCATATAGCAATTGCAGTTGTTAGGCGTTTCTAGCTGAAAAGTCATCAGTTTTAGCTAGAAACGCTTAGCAATGGCCGAAGTAGGATTTTAGTGTTATTTTATTGTAAATTTAATTTTAAGTGTCTTCGAAAATATAGATTAAAGTTTCATAATTTTCAACACAAAAGCATACTCTGGTGATAGTGAATGTATATATATATTTACTTTGTCGTTAATTGTTTTATTTTCGTAGTTTTCTCCGGATATATATGCACACGTACATACATACATGCTCATAACTGCTGTCATCTTTAATTTACCTTTTATACAAATTAGAAATTCTTTTTAATTACATAAGTTTCGTTATTTTTTCGCTTTTAATATACTAAATTGGAGACATTCATTTTTTAGAGTGTTCAAGTGTGTCCACTTTTTAATTTAAAAGATAACATACAATTATTTTGATATTTGATCGTCTCTGCTTATTTCTTTACCAAAAAGTACATAATACAAAAAAAGGATTATTTTAAATTTAAATACGGTTGTTTTATTTTAATTATTTAATGCAATTTCTCTCCCACTCTCTCTCTCTCTCTCTCTTTCACTCTCTCTCTCTCTCTCTCTCTCTCTCTCTCTCTATATATATATATATATATATATATATATATAATATATATATGAAATGAAAAAATAAAAATGAATACAAAGAAAAAATTGATCGTTTACTTTGTACATAAGAGATCTGTTTACAGAAAACGCCGGATATTTTTAAGTATAATCTATTAATTTAATATCATATTTCAAAGTGAAAAAACGTTCTATATATATATATATATATATATATATATATATATATATATATATTGAACGTTTTGAAAAAAATATATAGAGAGTCAGATTTTTGCCCTCATAAGGTACTAAGTGAAACTGTTAGTAGGTATATCAGACTCATTAGGTTTAACATTATTATTTGCTCTACTTAAGTATTGAGCACTTTTTACTTTTAGCTTTGATAATCCTAGCGGTTTATATATTTATTTTTCATATATATACATTAGCCGATTATTTTCGGTTGGCACGACTATCTTGGTGTTTTCTTCTTTTTTCCCCAGGTGATGTTTAGTAGTATATTTTTACAATCAAACTATTTGCCGGTTTTTTTCTTACCGCAAGGGTTTACCAATAGGTTTAGTATATTAAATTATATATATATCAAAATCTTTGGGATAAAGTGATAGCGAATGAATATCAACACTTATTAACAATTTATCAATATTTTCTGTTGTCTAAGTACTAAAATACATTTTCACACATCTCAATGTTAAAATGAATTTCAAGCAATCTATCACTGGGGAAGATTTTGGGTTTAAACTAAATTTGTTTCTCAACAATATTTAAATGCGTAAACTTTTAATTTTAGTAGATTCGTTAATGTGTTCATTTTATCTCGTTTCTTTTGCTATTTTATGGATATACTACTAAATATTGTATATTAGTTTTCGTAGAATTAAACTTTGGGATGTCTATGTTTTCAAATAGTATTATCGTAATTATTAACAAGTCCCTGAGGTATTCTAGTTTTTTGTAAAATTCTAAAAAGACAGGGCACCAGTTTTCAGATTGGAGATACAAACGTTTTCCCGTTTGATAATTGGTTGTTAAATGCGACATTTCCTTTTGTGAACTAAAAAATCACCTCAATGATTTGAGGATGTAGATGATTAAAAAGAATACTCCGGCTTGACTTCATATATCAAAAAAGTAATTCGTCAGAATGGAAAGTTCACAGAAATCACTGTGTGGAGAACCAAAATGGCTATTCAGAAAAAAATTAGCGTTTCGTGTATTATTCATTTGTGTCTTGACAAATACGAAACGTTTACTACACACGTGAATTTAACAGAAGTTCTTGTATAACCCGTCGGTCGCTCCCGAGCTGAAGGGCTCACAGAATCTCCGAAATTGGCCGTCAAGATCGGATTTTCTGCATCAACCACGGATTGCAGGGTATCTATATTTGCTGGAAATCTAGCCGAATGCCCCACGTTGTGCTAAGATCTCAAATGACTAGAAATCCGCTATAGAAACTGATTTCCGAGGTTAATGGCGTCCGATTGGTCACACACAAAAAAGAATAACGAATCTTTTCTTTTTAAAAAAATCAACAACATTTATATTCGAAAATACAGGAATACAAATAATTACTTCTCAAGGTTTGTGGGAGTGATGTGCCCGTAATTAAATACTTCTGGTCTTCTGCAAAGTATTGTGCAAAACAGTTCGTAAGTTGACTAAGTTTTCAAAATGGTCTTAGCTGAAGTCAGTTACTCTCGGCTCTCAGTATTGCGTTAATCTTGTCAGCTAGCCCGATTCTCAAGCGATCACAACTTCATCTGCCCGTTTGGCCTCATCTACCCATTCGGCCTCTTCTCCTTCTCAAGCCAAAAACGTCTGAGTTAAGTAACACTCCGATCGGAACAATTTTATTTCCGGCCGGCATGAAGACATTGGGAATTTTTCTGCTCCACCCACCCAAGAAGGGTAACCGCCTTCCTCTTGTTCAACGAGCCAATCAAATTTACTTCCGCTCACCAATCTGGGTACCATCTCTTCCGGCCACTTGAATGTGTTTTTTAAATACATTCGACCCTTTTTTTAATGTCGATTTCCAACAAGAGTTTATCTCCATTCTCCAGCAATAGGGAAACATAAAAACAATAGATTCTCTTTAATCCTGGTTTCTTCATGTTCCGGTAATCTATAAAACAAGATTTATCTTTTCCCCGAGACTAAAGTCTGGATACATCAAAGACTCGTCTAAGAACGGCTTCCCTCACTTCTGGGAGTTCCGACCTACTTGAGATTTTACTACCGGCCACTATCGCCTCGACCCCCCCGGTCGAGGTCATTTTCGGATCGCCCATCTGTTTTGAATCTACGGCTGAAGTCGGCCAGCGAGTTATATTTCCGTTTATTAATTCTTTCTTTCTTCTAATTTCAAAACCTAGATCAGGTCACATCTCGATCGCGGCCTTGTAATTCTGACCCAAACGATCGGAAGATTTTAACTTCCGATTTTTCTTTCTTTCTTTTTCTATCTTCCAAACCTGAATCAGGTCACACTTGTTCAATATAATGACGTGTCAACTAGTCAGTGAATTTAAATCTTACATTTTTGACTAAACATCTCATTTTTAAGAATTTTTCAGAGCAACAGCAGATTATACGAAGCCACTGTTTCTTGTTCTGGCATTCTTGAAATAGAATGGAAAAAATATGGTTGTAGATTAAGATACTGCAGGGCCCAACATGGTTAACCGAAACATTGCTTAGGCCTCTACACTATGTCTGACCTGAGGCATGATCTGATAAAGGCTTTGTTATCAATAGGGTTACTGCTTTTCAACATGTGTATATAATATTTCTTAGACGCTTCAAGGAATAGTGAGATGACTCTGGGACATACTCGGGACAACTTGCAAAAACACAGTGGTTGCTACCATGTCACAAAGAGTGTGAATCCGCACCCAGGATGTGAGGTCAGAATAATATCCTCACGTTAGGAAGCAATAAAAAGGGCGCTATACGGTCACTTGCCTTCTATCACACACACCATATATAATAAGTAAGATAAGCAAGCCATGCTGGACACTGCTCGAGAAGCAAGGATAAATTCATAAGTGATGTTCTCCTATTGACACCAACACATGGACCAGCAAAAACCCACATCAAGTTGGTCTGTACGAATTCTGGGTGTCGTGCGGAAGAATTTCTATGAGGGATGACAGACAGGTACGAGTGGCACGAGAAAAGAGTCATGCGAATACGTGCTGTCCGCGTTATCTGATGAGGAGGAGGAGAAAGCGGAGGAAGCAATACAGTGTCATCCCAATAAAATTGTCTGTCTGTGCCAATAACAACGCAAATCTCATAGGGGAGTCAGAATTCCACCATAATACACAGGATTTATGTGATTTCGGTACAGGTCACCAGTTTCAAAAAATGTCGTTCGAACTTGAACTATGTAGAAAATTGTCTAGACTTTCCAATAAAAGATAAGTTAACACCATTGAATTAACAATTCATTATCGAAATATTTTACAATGAATTTTGCACTCGAATTTCTCAGAAACTCCATTATTACCCAATGTAATGACGTGTCAACAAGTCAACTAATTCAAATGTTCCATCACTTAATTAATGCTTTGTTACAGAAAATTTGTGAATACAGAAAAGCTTCATACTAGGAAGTTGGATCTTAATCTAGTATTCCCACGGTGTGTAAGAAAACCAGCTAATTTAGATGGTATTATAAGATATTGCTGTGTCAGATCCTACTTGTGTGGATGGTATTATAAATACATATATGTATGTTTGTGGGTTTAACCTAAGGTTTTTAAATATTGGCCTCCCAAATGCCCCCCCCCAATGACTGTACAAACCTGGTTCACTCTTGCAAGAGGATCAAGTTCCATTCTTATGGTTGGTTCACAGACAAAACAAAATATGGTAGGGGTGTTCACATTTACATTTTTCAGTTTAAACAGGTGACACGTGAGAGATCCTCTACTAGCGGCTTTGGGTAGGATTGCAATGGTGAGAGAGCCGATGTGAGTGGTTTAAAGTAGGCAAAAAGTTACCAGCTTCGGACAGGTGGTCAAGTAAGATATCAAGATATCTACTTTCACTGCTTTATCGATGCAAAACGTGTTTAATATTTTTTTTCTTCAAAAAGAATATTCTATTCTCAACAGTTTTGTAAACTACCCAGTCCGTCTCAAAGGTTTTTTTACGGAATATGCATAAATAGTTCATTAACAAAGTATAAACATATTCATTACACTTAATAGAAGGGGTGTGGTGGCTAAAATGCTAGACTGCAAAAAACGTAGTAAGCCAGTTCGAACTCCAGCTGTGCGTTCCTTTTTGGAATAATACCCGTGAGAAAAGCATGGACACCCTCATCTTTCGAGCTATTGGTTGCATTGTAACACTACTACTTTTCTACAAGAATGACTGTGGTATTAGTTAACCCACATGTATACATTAAACAACCAAACCAAACGAAACAATGAATAGATCTATGATAAAAAACGCACATGATTAAGAAATAATTGCCAATATAATCATTCTTAATGACTTTCTTTTTAATTTCATTTTTTTAAAATAATCTTATATAATGTACCATTTTATGTATTTTTTGTTATTTGTTTCAATGAAAACTATTCTTTCCAAATTTAAAAAAAAACATAAACTTTTAAAACTTTGCCAAGCGATGGTGAGCAGCTTCATGACTCCGTTGATTCGTGCTGTTTTCTTTCAAGTTCCACGTTTCACGTGTAAAATTGAATGTTACAAATTATGAGCTCTTTTTCTTTGCTTCTAAAGTAAGAGCCCTTAAAACTTTCTGACGTACGTGATATTTTGTTGAAATATTTTCTATGATGTACGAAATTTCCACAATTCACAAAAATATATTATTTCAAGTGCAAAATGTCATGAGTATTCATTTACGTGGAAACTGAGATTCATTTTAAAACACCGATTATCGTCGAAGCAGCAAAGAGGAGTAACAACCTTTTTGTTGATTAGATTATTTTAGGAATTATGTAAGATACGTGCGTCAGTGTGCATCAGCCTTATTAAACGATATTTAAAAAAATATCAGATATCGAGATTCGAGTAGGTAACTTACACTTCCTCCACACGCATCCTATTTCAATGATCATTTTCAACGTTGAATCTTCAGAAAAAACATCACCCATTGTCATTCTTGAAAAAAAAAAGGGATGTTTATCTTTCAATCCTTCAAGAGAAGGCGCGAACCTCACACGGTACCTTTAATAAATTACAACAATTCCTAATGACTATTCTCTTTCATGCTTATTATAAACCAAATAAGATATTTGCTGGTATTTTCAGTTTAGATTAAGTTGTTTAAGGCTTTTCTGGGTGCATTCAATTCGATTTCAATTCTTGTAATGCATCTATTTTTAAATTACTAGTGATTATTTTATCTAAAGAAAAACCAAAAAAACTATTGTTTTGAGCCACACAAATAAATTCTGTATTGCAGTTTACTGATGACACAAGTAATAAAGAGCTTAGCTAAATTCAAACATATTTTTCGTCAACTAAATATTATAACTTTAATTCTTTCAATGACTTTTACATTAACACAGAGTTCCTATTAATTGCAGCTATTTACTTTTCACTGCAGTCTGTGTGACAACAAGTCTCATCAGGTATCTAGAACTGTTTTGAATACTTGAGCCGATCTGTACAATGGTGTGTTCATTACGGTTTCAAATCTTCCCTTGATTTCCAATTCTGCCATTCTCTTTTCCAAACGCATGGGGACTGTTACTAGTAAGCCACTTATTATTACCGTCAACTTCATATTTCATAGATTCTTCATTTCTCAGGTAAGATTCGAATTATTATTATTATTATTATATTATTATTATTATTATTATTATTATTATCATTATTATTATTATTATTGTTTTCCCCACTTGCTGGTTCACTGGAGGCTGGGTGAAAGCAACTCTCCTCAGGTCTCCAGGACTCTTCTGAGTATTCTAGCCGATCTTAACAGTGCCGTAGTGGATGGTCTCGATTCTTCGTCTGATTTCCAATTCACCGAAATTCTTTTCCAGAGCTTTGGGGACCAATTACAATTGGTACTACCATCGTCACCTTCATTTTCACCATAGTTTTCTAAATTCTCTGGCAAGGTCCATTATTATTATTATTATTATTATTATTATTATTATTTACTCCTTTTGAGTTTTCACATCAGTGTTAGCTGATGGTCTTTCACTGGAGTCTGAGTGACAGCAAGTCTCCTCAGGTCTCCAGGACTCTTCTGAGTATTCTGGCAGATTGCAGCAGTGCAGTGTTCTGAATGGTTTCAATCCTTCCTCTGATATCCAAACTTTCCAAACCCTTTTCTAATCCTTTTGGGACTGTTCCAAGTGCACCAACTACAATTGGTATAACTTTCACTTTCATATTCCATAACTTTTTCAGTTCTCTGGCAAGGTCCAGATATTTGTCAATTTTTTCATTTTCCTTTAACTTCACCCTGTGATCCGCTGGCACTGCAAAATCCACCAGTTGACAAGTTCTTTCTTTTTTGTTAATCAACACTAGGTCTGGTCTTCTTGCTGGATAAGGTGATCCGTTTTAATTTCAAAGTCCCAGAGAATTTTGTGCGTTTCGTTCTCAAGAACAGATTCTGGTTTATGCATATACCATTTTGTTGTGTGGTCAAAATTTAATTTCTTGCATAATTCCCAGTGGATCACCTTCCCAACCCAGTCGTGTCTAGTTTTGTATTCTCGTTGTGCTAGTTTGCTACATTCGTAGAGTATATGGTTAACAGTCTCATCTCTATTACCGCAAAGTCTACATTTACTATTTTGCTGGGTCTTATCAATTTTCGCTTTGATGTAGTTTGTCCTTATGGCATTATTTTGTGCAGCAATTATAAGTGATTCTGTTTCTCTTTTGAGGTTTCCCTTTCTTAACCATGTCCAAGTCTTTTGATGTGCAACGTCATCTATTTGTCGTTTGAAGCGTCCATATAATTGTTTTTCTTCCCATTTTTGTTTTCTAGTCTTTGTCGTTCTTCTGTTTGTCCATCTGCCGTTTCTACTATTGTTGGTCGCCATAAGTAATTTGTCTTTGCTCTTCCTTGTGTAATCTTCAAGTTGTTGGATTGTGGTTTCTACGCATTCCTCTATGTTGGCAAGACCTCTTCCCCCTTCCTTTCTTGACACATACAATCTATCTCTATCATCTATTATTATTATTATTATTATTACTAGCAAATATATGCCCCCTCCGGGTGCAAGTATTTAAGTTTTAATATAATAAAATGTTAAATTAGAAAGGCTAATGAAACTGAATAAGAATTCAGATAAAAATATTTGGAACAGAGGGGTATGATTGAAAAATAGAACAACTTTGAAACTAACTCTTCCATCATTTTCCCTTACTCCCGTCTTTCCTTGGTAAATTTTCCTAATTTAACTATTTAGTTAAAATAGGAAGTAAATAATAAAATTACAGTTATTTCTTCTTGTTAATGGATTTCTTTTAAGATTTATCCCCAAGATTTTTGCTCATATTCATTAATATAAAACCAAACAATTAGAAATCAATAATACTAAGCATATATTTATTAAAATTACATTTTTAAGATCAATATGCAAATTAGTCTTCCCTTTCCCACTATAAACTGCTATTTTGTTGTATATATAAATACAATTGCATGTTATTAGTATGTATATATGGTCAACAGTCTTAATGATGTGAAACAATTTTATTAATAATTGAGGTTTAAATAAAAATAAAATCATGGAGAATGTGATGTAAATAACAAAGGGAATTGTGACTTGCATAATAATATAGTTTCGGTTACAAACAGAAAAACACACAATCTTCATTATAATAAGATTATTATTATTATTATTATTATTATTATTATTATTATTATTATTATTTTCCCATCTGCCGTAGCTGGTAGTTCACTGGAGGCTGAGTGACAGCAAGTCTCCTCAGGTCTCCAAGACACTTCTGAGTATTCTAGTCGATCCCAACAGTGCTATAGTTTATTATTATTATTATTATTATTATTATTATTATTATTATTATTATTCACTCCTTGTGAGTTTTTCACACCAACGTTAGCTGATGGTCTTTCACAGGAATTTGAGTGACAATGTCTCTTCAGGTCTCCAGTGCTCTCCTATGTATTCTAGCTGATTTCAACAATGTTATTGTCTGTATGGTCTCAATCTTTACCCTGATTTCCATTTCCTCTAGTCAGTTTTCTAAACTTTTGGGGACCGTTCCAAGTGTCCCTATTACAATTGCTATTGTACTTTCCAGTTTTTCATATAATTTTTGAAGAAATTTAAAATCTTGTCGGATATTTAAACATTTTAAGCATTCTATAATCTAAGTTTGCTGGATGATGTCACAGGCCTTTTTGTAGTTGCCTAATTTTAATCCTTTTAAAGATATGTTGATCATTATTAGTTAAGTCACATCTTCTTTTTATCATGAGACATTTTTCTCTTTTCTATAAGCATCTATTCAAGTCTTGGGAAGAATCTCTCGTTGATCGAAGTGAATTTTTAAAAATCCTTATTATTTGAGTTTTCACATCAGTGTTAGCTGATGGTCTTTCACTGGAGTCTGAGTGACAGCAAGTCTCCTCAGGTCTCCAGGACTCTTCTGAGTATTCTGGCAGATTGCAGCAGTGCAGTGTTCTGAATGGTTTCAATCCTTCCTCTGATATCCAAACTTTCCAAACCCTTTTCTAATCCTTTTGGGACTGTTCCAAGTGCACCAACTACAATTGGTATAACTTTCACTTTCATATTCCATAACTTTTTCAGTTCTCTGGCAAGGTCCAGATATTTGTCAATTTTTTCATTTTCCTTTAACTTCACCCTGTGATCCGCTGGCACTGCAAAATCCACCAGTTGACAAGTTCTTTCTTTTTTGTTAATCAACACTAGGTCTGGTCTTCTTGCTGGGATAAGGTGATCCGTTTTAATTTCAAAGTCCCAGAGAATTTTGTGCGTTTCGTTCTCAAGAACAGATTCTGGTTTATGCATATACCATTTTGTTGTGTGGTCAAAATTTAATTTCTTGCATAATTCCCAGTGGATCACCTTCCCAACCCAGTCGTGTCTAGTTTTGTATTCTCGTTGTGCTAGTTTGCTACATTCGCAGAGTATATGGTTAACAGTCTCATCTCTATTACCGCAAAGTCTACATTTACTATTTTGTTGGGTCTTATCAATTTTCGCTTTGATGTAGTTTGTCCTTATGGCATTATTTTGTGCAGCAATTATAAGTGATTCTGTTTCTCTTTTGAGTTTCCCTTTCTTAACCATGTCCAAGTCTTTCCATGTGCAACGTCATCTATTTGTCGTTTGAAGCGTCCATGTAATTGTTTTTCTTCCCATTTTTGTTTTCTAGTCTTTGTTGTTTTCTGTTTGTCCATCTGCCGTTTCTACTATTGTTGCGCCATAAGTAATTTGTCTTTGCTCTTCCTTGTGTAATCTTCAACTTGTTGGATTGTGGTTTCTACGCATTCCTCTATGTTGGCAAGACCTCTTCCCCCTTCCTTTCTTGACACATACAATCTATCTCTATCATCTCTAGGGTGGAGAGCCTTGTGCATGGTCATTAATTTTCTCGTCCTTTGGTCTATCTGTCTAAGTTCTTCTTTTTGTCCATTTTAAGAATGGTCCTGAGTATCTTATAATGGGGACAGCCCAGGTATTAATTCCTTTGATCAGATTTCTGCTGTTAAGTTTCGTTTCTAGAAGTTTTCTAGTTCTCCTGAGATATTCTTTTTTAACTTTTCCTTTCATTTCTGCTTGCATGATATTGTCCGCTTCTAAAATTCCTAAGTATGTGTAGCTTTCATTTTCATCAAGAGATTTTATAGTTTCCTGATTTGGTAGTTGTATTCCATTTAATAGTTTCCTTTCACCCCTTTTTATTACAAGCATAGCACATTTTTCGATTCCAAATTCCATCCCTATATCCTGGCTATATATTCTAATAGTTTGTACTAGGCTCTCCAATTCTTTTTCATTTTTTGCAAAAATTTTAATGTCATCCATGTACATAAGGTGGTTGATCTTTTCTTGTGAATTACTAAATTTGTATCCCCCGGTACATTTTTTCAGTATATGGTTTAGCGGCATCATTGCAATAAAAGAGTAGTGGTGATAATGAGTCTCCTTGGAAGATACCTCTTTGGATTTTTACTTCTGCCAGGGATTGTTTTCCAGCTTTTAATTGAACTCGCCAGTTTTCCATGGCTTTTTTAATGAAGTTTATAATGTTGTTGGAATTTTATACATTTGTAGGCATTCTAAAATCCAGGTATGTGCGACCATGTCATAGGCTTTTCTGTAATCGATCCAGGCTATTGCAATATTTTTCCGTTTATTTTTGACTTCTTTAAGAATGTATTGGTCTATATAGAGTAAGTCGTGGGTTCCTCTTTTTCCCTTGCGACATCCTTTCTGTTCTTCTGGGAGAAGTTTCCGCCAATTGAGTGAAAAGTATACTTCTTCTCTTACAACAGCAGTTAGAATTTTCCACATCATGGGTAGACAAGTTATTGGTCTATAATTGCTGGGATATTTCCTTTTTGTGGGTCTTTCTGGATTAGTGTAGTTATTCCTTTTGTCATCCATTCGGGTATTTCCGTTTCTTGTAGGTATCTGTTCAGTTGCTGGGCCATTCTTTTGTGGATAGTCGTAAATTTTTTGAACCAGAATCCATGTATGCCATCATGTCCTGGTGTTTTCCAATTTGCTACTTTCTTGAGTACTGATTTAAGCGTAATTACATGAACACTGGCAACAGGTGCTTCCTCAATTTCCATCAGTTCATTCTTAATATCATTTATCCACTTTGACTGCTTATTATGTTCTTTCCTCATCCATATATCACTCCAGAACTTTTCTGCTTCTGTTGCATTTGGGTGTTCACTAATGTTTGTTTTTGCTCCATCAATTTGTTCATAAAATCTCTTTTCATTGTTTTGGAAGGTCCTATTTTGTTTGTTATTATTATTATTATTATTATTATTATTATTATTATTATTATTATTATTATTATCACTCCTTTTGTGTTTTTCACATCCCGAGTATGTCCCAGAGTCATCTCACTATTTCTTGAAGCGTTTAACAAATATTATATACACATGTTGAAAAGCAGTAACCATGTTGAAAAGCAGTAACAAAGCCTTTCTCAGATCATGCCTAGGGTCATCGTTAGCTGATGGTATTTCACTGGAGTCTGAGTGCCAACAAGTCTCCTCCAGTCTCCCGGATTCTTCTGCGTATGCTAGCCGATTGCAGCAGTGCAGTAGTCTAGATGGTCCCAATTCTTCCCCTGATTTCCAGATCCTCCAGACTTTTTTCCAAGTTTATTGGGACCGTCCCAAGTGCACCACCTGCAATTGGTATTACTTTCACTCTCATGCTCCACAGCTTTTCCAATTCACTGGCAAGGTCCAGTTATGTATCCATCTTTTCATTTTCCTTCAGCTTCACCCTGTGATCTGCTGGGACGGCAAAGTCCACTAGTTGGCACGTTCTCTTTTCTTTTTTTTTTTTTTTTATAATCAACACTAGGTCTGGTCTCCTGGCTGAGATTGGGTGATCCGTCTTTATCTCAAAGTACCACATAATTATATGCGTTTCATTCTCAAGAACAGATTCTAGTTTATTTATATACCATTTTGTTGTATGGTCAAAATTTATTTTTATGCATAATTCCCAGTGGATCACCTTCCCAAACCAGTCGTGGCTAGGTTTGTATTCCCGTTGAGCTAGTTTGCTACATTCACTTAATACATGGTTTACAGTCTAATTTCTGTCACCACACAGTCTACATGTACTGTTTTGTTGCATTATCAATTTTTGCTTTGTTTTTATGGCATTATTTTGTGCAGCAATTATTGATAATTCAGTTTCTCTCTTAAGGTTTCCTCTTCTTAACCATGTCCAGGTCTTTTATGTGCAACCTCTCCGATTTGTCGTTTGAAGTGCCCATATAATTGTTTTTCTTCCCATCTTATTATTCTAGTTTTTGTTGTTTTTCTGTTTATCCATACATTACATCTGCTGTTGTTGGCTGCTTTTTGTGTATTCTTTGAGTCCTTGGATTGTGGCCTCTACACAGTCCTCTATGTTGGCAAAACCTCTTCCACCTTTTTTCTTGTTACATATCTTTATTATCTCTAGGGTGAAGAGCATTGTGCATTGTTATTAATTTCACAGTCCTTTGATTTATATATTATCATTATTATTATTTACTCCTTTTGAGTTTTCACATTAGCATTAGCTGATGGTCTTTCACTGGAATCTGAGGGACAGCAAGTCTCCTCAGGTCTCCAGGACACTTCTGAGTATTCTGGCAGATTGCAGCAGTGCAGTGATCTGAATGGTTTCAATCCTTCCTCTGATTTCCAAACTTTCCAGTTTTTTCTTTTTTGTTTATCAACACTAGGTCTGGTCTTCTTGCTGAGATAAGGTGATCCGTTTTTATTTCAAAGTCCCAGAGAATTTTATGCGTTTCGTTCTCAAGAACAGATTCTGGTTTATGCATATACCATTTTGTTGTATGGTCAAAATTTAATTTCTTGCATAATTCCCAGTGGATCACTGAGAATCATTATAATTATTATTATTATTATTATTATTATTATTATTATTATTATTATTACACTTTTTTGTGTCTGTTCCCACTAGATGTACCTGGTGGTTTGACACTGAAGTCTAAAATTTGTAAGTTATCCACGAATCATTGCTTTCAGCACGAAGTGATATGAAAATGATTAGATTCGACAGTAAATGATTCGAAAAAAGATTATATGCCATATAAATAAAACAACCAATCATTAATCTTCGAAGAATTCTATTTTCAATCCATGCATTTTACTTATTTTTCATAATCTTGTTTTCTTCTTGAACTTTCCTTTCTGTCAAGTTTCATATGGATTTATTTTTCATAATCTTGTTTTCTTCTTGAACTTTCCTTTCTGTCAAGTTTCATATGGATTTTAAAAACTATTCTTTTTAAAAGTCGTTAACTGATTTAAATACTTTCAATTTCAACTTTAATTTATAAATTAATCCAAACATACAGTGGTTTGGTTTGGTTTTTTTGTTTAATGGCATATCAACTTCTGTGAGTAATTTAATGTCAAATCCATCCTTGTAGAAGAACAGTAGTATTTTACTATTTAAACGACGATGGGATTCATAACTTTCCCAAGGATATTAGTCACAATGTGAACGTAATAACGAGACTGATGTTTGAACACGCTTACTAAGATGCCGCAGTTCAGCACAGTATCTAGAAAGCCACGCGTACTCACCAAAACCTAATGAGGAATTAGATTCAACCGATAACTTTTCCAAAAAGGCTGGAGGTATGTACATCGATTTTAAATTTCAACAACACTTCATATAAACGTCCTCAATCCTGTATGAATTTTAATGTCATCGACAAATAACTAGTTTCATTATTAAGAAGAAGGCTTAGAAAAGATTCAGATAGAAAGTATCTTAGAATATAATATAGAATGAGATATATTTTGTTTTAAATATTCTTTACACACTGCAAATATAGCATAGATAAGCATCAATTAGAAAGAAAAACATATTCAAAATCAAATAATTATTAAATCTTAATAACATTTTCGGTAATTATTAAATGAAGAACAAAGTTTTATGAAGACGATTCCATTCCAAATATGAAAATATGTTTTTAATTGTTATTACATCCCACACCCACTTAATTAATTTGATGAGTGTTGTTTATGAAATCGTGCGAGGACATTGAATTTTAAAATGTCTGCCGCATAAGAAGACATATAACCAAATGTATGAAGCAAGCTTAGTGTAACGTTGTGGCGTTTGTTACACAGTATCGATTAGGAATATGTTACGTACGGTACCAGTTCGTAATATGTAACGTTATGTTGTGGGGCTCACCGCGTCTTCAAAACACACGGTACTGTTAAGACTCGTACAGCCGTGTATTAGGGGTTGGCACGTTGATCAGCACACACAGAATTCCAGCAGTCCCCAAAATTCTTCCACACTCCTTTCGTTTATGGTCAAGCATATCACTTACGCAGGCCGCGTGCTCCTCGTTACGGCCAATTTGACTTGTTGACAAGTATATACCTCCAGTCAAGTATCTGTTCTCGTTTGTTTGTTTAATGGCTCTCATTCATGAATCCCATTACGATTTCTTTGGCGTGTAGTAAATAAAGGTGATAAACAGTACCTCTTGTTTTTCATGAATTTTATTTCCTTAATGAAAGTTATTGAGGGAGAGAGATAGTCAGCTTCCTTACATGTTTCTAATGATGCTCTTAACTTCGTTCCGACGGTCAGTACCAATTATCAGGCTTAGGTATGTTTTTACTTTGTGCAGTGTAAAATATTACACCTCAGGTTTCACACATCAGCGACACCATATCTCCATTCCAGGACCCCAGTCGCTCGCCTCTCACCAGCTCGGTCAAACCAAACTCAACTGACCTTTCTCCCTCGGTCTCCCGGAACTCAACTGATTCAAAATCTAAGGTTCCCTCATTAAATAGAAATCGAAGTGGAATCTTCTAGAATCTTCTCGAACCTTTCGAACGTACTAACTGTTTTACCAAATTACACGTGTCACTTAAGAGGTCGACGGGTCAACCATCCTTTCTTCTGACAAACCGATTAAACTAAATTTTACTAGCATAATCCCAGACTTAATGGCTCCGAATAGACTCAAAGGTGATAATTAGTTTTACATTGCTTCCCCACTCCCGTAAGATCTGAGAATCATGATACATCCTATTAAGGTTTCTCTGTGTCTGGCACAAGGCCACAAATATGGTGTTCCTAGGTCCATTATGCTACATTAGTTATATCTAATTATAATGGTATCCACCTATCTATCTATCTATCTCTCTATCTAAATATCCCTTTCTCTTTTTCTCTCTCTCTCTTACTATCTCCCTGTGTATATATATATATATATATATATATATATATATATATATATATATTGAGCACTTTTATATGCAAACACTTTTCATATTTGCTTATCTTCATTGTATATCTACATAGATATCAGGAGATTATGGAGGCGCGTTGTGTAATGGCTAAAGTCGGAGGAAATGGAATTGTCGATCCGAGTTCAAGACCTAGACAAGGTTGTCAACATTTCACCTAGCGTTAATACCCCTGGGAAAGGTATGAATCCACCTTCTCCCCCTCCAGTATGGGTAAAAAGCAGGGCAGACTGAGATCTTTAACCTTGTTTAGACAACCAGTCTATGAGAAGGAAAACCTGTTAAATTGTGCCTAAAAATGACCTTGTGTCACATCCTGCTCGTACGTAGGGGTTGGTAAATATGTACATAGATATCAGGAAATTTGGAATCGACATTTTGAGTTAAAACCCAGAAGCCGCATCAGATATAAAAAAAAGTTAAAACTTACAAACCACTGAGTTTTAAGTTTTTTTTTCATATAAATAAATGCACTAATGATAGTTTACCAAACCGAAACTGTATATCATTGGCTTCGATATTAAGATTGTATCCATCTAACCACCTTGATTTTCAATTTCTCATGTATATATATATATATATATATATATATATATATATATATATCATCGACAGACATCGTGTTCCAACGTATCACGTCTCCTCCGGGTAGCTAAATCTAGCCGGGATCGAAAGCCAACCTATTTTTCATCAGTCAGGCTTCTTAAACCCTCAGCCATCGGCACCTACCAGCAACAAGCGGAGCTTTACCATAAATACTTACAAAGGTATACATAAATTCATTTTATTTTTGGAACACTTCGTTTTTCAATTTTCTTAATATTGTCGGATTTATTTCCATATTTACTCCCATACAAATGTATATATATATATATATATATATATATATATATATATATATATATATATATATAAGGTCACCACTTATATTCGTTAATAGCAGAGCCTTGCTTAAGCGTATACGGTGACCGTCCTCAAAATTCCCTTTTTGGTATGGTAGCATATATATATATATATATATATATATATATATATATATATATATATATATATATACCGGTTATTAGAAATGAATTCGACGCCCCGAGATAAAATTATGGTCAAGCCTTTTTGCGTTTTGCTTGACGCTAATGCTCATGGGAAAAGCATGAATAAGGCTAGTGCTCCGCAACTATCGATAAATTGTAAGGCACACTTGGTGACACGGTCTAGGAGAAATTAAACTCTGAATTCAAACCAGTTTATCTTGATTAAGAAATTTTTACCGTGGGTCAAATCCTGCCAGTGGCGGTGGGGTTGGGTAATGCATATGAATAACAGACTTAGCTCTTTTATCTTGGGTAGACAAAAAGTGTAGGAAAAAGTGTGTTAAAATCAGCATAAGATATTGACCTTTTGTCACATCCTACTAAATCCTTTCTACTTAAATTCAAATGTGCGAGAATTAGAGAGAGTGGCGCGCGTGCGTGCGTGCGTGTGTGTGTGTGTGTGTGTGTGTGTGTGTATGTGTCTGTCTGTATGTGTGTGTGGGTGTGTGTGTGAAAGTGTGTGCTTGTATATTCACTCTCAGGCCTCCGCTAATGTTTCTATGGACAGGTGCCTGTGTACCCCCAACTGTTGCAGAGCGATTACTTAGAAGTTACTAATTTCTTACTTCTTATTTTATGTTGTTTTTTTCTTTTCTTCCCGTTTCGTCACATGATCATTAAATTGTCTGTCTCCTCTTCCTCCCCTCCTTCTCCTCCTTCATTCATTTGCTGAACAACGATGTGTAAAATATATTGATATATACATAATCTTTTTTGGAGCATACCACTTTTCTGATAATCTTATTTTGTTTTATCTATCAAGATTTAAAAATAAAAAGCTTCATCCCTCTAATTTAGGTTTCTTGCTGGCAAAAGTATAGCTGCCTTTTATATCATGTCAAAAGTGTCAGTGATTAAAACTACTATTGACATCCTCAGATTCGAATATTTTTTTGTTGACCTTCACCTGAAACCGAAGAAATTCGAAACAAATTCATGCCCCAAGTAAGAGCTCGAAACAACATCCCCTGTGAGTTAATGTATCAGGTAGCTCCTCCCGTAAAATGTTTTACCATTAAAGCCGCCGGCAGACAAGCTGGTTTCTTATCTTTAATTCTAAATCCACTTATCCACTGCGTTTATTACACAACAATTTACATTGACTACATAGCCTTAACATAGTTACAGTTGTAATTGAAGTTGTCTGAAATGTTAATATAATTTGTTTCCATTACATATTGATAAGTTTCGTTTCTCTTATCTTTTTTCATTACAAATGATGTTACAGACGCCACTATATAACGAAGGGTTCAAGTTCGATTATAGTCAAAAGTCCGTATTTTTATGTATTTCTGTAATCGGAAGATGGAAGAATTTTGGGTTCAAATGCATTGTTGTAAAAATGAACCTTCAAATAGTTTATGAAACTTTTTATAAACTCATTTTTCTTATTTAACCCATAGAATGGACACTAACAGGTACTACCATTCCGGTGCAGAGTGGACTTGAGAATAATGGTATTCAAGAGGTACTTCACATTCTCCAGAGCTTCAGAATTGGAACTTCACCATTTGATGCAGTTTGGCGTCATACCCAGGCCACTAAGACCCTCAGCCACCGACTTCTAGCACATATATGATAAAACGGCTTGTGGTTTGCTATAAGGGTAATAGAGTTGTGACAATTATATAGATGCAAGCACTTGGCGTGACCAGCCGATTGATCGGGTGCGCTTCGCCAACTGTCCGCCTAGCATGACTAAGGGTTAAAGTGAAGTGTTGCATGTCAGGGACTGCTCAGCAACCAGGGTTCCATCCTTAATCATCAAAGGTCATCACCCACGGCCAACAGATGGCCACGTTGTGGAAGGGGGTTACTGCTCTACAAATGTGAAATCCGTCTATTCTTTGTCCCATTCGACTAGGCGGTTAATATCGTAAACATCCTAACACATTTATAATAATAATATTGTTATAGTTTAGGGAACATCATTTGTCAGTCTTATATTCATTAAGATAAGAATCGATATTTATGTAGGCATTGTTCTCTCTGATGCATACATTTTAACACAATGAACATTGATAATTATGGGGATAGTATTACTTCTGAAACTTATGATTTAAGCATTCAGTTATTCTCGATCTGATCTTTTTTATCAGAATACACCAAGGAATAAAGTACGGTTTGTAAACATAAGACTATGCGTGATAATTTTTTTTAAATTTAAAGAAGATCCAGTGTTAAAAATTATTCTTTCACATATACCAGTATTTTGTCATAAAATTCAACAATCTATAAATTACTGGAGAACGCAGTTTTTGTTGAATTTGATCTGACATTTATTTCTGACTATTTTTTGACCACTGAATTCAAAGATGATCCCTTTTTTTATATCACGTCAACTTTATGAGCTACGGGATACCCGCGCGTTTTCTAAAGAATCGTAATAATACAGCATCTAACAACATTTTGCTTATTTTATGGAATGTTTTAAAAATGTATATAAAATGGAAAATAATAAAACATTACACTGGGCATCACAAATCTTATTGAGCTAGATCTGACACTTATTTTTGACAAACGTTTGGACTCTGGATCCAAAGGTTTCCCCATTTTTGTTTGTATTATATCAACCTTTTAAGTAACAGACTGGCTTGGTCTCAAAAACATCAAAATACTGCATTTGACAAATGTGAGCTTATTTTATAGAATGTTTTAAAGATTTATACAATGGAAAATGATGAGAATATTGCTTGACTGTAATATTTGTATAAATTCATCTTATTCATACAAAGAATATTGTTACTGTAAATCAAATTGTATGCAAGTAGTTCAGGTAAAAATTTACACATAGTTTTTTTTTCTAGAGTGTTCAATATGTGGAAAATTCCCTGTTTTGCTCTATAGTCAGCCATCATATTTACATCTCATATACTTTGATACCATTTCTCCATGAATTTCAAATCTTGGTTGAATCATTCATCTAGCTCTTTTCAAGAAGTTAGCAAAATGGCTATGCAGAAAATCGAACTTGATGCGTATGTTACGATCAAGCATTTTGTCGCTATCCAATTCCAGTGTAATTCATTGCTCATACATTTCCCAAATTTCTTAACAAGGTAAAGAACTTGTCAGAAATCAAGCATTCTTTTTGAGTTCTGACATTATCCCGATGAAATGTTCATCTTTGATAACTTCCAGAATCTGTAGACCATCGAACACACCAGCCTTGATTTTTTCTCAATTGACAGGTCAGGAAATGCCAAAATGTGATATTTGAAACACTTGCCTTCAATTGGCAATGCTTTAAGGAATTGGTTCAAGAGACCTCGTTTCATGTGCACGGTACAAACATAATTTTCCTTATGTCAACAAATGGCTCATGTAGAATGTTGGGATCAACAGGTTTGAGATCAGATATTGCAGGCCAATTCCACTCCATCCAATGCTTATAGACTAGCTTCACAAATGCATTGATGTTTGTTCTTTGACTGGAAATTAACCTAGTCCCCAGATCTGAATAACTCTCCTTCCTTTTCAATCACCGCAATCAGTTGAACAGTTCTATTACTTACAAACAAACAATGCAATTGGGATTATTTTGGGAGTAAGCTGTAGAGAGAAAAAATTGATGGGATAGAAGAAAATTGACTGCAGTTTTGAAATCAGCATGCCAATATTAATCTAAATCAAATGAAAAATCAAACTCAACAGAAATTATCTCCAGAATTGTTCCCCAGTGTTATTATTACATAATCTGTTTGCTTTGGTTTGTTTGTTTAAGGGCTTATCAACCATCGTGTGTTATTTAATGTTAAAGTCTTCCTTGTATAATAATTACTGGTACTATTGAAATCATTGATGGGTGATAAGGAAATGCATTCCTTTCCCAATGGTATTAGTCCAAACATGAATATAATGGTAAGACGAGAGTTCGAACTTACTACGATATCGCTGTCCATTATGACACAGGGTTCCCCCCAAATGATTTTTGTAGGAACTACTGCTTCATAAAGTGTGTATTGAAGTGGACAACGTATTACAAAGCAGTACGTTTCAATTCATGCACATTGTGAAATGTATTTATGAAATTTACAAACAAAAAGGTTATATATTTATACAATTATAAAATAATGAGAAAATGAAATAATGTTGATTTGAAAAACCGTCTAGTATAGTAGTGTATAATTGTGATGTTAAGAAACTAATAGCAAGTGCGTATAACCATGTGAACTGAAAATAATATACATTATTCTTAATCATTCAAAGCTATTAAAACAGTCAATGGCTGACTGAGTGTTTTTCCATTGCTTTAATTGAGATGTTTTGCGAATAATATTGCATGTTCTTGCTAATCCTTCAAATTTACTTTTTTCAGATTTTATTTATATTGGTGGTCTTTCGAGGGGATTGTTTCTTGTGATGTTTTTAACACGATTTTTCACTTTTAATTTCAATGTTATGTTTTACTTCCATTTGGCACCCTTTTTTAGAATTTTACTACCATTCACCCATTCGTTCTAGATTTGTTGGCCTGTTCATATATAATTACACACACACACACACACACACACACACACACACACACACACACACATACACACACACACACACACACACACACATATATATATATATATATATATATATATATATATATATATATATATATATATATATATATATTATATTTTAAACTCTGCCGGTGTGAAAAAAAATCAGTTTTCAAAATAAAATAGAAATTCAAACTGACATTTGGGTAAAAAAAAAGAAGAAAAAACAAAAGAACCAGCACACACACACTTTCTGAAAATAATAATGTAAAAAGAAAAAAAGACACCGAAGTTATATGCGTAAAATGTGCTGAATTCGCTAAGTAGAGCATAATTATAATGACCTACATGAGTCATATACTATCTACCTAGGTTTAACCCGGATGGTTCTTAAGGATAATTCTGACTAAGGTTCAGAATTTCTAATATTATTGTTTTATTCTCAAACGTATTAAAAGCAATCCTACGTATAACCTTATATTGAAATCGATTGAAGTAAAGAATAAATAAGTGTATTCTTTTTGTGTTCTTGTATAATTCCATTAGTCTTTCTAATTTAATATAATATTTAATTATATTAAAAGTTAAATATTCCTCCCAAAGGGCTCATATGTTTGCTAGTTTTACTAATCTTACTAAATAAATGAAAATGTTTTAAAATATAATATATTGACAATTAACGGCAGTGGGAAATACATTAATCTATCTATCTTTCTATCAATTAATCAATCAATCTCTCTCTCTCTCTCTCTCTCTCTGTCTGTCTGTCTGTCTGTCTGTCTGTCTCTCTCTCTCTCTCTTTATATATATATATATATATAGTTCAATGAGAAATCAAAACAAATAAAAGTTTTTGCTTTTATTTATTTAATTACGGGAACGGTATTACGACCAGCGGTTTCTTGCTTAGAGCATTCATCGGGTAATACAAAAAGTTCCTTTAAAAATGACAGAAATTGTGTAAATGGTCAAATGTGTGCGTTTTTTTTAACTGTATTCTCGTGTTTGCGTGTTTACGTGATGCGGAATGTTTTTTTCTTCTACGTGTGCGTATTTTTGTTTGTGCGTATGTGTGTGATGTCATGCGCGTTTGCATGGAAATGCGTGAAGGCTGTGATGATATGATTGTGTCCACGCGCGTGTGTGCGTATTTTTGTTTGTGCGTATGTATGTGATGTCATGCGTGTGCGCGTGAGAATGTATGGAGGCTGTGATGATATAATTGTCTCCACGCGTGTGTGTGCGTATAAATATGCGTATTTGTGTTTGGTATTCTTGGTTACGTATGTTATGTGCAAATTAATATAATGTATTTTTTAAATGTATTTTTAAAATTGTGCTGTTAATAATAATGAACATGTTATTTATTGCGTTGGTGGTGCAATGTGGACGTTACATTTGTATGATATTATTGTACAATGTATATAGGTAGAGGGAAAGATACTTACAGTTTGGCGGATCTGTTGTAGTGTTTACAAATTATATTACTATTTTATATATATAAAATAGCAGGTGTTTATTTTCATGTCGGCATTTTTATAGGATTTCCGATCTTTTATTTAGTAGGGTCTGTTGTGATGGATGAGTAATAATATAAAGTTTTTCTTGGAGACAAAGAAGGCATCTTTTAGATGTTTTGCTGTAAGCGGGTGCAACTTTCAGAATCTCCCAGCTCACATCTGGCGAAATGTCCATATCTTTCAAGTTCCATATATGTGTGGATAGTGTTGTTTGTGTAGAATATTTTCTGTTCGAAAATGAAAGTCTATGGTTGTAAATTCTTTGTTTCAGGGTTCCTTCCGTTGCTCCTATGTATTGTTTGATGGAGGTGTCTGTTTTCACAGTAGCTCTGTACACCACATTTTTCTGGAGACAGTTTCCTTGTAGAGGGCACGAACTCTTGTCCCTACAATTGCATTGGTTGTTACTTCGCGTGGTGTTTTGTTGTTTGTATATATATATAATTTAGACGATCCCTTATATTTCATCATGTTAAATAATACGCCGACTGTGATTTTTAACGCCTAAAGTAAAAAAAGTAAAGTCGTTGGGGCGGCCTAATGTCGGTATCAGCCATTCAGCGAGGGAGTCTATCCCCTTTTCACTAGCGCTATACTACTCAACATAAAAATACTTCTTAACAATAAAGTTTAAATATTCATCGGCTTATTTTATTCGGGGTAATGTGTTTGGTATACGGAATATAAATCGGTACATTTTGAAAACCTAGTGTCAGTATATTAAATCAGAATATACACTGCAAATCAAATAATTCTAATTGGCTCATATTTAAAATACATTCTTCTTTGTTAGATAAAGACAATCCTATGCATCTATTTAGTAAGTTCTGTACTTTAGAACGTTCATTGACGAGTACAGATATTAGTAACTATTATCTCGCCCTCTTTTTATTAAGCGTAGACTCATCTTGACATTTTTCCTGCATAAAGGAAAACACTATTATATACTAAGTATTGTATAATATATAATTAATTTCTAAGACATACATCACAATTTTAGCTGTCAACACAGCACAAAACGTCGATAGATAGACAGATAGACAGGTAAGAAAACTCGTAAGTTTGCGGCATTCCTCTTTCATATTTATACATTTTTTCGCCCCCTCTTGTCTAAACTATTCCATTCCCGATTTATTTAATTTATTATTTGACTTTTACTCGTTTACGGGTGTAAAACTTGAAAAGCACCGAACGAAAGAGCCCTTGTTTAATCAATAAACAACCTTTCTTTTCTTTTTTTTTTCACTCGTTTTTCTCTTTTCAGTCTTCCATTCAGTATCGTTGTGTATATCGCTATATCACTATATACGATAGCCTTTAAAACACGCACACACATACATACATACATACATACATACATATATATATATATATATATATATATATATATATATATATATATATATATATATATATATATTACTTTGACATCTAATTAATGAGTTCCATGCTTTACAAAGTTCATTGCCCGGAATACAGATATTAGTTAATATTATGCCATCTTATTTTCACTAATTGTAGACACATTTAGACTTTATTTTCACCATGATGAAGAACACTAATCCATAATAAGTAAAATTCAGAATATAGTTATTTTTATGGCATAGATCTCTGCAATATTCAGTTTACTGCACAAAGGAAGCGGACTGAAGTAATTAAATATAAGGTAGACTCTGGGGTCAAATCACGTGGATTAGGTGCTTTCGATTCTTCTGTCTGGTCTGTTATCTCACATCGTCATTGATACTGGCACTGATCTCGGCTGGGTACAAAAATAGACAAGAAGGTTGTGTTTTTTTAGAGAGGGAGTGTCGTTGACCCTCCTTTCTTGAAAGACGCAAATCAAGGGAAAATAATTGTAAGCCGATTGATATATGTTAGGAGAAGTGTTATTACTGCTATTCAAAGGTCAGAGAGTAACCGAGCAGAGACAGAATGGTCATTTGTTTTACCATCTGGCATGGCTCCTTTTGATTCCCCTTTTATTCACACACTCGCAGAGAGAGCAAGAGCGAGAGCAAGAGCGTGAGAGAGAGAGAGAGAGAGAGAGAGAGAGAGAGAGAGAGAGAGAGAGAGAGAGAGAGAGAGAGTGTGTGTGTGTGTGTGTGTGTGAATGTGTGTAGCTCCATAAATAAATAAAGTCGTCTGGGTGGTCTAAAGTCTGTACCAGCCAGACAGAGAGGAAATATATCCCCTTTTCACTAACACTAAGACAAGGAGACTGTTTTTGCATCTGAGGTGGAGCACCACACGTACCATGGCGGGGGGCGGTATCGAACCTGTAACCCTGTGATCCCTAGGCAAGTACTCTACCGACTGTGCTAAACCGGCCCTTATATAGCAATGTATTTTTAAAAATAAATCGTTAATTTGCTTTTAAATCAAATATGCCAGTATATTATCATTTCTGCTGAAACAGTATACGATCAAAACCAATATTATTAGGTATTATTTAGTACTAAATCTATTCAACATCTCCATCACCGCAAAAAATATATAAGATATGTCCATAAATAGATTGTTGTAGCTTCATTGAGAGGTTCAAATCAAAGTTTTTGGCTGGTTTTTACAGGAGACCGTGTGGCTACATCCAGAAACATTAACACTATTGTTGAATATCTAGCGGATGAACTCATGAATGCTGGCAAAGGTCCGTCCAACTTTTACGCTAACAAAAAGAAAGATTAACTGGAACGAATAGCTAAACCAAATCGTTAAAATAAACCCGATGTGAAGAATAATAGACAGATTTTTTTAGTTCTTGGCTCCTTTCTAGATTAAAAAAAATATTTGGCTAATCACGTAAATATTAATTCCACGCAAACTCTAGAAATTTCATCTCCACTGCTACATTAATATCATTCTTGGTGTTTGGAACAGGAAGGAGAACAAGAGATTGTCAAATTGGTCATACGTTTTAGATACGTTCTCAGCAACAGCAAATTTACTTTCTAGTGAGGTAATTTTATCTATTTCAAGTTGTTACAGTTACATGAAAAATTAAGTCAGTAAAAGTAATGTTGGCGGAGTGGCCTTTTGTCGGTATCAGCCGGAGAGCGAGGGAATCTATCTCCTTTTCGTTAGACCAGGGAGATTTTTTCTGAGGTAGATCGCCACACCTACCATCCGTTCCCCACCTTTCCGTATAGATCAGATTACCCAATCTGTTTTACTCATGCACTGAGTTGGCGGGGACCAGTATCTAACCTGAAACTTTGCGATTCGGAGGCGTGTGCTCTATCGACTGTGACTCCTTTATATAACTGGAAAATTTAATTATGAATCGTCAAATTGAAAACAATATCTCTATAAATACAAAGTATATGTTTTTTTACTGACCACACCCCTAAACCTATGAGTAAACAAATAAAACTAAAAATGACGTCACGGTTAGCAATATTCTATTTTATTTTCGTCGATTTTAAACTTACAATATTAAGGCTTCCCTACAAATAGTTGCAATATTATACTTTCAAAAGGTAAACAATACTTACATCTCTATAGAAACATCTTTTAAAGTATGCACAAATTATTCTGTTATATTTGCTTTGATAAAATATGATTTGGAAAGTAACTGTCGATTTCATTCCTCTTTTAAATGTAACATATTCTCCAAACAACCTAACATAATTGATAAAGTCCTGTTGTTTGGACTCCAGTTCATTTTAGTCCTGTTGATGGGACATGAATTCCACTGACTACCACATGCAGAGGGTTAAGATCCACGTATAAAAAGGGTATTCTGGGTATGACACTAAACTGCATCTGATAATTAAACTTCATTTATTGGGAGACCCCTTTAATTTTCCTTACAACCACCCCCAATCTAATATGGAATGATAGTACCATTAGGGTAAAAAAGATCTGTTAAAAAATCACTCGTATTTAATAGGACATTTTGCAGACCAAAAGCCACTCTTAAGAAACAACTACACAAAATATGTAAATATGAACGTACAATGAACACGATTCCTTAACCTCTCAGCATAAAATAACTCTTGACGGGTTGATATACCGTTAGAAACAATCAATCAACAACCAATACTTTTGATATTTTTCTGACCATTTTAGGAAACAAGAATGAAGGTTTTTCCTCACACCGTGTCAGTAAATTTCGGCCTCGTGAATGAAATTTAAAAAGATTATTTGCACACAATAATTATGGATTCCAATACTAACAAATAAAATTATTGTTATGGACTGGTTAGGGGCCAGAATAAAGACACAAGAGAGGAAATGAGTTAAACAAATATATTAACAAAGAACAGTAGTACAAATTTATACCAATGAGTCGCTTATATGTGAGGCTGACTTATCGGCTATCTGCTGAAATAGTAACTCACGCTTAAGTTCAGAACCTGCTGCTATTTATTGTTGGAAGAGTTCATGCGTGCGTGGTAAATTGCCATAACAATTATAATAATTTAAAATTGAAAACAGGCATTTTCATTTCATCTGAGATCAGGGAACTGAAGTCAAATACATATTCAACAAAATTCTCCGCACAAATAGGATGCAGCACAAGGTGAATTTCTTAAGCGGAATTTAACAGGTTTTAATTCAGTGTTTTCCTAGACTTATTGCTTAAACCAAGGTTGAATCACCCTGTCTGTCCTACTATTTACTCATATCTGGTGGGAGAATACTTGGATGCATACTTTTCCAAAAGGTATTAACCCTATAGGAAATAAAAACAGTCTAGAATTTGAATTCGTGTCGCTGATTGCTTTTCCTCCGACTATAGCCATTAGCCTACGGGTTTCAAGCAGACGCGTAATAGCAAATAAATTGAATACACTTAACTTGGCGGCATGGGGTTCATTCGTTTTATATAGAATTTTATTTGATCTCATAGGACTGAGATCTAGGAAAATTGAATAACATATATCTCTTAAAATATAATTATTGCACTTTCATACTGACTTTTTACAACGGCTCTGCCGATGTTCATTGATGGGAGTTTTACCAAAGTATATACGAGTTGGGAATAACATATAGAATGTCATTTCAAATTAAATAGGATGATGACAGCATGATTAAAATGAGGTAATAGTTTACGCAAATATCCAAGGAAAAGTGTGTATATATTTATCTAACCCCACCATGCCAGCATGATGAGGCACAAGGTCATTTTAAGCGTAGTTTAATAGGTTCAGGGTTTTCTTCTCCTAGGCCGGTTGCCATGCAAGGTTAAATAGCCCAATCCTCCCTGCTAAAATATCCATGGATGGAAAATAATTGGATTCATACCTTTGCCAAGGGGACTAGCGCTATATGAAATGCAAATAGTTATCGTTTTAGGGAATGGACACAATGACCCAAGTTCAAATGTTAGATGAAGCGCTAATACGATTGGAAAAAGTATGAATCCAACTATTCTCCCTGTAGTTACGGATAAATAGTAGGCCAGACATGGGTCTTTAATTTTATTATGAAAACCGTTGTATACTCCGTTTCAAATTAATAACGACGTGACACATCCTATTCAAAATATAATAAATGGAATTTAACGAAGTTATCAGGGAATTATGACAAGATGTATATATACCCACTCAGTAAAAACTATAAGATTATAAAAAAGGGAACAAAAGTTACAGTCATTTACCTAACTTACTTAAAGTATTAGTGAGTCAAATTATTAGCGAGGTGTAATAAAAATCCCTATAAACAAGAAAATAACACTTTACTTGCGTCATATACAGATTTTTTTAATAGATGCATACAGTAAATAAGGTAAATTATGAGATATGTGATCCTTTTTTAAAATGACTTGGAAAAGTGATCCATCGAATATATCAATTTCTGCATCTCATCTGATGTAATTTCATGTGATACCTAGACCTTTTCCTGAAAAAAGTAATCCTTGCATCTAAATTATCGTCCCTTCTCATAAACATGTCGCTTCAGAATGCTCCACAAGTTTTCAATAGTGCTTAAGCCTTAAGTTCATTTTCAGAGATCCACAGAAGCCTAATTATACCTCCAACCATTATACCTCCAATATTATCAGCCCAAATCATAATACCACTTTCTTGTTGGCGCCTTGTCCATTTACAACCTAACCTTTGCCCAAACCATCAGAGCAATCAAGTGTTTCACGAGTTTGATCTTTGAACATTCTTTCGAGAAATCGACCTTCATGTTCTCTTTTGCCAATTTCATACGCATTTGCATGTGTACTTTTATCAATCTATGGATTTGCCTCTGGTCTTACTAATCTCGCAAACTTTTTCAGAAGACAATAGCGAGTATTTATGTGCATTGATGCTTCTTCAATGCTCCTGAAAAGTGATCCATTGCTCAGGCGTGGGTTATTTAAAACTTCTAGTTTCATTCTGGACAAATAACCTTGAGAAGCAACCCTCGAGTGATTCTTATCGGCCCTGTTACGTACCTTCGTAAGAGTGCAGTAAATCATTTCACAGTCTGGTGATATCTTCCAATCATTTTGGATATCTTTCTTGTATATTTGCCTTTGGAAAGATCAGATGTTATAATATATTTTTCAGAAGGGGTCAAGTCACATTTCCAACCCTAATTACAGGATTATAATGACACTCGTTTAGAGTCTGGAACATTTCTATATCGTGTTAATTATGCAAATGGCCCCGCTTGTTTTTTGTTGCACAAAACAACATAGCTTTATAAAATCAGTGCATATTCTTATTCATATTATATTCTGAACATTTCGTTAAATGCCGTCTGGTATTTTCTGGAAAAAAGAAGAAAATGTCACCTCGTTAATAATCCTAAATTCTGCAAATGAGAAGTACAGAAGAAGGAAAACACTGAATTCAAACCTATTAAAACCCGTTTTAAAATGACATTATGTCCGATCCTGCTCCTGAGGAGTGCTTAGTTAAACACAAATATTCTATATATTAATGTACTTTTAATAAATATATTCGTATGCACATATTCCTAATGATATGGTCTAGCAGGACAACGAAATCCGCGTTCGCGTTTTATTCTAATAGTAAAAGTAAAATAGGCGGAGTTGCCTATTATTCGTATCATCTTGGCAGTGCCAGATCTATCATCGGCTCCCCCTTTAGCGGATCCAAGCCTTGCTACTCATGTGGTGAGTTCACGAGGATCGATATCGAAACCGGAACCTTATGGTTCCTAGCATATGCTCTAGAGACTGAACTAAACCGGCTCTTTTAAAGTAGGCGAAGTGGCCTACTGTCAGTATCAGCCGGACAGCGAGAGAGTCTGTCCCTATTTACTAGCGCTGGACCAGGGTTTTGTTTTTGCTTCTGATGTGGAGCACTACACCTACCATCAGCTCCACAATTTACCGAACAAATCGAACCTGTGTTGCACATGAGATGATTTAGAGAGGTCTGGTATTGAACCCAGAACCTAGTCGTTTCAATATTTTCTTGACTTGTGTAAATAGTTTTAGCGAGAAAAGAATCTTTAGATAAAACTAATTAAATCCAATCTTTAAAGTAAAAGAGAGAGAGAGAGAGAGAGAGAGAGAGAGAGAGAGAGAGAGAGAGAGAGAGAGAGAGAGAGAGAGAGAGAGAGAGTAAAACAGATTTTGCTTAAACAAAAACGAAGTTAAAGTAGATTTTTTCCAATCAACACTAGCAGAACAAATGTGTGATATTTTCAATCATTCCCATTGCGATTAAGAAAACAAAGACACAGTATGATATAAGTCGTTGTGTATAGCAGCCTCTTGAGTATTAAGTAATTTGACGAAATAAACAAAATCAGACAGTGACGTGACAGGAAAGCCAAATAACTCTCTAGCAGTAATCTATGTAATGTTATCGAGTGAAATTCAGTTCAACCTGTTGTTTCTTTATTAAGTCGATACTGAAAATGTCAACATTTGATATTACTATTTTAAAAAATCTTTGTATGGAATCAACATATGATATCTTATCACTAAATCATAAGAAAAATCCAATATTTTAATCAGGAAAAATCCTATGCTATTGTGTGCAACAATTCCTACCTTTTAAAAAAATCGTTTTTTGGTTACTTCTCATTGTTTATAGCTTAAATATAACGGATATTACTAGACATTTTCACGCAAGATTCAACCAAAATTATTTTTATTTTCCGATTTTTATATCAAACTTACATTATAGGTGTTTCAACTCGAGCACCAGATAAATAGTTAGAAGAAACACATCAAGTATTACGGATAGGTGAAAAGGTTCCCTAAGCAAAGGTACAACGTGAACAGAGTTGCTTGGTTGAATTAACAAGTCACGTGAAATTAAGTTGTTTCTCTCTTCTTAGGTTTCGTCAGATATTATTTATAGAAAGAACAGATGATTCAATTCTCATTATTTACGTAATATTTGACAATAGGTGTGGTAAAATGGCGGCAATATCAAATGATTATGAAATCGATACATACTTATGTAGAAGAGGAGATGGCTTACTTCCAGAAAATAAATGCGTTTGCACATCCATGGCGTGCTGGGGGGTAAAAAAGAGAAACACGACCTCTCCACAGTCGTAATTTTAGAGACACGATTTCAGAACCAAGGGAATTGACAAGACTAGATTGTTCGTGTAGGCAAATTTCCCTGGGACCACCCACGCAATAAAAGAAAGCGCGAGCGAAAGATAAACCACTTGTTTTTTGGAACTCGGTATTGCTTAGTGTTCAGAAATTAAAAAAACTTTGTTTGCCTTTAGTGGGAAAAGATAAAGTTTCAGTTTGAGAAACAATGACGTATTGTACGAAATACTATCATTTGCGGTGAGACGATCGATGCTAAACGCGTCGAATGCGGATCTTTCTCTTTGTTGAACAATGTTTTGTATGGGGTTGCGAGTCATTTGTTCTTTTCACTACAAAGTGTTTCAATTTCAAATGGCGTTTTAAAATAAATTACACTTACTTGTTTACTAAAATGTATTTTAAAATGTGTTCGTTGAATTTCAGAAGAGTTGAAGTAAGCTAGTGAGGAGTAGGTATATTGGAAGTGAAAGCACAGTGATAGAATTTGATTGATACTGCTGAGCTGTATATTGTGTCATTTTTTGCGTAGGAAATGAACACGGTGACTCGAGTTTAAATCTGTGATGAGGGTGTTTGCATTTCACATAGCGCTAATTCACTTAGGAAATATATACTTCCCCGTCTCCCCACAGTTATAGGTAAATAGTAGGGCAGACTTGGATCCTTAACATTGGTATAGCAACTAGTCCAAGTGAAGAAAAACATGTTAAACCCCTCTGAAGATTGATCTGGGTATATGCACAATTCATAATCTGTCCTAGAAAAGAAGACGCATACACTTATATGCGATTTTTAAAGGTAGACATTATTCTAAAAAAATCATCTAATCAAAAATGCAGAATGTGCGAACAGAAAAGTGAATGAATTGACCACTCTTTCTCTGGTTGCCCAATCCTCATGCCAATAAAATATAAAAATATGTATAGTAAAATAGGACTTTTTAATAATTGGAAAATGTGTATTCTGAAATCTTATGAATGGTATAAACACTAACCAGAACTATTAATGGAATCCAAAGAAGCCACAAATCTGTGGGACTGATATCCAAAATGAAATCGATGAGAGAAAGAGAAATATACTATTTATAGAGATCACGGGCTATTAAAAATACATGCATTTGAATTGATATGTCAGTTCTAACATATAACAACATATCAGTCAAATAATATAATAAAATAAATAAATATAAAGATTTGGTAATAGAAATGGAAATAATGTGGCACCATAAAACTACCACTTTGTCAGTAATAGTGAGAACTTAGGGTACGATCAAGATAAGGACAGATAAAAAAGGTTAATAAGAAACCTGGTAATTCCAGCCAATATGAAATAATTTGTGGAACTGCTCATCACATTAGGAGAGTACTATCAATGTTAGTGAAAAAGAAAGGCACAAAAAAGGCAGAACAGCTACCCCCGAAAAATACGAAAGAACAAAAAAAAAACTATTTCTCTGAATGTTTGAGATGAGGCTTGAAGATTAGTATTATTAGCGTTAATCGGACTATTGTCCCCATCTTCATTGTTATTTGTACAACGTTTCGGCCGATATACCCTCCGGCCTTCTTCAGGAAATACCTGAAGAAGGCCGGAGGGTATATCGGCCGAAGCGTTGTACAAATAACAATGAAGATGGGGACAATAGTCCGATTAACGCTAATAATACTGAAAAAACCTAAATACATACTCTGCATTTAAACAATGCTTTCCTTCACTCTAGGGCTTGGTAATAAATCCGGTGAAAGTTTGTAAGAAACCGATAGTAAAGCGTAAAATTAATAACATATATACTTGCATAGATGCATAGATACATAGATACTACTACTACTACTACTACTACTACTACATCAACGAAAAGAACAACAACAATAACAGAAACAACAACCACAAAAACAACAACAACAAAGACAACAAACAACAACAACAACAACAACAACAATAATAATAATAATAATAATAATAATAATATCTGAGCAACTTTAAAATGGGCAAGAAATTAAACGTTGACCATTCTACAAAATTGTCTATGCACAAAGCTAAATCCATTTTGCGACTCATAAAATTATGAGGATTTTATAATACAAACTAATTACCTAATCCCAGCCAAAAGACAAGACTCTGTATCAATTAACCACAAAAAAACTTGTCATTTGTTAGATTTTGTCGTTACAAAGGAAATTTGAGTAACATGAGAGTGCAGGTGATGACAATTGTCAACGATGCCCTTAGGACTGTCCTTAAGAATTTAGAAAAATATTGAGGGAATTGGAAATCAGAGGAAGAATTGAGACCATCTAGACCCCAGCATTGTTTTGATTGACTAGAATACTCAAAAGAGTCATGGAGACTTGAAGAGACTTGCTGTCACTCAGAATCTAGCGAAAGACCATCAGATAAAGTTGGTGTGAGAAATTTGCAAGAAGTGAAAAAATATCAAAAATGGAGCTGGTGCTTAAACGGGTTAGTGTAAAAATGATTCGTAAATCAAAATTTAAAATTATAATTTAATAAGACTAAAAGTGCTTCAGGTTTATTCCACTCTGCTGATATAAAATCCTAGCTCAGATGCAACTTTTTCATTCCCTATATTATGGGAGAGGAAATAGGATTTATATTTCTAGCTTTGATAATGTTAATGAATATATCATTTAAGGCAAAACCAGTAATCAGCCCGCAAACATATCTTACATAATCTGAAGCACATCAAAATATTACAACTTCTGAGGATAATGAACGGATTATTTCTGATATTCCACAAAGACATCCACTGGCCAAAATTATGGAATCACGATAATGCGATGATATTCATTAGGGCTTCTTTTTCTATTTTTTTTTGTTTTTGCAGCAAATAAACTGATTTTATATTTAATATCATAATACATTGGCGTCATAAAGCGGGCCTCAAACAAAATAGAAAATTTGAATTAATTCCAAATTTTTTAAGATCAAGGAGATAAACATGATTAACCACTAAATTTTGAGGAAGAAAATGTCAGCATGAAATTTGCATCTCTTAAAATAATACCAACACAAGTCTAAATATACAATCAATTTTAGTCAGTTGGTTGGATGCCACAGCATATCAAAGGTTTTATGCCGAATACGTTTTTTGTTTTATTCATTCTTGTGTGGTATTCAATTTATTTCTTAAACCATTTTTAAACAGATTTTTAAAAGTTATTTTGATCTATTTAACCCATGGATAGAACGCTCACAAGTATTGCCACTCCGGCTCTGAGTGGACCTGCGACTAATGGCAATGAAAGGATATTCCACACTCCCCAGATTTCCAGAATTTGAATCTCACCAGTAGAGGTATTTTAATATCATACACTAGGCATTAAGTCCCTCATCCACTGCCTTCTACACAATTATAATAAGAAGCGTTGTGGCTTTGTAATAAGACAAGGACAATCATGTAGGTTCTAGGGCCTGACCTGTCCAGCTGGTTGATCGGAGGAGGCAACACCAACCCCCCGTCTAGCCCAAATATGGGCGAAGATGGATTGTTTTATATCATAGAATACTTAACCACCAAGATTCTATCCTTAATTATCACGGGTCGTCACCCACGACCAATACGTGTCCCCCTCGGAGGTTCTTATCCCTCTGCATCAATATAGTCGGAGTACTCTACAACCCCAGGCAGGGCTTACATACAATCTAGTATTCTATCAAGAGAGAGAGAGAGAGAGAGACAGACAGACAGACAGACAGACAGAGACAGGCAGACAGACAGACAGACAGAGGGAACAGACATAATTTTATGTTAGACTTGTTTAAATGACTCCGAAAAGCCTGTTGTTAACAGTGGAAATGATTAAAACGGTTATTTGCGAAAGAAATCCAGGTAGGAATATAGCAAAATATGTAAGTAATTCCGACTTATTTGTGTCTAAATTTTGTACCAAATTTAACAAAATGGAAATGTAATAATAGGTTTTCGTCGATTATATCGAAATCTGATCTCTCTGATTAGATGAATTAAGAATTCTTACAAACTGTAGCCGTTGTACCACCACTTAAAATTTAACGGAACGCTCTGACAAAATGTCAGATGGGAACTACATTAGGATGCTTGCTATCTTGAACAAATCCTATAAAACAGCAGATATACGGCCACTTATATCCTATCTCACGAACAATCCAAATAAGACGAATAAGACATGCTGGACACTGTTGGAAAAAAAAAGAGAGACACATTCTTCAGTGGACGCGTACACATGTGTGTACCAGAAAAAGCCGACAAGCAAAAACTTACAACTTTGTGCGAGAACTGGATGTCGAGAGTTGGTCCAACTCTCGACATCCAGTTCTCGCACAAAGTTGTAAGTTTTTGCCATATTTCATATGACATCCGACTTTCATATCCAGGAGCGATGGGCACTAGCGATGAATGGGAGGGGAGAGAGAGAGAGAGAGCGAGAGAGAGAGAGAGAGAGAGAGTGTGTGTGTGTGTGTGTGTGTGTGTGTGTGGTGTCAAGGGGATCCGTTCAACCAGCCCGACATGATGATGATGAATGTGACGATGATACATCGGGGTAGATAATGAAATAAGTTAATGCATCATAAGAGAAAAACATAGTGCAATATACTTAAAAAAAAACTGCATTTAAAATTGTACAAGTCAATGTGAATATTTATTCATCCACATCAGGTCGCGCTGACAGCACGGATAGGCATGTTAATCTCTTGACAACCGTCCCTCTCGGTCATCGCACTCGGCTGGTACTCTGATCTATGTAGCTCCTTACTGGACGTCCCACACTGACATGTACATGTGCAGGTTTCATCAAGAGAACGCCACTTATGAGCTCGTTCTTGTTTCTTTAGCTGTCCAGTATGTCTTGCCCGTCTTACGCTGATAATTTGTGTGATAGGGGATACTTGTCTGTAAAGCTGCTTTCGAGTGGGATGCTGTTTCCACCATTCGATTAAGACAGCACGCAAAATTCTTGTGCACCTCCCAGCTATTTTATTCACTAGGCACTTTGTTAGGGTCTATGTGGTGCAGCGGTACAGTAGCACTGATATAAGTACGGCTTGGAAGAATTGTCGCTTTAACCTGTCAGTGACATCCGACTTTCATATATAGCAGTTCATGCTTTTCTTAAGCGGTCATTAACATTAAATAAGTCGATTGACTGAACTGCAATTTGCTTTGAAAAATTCAAACGAAAACCAGCATTAATACCCATAGCGGTAAACAAAAACGATAGAAATACGTAACGGATAATGTCGCTGATTGAATAAAAGTGATATTCATAGATAACTATCTAATCTGCAATGACCAAGGTCATGTGGCCCTGTCGGTTGGGTTAGAAGGATATACCGACGGCACCTCGACAGAGGGTTAAAATCACTGTTGGCCCTGGATGGCGACCCGTAATGCTTAAGGACGGAATCCTGGTGGCTGAGCATTCCATGACATGAAACAACCCATCCTCACCCATATTTAGGCTAGACGGGCAGTCGCTGTTACCCCCTCCGATCAATCGGAGTCCTAGAACCTATATGAATCTTCCGAACCCAGCACTTTTTATCATATATACTAGAAGGCGGTGGCTGAGGATCTTAGTTTCCTGGGTGTAATGTTAATCTTCATCTAATGGCGAAATTCCAGTTCTGGAGTTCTGGAGAGTGTCGATTTCCCTTTCTCCGCCATTACTCCCAGGTCCAACCTGACCCGAAGTGGTAGTACCTATTAGGGTCCCATTTATGGATTAGATAGAAAAAATGTGTTCAAAAATGTGTTTAAAAATTCAATATCCAACAAGATTGAATAAAACAAAATATATTCGGCATAAAATGAGGCAACGAGTGTTGACAGGCAGTAAAATCCAACCAACCAAACAGCCAAGCCTATGATGTATCAAATTTCCCCTTGTGTCATTAGAATTAAACATATAAGTAGTTTTGTATAACAGATGATTGTGCTGGGTATAATACTAATCTACATACGTTGGTGTGGCTTCATTTCCGCATTTTTGTGGAGTTACCCATTACTTGCTATTAATCTCATTTCCTGTTAGGTTCCTAAGTGTGGGGCAAATTGAGAGGTTGAGAATCTTTATGAAGTACATATTTTCTTTTGATATAGAATAAATCAAGGAAATGACTTTAAGAATGTCACCACTGAAACAGAACATGATATACATGACAACAACGTAGTATTGAAAATATTGTAGACCGACAAATTACAACTATATCCAACTCATATATTGCCATCACTCTAACAATTAGAGTTAGAGAGAGTGTCGGAGATAGCGGGAAACACCCAAGACATTAACAAGGACAAACTCGTATACGTCACATCATACTTAACAAAAAACGTACCAGAACCAACCTACAAACCAGAAATATTGTTTCAGCTGAAGAAATATAATTTAGCGGACCTCACCATGCAAATCCAGAGTTTGGTACAAAACGAAAAATATCAACGTTCTCGTTTAGTAATCAAAAATCGATACTACTCTCGACGCAGAACAAGCTAGGTAGGGTCGAATTAATTCTTCAGAGAGCAGCTTACGTACGATACCTGTTGGTATCATTATGAATTTGGAATCATGCGTCTACAATTGAAGAAACTCCAACAATACTACACAACACCAAGGAAACGACCATTCCTACAGCAAGTAAAGATATAGAATAGAACAGGGGGTATCATCTATTTTACATCCGGGTCAAACTACCGGATATTCATTTTTAGTCGACACCGGTACTATCAGTCACCCGCAGTTCGCGATCAGTGTTATTCCAACTTAGCCTAAAAAAAAACCCACACCTTATCTAAATAAGCTACAAATGGATTGAAATTATTGCAGATATATTCTGTGTTGTAAATTAGGTAAAACTGAAATACTTGAAATAAAACGAAGTATCACTCAATTAATTTTTGAGTATACAAACTGATAAAATAAAAGGGGCCCATTTGATCAAATAACGGCCGCCACTATTCATAATACAGAAAGATGAAATCACATGACTTAGTTTACTTTACATATTTTATAACATACCGTATATAAATGTTGGCTATAATTGTCAAACTTCGGCATAGAATAAACCAACAAAGATACGCAGGCTGTAAAACCAATCAACCAATCAATCAACCAAATAAAGAATTGCTTCCAAATTATTACTGATTGAAAAGAATGTTTGAAACGATCTAACTGTGCATTAAAACAGTTTGCTGAAGCTCTAATTGTGTGCAAATGATTATAATTATTGAATAAGAATAGTTCCTTCAAAAATTGTTTTTAGATTAAATAACCCAATAGAAATATCCCATTAAAAATAATAGGAATTGTATTCTAGGTAAAGGAATAACGGAGATGGCGATCATTACCCCGAGAAACAATGGTTTGATTTGGTATTCGTTGTTTAAGTGCACATTAGCTTGCATGGTTATTGAATTCCAATCAAGCTTGTAGAAGAGCCGTAGGAGTAGCTGGAGGGATGAGGGCGTTCATGTTTATCCAAGAATATTAATCCAAAAGTGATCGTAATAGAGCTACTGGAGTTTGAACACCCTTACAACGATGTCTCAGCCCAGTACGTTACCTATTACGCCATGAAGACTACCGAACATAAATGTTCAGATTTACATTGAAATTTTGTATACTTATCTCATCCTATCGAAAAAAGTATAAGAATGATGATGATGATGATGATGATGGCATCATTTCCTCGGGATAATAATGCATCAAATACTATCAGACTAAAAAGTGTTAAAGTTTTTATTTGGCATAGGCATATCCACTCAGTGTGCGGGCGAGCAAAAAGTTCGAATTGAACATTTCTGGTGAATGTTTTTAATGATTTCTGACTAGGCTTCAAGAACCAAAGATAATCTATCGATCGAGAATGTTAGAACCAGCTTGTTAAAGAATATCATTTTTTGAGGATTCAGAACATCATAGAGAGTTTCAGCAAAATACTAATTGTGAATTTTTGTTGCAATTTCTTAGTTCTTTCCATAGCACTGAGTGAGATCCGTTATTTAATCACGAAAAATACACATTGGCTAAAATAATTACTGCTAATTTGACGACGACGTGACTAAACCCTTGCGAGCCTGATAGAACGATATCTGCCAAAATTACTACGCATTGTTTATGCAAGTATATTTGACTTAATCAAAATTGACAAAAAACAAAAAAATCAACCTAATTTTATGATAATACTAGAATAGTACTAGAAATATGAATTTCTGAAACCTAAGAAGACAACGTCCATATTTGTTGCAAAAACAGATATTTCACTTTATCTGGTAAAATACTGGCCAACTATCGAATAAAATGAAGGTCTTTCGGGGACTAATAAGACAGGACACAAAATCAGCTCTGCTAACCACATAAAGACTGAAAAAGACAGGATAAAATTGTGGTTTTGAGTGTAAAAATTACTTTTCTCTTTATGAAATGGTCCTTCCCACAACCAGTGAAACTGGTGACTGACAATTTGTATTGATTTAGTGAAATAATCCAATGCTATAAAATTTTAAATAATTAGAGCATCCACCTAGGAACTACAAGGTTTCGGCTTCGATACCAGCCCTCGTCGACTCATCGCATAAGTGGCCAGCTTCTGTGCTTTAAAGTGGGGAACTGATGGTAGGTGTGGATCTTCACCTCAGATGTAAAAACAATCTCCCTGGCATGAGAAAATAATTAATAAGAAAAAAAAAACGCAGTGTAAAACTTAAAACGATACCGGACTTAACCACATAGCAAAAACATCCCAAATTTTTGATGAATATCCAATGATGCTCCTACTACGGATTGGTTGTGGAATAGTAATACAATATTTTATCACATAACTTCAGAAAACTTATCTTTCTGTATTGTAAAACATCTATTATATTTGATAGAGATTAGATTCAATTGAATCTTCGTCTGTAATAGAACGTTCGATTAGCGTAACCATTATATAGTTATTTGAAACTATATAATTGCTATTAAACGATTAGTGAAGAGAGGAATATTTAATTCTTAAAATCAATTACCATTATATTTCTATATCATAATTTTTATTGATTTATTAGTCATTATATAATGCTTGGCTGGTTGCCTTTAGCTTTGATGAAGATAGACTCCAGAAATGGAAAAACCACTTCCAAAAACTTCTGGGGAACCCACCTAAAATCGTAGAAAACAATACCCAAGAGATTGTAGATAAACAACTAGATATCAAACTGGGGGATTTCACAATAGATGAAATCAACCAAGTTTTAGAGAAGCTAAAAGGTAGGAAAGCGGCAGGACTAGACGGAATACCCGGAGGTATGGAAGATAGCAAAGTTCAATGACATACTGCTTAGGCTATGCAATGCAGTATATAGACAAAATAGAATAGATAAATGGACGAAAGGCTGCATATCTCGGAATCGCTAAATTACAGAGGCCTCTTACGGCTATTGCAGCCAAGGTATTTAATGCCCTTCTTCTTACTCGCATCCGACCCGAAATAGAAAAATCCTTAGGAAAAACCAAAACGGATTCCGCAGAAATCGATCCACTACCTCTCAGATCCTGACTATTAGACGATCATAGAAGGGGTACGAGCAAAGAATCTAGAGGCTGCTATTCGTAGATTTCTCCAAGGCATTTGATTCCATACATAGAGGAAAAAAACAAATACTACTAGCATCAGCTATGATTGGATGGTGATACAGATTCTTTGACAACAAGGAGATGCCTAGACTACGTACGATACCATAATCGATAGATTATACACCAGCACAGGCTGAGTCACTACTACATAGCTTGGAGGAGGCATGTGAATTCCAGTAAAACGAGCTATTTCACGTACCTAGTAGTAATATGTTATCAGTCGTATGGAGGTATCTCCCTGACAAACTAAAGAGACGGTTCTTCCAGATCAGTGCTGCTATATGGATGCACCACATGGACCCTAATCCTAGATGGAAGCTACGGTGGAAGCAGCATGTTCACTTGCCCATCTCACAAACTATCCGAGTGAGATGCAGGACACTAAGGACGAGCTCATAAGTGACATGCAAGTGGACCAAATATGCGAGGATACTGGATGCTCCGCAGAGGACCTCCCAGGTGCAATGAGTGATATTGTCATGGATATCCGTGCTAATTGCGCGACATCCTAACATCGTTATATGTGGCATTGCTCTATTACTACTAGCCTTGTAAAACTTACAGCGATATCAGACTATAACATTTTGACGAATAAAATTCTGATCTTATTACGGATTATTGGCGTAATGGTAAAAAACATTTTTACTTCAGACATCTTATCTCTCTGTTATTAGATGATATTCTTATTTGAAATAATATTATGCGGTGTCACGATTTATTGTGTAATTATCGTGATGTGCTTTCGACAATCAAGGGTGGACAGTTATTCATCAAAGAAACATAATCTTTTAATAACATTTTCCGTTTTGAATTGCTTACTCACTGAAAGTTCAGAAAAATGACTTGACATTCTGCACTGCTACAGGCAAACCTAAGGAGAAAAAAAAGGAATCATAAAGATAAATATGTCAAACAACAATGAGAGAAACAGAGAGCTTACTGAACAAGAAGTAAAGAAACACACACATATATATATATATATATATATATATATATATATATATATATATATATATATATATGTTTACGACCGGGGGCGTATTAACTTTTTGATGGGGAATTCTGGCAATAAGAATTCTTGGTATTCCATCTCCCGATGTATACAAGCAATAAAAAATAAAAGCCCGAATGTTGGCTCGTTTTTCCGTTCATGATATTCGAATGGAGATTTACAAGGTTTAATATACGCCTTATACTTTTTCTGTTGTGAGTGTGTCTGTGTGAAATTCATTAGAAAAATCTGTTGAAAAACTAAGACTATAAAATCGAGCGAATGCTATCTTACTGAGGACTAGACTGACAGTTTGTGCCTTGGGGTTGTTCTACTTGCTGTGTTGGTAATTTGATGTTTCGTTGAAGAATTCAATAATTCTAAACGCCAGGTTGAATACGGGCTAGACTGGCCGTTCATGTCTTGGGTTTGCTCTAATTGCTGGTACCGAGGTTCTCAAATTCACGATACAATTCAATAATTCTCTGGTGCCTGAGGGTTCGAATTATCGATGACTTCGTTCCGCGGCAAGTTTCAAACTTATCTTATGTGGTCCTAGTCTTTCCGAGATTTCTCGTTGTGGACCTAGTTTTTCTCTTTCTCCTTTCTCGTTCTTTCTTCAGAGTATCAGCGCCTCCATTCGTTTCTTCCCATTAAAATACCAGAAACTCCCTTAGTCCCTGATATGCATTCCTTTCTTTCCCTCCTCCGGGAAATGTTTTCTTTTATAACACCTTGCCTCGTTACTCCTCGAAGGCTTGATATCAGTAAAGAAAAATGCCTTATTAGTAGTAATTTGTACCGGACAATGTTATAATATTTTAGCCATCATCTTATATGTTTCCATGCTTCCAATATAATCTAAGAATTCCCCAACTCACATCACACATATCTGAGAAGAAGCATCCATGGTACTTCACACACAACACACACACACACACACACACACACACACACACACACACACACAACACACATATATATATGCATATATCGTCATGCGACGAAAAGAAATACCTTTATTCTGAATAGCGGTGTTTTATTTATGAATTATGTCAAACTGCGTGAATATTGCAAACTGATATTAAAACTATTTAAAGTATTTGTTAAACTTAGCAAATCCAAGTAATATTCTAAGCAATATGGAATATAAACGAATATGTTGGCCCTACATAGTAGTTTCCTTAGAAGATACTTATCTGACCCTTTCACTGTGTGTAGGATAGGATACAAGGTCGCAAGTATGAGGCATCCAGCGAAGATCAGAAATTTCTATTCAGTAGAAATCAGTAGAAAGATTATCTTGCTCGCCCTTACGCTACGGTGTGTCGCCTTCCATGAACCCAACCCGGTCGCCACAGGTTGGTGTGGTACAAGATCACAAGTAAGTTGCATCCAGCAAGGTTCACACTCGCTATTCGGTTGTAATGGATCTACGAGACTACCTTTTTAACTATTAGATCACGATCGGATTGAATAGATTCTTTTGTATAGAATTAAATAAAGTAAATACTCGAATCTGGCCGCCATAGCGAAGCAAGAATAATGTATGTAGTTCATAGGAACAGAGAAAATAAAGTTTGCCAGATTGGACGTTGCCAGTCAGCTACAGAGTAGATATAAAATAAAATAAAAGATATATAAAAAATGAAGACCACGCCTGGGAACATGATCAGCTGTGGAGCGTAAGACTCATGCTTTCTGACTATGATAATTGGCTCACTTGGAACTGTCTCAAAGACCCTGAACGCGAGATTGAATAAAGAATCGATGAAGTGCTGGGACATTTCGGACTGCAGTAAGACTCTGGTCAGAGACAATGCTGGATATTTGATTAGAATTACATTCACTTGAACTTCAGCCGCAATCCCCCAGATATCAAGTGCGAACATAGAAGAAGAAGAAGAAGAAGAAGAAGAAGAAGAAGAAGAAGAAGAAGAAGAAGAAGAAGAGCCTATCAAATATCCTTTTGGTCAACACGTATGTCATTGCATCAATCATTGGGTGCGTAGGGGTTGGGGACTTGCGTTCATTGCACATTTATATCGGGTGGCCGACAAAATACTGAAACATTTTTTAAAAATGCATAACGTTCTTGTTTTTAATTAAACCTTTGTATATCAATTAATAAATTATTTTTCTGTTAATATGAGTACATTGTTGAATTGTTAGAAAGCTAGTAAGAAAATTAGTTACAACTGAAAAGTGAGTTCGATTCTTGATAGATTCCCATACTTGTGAATAGGACTAATTTAGCTCAATCAGTACAACATCCATCTAAGAACCACAAGGTTCTGATTTGATACTGGCCCTCGTCAACTCAGCACAGTGAGTACCACAGTTTGTATCTCTGTGGTAAAATAGGGAGCTGATGATAGTTGTGGTGCTCCATCTCTGACGCATGAAATAATATCCTTGATTTATAACTAGTTAAAAGGGGATAGACTCCCTCGCTGTTTGGTTGATACCGAGCAATGAGCCACTCTCATGATCACTACACATAACCTAAGGAAGCTGGAAATGTCAAGTTACAATGTGAAAGAATAAATAGAATAATAAAATTTTAATATTGAACTGAAATGTTTATGATTTCTGTAAAAATAGATGATTGGTGCTATAATAATATAAATAAATTCAGTACTCAAATAGTGTCCCCATCCGTCCGCTTTGTCTCCATGAAATATGTGGTTATTTAAAGACCTGTGCATATTTGAATAAGCTTAAAACATTATTAAAGATGAAGGAGAAATATTTGTGTAGAAATAAGCGGAATAACCCCAGAAACCTTGAGCATATTATACAAAGTGTCTGAATAAAATTGCTAACTTTGTATCCGTGAAAATGGAGGCAATCCACAAGATATCATTTTTTGCAAATAGGTAAACGTATATTTAAGAATATATTATTATATTTTCTATGTGTCAGTATTTTATGGGTTACAATGTATTCATATTTCTTTGTGTAGGCGTTTCTGAAGAGCTGTTTTCACTCAGTTATATGATATCAAATATTCCTATAAAATACAATAAATATATGGTGTTACGTAATCATTTCAATTTAATAATAGCCATTTTCTTGTACAAATATGGTTTAAAGTGACTCGTAAAAATCATTTGTAAACAATTATAACTTTTAATAACTATTCTTAATACGAATATAATGGTTATCTGGTATCAAGTATTACTATGTAATACTAATACTTTTTCAATCAGATATATTTGGTCAATTGAGGGGGCCTTAACATATACTACCACTTCACATCAGAGAGTACCTGGGGATAATATCAATGAATGTGTACTCCACACTTTTCAGATCTCCAGAAATCATTCAAATGTTCAGAAGTATGGCCACGAAATTTTGAATATTTATTAATGACACACGGCTTCAGCGTTTTAGTATATCAAATTTTAAAAATGCAAAAAAAAAAAAGAAAAAGAAAAGAAAACATTGGTTCTATGGCGTTTTTTCTAGTTGCAATAAAAAGGGTAGGGATAAATTCATGTTTAATTTTTGTAATCTAATATACGACTTTGTACACGTCCTCGGAATCTACGGTTTTAAGTCTAGCTGACCTAGACTAATTGTCAATGTTCTTGCAACCCCAGCGAAATTTAATTAACCATCTGATTATTGTCTTTTGATCAACTGAAGTTTTACCTTTAGAACAATAAATGTTTTTGCTTCTGCTTTATTATGGCTCAGTTCAAAACCGTAAAGTATAACTTTCCAAATTATTATATATTTAACATTCATATATGCAACTTTCAAATGACACACGGAATGAAGAAATGCCCTACGTGTCAGCGCACTAACTGCCACGATTCTCCTGACTAGAGAGAGTGCCTGGCAGGACTTGGACTGCTTTGGACAACGTTGCTTGACAATCGATTGGCTAAATCTATTATTAAAGTGTAGCATAGTATATTTTGGGTCATCTAAATTCGTTTGATAGATGATCATCAGAAATATTTTGTGACCGTGGCTTTCATTGGATTAGAAAGTTAGGGGATCAAACAATACTAAGGAATTACCTACAAACTATATATATATATATATATATATATATATATATATATATATATATATATGGTTTGTTGGTTGGTTTTGAAGGCTATCATAATGCAAGTGTAAAGAAAAAAGAAGGTAACTGTGGTGTTATTTGTTAAGCTGTGATTTATTCTTAATTCTTAATATTTCGGGATAAAAATCCCTTCTACAGAATATTACTAGAACTGAAGTTGTTGCTAGTGGCTGTTCATTTATTCTGTCTCATGTCTTCCAAATTCTGTGTGTGTGTGTGGGGTGCTTGTTTATGTGTGTGTTTGTGTGTGTGTTTGTGTGTGTGTGTGTGTAAGTTTGTGTGTAAGTGTGTGTGCGCGCGCTTATGTCTGTGTATCTGTTCATTTCCTTTTTCTTTTAAAAAAAAATTATTATTCCAGATTTGGCTCGCCCTCTAAGCCTGTTTTTTGTTTGTTTATTAACAGGACCATCTGATCCCCCCAGGAATTGCAGAAATCCCCATTCGACGGTTGCAGAATGTTTACACAAAAGGAAACTGTTGTGAGCATATTTATACAGTGGGTAATGTGCAGCAACAGTGGTGGGTAATGCAGTAATGACAGCGATGTGATGGGAATGTCACTTTATATAAAACTATCGAAGTATCCAATGCTAAGTATCGAAATGAAGATCACCTAAATCAGATCATATACGCGAATTGAGTCAATGAAGGGTGAGCTAAGGAAGCCACATTTCCATGATATATAAATATATTTACCAATCCCTCCGCACGTGTAGGATGTGACACAAGGTCAATTTAACAGTTTTTTCTTCGCCTAGACTGGTTGCCTAGCCAAGGTTAAATAGCTCAGTCTGCCCTAATATCTTCCCATTGCTGGAGGGAGAGTAGTTGAATTCATGCCTTTCCCATGGGTAATAACGCTATAATAAATGAAAAATAAACATTAGTCCAGTATTTCCTCTGACGGTAACCATCACACAATGTGCCACATTTCCGTGATATAGACACCTTCATAACTACTTTGAATTTTGGGCTTCGTTCGTTACTGTATTTTTTTACATGACATGCACACCCCTCTTCATCAGTGGCACGTTCAACTTACCTATTTACAGAACAAAATATTTAAAGAAAAAAAGATGTGAGGATGAATTAACCAAGCCCATAAAACAATGACCGGAACTGGTTTGTATACAAGGCACAGTTTAATAAAGAGAAAATCTAATAGATAGTGAACTTTGAAATATCCCATCATACAGGGAAACTATACTGAGAAAATTTGGTACACTCGTAGGGAAAATTTGGTAGGCAAAGAGCTAAGGTAACAAGGAAAAGGAAGAACAAAATCAGTCCGGATATTTGCATAACATTTCGAAATTACTGAGGACAAGGAACACGGTATAAAATATCCTTTGATGACACATACACTCTTTTAAAGAATCAAAGACAGAAACGATATGAAGACTAAAAAAGAAAAAAAAGTGGAAGCCTAAAAAAAGAAACATAGACAAGTTAAATTTATTTGCGTCTACGTCAATTTCGATTCTAAAATGACAGTTGATATTTTGTCAGGAGCCAATTTATTATATGGCTTGAGTATAGGGCGTAAAGACGTATTCAATAATAAACTAAGTTAAATGTCTATCAAATTCTATATGATATAAAACTTGATTAAAAAAGTTTCACTAAAAAACTATCCTACGTCCTGAAATAGGAACGCTAAAGTCAAACTATATAACATTATGTGTGGAACTATATTACAAAACAAAAACTACGTAACAAACCGCCTCTTTATTCTCAGGGTGTCGCATCAAGGTGTAATGGTTAGAAAGATAAACTCGCAGAACCTTACTGAATAGCGATTTAGAATCTCTCTGGATGGCACATAATTGCGACCTTGTGCCACATCCTACTCTTTGCAGAGGGGTGAGTAAATACTGACTTACCCAAAGGAGCCGCAGATCACACATGCACTAAATTCTAACTCAACTTTTTCACCGTTGCCTGATCATGTTAAACAATGAGAACCTCGTTCCAGATGAATACGAGATAATACTCCTTCAATGAAACTATATTAACCCTGTACTACTCTAGAGTACTTGCTAAAAATGATTGGCTATGCCAACCCATTTTGTAACTACTATATTATATCCCCATTTATACAGTTTTACAGATTTCTGAAACACAATTGTAAGGCAAAATTGGCACTAACATATACATGAGTAATAATTTTGTAAGTTTGATATTCAAACATTATATTCCCTAACATCTAAACATACATAAGACGAGTTGACATGCGGTTAACTCATTGCTTACCAAATTTGTACCAAATTATGATCAAATATTTCAAAGTTCACTCACCACACAACTCATTGTATTCAAATAAAATCCTATTATTTTAGTAATCTAAATCCTTCAGCTCAATTATAACGAACTAATTATCAGCTGTTGTACTTTGCTGGGATACCCGACAGGAAGTCAACCTCGATACAAAGAATAACCCCCTTATTCGAAGGTGAAGCAGTATCATGATAGTAAAATACGGTAGAATAACTTAAGAAGCAATATATACCAATTATCTTTCATAGAAATACTTACAGTTTGTAACGGTTTGGCATAAGTTTTAATCAAGTAAAGAGATAATAAAACGACGGGCGGTGATCGCAATTGTTGATCCCTTATCCTATGTAGACTCTTAATCCTGCTAGTGACTAAGTAAATTGCCCGAAACTGATGCGTGGATCTATGCAGTGATGCTTTGTCAAAATTCAACAAAAATAACTTGAAAGTCAGAAAGCGTAAAGATTTTTTTAGAGATAAAGAAAATAAAAGAAGCATTAAAAAGAACCAGATAAAAGGAAAATGTCTGTGCTGAAGGAAGGTACATGACAGGAACATTCATTGAATAGGTCGATACGCTTTGCTACTTTCTTGTTCGATTAGCGTCCTCTGATTAAAGATGTATAATTTTATCTAGAGTGTTTGTAAAGATAAACAGAAGAACCAGTCTACTGCTGGCGCCATCAAGCTCGGTGCTTATTGTGCACGATAAAATCAAATTGAAGAGACTTAAGTCACTGTGATGTCATTCGTAACGTCTTCTTGATATATTAAGATTTGTTGTTTTACGGTTCTATTTGCAGTCAGCGAAACGAGTGGAATAAAGTAGATACAGAGATGAACACTGTTGACCTGTTAACCGTCTGAAGATAACAGATAATCATGTGAGATACCAATCACACACACTGCCGTTGAGTCATGATGGACACAAAAATATCCTCTCGTTATCTCGAGAATCAACGACTCACAATCATGCAGGTCACGAACGTCATTGCTAGCTAGGCACTTTGTTCCTCACTAAGTTCCCAAACTACCATTAGATTGGGCTAGTAAAATATATATATATATGTTCCTCCCAAAATGGATAAGCTTAATTTGAGTAAGAAAGTTATATAAAACAATTGTTGTCTATTTAGAATGTATGTATACACCAATACTTCCACACGACTATGATGTGAAACTTGGTCAATTCTTTAAACGGAGTTTAATAGATTTTAATTCAGAGTTTTCATACTTCTAGAATGCTTGCCTAACCAAGTTTAAAGAGCCAAGTCCGCCCTACTATTAATCCAAATCTGAATGGAGAATACTTGGATACATACCTTTCCAAAACACTATTTAATATGCAAACAACCACGTCCAGGATTTGGTCTAGGTTCCCGATTCTATTTTCTACGACGTTAACCAGTACACAGCGAGCGCCCCTATTAGATATATGTGTATGTATTTATCAACCCCTTTACACGTGCAAGATGTGGGACGAATTAATTTTAAAGTAAAGTTTAACAGGTTTGAAACATATGAACTCAGTTTTATCGGAGTTCACATATAGACCAATATTCTTTGCTGCCTTCTCCAGGCTATGCAGTAGTGACTCGGCCTGTGCCGGTGTATCTGCAAGAAGTTCAAGGTCATCAGCGTAGTCGGCATCTGTGATAGTCTGTGCGGTATATCGCCTGCTTCTTGCCTTTTTTTATCGTGAAGCCTTCTACTTTATGGTAGCTAATGATGTTCGGGGTACATAGTCTTGGCATATTATAAATATATATGGTGCTAATGTATTTCCTTGTAGGACTCCAGCGGTGATATGAAAGAAATATGTGTCTCCATCAGCTGAGCGTTCCATTGCTTTAGTGTCCTTGTAGAGCATCATTATAGCTAGTAGTATGCTAGTAGTATTTGTTCCATTTTCCCTCTGTGTATGGAATCAAATGCCTGAGAAAAATCTACCAATAGTAGCGTTGTCTCTAGATTCTTTGGTCGAATCCCTTCTATGATCCGTCGTATAGTCAGGATTTGAGAGGTTGTGGATCGATTTCTACGGAATCCGTTTTGGTTTTTCCTAAGGATTCTCTTTATTTCTGGTCGGATGCGATTAAGAAGAATGGTATTATATATATTTGCTGCAATAGCAGTAAGAGTTATGCCTCTGTAGTTTTTAGCGATTCCTAGGTATCCCTTTTTGGGGAATGGGAGGATGCATCCTTTTGTCCAATTATCTATTCTATTTTGTCTATATACTTCATTGCATAGCCTAAGCAGTATGTTATTGAAATTACCCATCTTCCATACCTCTAGGGGTATTTCTCTAAGACCTGCTGCTTTTCAACCTTTTAGTTTCTTTAAGACTTCATTGACTTCTTCTATCGTAAAATCCCCCAGTTTGATGTCTAGTTGTCTATCTATGATCTTTTGGATATTATTTTCCATGATTTTAGGTGGGTTCCCCAGAAGTTTCTGGAAGTGTTCTTTCCATTTTTGAAGTTTATTTTTTTGGCTGGTTGCCGTTAGTTTTGATCTAGAGGTACTTTTCCTACCACTAATTTCATTTACTATTTGCCATGCTAATCACGACTGTCTGCCCTCCACCGATAGTCTGATATCATTTATTTGTCCTTGGGTATATTCTATATGTTATTTTTGTATGTTTTGGTTAGTTCTGTCTGGGATTTCCTAAGGTTGTTTAAATTGTTGTTAGTTGGGTTTGTTTGGCTCTTAGTTTGGTTGGTACGCACTCGGCTGCTGCTTCTAGGTGAGCACTGACAAAGTTATATATATATATATATATATATATATATATATATATATATATTGTTGGGGTGTTTTCTTAAAAATGTCAGACAAGTGTTTGGAATATTACTTGTTATTCAGTTTCTTCGTTTTGGTGAACGAGATTTCTCACATATGGTTGTAGTCCAATTTGTCAGTTTGTGTAGTTCGCGTATGAGTACTTTCGACTATATTCAGTGAATTTTGAGGATGCAGCGTTGTCAACTAGAATTTGTCAAATATATATGGGGGCGCTCTAGTTTTCTATGATGTACTGAGGTGAATGGGAATGAAACTGGCGTTGAATAAATGCCAAATTAATCGACGGGCCAGGGTGGTGGTGGTGGTGTGTCCTATGAATGAATTAAGCGCTGTTTTATCATCATAAAGGGTATAACAATTGAGATTACATTAGTTTTACATAGTTGTGTTTTTAGGTGCACTATTATTAGAAAAGAAAAGGTCGACAGTTATAACTTTCTTTTTAGTTTAGAATGAATCTTATACACTTTATATTATCTCTAGGTGTTATGAACGCAGACTATTCTACCAAGAAGTAAGCAACATCAAACAAATTCTAATTAATAATGATCCCCAGCCACAATGTAGATGATCAAATACAAATATCTTTATGGACCACAAAAATAACAACTTAAACACAAATAATAACAAAGTTAAAAATACACTCTACCTATTGTGCTGTACCCAATGCACCCCGCCTATAGATAAGACGAATCATCCATTCAAATATCAATCACAGATATTATTGTCTTTTTCAAATGTGTAGTTGCATGTGTTTCTTCAATGAAGAGTCTTAATCGGTAAAAATCCATATATTTGTAAATAAATGTAGATGTTGGCTGTCGGGGAACCGGGTCATGTATTTCAGCAAACTTCCGCTTCGCTACATCAAAGTGAAGCGGGAAAAGAAAACTGTCTAGACGGAATGGCAAACGATATTTGGATTTATATATGGTCAGTAAGCGTGACAAAATTAATCTCTCTGTGCGAGCGATGAAATGCATTAACTCACTTTCCAGCTTTATCTTTAACTGTTTATTTCATTCGAAACATAGGTCTGCTATTTTCTACTTTCTTTCTATATTTCGTTTTTTCTTTCTTTCTTTCTCCTCTCTCTGTCTCTCTCTTTTCTTTCAATCTCAATATTTATTTTTCTCTTTTCTCTCTATTCTGGTTCTTCTCCCTTCTCTGTCTTTTACCCCCTCTCTCTCCCCCTCTCAATCTCCCTGTCTTCATTTTCTTTCTCAATCACTATTTATCTATTTCTCCTCTGTCTTCTCTTTGTCCCTTTCTCTCTTTATATGTCTTTCTCATTCTCTCATTCTCTCTCTTTCTCTCTCTCTCTCTCTCTCTCTCTCTCTCTCTCTCTCTCGTTTTTTTCTATTTATCTCTGGATCTCTCTGTTTGCTTTTACATTCTTTATCTGTACTAGCAAATATATGCACCCTCCGGGTGCAAGTATTTAAGTTTTAATGTAATAAAGTATCGTATTAAATTAGAAAGGCTAATGAAACTAAATAAGAATGCAGATAAAAAGATTTGAAACAGGGGGGTGATAATAGATAAATAGAACAACTGAAACGTACTCTTCCATGACTCTCGCCTTTCCTTGTTATTTTTTCTAATTTAAGTATTTAGTTAAAATAGGAAGTAAAGAATAAAATGACACTTATTTTTTCATGTTAATGGATTTCATTTAAGATTCATTGAAGAGATTTTTGCTTATATTCATTAAAATAAAACCAAATAATTAGAAATCAATAATACTAAGCACATATTTATTAAATTCGATTTTTTAATATTAATATGCAAATTAGCTTTCCGTTCACACTGTAAACCGCTATTTTGTTGTATATATAAATATAATTGCATGTTGTCAGGATGTAGACATAGTTAACAGTATTAATAATGTAAGACGATTTTGTTAATAATTGAGGTTTAGATAAAAATAAAATCATGGAGAATGTGATGTCAATAACTAAGAGAATTGTGACTTTAGTAGGAATATAGTTTCGGTTACAGGCAGAAAAATATCTCCATTATAATAAGATTTCTCAGCTTTCTCTCATTCACACACACACTCTCTCCCTTCCCCCCTCTCTCTCTCTATATATATATATATATATACATATATGTATATATATATATACTCCATTATCTTGTATCCATCCATATGTAAACATTTTCTTTAACACTGTATATATATTTTCATAAATCATCGGTTCCAGACGAACAAATAATGACAATTTTCTTTTTTCTTCTTTTTTTAAAGGACAAGAATAAAACAGGGAGTAAATCAAACACACACACACACACACACACATACATACACACACACACACACAATATATATATATATATATATATATAAACACACCTACACATACACGCAACTGTAGCATAATCACTGTCAATAATAAGATTCCTAGAGACGTTAGAATAGTTATTGTTAGGCGTCAGTGAAAAACTACCAGTCGCACGATGGGGAAATAATGATACAAGACAAACAATTCTCTAAGGCTTTGAGATACAATTGATTGCTAAATCTAGGCCAGTAGACCGAACTATTTTATTTAACAAAAATAACAAAATGCCATTAGCCGTGCCTGTAGCAAGCGAAAATCTTCGACAATTGCCAAAGCGATAAAAGAGTTGTGGAAAACTGAATGTGACGGTGATACCAATCGTAATAGGAGTTACAAGAAGAAGAAGAAGAAGAAGAAGAAGAAGAAGAGTAAAAATAGTCGTTTGATGGACAGGGAATTCGGCACATGACGAAGCTTTGTTAAAAAAACAATGGCTTATTATCATCATCAGGTCGCACTGAAGACACGCACTCCCATGACTCTCTTATGTCAAACGTACCTATCGGTTGTCGCCCTTGGGAGCTCTTCAGCTCGGTATCCGGGATCTGCATTAAGCTGAACAACGTATGATTTTGCTGGTCGGCCTTCCCTTTTTGTCCATGTTTAGGTATCCACAAGAGAATGTCACTTATTGGTTCGCCTTTGCTTCGTATAGCATTGTCCAGTATGTCTTGTTTGTTTCATTTGCTTGTTTAGTGTAATAGGAGGCAAGCGGTCGTACATCTGCTTTATTGTGGGATGCTGTTTCAAATATTTGTTGAAGACAACACGCACCATCCTTGTACAGGTCCCATCTAGCTTTTTCTCTGAGCATTTTGATAAATTCCTTGTAGCGCAGACATACAAGAACACTGATATGGTTATTGCTTAAATGTCATGTAATTTAAAAACAATTATTTCTACAGAAACCAGATAATCAAATACAAACCAGAAGACCAAAAAGAGTAAAAAGAGATCGACCGCTAGTAATGTTGGTTGTTCCAGCAGAGATTTGAAATTAAATGAGCTCCTAGGCATTCCCTATTTCACTTCCTTGTGCTAAGAATACAAAGAACAATAGTTTGTATATCACGCAAGGAAACTACTTTCAAATCAACGCTTTCTAACATGCTTCAAAATTAGGCATTCTTCATTTAACATCTGCACGAATTAAGTGAGCAGTGAGCATTCAAAAGACAATATTAACGCAGCTATTGGCTGCGTGTACGATATATTTGTGTGTCATGGAAATGATTACAAATCCGATTCCGGTGAGGCGGTGGTGACAAACAAAACAGTGACAGCTTAAGTAGTGTATGACTCTACTTCTCAGGTAAAATATAGATTGAACAATAAGTTGAAGCAAGGTATCGGGGGGTGGGAATACATCATCTCTTATCACACTCGATACCTTTCTTCCATTTACTGTTTGTCTTAACATGCCTCCAACTGCTGCAATTTCTGTATTATTTCTAATTCTTGCTTAAATTCTTTCAGTGAATAAATAGGTCATTACTTACAAATGTTGTCTTTATTTACCTTGTCATATAAAGTAAGTCATCGAGGTGGCCTAAAGTCGGTGTCAGACAGATAGCGTGGGAGTATATCCCCTTTTCAATAGCGCTATACCAAGGGAATTGTGTTGGCGTCTGAGCCGGAGCGCCGCTCCTACCATCAGCTTCTCACTTTACCGTACATATCCCTGAGCTACTATTACACTGAGTTTGCGAGGGCCGATATTGAACACGGAATCTCGTGGTTCCAAGTCGAACGCTCTACCGACTGAGCTAAACAAATGATCATAAATGTATTGTTTTAAAAAATGTGATAAGATTTTGCAGATTTTATATTTCTTATATTTCCATTAACTGTCACTAGATCTATATAAACCTGTTCATATGTATTGTGTATGTTCACACACACACACACACACACACACATACACACACACACACACACATATATATATATATATGTGTGTGTGTGTGTGTGTGTGTGTGTCCCATAAATTTGGTATGAGTTCTCTAATTGGTAATTTAAATTAACTCTCACTACTAGCATATACGCAATGATCCTTTCTCTCGGTGACCGTAAAATACATAAACAAACCTATGTATTTAATAGTTTAAAAACACCAGTCCCACTACAGCTGTCAGAGGACGAGGGGATAAGATATCAGACAGGCAAACAACCGGTCAGAGTTCGACCCTAGCCAGGGATAGCGAGGGATAGTTGTTGTGTCTTGACACACTGAAGTGGCGTGAAACGCCGAAACACATGTCTGTGGCTGACTTATTAATATATGCTCCCATAAATTTGGTATGAGCTCTCTAATTGGTAATTTAAATTAACTCTCGCTACTAGCATATGAGCAATGATCGTTTCCTCGGAAACTCGATCTCAAACAAACCTATATATATATATTATATATATATATATATATATATATATATATAGAGAGAGAGAGAGAGAGAGAGATAGAGAGAGATAGAGAGATATTGCAAAGCTCTCTTGAAAACAGATAGACCGTTATAGCAGTACTTCCATATGCATATATTTATCATTAAAACTCCACTCCGTAATTCGGTTTTGCTGATGGCCTGGTAGAGGCTTAAACAGACGAAAGATCGGTCGAGTTTATTTCGATACCGGCCTGACACAGCCTACAAAGTCTAGCTGCACTGAAGAGTCGTGATACTTTGAAACAATAGTGTATGTTAATGATATATATATATATATATAATTCTCATTATTTTCAATACACATACAGGCACACACACACACACACGCACACACACATATATATATATATATGATATATTAATAATTTAAGGCAATTACAATATAAAAAATAAAAGCCAAAAGTTTTTTTGTCTTATCGATTTCAAAATTATATATATATATATATATATATATATATATATATATATAATATATAATATATACACATTGGGTATAAAACATAACAAATGCTGTTAAGATATTATAAATTGTTTTCTCTTTAACAGCATGGTATATATAATTTATTTATATATATATAAAAGATTATATATATATATATACAATTTACACAAACACAAACATTGGCAAACAGGTAAAGAAAACGTTCCCGTTACAACGGTCAGTAAAGTAGATCATTCTGACAGTCTTCTTAACTAAGGGCTGTTCTTCTGACTAAGGGCTGATTTGGTCATTGCAATTGAATTAACAAGACATTTTTTGTTTAAAACTTTTATTTTATCTAACCCATGATCACCGCGCGTGGACACCGGCCTCAGTCCGTATTAACTCTTCGATGGCCAGGCTGAATCTAAAAATTATAACCTCACTCTTCTTTTCACCCCTTCACCTCGTATCATTCCTTGTGCAATCAAAACTATAATTCCTAGTCCAATCAAGACTATGCCACGCGTCTTTGCTGACATCATCATTCAAACTTCTCCGTTACTGATCACGCCACTACTCAATCTTTTCCCGAACTAATCCATCAAACCACCATCATAGTTCCACGTCATGGCTATTGTGTCACACATGTATTGAGATCATTTCAGTGAAAGAGGGGGAATGATTCAGAAATAAAGAAGACTACACTTAAAGTTCCAATTAATATATTTGGACTTCTCACTCTTTAGAAATCAATCCATTCCTGTGCTATTAGGATTATTTTTCTCCATGCGAAATGTTCTAACTGGTGTTTTTTTCACTGATATCTCTGAGTTACAGAAAGTCTCTTCAGGTCTCCTGGACACTTTTAAGTATTATAACTGGATCTTAAAATGCTGTGGTCTTGATTGAATCTATTATTTCTCCGTTGTACAATCTCCCTAGTATATTTTTTCCAGAAAATTGGGAACCCTTTCAAGAGACTCGACTCCAATTAATATCACCGTCACAATCTTTTCATCTCTTTAGTAACATCCATTACACTACCAGTGTATATACCATTAGTAATCATGGTCAATTTTTAAACGATTGTTCAGTTCCCTGTAGACCACCTGTCCACTTTCTTTCATTTTTAATCTATGGTGCACGAGAACGACAAAATCAACAACGTTTTTTTTTGTCATTGGTTAATATTAGGTTTTTTCTACTGATCAGGACTAGGTGATTCTTTTGTATCTGAAAGAGAATTTTATGCGACTGACTTTCATGAACATATTCTAGTTTATATATATATATATATATAATATATATATATAATATATATATATATATATATATATATATCATCCCCGCACTAGAAGGAAATAACACAAGGTCAATTTCATGAGTGGAGTTCAATGGGTTTGAATTTAGAGATTTCCTTCTCCTAGCTTGGTTGCATTGTTGTATACCTTTCTTTACTTTCTTCTATTCTTCTTCTGTTCATCTTCTATCTTAGGTTCTTCTTCTAACATCTCTTCTAACGTTTGGACTTCTTCTTGGGGACTTCGTGTCTGGTCTTCCATTGGGGATTTCTCTTTATCAGAAGCCCTGTGTCATTGGTAGTTTTTAGATAATAACACAAGACTTCAATTTACTTAGATCACATTTTATTTCGAAACCCCCACCAGACTACCTGCGCAGATCGAGTCGGAGCGTGCAATACATGACTCACCACCGTCGTGGTTTCTGACCGACTCTCAAATCTATGTTTAATCTAAACCGGAAGAGGGTCTCCTCCACCGATTATCACGGTATCCACCGGAAAGGATCAGGACGAGGTCAAGCCTTGTCACTCATCCTTCAAGGCCGTGGGCTGCAACTTTGACTTCTACACTACTGTACAAAAATATCAAGAATCTAATAATTATGTAACAGCATAAACAAGGTGAAATAACACTGTTACCATTACTATTTACCCAAAGCTGGAGGGAGAATGGTTTGATTCATATCTCTTTCAAGGGTATTAATACTGAATGAAATGCAAACACGCCTCGTTTAGGATTTGATATCGTGTCACCTTATCCATTCCATATGAAGATGACTCACCTATGACACGAACATAGACTTACACAAAGGGTATATATTATCAGAGCAAACGAGAAGTAGCAGATACATGTTCTTCATGTACCCTGTAACAAGGAAACCTTCCTCAATTGTACATTGACATATTGCTGAATACATCTGTTACCTCCATTTTATCCCCGTGCTGAGTGATTATTTATTGACCCTTAAACACCATCACAATACCGGCACCTTATTTATGTATATACCATTTCTGAGCATGGTCAAATTTGAAACTTTGTACCGTTCCCTGTATGTCACCTTTCCTATCGAGTCCAGTATACTCTTATACTTATTAAGTTGAAACTCGGTCTAGAATTGTTTTATTTTATTTCAGTTCAATCATTCCAGGAGCAAATCGGAACATTATTATATAAATGCAGGTATACATTTAAAACAATAGGAATTGAATAATTGTAACAATAGAATAAAAAGAGATCTTTAAAAGACTATTTATTAAAGCTGTGCGTGTCTTTAGAAAAAAGGTAGTGGGAAACCACTGACTTTCTGTTCTTTGTTACTATTGTCATTGAATTTACCTGAATGTGTGTGGGTGTAGTGATTCAATTCTTCGTTTTATTTACGGTAAACACGCTAGATAATTCTTCCTTCAATTCAGGGATAAAAACAGAACCCCAAGAGAGTAGCATTCCTTTATTGCTTCAGTCCTAATAGCCAGTGTGCAAGCAAAACAGCCATTCCCTTCTGAATAATAATCCCAGCTAATAATTATTAGATGATGAACTTGTTCCCAAATCTTCCGTCCGTTATCATCCTGCTACACCCTCTGGTTAAAAATGGGACCGTTTAAATTGTTCAAGATGCAATGCAAAAATGTAAATCCAGATTATCTTGTGTCGCTCAATCGCAGATTTCTCATCTCTCCCATTTCATTTCACCTAATGTTAAAAATGAAAAATCCAAATGGTCTTCCGTCGCTTAAATGCCTAACGTAAAATTAAAACAAATTGAAAAAAAGTTACATATTTATTTTATTTGTAATATTGAAATTGTAAATAAGGGAATATATTTTGGTAATTTTGATCTTAGGTGGTACAAACGCCTACCAAAAGATATTTATTGGCAAATAAATGTAAATGTAAAGTGAGAGACAGAGTTAAATCAAGATTATTATACTTTTACATATTGAACTACTGCAATAGCTCTTCAATAAACATATCAAACGTTATAATAATTAAATTAGCATAATGTGGTATATTCACATGTCCTGCTAGTATAAAATAAAGCTTGCAGCTAGCCAAAAACAAGATTGAAAGCAACACTATTAAGATATCAATGATTTATAATAACTCATCTAATAATCACCAAAGCAATACTGTTGAAACATCAATGGATTATAATAACCCATCTAATAATCATAAAAGCGAATAAATAGTTATACATATATGAATTGCGCAGTTTCCATGGCATAGGAGCTAACGTGCTGGACTGCGAATCGGAGTAGGCGATTTCGAACTACTGTCGCGCGATTACGCATATTTTTGGAGTTATGTTTTGATAAATTATAAAATAAATCCATTAACAAGATAAAGTAACTATCATTTTATTCTTTAATTCCTATTTTAAATAAATTGTTAAATTAGGAAAATTCACGAAAGAAAGACGGGAGTGATGGAAGGGTAAGTTTCAGTTATTTTTTTCGATTATACCGCCCTCTGTTCTAAATCGTCTTATCTGCATTCTTATTTAATTTCATTAACTTTCTAATTTAATATAATATTTTCTTACATTAAAACTTAAATACTTGCACTCGAAAGGTGTATATATTTGTTAGTTTAGTTGATGGGTATTCATAACCTGAGGCTGTGTTAATATTCAAATTTAGTCTTTCAAGATTTGTTTTAAATATAAACATCCTTATTTATAGTGTTAACACTCAATCCGACAATCCTCGTCCACATATCTGACATTTCACTTAAAACAAAGTTTACAAATCTCAATTCTTGGCTTCATTTCCTAAAAGAACTAAGTTATAGATGCAAACATATTGCTCAAAACTTTGGGAAAATCCGACGTACAGACTGAGCAAACTGCTAAGGCAAATACTATTCTTTAAAAAATTGCACGATAATTACATTTGTCTGTTTTGTAAATATAAGTCCGGCAAGCAACTCGTGAGAAAATTTTGCGGATTTAATCATTTAATTTCTTTTAACCTTCCAGTCTTTTCAGGAAAGTCTTTTCCATTATTTAAAATGTTGCTTTCGATTTGATCAATTTTCTTTTCTTTTAGTCTTTTTATAGCTTAAAAAGAACATCAAATTACCAAATTGTCAAGAATTTGCCAACCCAACATCGCACCATATCATATTGAAACCTCTGGGCTAAAATTTCATGTCGCTGTCCATTTTAATGTATTCTTTAGGAAAATAAACAGAAATAGAAAAAATATTATTGAAGAAATGAGGTTCCCTAAAGAATTTTTTTTTTTTACTCTTTTTGTGAAACGTCTTAGATAAAACAAACAAAAATACATTCAATACCTGCAGGCATTATTTCGCAACGCATCTTATCAAATGCAATTTCGTTTGTTTGTTTTTCCTGCTAGTGAGTAAAAAACAAACAAAAAGACATTTGTTTTTCTTTAAAATAATTGATCTGAGACTTGCATCAAGCAGTCCAAGTTAGCTCTTTAGTTTCGAAATCTATTTATTTAGGAAGGCTAAATAAAATCTGCAAATCTGTAAAAAACAGTCTAAGAAAAAAAAACAAATTAACACGTTAAGCAAATGTTGGATACATTCCTAAATCAGAAGTGTAACAAACATTACATTTCAATGGATATCTGCGAATAAGTGTTGCTAGGTTGTTTAAAATAATTTTTCTGAAACTTGCATTTAACAATACAAGTTAGCTCTTCAGGTTCCACATTTATTTACTTAGGATGGCTAATTAAAATATGGAGTTTTTAAAACAACAGTCTGAGAGGTAAACAACAAAAAAACTTTAACAATTTAAGCAAATCTATGTTGGGTACATTCTTAAATCAGAAGTTTTACGAAAATTACATTCAAATGTGATAAAGGGAATAAGAATTACTAGTTTCGCCCAATAATAGTTAACTCATTTGCATAAAAATGTTATGAATACACGGTGGCTCATAAAAGACTAGCGCACAGAAATGTGATCATTTAGTCTTTTGAATCATAAAATGTAGACAAAGGAAATATATTTTTACCTTGTCTGATTTCTGAGATAAAGCTTAATGATTAGTATTATTTTGACTTTAGGACTGTTTTCCTCATCATTATTGTTATAAACACAATTTTCGGCCAAGGTGCCCTCTGGCATACTTCAAGTGTTTTTAAACTCGAGAGATTTTAAAACTGTTAAACGCCGCTAAAGAAATTGACCTTGTATCACATCCTACTCGTGTGGAGCGGTTGGTGAACATGTCCTAAGGCGATCCATACACACATATATAGACACAAGAACACAAAAAGGGGACACAATCGACAAAGAATAAACCCTACACAGAGAATGCTGGGAGAGGAACACAGTGTAATGGCTGACAGCAATGCTCACGTGGATTGGGTTCTCCTTTAAAATCAAATTCCACCCTCTGTTAAGAAGGCTGTATAAACCAAAAATAAAGATTACAAATCTTATTATAATGGAGATTGTGTGTTTTCCGTCTGTAACCAAAACTATATTACTACTCAAGTCACAATTCCCTTAGTTATTCACGCCACATTCTCCATGATAGTTTTATTTAAACCTCAATTATTAATAAAATTGTTTTACATTATTAATACTGGTGACCTTATCTATATACTTATAACATGCAATTGTATTTATATAATCAACAAAATAGCGATTTACAGTGTTAACAGGAAGGCTAATTTGCATATTGACATGAAAAATGTGATATTAATAAAGATGTGCTTGGTATTATTGATTTCAAATTGTTTGTTTTTATCTTAATGAATATGAGCAAAAATCTCGGGGATAAATCTTAAAAGAAATCGATTAACAAGAAGAAATAAATGTCATTTTATTCTTTAGTTCCTATTTCAACTAAGTAGTTAAATTAGGAAAATTTAGCAATGAACGACGGGAGTGATGGACGAGTTAGTTCAGTTCTTTTATTTTTTGCTTATATCTACATATGTTTAAAATGTTTTTATCTGCTACCTTATTTAGTTTCATTAGCCTTTCTAATATAATATAATATACTATTTTATTACATTAAATCTTAAATACTTGCACCCGGAGGTTACATATATTTGCTAGTAATCCTAATAATCATATCCGGTTTGATCAATTGCTTATAACAGTAGTTATAACAATATATACAAGCCCTTATTGCATTAGAGAGGGAAATAAGTAACTATTATTTGTGATGGTCTTGTATTGTAGTAAGTTTGATTTTTACAATATCCTCAAGAATTTTTGATCTTGTGTCAGCTTATTGTTTGATATATATCAAGTAACCCTTAATATTTTTGAAGCTATCAAGAAATGTAATTTTACATACTTGAAATATATGGATTCCTAGCGGAAATCTCTTTCCATTGAATTATTTCCAGCAGCAAAAGATGAATGAAAAACAAACAAAAAATTTTAAAAAGTAAATATTGTCGCTTGAAAATACGATGCATTATTCAATGAATATTGGTAGATTTGCCGAATGCAAAGGTGACATAAAAGGAAGGAAAAATTATTTGTACATTGGCGACATTCAGTGGCTGCACCGATGATTTATTTCGATTAGATCTTTACAGCACGTTATCACTTGGAGACGAAATGGCGCTGGCTCATAGATTGTTAACTTTCAATCGGAAATAAACTTTTATGTACCAACACGTGTTATTACATGCGCGTAATCACGTTCATAAAAGTTTTTCCTTTTTGAGATTTCTTTTTTTTCTTTCTTTTTTTTATTTTTTACTCCTGTTAAGGTGCATTTATATTTGAGTACTGGTTAGAAATTTATCTCACTTATTTGCATTCTCACAAGAATCTGTGACTGTGTGGATCGATAAAACTATCGATAAAATACCTGTATACGCGGGCACACACATATACAGGCAGACACATATGTACATAGACGTGCATTTCAATACATATACGAGATAAATTCAAAGTCACCGCATATGAAACTTTAGATTTGTAATTTAAAATTTAACATTTTGAAGTTCACTGGTGAGGAAGTTACAAGATAAAGCGATAATATACAAGGTGTGTTAAAAAAGTATCGAGATTCTTTGTACTTTTTGACACATCATGTATTCTGAAAAAAAATGATGTTCTATTCATTTTCATTTCTATCTCGGTAAATACACCTTTGAAATTGGTACTTTTTTGACACACTTTGTATTCTGAAAAAATTAGCGTTCATTCATATTTTTTCAGAATTCAAGATGTGTCAAAAAGTATAAAAAATCTCGATACTTTTTTGACACCCCTTATATATATATATATATATATATATATATATATATATATATAATTGGGAACAAATTTATAGGTCTACCAAGGTTTTGATCATAATGATCTCTTCAGAACCATACATCATAGAGTATGTTGTAGGTTCTCGAAACCGCAGTAGACCCATAGATGTTTTTACAATTATAATTATTAAATCTCTACATTTTATGAAGTATTGAGAAATCTTGAGGAAATTGAGAAAATTTTAATTCACACCTGTTATATTCCGCTTAAGAAATTGACCTTGTGTTACATCCTACACGAGGAGTTGGTAAATATGTGCATAATAATAAAGCAATGACATCTAGCTTTTACACTTTAAGAATTGGTCTAGACGAATTCGTACCAATTATTGATATTTTTACTCAGTTTCGATTCTTTTTGAACATAATATTTCTTGCGAAAAATTCCTTCGGCAGAGAAAACACCCTCGATATTAACCACACCTAGTTCCATGGATCTTTTCCTCGTTTTATGAATTAAAATCCATTCTTAAAACTAAGATTTTGAGGACGATGAGGATATCAACCGAAATGCAGAGTTTCATACCATTTCAAAAGAGATGTCCAACAGTTTCCTTGGCCAATGGAAAGCATTTTATAGCAGTAGAATGAATGCTAAGAGAAGATTTTTCCATTCTATCTTCGTAAACACAACTTCAGTCTCAATACTATTTTAATAAACCTGCATGAATGTTTAAAATTAGTTGCATATACACGCTGGCACGTTTATCGTAAGGTTTATCGTCGTAGGGAAATTGAACCGGCGTGCAAATCCTCGAGGCGTCGGTTTGCCTTCCACTTCACGCTAATGCCTATGGGAATGGCAGTAATCTATCTATTCTTCCCTCAGCTACAGGAAAATAGTAGGATAGACTGGAATATTTAATCTTGCTTAGGCAACAAATCTAGTAGAAGAAAAATAAATATACACAAAGAGGACACACACTAAAAACGTACATAATAACATATACAATGAAAAATGGACTCGTTATTCATTAATAGTGGATCTGCGCGACTAACTTACTGACCCTTACACCTCGATCAGACACCCTTTCTTTACCCAATCACTCGCATGATCACAATTATGAGCCTACCAGCGAGGATTGAACTAGATATTCAATAGTAATGGATCTGTGAGACGAGTTTACTATTACACCACCATGTGGCGCACTTTATACCCAACCAGTTTGAAACGGACAGAATGTGACACAATGTTACATGGATGGGGATTCCAGCGACGATCGAACTCGCTATTCAGTCGTAATGTTTCTGCGAGAGTAGCTTGCTAATCATTGCTTCATGATAGTACACCCTAGGTATCGTATATGTATGTAAGTATTTAGCCATGTCAAAAACATCCTTATAGAATAGTAGTGGTCATATTTAAACCATAGCTGGGGAGATAAGGGGTTTTCATACCTTTCCCAAGGGTATTAGTCTGAAAATATAATAGCACGACTGGAGTTAGCCACAACACAGAGACTCCCAGGGACTTAACGAGATTTGACACAAAAGCAGCAGCTAAAATAGAGATGCATAAGAGCCCTCACAGTTTGCAGACCCCCACTTAATGTGACGCTTTTTATACCCAACACGTCACTACGAATATGATTTGACACAAGGTCGCAAGTATGGGAAATACATCGTACACGCTATTCCGTAGTAATGGACCTGAGTGACAAGCTTGCAGACTTTAACCACGATAGGACGCTTAATATTAGGTAGTGAGTAGTGAAAAACTGCACAAAATAGAGTTTTTTTTAAAGAAACATTTGTTTTTCATTAGGGGTATATAAAAACGAGTAATACCGACTTGAGGATTACTATTTGCAAATTGTGTAATGGATTTGCCATCCAACAAAACCATCGGCGAAATCCCGGAGAAAATAATTTTTTTTTGGAAGGTAGGGGATGTTGATCATTTCGGGAATGGAATAAGTCAATTGTTCACTATAGTTTAGTACAGCAATCTGTTTGTCGGGATTCCATCAATTCGTAATACATAATTATCTTTGAATCCAAGCAAATACAGTGAAGAATTTTTTCCCAGTAGATTCCGTTTAGGTAGAGGTGATGTAAGCTCTCCCGGATTAGCCCCAATTTCCTTTTAGTTCCTAGGTAATCTAATCTGTTTTCACCACTAGCGATTACCTTGTTCAGAATTGGCTTTTTGTGTCGTACAAGGAGCAGAATACAAGCATTTCAACGCTGACTGATGTTAGTTTCCCTAAGTCTATGCGAAACTCATTTACTATTTTCTACGAGGTAAAAAAAAAAAAAGGTTGTTAGATTCACATCTTGTTTGTGCTTCATTTTCTTCGAAAGGGTCCTGCAGCTATTCAGCTTTTAATTCGAAGGTATTCAAGAGTGCTTTTTCTATTTGATGTCACAATCTTACTTTTTCAATTCTTAGAGGTGCCCTTCCCGTAACGGTTATCGTCGTGGCAAATAGAATGGGTGCACCGAGATCAAATATTGGCTGAGGTTGTCTGCGTCTTAATTCTGAGGTATTACACAGTACTTTTTCTACTTGATCTCACAATCTTATGTTTTTAATGCTTAGAGGCATGCTTAGCATAACAGTTATCGTCGTAGGAAACGGAATCGGCTCACCGAGTTCAAATATTGGCTAAGGCTCTTTTCGATTCAATTCTGAGTTATTCCAGAGTTTTTTTTTCTACTTAATTTCACAATGTTACTTTTTTAATTTTTTTGGGGGGGCTTAGAGCTGCAGTTATTATTGAGAGAATTAGAATCGGTGCACCGAGTTCAAATATTGGCGGAGGTTGTCTGCGTTTTAATACTGGGGTATTTCGGATTGCTTTTTTCAATCTTAATTTTTGAATTTTATGGAAGCTTCATGTAACGATTATAATCGTAGGAAATGAAATCGTCGCACCGAGGTCAAATATTGGATGGAGCAGATTGATTTTAATTCGTATTAATGGCATTGGACAAAAGATTAATCCCTCTCTTTTCTGTACAACTACAGAGCTGAATAGCTAGGAAGACTAAGTTTTCTAGTCTTAGTAAGGCTGTTACATCATTGTCAGGTTGCCGATTATTCACGGTAGATTAGAAATTAAAAATAACGATAATTCTGAATTATGGAAAAAAACGGAAAAGTAAATTAACCGGACTTGGCCGTTTATTGACCTTGTGGCTATTCTCTTATTAGCAATTTCGGTTCGTGGAAGCGGGCAGTGGACTTGGAATCCGAGGAGTTTTAGCTGTGGTTTTCGGGGGAGGCAGACGTATCTCTAAGATGGGTATTTCTCTCATGCGTGATTGTTAACTTGGAGTAAATAAAGACGTCTACAATATATCCAATTTTTTCAGTTCGTTATTAAGAAAAATGACGGACTCAGAGATGGAGAAGACCCAAGAAGTCTCAAGAAAGCAAACCAGCAGAACAGAGAGAAACAACTGAAATACTCAGATAGAAGATAGACGACCCAACCAGCATAAAAAGCCACATATTAGAGTACCAGAGACAGCTAATAAGACTGGGTAAGATATGTAAATATGATAATAAGGCAACCTGTCTAGAAGAAGGAAAATCCGATGTTATTCAATATTTATTCGGTTTAAAAAATGACATTATATCACATTCTGTCCGTGGCTGAGTGGTTGGTTAAATACACAGATTTTTAAATTGTTTTTATCAAATTCGCACACACACACACACACACACACACATATATATATATATATATATATATATATATATATATATATATATCGTATCTTGGGAGTATGATTCGGTTTTTATTGATTTTCTGATGCTGTATGATGTATCGATTCAACGAATCCATTGCGAAATAAGAGCAGTATGGAAATGCAGTTCCACTCCTTTGAAATATATCTGACAGAGGCTTGGCTCTTCTGTCATATGAAAACGTGACCAACATCTCTGTGCATAATATTCCATGTACATGATTAACGAGACAGTCTGACACAAAAATTAACAGTGGAAAATATTGTCTCTCGAGCACCAATGAAGTAGTATATGGCTGATTATTTTTAGAAGGAGAGTTGTAGATAACTGGTTCTGGGGAATAAAGTGAGATAATTAGAAACATTGACAAGTGAAGCCGAGTGAATTGAACCTATCATATGGTCTGTTTTGTGAACTAAAAAGATGTGAACTTTTGATCAGGGAAGAATATGCATAAAGGTAACACAATGAAATGCTACCACCTAATTAGCCTCATGAAAAGAAAACAGAAAATTTGAATATATGTATATAGTTCACATACTAATATATATATATATATATATATATATATATATATATATAATATATATATATATATATATATATAGGTTTTGAGGTTGATTTTGAAGGCTATCACGATACAGGTGTAAAGAATAAGGTAACAATGGTGTTGTGTGTTCACCTGTATTTTATTCTGAATTGACGAGATAACATCTCTTTTTCAGAAGATCTGTGATTCAGATCTATAGCTCTGCTGATGAGGCCTAATAGGCCGAAATGTACATACTGAGATTGATTTTTCTCGATTTGTTTAGCCATACATTTAATAGGTATTCCCGCCTAATTCATTATTAATTAATTAATTTTCAAAATTAGGTACGACTCCAATTAAACACATATATATATATATATATATATATATATATGCACACACACACGCACACTCGCACACACACACACACACACACACACATATATATATATATATATATATATATATATATATAATGATAATTAATAAATAAATAGGTTTTTTGTTTGTAATTATTTGTATGGAAATAAAGTATATATATATATATATATATATATATATATATATATATATATATATATATATATATAAGGAAGCGTAAATAAAAAATCAACTCGGGCAAATATATATTTGTGTAATTAAGAACCTTGGAAATAGAGAACATACAAACTCAAGACATCATTTAACAATAGAAGATGTGGACAACGCTCAACAATTTTTAGATACATTTAGGAACTCAATAAGTCAAACCACAACACGCCAAAATACATTGGAAAGTGAGGAAATAACACCAGTTTATAACAACACTGTAATCTTACCATAGAAGAAAAATAGAAATAATCCCAGAACAATAACAATACTTAAAAAACGATTGGAACTCATCAGCAAATGTAGGCATTAAAACAAAGTCTTATCAAGCCACCTAATAGTTAAATATTAGGTGGCTACAAAGTCAAAAATAATTTTTTTAAACTTAAAGTCTAATAAAAAAATGAATGAATAAATGAAAATGAATAAAACAAAACAATAAGATCAACAAATAGAATGAATAATTCGCTATAAATATGAATAAACTAATAAATAAATAAAACACATTAATAAACGAAATAAAAAATAGTTAAATAATTAAATAAATCAATCAATCAATGAATAAATAACAACAACAATAATAATAATAATAATAATAATAATAATAATAATAATAATAATAATAATTATAATAACCAAGTCTTAATTAACAAGACGAAGTGAACTTCAAATATAGAATAAGTGAAAGAATTAAACGTAATAGAAGAAATAAAGTAACAAATCACAACATTAACACAATATAAACTAGAACGCTCTTCCCAGAAGATTCCATAAATTAAATGATTCTTGCCCTCATATCATACAAACACACTCATTCCATAATGCACCACATAAAAATATATGTTGAAAAATAGGCTCGTACATAAATTTCCTGTTTAGTAAATCTCGTAGGTGAGAAACTTTTAGTTACCCCAATGCTGTTGACTTTATATCTACGCTAACTTAGCCATGTGCTCTATCACTTGTATTTTCCCTCTTTAGTTATAAATATAACGAACTGTATATATATATATATATATATATATATATATATATATATATATATATATATATATATATAGTTTATGGTTATATGTTGTGTGTGTATTTGTGTATGTGTGCGTATTTGTTTATATATATGTAGTCCAACAACTGTAATATGTATATATATATATGTATATATATTTGTGTGTGTGTGTGTATGTGTGTGTGTGTGTATGTGTGTGTGTTCATACTACTTAGTTAATACCGTTCTATTCCAGAGTATGTATATATATATATATATACATACATATGTATGAATATATGCCTGGTACACAAACTTAGCCATATGCTCTTTCGCTTATATTGTTCCCTCTTTAGTTATGAATATAACTAACTAACTAACTAACTAAGTATATATATATATATATATATTATATATTATATATATATATATATATATATATATATATATATATATATTCATCCTACTTAGTTAATAGCGTTCTGTTCCAGAGTATGTATATAGATATTTATATGTATGAACATATGCCTGCATGCGTCCTTGCGTCGTGATTGTATTCAGGTCTGCATACTAGTTTTTGGTATGTTGATCTAATTGAGTAAATTCCTAACTACAGCCCTCGCAACCAACATACCTAGCTATCTATTATTTATCTATCTTGACGTCTCCCAAAAGAATAACAATTTATTGAGGGCTACTGAGAGTTTTTGCAAATCATGTGCCTTCTCTTATCCCCCCCCCCTAAAAAAACCGGCAAAATGTCTGCATTATTCTTTGATGATTCCCTGGGACATTCCATTGTTTGTATTACTATTGCTCTCCATATTTCGACATGCCGGAGTCTTTGCGGAAATTGCCGATGAAATAAGGGATGTAAGTTCGTGCCGATTGACGATTAGAGATTCCTTATTGCATCAAGTTTCTTGATCAAATTTTGATTGATTTTCGTCGCATTGTGGATTGATCGATGGCAATGGATAAAGAGACCTGCTGTCAAGAATATTAAAGTTAATGTTAGATTTTTAACAAGACCGATCTCGGATCTCTCAAAATCTAGAGTGTTGGGATTTACATCTTATAATGGAGATTTTTGCATGTTTGTCTGTCTGTAACCGAAATTATATCCCTACTCATGTCACAAATCCCTTAGTTATTTATGTCACATTCTCCATGATTTTATCTTTAAATTGTAAATGGTAATAAAATTGTTTTACATTATTAATACTGTTGGCCTTATCTACATACTAATAACATGCGATTGTATTTATATATACAACAAAATAGCGGTTTACCGAGTGAACGGGAAGGTTAATTTGCCAATTGATATTTAAAATCTTATTTTAATAAATATGTGCTTAGTATCATTGTTTTCAAATTGTTTGGTTTCATCTTAATGAATATGAGAAAAAAATCTAAGAGATAAATCTTAAAAGAAGTCCATTAGCAGGAAGAAACAACTGTAAATGTATTTTTTACATCCAAATTTAACTAAATACTTAAATTAGGAAAAATGTAGCAATGAAAGCGAGAGTGATGGAAGGATAAGTTTTAGTTCTATTTTTCGATATTTATCCGCATTCTTATTTAGTTTTGTTAGTTTTTCTTATTTAATATAATATTTTATTATATTAAAACTTAAATACTAGCACCCGCAGGGTGCATATATTCGCTAGTGTAGATAATGTATATATATATATATATATATATATATATGTGTGTGTGTGTGTGTGTGTGTGTGCATATATATATATATGTGTGTGTGTGTGTGTACACACACACACACACACACACACACACATATATATATATATATATATATATATATGTATATATTATGTTGGTGGGATTAACATCAAAAGTTCTGAGATTAGGCCTCTTTCCTTTTTAAACTTATGGATTGGGAAAAGGTATTAATTTCAACATTGTTTTCACATAAATATTGTTGCATATATATGTGCACGTATATACGTACGAAAGTAGATCAATAAATATGTAACCTGAGAGTTATTCGTTGGCGTTTGATTTGAAAAACAAATATCTATGTACAAAGACCATATCTATCTGTCTCTATCCGTTTGTCTGTCTGTCTTTGGGGCAAATTATCCAACTGCACTAAAGAGACTTCATTCAAATCCACGTCTATGCTTTCTTTTGTTACGTAAACATTGAAATCATCAATAAAAAGTTAAATATTTTTTCAGTTAAAAAGCAATCAAGATCGTCTCCACGTAAATCTAACAAAGAAAAGGTTAAAGTACCAGTCAAGTAACAAAGAGTTATATATTTGTTTTCACCTATATCTCAATCGGCTTCCATAAACTATTTTACACAAAAAATGGGAAAGATTTGCCGAAATTTGCTTATAGTAGTATAATTTTGAAATATTCATTTATACTCTTTGAGGCATAAGAGTGAGATGTTCAATTTTTTTTAGAAATTAGAAATTGTGGGCAAACATTTGCCGCTTGAAGTAAGTGTACTAAGCCACATTCAAGAATTACTATTGCTGCTTTTCCCCTCATCATAGTTTTTAGAATCCTGATGACTATAGTAATAACAACAACAGCAACAATAAACTTTGAGGAAATTTACAAACCCTTTACAGATTATAATTTAACTTTTAACTATAACTGAAATTTTCGAGGCTACTTTCCTAAGTCATCATATTCAAATTACATTTCTACAATTATCACAAACAATATAATGAATATTAAAAAGTAACTCATATATACACAAATCATTAACTCTAAACCCAACCTAATAATAGTAAAATAAAAATATAAAGAATAACTAATCATAATATAAAAAGAATAATAATAGAGTATTGGAGAAAAAACATGGACTATACCAATTATGATATTTCGATATTAAAAACGACCCTGTTGAGATTCATTCTCACCATCAACGTTTCTTTAAAGGTTTATAAAAAATTGAAATTGTAAATTGTCACTTATTTTTTTCCTTAAAAACTGAACCGAAGCGCACATATAAAAAATTTCTATGAATTATAACAATAAAAAACAACCTTAATAGAGCACATCTTCAAGATAAAAGAACCGCAAAACTGCGCCATTTTGACAAATACAGATTTTAATTTAAAAAATGCTCCCGTTTAAAGTATATATATATATATATATATATATATATATATATATATATATTTACACAAATATCTGTGTAAATTCTTTCAAAGATGCAGGTGGTTGAATCTCCAGCTCAATATCTCTATATACCGAGACACTGAGGTAAACTTTTAATTATTGTTAAAATTAATTTTTTAAAGTTTTACATTCAAATTACTTGTGTTTCGTATATTTATACATCATAAATCTCAGAAGTAGCCCCTCTTCCATGAACCTGTCGTCACAGCTATGACTCTATCTCTTTCTTCCACTCCCTTTCTCTGTTTTGTTTTTTTTTTTTTTTTTTTTTCTTTATATCTATCTATATATCCCCCTCATTTAAAAGCAAGAATAGATAATTCCCTACCAAATCCACCATATTTGTGTAAATTCTTTCAAAGATGCAAGTGGTTGAATCTCCAGCTCAATATCTCTATATACCGAGACACTGAGGTAAACTTTTAATTATTGTTAAAATTAATTTTTTAAAGTTTTACATTCAAATTACTTGTGTTTCGTATATTTATACAAAAGTTTGAAATTCTGATTCTACTATAACCATTTGGAACTAAAAATGAAAGAATAATTAGCAAATCACGGTGGGCTCTGGCATCATAAATCTCAGAAGTAGCCCCCTCTTCCATGAACCTGTCGTCACAGCTATGACTGTCTCTCCCTTTCTCTGCTACTTGATCCAACCTCATTAACGATAAACTGGGAGGGGACAGGTGGACTTATACTAAGTTAAAACTTATATCTTACGACTCTTCTCCCCCTCTTCATTTCCTTCTCTCCCCCTCTTCATTTCCTTCTCTCCCCTCTTCATTTCCTTCTCTCCCCTCTTCATTTCCTTCTCTCCCCCTCTTCATCTCATTCTCTCCCCCTCTTCATTTCCTACTCTCCCCCCCCCTCGTACAAAATTCTACTTGCCACCCGGCACGTAAAACCAAACCATGGGTAGCAGCATGGTGGATGTGAGATGCGGCGGAAGAGCCTAAATAGGCCAACGGTGTATATCATAAGATGCTGGGCGGATGAACCCTGAATGGGTCAACGGCCAGGATCAACAAGTTCAGTTAGGTAACTACTGCTCCTCATCTCTAAGACCGGCGCCTATTGATGAGTCAAACAGCTACCGATAGATATCGATGACCTTGACCCAACCGAAACCATTCATGACATTACACAAAGTTCAAAAATCATGTAGCAACGTACCCTCTGCTATAAAAAATGGTACGCGATCTGCTGAGGCTCGAGCACCGGCCCAGTGTTCGATAAATACCTTACGGAGCTCAAAAAAACACGACACATTTAAATCACATCATTCTCAGCACAGACAAGCAAGGCATACAACCTAGAGCAGACATAACCCTAACCGCACTATCTAATAAGAAAGACACAGAACCCAAATCCAATACAAACCTACTTAGATGTAAAAAATCTCTCAAGCTAGCAACATTTAACGTTAGAACACTAAAAACGATAGGTCAACTCCCTGAACTCACGGCGTCCGCAGCCGAAAAGAATATAGACATCATATGTGTACAAGAACACAGACTTTACCATGGTGATATAGAAATAAAATACCATGAATCTGGAAATGGCTGGACGTTTGTGTCAGCATCTGCATGGAAAAACTCTGTCAATGCCACTATAGGAGGTGTAGGAATGCTTCTTAGCCCTCGAGCACTAAAATCACTTAACAGCATAGAAAAAATTCAACCTAGAATCATGAGCGCCACGTTTAATGGCAATCCCTGCCTGACTATAGTCTCATGTTACAGCCCCACAAATGTTAGCGATGAAACAAACATCGAAACATTTTACAATGGGCTATCCTCTCTATGTCGGCACACCCCCAAACATAATGTATTGATCATTGGGGGAGACATGAATGCACAGGTAGGAAGAAACGAAAACAATAGATTCAGCTTACATAACACCCCAAACAGGAACGGTGATCTCTTAGCGGAGTTCTCCCTTGAGAACAGGCTTGTTTGTCTAAACACCAAATTCCAAAAACGGAAGGGCAAACTATGGACATACACGTACCCAAATAGCACAAAAGCGCAACTAGACTACATCCTAATAAACAAAAAATGGATAAATAGCACAATGAACTGCGAAGCATATTCCTCCTTTGAAGGAGTATCCTCCGATCACAGAATAGTCACAGCAAAATTACGATTAAGCCTACGTAGAAACAAAAAACAAACAAGTAAACACATACGATACGACTGGTCGACACTTGCTAACAGCGATATAGGCAATCGCTACGCTGTAGCAGTAAGAAATAAATTCAATATCCTCCAGGAGTCATCTGAAAGCTTCACACCAAACGAAGAATACGAAAACTTTGTTAGTGCACACCTAGAAGCAGCAGCCGAGTGCGTACCAACCAAACAAAGTGCTAAACACACTGTTCCTTGGGAGACTGAAGCAGTTAGACAAAGGAGAAACGATGTAAAAAAAGCAGCCCAACGCAATAAAATAAAACCAACTAACACCAATCTACACAACCTTAAGAAAGCCCATATAGAACTAACCAAAGTATACAAAAAAGAACAAATAGAATATATCCAAGCACAAATAAGTAATATCAGACAATCAGTGGAAGACAGACAATCGAGATTAGCCTGGCAAACAGTGAACGAAATTAGCGGTAGGAAAGGTACCTCTAGATCAAAGCTAAAGGCAACCAGCCAAAAAGATAGACTTCAGAAATGGAAAGACCACTTCCAGAAACTTCTGGGGAACCCACCTAAAATCATAGAAAATAACATCCAAAAAATCATAGATAGACAATTAGATATCAAACTAGGGGATTTTTCAATAGAAGAACTCAACGAAGTCCTAAAAAAACTAAAAGGCAGAAAAGCTGCAGGACTTGACGAAATACCCCCCGATGTATGGAAGTCAGGTAAGTTCAATGACATACTTCTTAGGCTATGCAACGCAGTATATAGGCAAAACAGAATAGATAAATGGACGAAAGGATGCATTGTCCCATTCCCCAAAAAAGGAGACCTAGGAATAGCTAAAAACTACAGAGGCATAACCCTTACTGCCATTGCAGCTAAGATATATAATGCCCTTCTTCTTAATCGAATCCGACCCGAGATAGAGAAAGTCCTCAGGAAAAACCAAAATGGCTTCCGCAGAAATAGGTCCACAACCTCTCAAATCCTGACTGTACGACGCATCATAGAAGGGGTTCGAGCAAAGAATTTGGAGGCAACATTACTATTCGTAGATTTCTCCAAAGCATTTGATTCTATACATAGACGGAAAATGGAACAAATACTACTGGCATATGGTCTCCCCAAAGAAACTACTGACGCTATAATGATGCTCTACAAAGATACTAAAGCAATGGTACGCTCACCTGATGGCGATACGGATTTTTTTGACATCGTCGCCGGAGTCCTACAAGGTGATACATTGGCACCATATATATTTATAATATGCCTAGACTATGTACTCCGAACATCTTTAGATACCATAAAAGAAAAAGGTTTACACTAAGAAAAGCAAGAAGCAGGAGATATCCTGCACAAACAGTCACAGATGCAGACTATGCTGATGACCTCGCACTTCTTGCAGATACACCGGCACAGGCTGAGACACTACTGCATAGCCTGGAGGAGGCAGCAAAAAGCATCGGCCTGCATGTGAACTCTGCCAAAACAGAGTTCATGAGCTTTAGAAAGAAAGGAGACATCTCCACGTTAGACGGTAAGCCCCTTAAGCCAGTAGAACAATTCACGTACCTGGGTAGTAATATCTCATCCACAGATAACGATATTAACACACGAATAGGAAAGGCATGGATGGCCACAAACAAATTGTCTGTCATATGGAAGTCTGATCTCACTGACAAGCTAAAGCGACATCTCTTCCAGGCTGTAGTCATATCAGTACTACTGTATGGCTGCACTACCTGGACCCTAACGAGGCGCCTCGAAAATAAGCTAGATGGGAGCTGCACAAGAATGCTGCGAGCAGTTCTGAACAAGTCGTGGAAACAGCATCCCACAAGGGAGCAGCTGTATGGTCACCTGCCCCCTATCTCACAGACTATCCGAGTGAGACGGACTAGGCATGCAGGGCACTGCTGGAGAAGCAAGGATGAACTCATAAGTGATGTTCTCCTGTGGAAGCCAACACATGGACATGCCAGTGTGGGCCGCCCAGCAAGGACTTATATCGACCAGCTATGTAAAGATGCTGGCTGCAGCGAAGAGGAGCTCCCTGTGGCGATGAATGATAGGGAAGGTTGGCGAGAGATCGTCTTGGATATCCGTGCTGCCTGCGCGACATGATGATGATGATATATATATATATATATATATATAGAGAGAGAGAGAGAGAGATAGATATAAATATAGATAGATAAATTGCTAGATAGACAAGTCTGTGTGATTTTTTAGAACACATATGTATCATGTATATTTGTGGATCATGTTGTCTGAATTAATAAATTGACAATTAATCGTTGATTTTTATCGTAAAATATTAAATGATTGAACGATCTGATTTGTCTTTTGATTTTCTTTTTCATTTTCGCTCAATGGTTTGATTCAAAGAAAACATCCTCTAGCATGATGGCAATTTTCTAATCGTCTTTTTAACATGCCATTAGCAGAGCGGGGTGGCAAAAGGTAAGGTTAAATTAAATAATGGTTTTGTAAAATAAACAAAAAGGCGTTTACACCTTTTAACCTTCGGTCGAGTTTTAAACGATTCAGTTATCATGATTAGGTGTGATTGCAACTGGACCAGCAAAACTGTGAGAATGTTAAACTAGGTTCGTTAACATCGCGTGGGCTTAACGTTCAACCCAACGTGGGCGTAAAGACCATTACCTACAAATGTAGATCGACCGTCATCACTATAGTTAAAACTGTTTCTTTAAGCTATATCATCTCATATGGCATCAAAGTAGCCATAATCTAAAGGGAATCCTTTAATCGCTTCCATATTTTATCCTTTAATATCAATATTAACGACTGAAGGCGGGAAAATTCAAAGTGTTACTTAACATACACCCACATAAAAGTAAAGCTCCTTTGATTCATTCTGTTAGATTTAAAATTGATTTGATTCATAAAATGATGTTGACATTTATCAAGGATGGTTATGTCTCTTTGTTTAATGGACTATTAACCATCTTACCTAATGCCAAAACCATCATTGTATGTAATTACCAACACCTCCGCATATACAGATCAATTTGTCAAGAAGAAATTCAGATTTTTACTTCTCATACACTGGCTGCAATATCAACATTAAAGATCCCAGTCTGCTCTACTATGTACCCAAAGCTGGAGAGCGAATAGTTGGATCCATACCTTTCCCAAGAATATTAACACTATGTAAAAGATCGGGTAAATAAAGGGGCGTCTCATTGTGATACAATGTTTAGCAAGCTTGTCTCGCAGTGTTGCATAGCGCGTCGTCACTGTACTAAATTGCAATAGTTTTATCTTCGTTGTAAGGGATGACAATAACACCAAAGTTATCCTCCAGAAGTTTATTGAAATAAATTCAAGCTTCTTAACTTCGAGAGAGAGGGTCAGTTTAATTAATATATTCAGTCTTTAGACTTTCGGTCCTTCGATTAAATTTCTGGGCGACAAGCTTTTTCAGTTGGTAAAATATAAGTCTAGCTTTTCTGACACCAACTACACGAGGTCCCGCTTGGCCGACTACTGACCCCGATCACCTCACTCTCTCTTCGGCTCTGCCTCCGGGGCTAACTGACGACTCCTGTCTCGGGCCCTCGGTTCTTTTATATTCATAGCTACACCCACGTATTTTTATCTCTTGATCTGATAACGGGCAGTTGTAAAAACTTCTTTGTTTAATAAAACCGGAAATTCATATTTCCGTTTGTACAATATATAACAGCAGATCCATTGCTACTGAATAGAGAGTTCGTTCCTCGCTGGATGTCCCATACTTCCGACTTTGTGCTTCATCCTCTTCGTAGCGAACGAGTTGGGTAAATCACTACTTGTGCTAAAATAATGGACAATAGAACCGTGGCCGGGTCTCAGAGTGATTTGTAGCAACGCATTTAAATATCATCATCACTAGTCACTATCTTAAAAGCCATAACATCTAATTAGAGATTATTAATAAATCAACTAAATTTCCCCCAACATAAATTATTCTAAGAAGATTTTTAAAAATTCTGTAATTATACAAATATAATGCTTAAAAACAGGCGCTTCATTAACGCAGCGTGCAAGGATTATTAAGGATTTTAAATAACATTTTAAAGGTCAAAGGATAAATATTAAAAGGCCTAGCGATTGCAGGATGTATTCTTTTAAATATCGTTTTAGCATTTTGTAACGCGCACGATTCAGGAATAGTAAAATATTCAACGAAACGGTTGTTTAGCAATATGTTTCCCTGATTCTTACATTCACGTAAATAGACGGTATTTTTGATTTGCTGATTTTTAAACAGGTATTGTACGTCTCCCTGTGTCATAAGCAGGTGCCATAATTATTTATGTCATGTAACTACTCAAGCATAGAAAAGTAAGCGAACGCAGTTGTTCTTTTGAATTTGTCAAACTTCCGCATTAACTGTATTCCTTGCTCGTGTGTGCGAACATCATTTGTATTCTTTTCTTACTTGGCGTTAGTCACTTTATTTATTAATCCTTCATCAACGATTATTCTAGTCTTGTTTATTACATTACAATCATTTTCTGTGACGTTTTCCGCGAAGGATTAAATTCACCGCATAACTATAATACTAAACAGAGCCCTAATAATGTCCTCCTGGTTAAGTAAAGATAATTCATATCATTTCATCTTGTTTTCTACGTACTTACTGGATATGTAATATGACGAGAGTTCCTTTCTATTATTTAACTTCTTTCGGGGAGACACCCATGCTTATATATCCCAAATATTCAAGTCTTTATTTTACTTACTTAGTAGATGGCTGGTAGTTTATTTCTGTAGTCTGTTTCTTATGTAGCTGGGACATTTCCTAACTGTTATATTTTAGTTTTTGATGCTGAGCTGACTTTAAGAAGGTTTGCCAAGGCAGCCATTAATTCACTCAGAAACAACACGAGGCTTATATTTTATGTGATCACATTTTTTATTCAGATCCAGACTTTCTCAACCATGGCGTAGTCGAAGCCGGTACGTTTTTACATCACGACGTATCCGGCCTAAGTGACTTAGCTCTCGGCATTTGTTCCCTCAGTCTGTGTATAAGCGGAAAGAAGGTTACCTAAAGGTTATTTCCTATCAATCATCTAAACCTAGGGATTTTGAATTTCAACGACTATTAATTCAAAATCTAACTTTACACTAACCGTCCAAAAAACAACGGTTTATCACTATACAGAAACTTTTTTTTTACTTTAGTTCTGCGTTTATTGCTTCATTTAATTGTGTTGAATGCACTTATTGAGATGAAGCCGAGAAACTACAAAGTTGCTGGATCGATACCAGCCCTCCACGAATCAGCCCATATGTATCCCAACTTGGATTTATGCGGTAAAGTGGGGAGCTGAAGGTAGGTGTGGCCGTCAGTCATGCAAAAAACTATATCCCTGGTCTAGCACAAGGGAAAAGGCTATAGACCCCGCGCTGTTCGGCTGATACAGATAAAAGGCCACTACGCCTATCTTACTTTACCAATGGTTTAGTGGCTACAATGCTAGATTGCGACATCGCAGTAAGCGAATTACACCTCCAGTCATGCTAGTACGTTCACTTTCGGACTAATACCCTTAGTAAAGGTATGAACCGCATTATCCCACCAGTCATGGGTTAAATTACACCACTACTGTTTTTCTACAGCAATGGCTTTAGATAACCCACAAATGTTGATATATGATAAAACAGAGAGACCAAACGAAGCCAAATCTAGTATCATTCTATGTAATTTAAAATCTACGTGCAGAACTTCAGCAAGCTAATTCACTATAAGTTGGGGTTCCTTACATATTACTAATTAGATAAAACGACTCTGAATTTGTAATTTTAAAAAAATATTCTGATCTGGTTAGATGGTTGGTATCAGCTTTTGGGTTATTATATGCCAAAGACGTTTTATTTTATTAATTCTTGCTGGATATTCATTTTTGTCAAAACTCATTAAAGAACCAAAGTATTTTTTTTATCTATATTAAACATAGATAGAACTCTAACAGGTAAGACCACTCCGGTTCAGAATGGACTTGGAAGTAAGGACGATGAAGTGATACTCCCTAGTGCTCCAAAATTGGAATTTGAGCACTAGATGCAGTTATACACTTTATACACAGGGTACTAAGATCCTCGGCCGTCTTCTTCTAGCACACGTATGATAGAAGGTTGAGTGTTTGCCATGAGTGCAATAGGGTCGGTACTAATATAGGTTCTAGGGGGTGACGTGACTAGCCAATTGATTGGAGCGGGCCTCTCCGAACGACCGTCTAATCTGAGTAAGGCAAAAAGTGGAGTGTTGTATGTCATGGACTGGTCATCCGCAGGATTCTGAGTGAAAATGTTTTTGGGTGTAAAGTAAAACGTATGTTTTTAACTTTACATTACCCCGAAGAATAAAAATTTACCAAAAAAAAAAAAGAAAAAAAGATTCTTAAAGTTGAAAGTAAAAATAGGAAGTTTTGATAATTTAGATAAGTATGATACAAGATAAAAATTGGGGGCCACTTAGAGAGATGCAAATTTCTACACGGTCGATTGTTTTTGTCGAGACAAATGACAAAATAATACACGTTCCTCATGATTCCTCTTCTTATATTCGTTTGATAATTATTCCCATTGGTTAATAAGACAGCAACTATCGAATTAATTGAATGAGCAACGAGACTTCTACTGGCGGGTATAAGTCGACAAATTGTAGGATAATTGACTACAATATTAATATTTTCTTTGACGAACTCGTTAAAAATTCGTTTATGTCGGGGCGCCTAAGAGGAAGGAGCTATCGATACAGATATCATCTATCACTCTTTTCATACACACACACACACACACACACACACACACACACACACACACATATATATATATATATATATATTATATATATATATAATATATATATATATACTATCACTGTAATTTACATTTCATATATCAAATAACTTTATTATTTTATATATTTATTATTTGTCTAACAATAAAAATATGATTGTAGTCTATCCAAATATTCTGTGACGTCTCCAGAAATAACATATGTAGATAATGGATGGGACCAAAGATAATATACCTAACGGAAGCAAACGTAATATGAGCACTGAGCACCCTCACCCCCCAAAAAAAAAACCTAGATTAAGGGTCATAAATATGTTAAATTAACTGCTTAAATGCAACCTTCAATCTAAATATTTATTTGCCCAATTATCCCCCGATTAAGTTTTATTGTATTCCATGCCAAGAGGCAATGACACTTTCCGATTTTTACATAGTATTATTGTGTTTGTGCATTCATCAGGTAAATGTGAACATATCAATTATTCGCATTTTTTACTATGTTATTGCACTTGTTTTCCCTTGTTACTCCTTGCACCCTTTCTCTTTTCAGAAAAAGGAAAGGAAAAAAACACCAAAGATAATAAAAAAATCAAGCCATTATTGCTCCTTCTCCAACATACACCTTACAATTTCCTCCTCAAACTATTCCTATCTTTTCCCGGTCTTGACTTCACAGGACTTCACATTGCCATACATACTTAAATAGTTGCGCTTCTTACCGGAATTATCTGTCTTGTCTAATGATTACTACAACACTTTTTTTATTGCCAACACCTTCTTCTCTTCTTCTTCTTCTTCTTCTTCTTCTTCTTCTTCTTCTTCTTCTTCTTCTTCTTCTTCTTCTTCTTCTTCTTCTTCTTCTTCTTCACTTTGTCTCTGTCTCTGTCTATACTCGTAGTAAAATTATAGGACCACCACTGTTTCGATCGTAGGGAATTTTTTCTACAATTATTATAGGTCTATATTTATGATATATTGAGCACTCTTGGATAAATTACTAATGTGACTGCAAAGAAAATGCTTAAACGGGACAATATATATATATTATATATATATATATATATATATATATATATATATATATATATTGGCAGCTTATCGTCAATGCGATGTTCATACCAAGTATTAGTTTGAAAACCGCATAGGCGAAAAACTATCAGTTACCATGCGCTGTTGTCAATGATATTGAGCACATTATATTTATGACATCACCAGACAATGTTATGAATATATATATATATATATATATATATATATATATATATATTATAAAAAATACTTGTGGTGATATATATTATAAAATACTTTTAGTAATATATTCGTGGTGTCCTGTATATGGCACTAGAATTTACCCATTGAGAGTGTGGAGTATTATTGTGGGGAGAGTGGAGTATTATTTCAACGTTCCTAGGCTCACTCTTATCCGTCATGTTAATACCTGTTATGATCCCATATCCAGGTCTAATAGATCTTATTATTGTAGAAGAATTCTTTAATTTGTAGAAAAAATAAATAGTTGAACACTGGTATTATCGTGTGCTGATTATTTTTCAATTAGATAGAGACACTTGAAGCCATACTACTCTGTGAAAATCATTTATACAATATATTTTTTAATTCTTAATTTTTTTGATAATTTTTGATTATTTTTAATTTAATACAAATATACAAATATAAATAAATAAATATACAAATATATAAACCTAGACACACTAGAGACAAAAAGTTCATTGTATTGGGCAAGCGAAAATAATTCATGCTTAAAGAGTTTGCCCTCAATCACAATTCTTCTTTTCTTTAAACCAGTTTTTTAAAAAATGAAAAAGGGGGATGGGGAGTAGCTATACCTTACAAATATCCTATTATTAGAAAGAAAATAGAAAGAAATAATTAGATACATAAAGAAAAAATATATGTAAATATATAAATGAAAATATATGAACAATATAGGAACACTTGAAGCCATAGTTCCGTGTATTTGAAAGAAAACTTTAAACCATACTAGTGTGTACAAATGACCGTTCCATCGTAACCTAATGGTTAACAAGCTAATACCGCAGATATATAACTAATGAGTGAGGAGTTTGATTCTCACTAGATACCCCGTACTTGCGGTCTTGTTCCTCATCCGAAATATCTATTATTGTGTGCTAATTATTTGTATTCAATAAGAACACTGTAAATCATTCCACTGTGTGCAAATTATTTGGATTAGTTACGATCATTTGAAGCCATGCCATTGTGTGCAAATTATCTTTCTATGTAGAAACGCTTGAATCCATAACCCTGTGTGCAAATTATTTGTATTAGATAGAGGTTAAAATGTTTCTATTAGATTATATCGTTAGAAGTGCAATTAAAATTGCAACGGAACATTGATGATGATTATATGTTAACAAAAAAAACATGAGAATTTCGATATCATATAACCCACGATCGGATGATATCCTATTAAACAAGTAAACCACATCTAAACTAAATTAATTTCCGTTTAATGATTGTGCTCACAAGGGAAAATAAAAAAAAAGTATCGTGGTGCTGTTATCTGAAATGAAAGTATTCAGCACATTTTATTCTACTCATTGCGATTTTCTCACATCAGTTTTAACTGGTGATTTTTTTACTGGGTGGGAGCACGTCTTCTCACGTCCTAAGAACGTATATGTGTTGTAGCTGATTTTTGCGAATTTACTTACACAATCTTATACTTCCTCCTCCTTTTCTTGTCTCTGCCACTCCTTGAATGTAAGGGCTTGTGTAGCGTCATCGATTCTCTTGTTCGTAGGTCCACATGTCTGAATTATATTCAGTATTGACTAGAAGCGGCTACACAGCGTTGTGGATAAGGTGTATTGATTTGTTTACTTTTGAGATTTACAAATGCTGGAAATTATTCAGTATAATGTCAAAGCTATTTCTATGTATATTTTAATCTTTAAATATCTTCGAATATAAATCAAATCTTCATAAACTTTTCAAAAGATCCAGGAACTGGTGATATTTATTGTGTATATACATTTACTTTGTCGGTAATTGTTTGATTTTTGTAGTTTCATCCGGACATACATACATACCAACTGTTCTTTATATACGTATAGATGGGCGCAAACAATTTTACCGGGCAGATATTCGTTCCTTTAAGATTTCTACTGCAGACTTTGGTTTCAAAATGTTTTCTAGTTCTGAGTTATTCATTTCTCACTTTTTCTTCCATATTCGTTAGTCTCAAACGGACTTCCCAGTAGATCACCTTTTACACCGAGTCATGTATGCTTAAGTAATATTTCTGTTCCTGTTTCTTGCATTCATTTATTATTATTGTTTGAACCAAAAGTTTTTCCAAGTTGTTTTAGAGCTCAGCAAAAGTAAGGAATAGATTGGAAATTATAGTGCGGGATGATATCAGAATTTGACGAAGAAAAAAATAATGGGAGAATAGTGCAAGGTCCTATTGTCTTGACAACCTTACAACAAACATAGGCTGGATTTTCTAAGTTGTAATTTGATGTATAGTCTTTTAGGAAGGTGACATGGTAGTGTTCATATTTTATAAAGTAGTGAACATCGACGTACAAGAGAGATACAAAACTTATCCGCACTCTTTTTTATATGGAAGCTGAGCTCATCGTGGATAATTGCTAGGATGATGCGCGGAGTTTACATATGATGTTGTCCGTGTATGCGTGTTTTTGTGTAATAATGAGCATAAAAGATAGAGCGCAATTTTCTGAAACCCAACCTAAAAATATTATCGTCAATAGCATAAAGCAGAGACCGTTGGCGAACAAGGGAATGGGGAAGAGAGAGTGGGAGAGGGAGCCGTAAAAAATTAGTGGCAAAACTGATAGGAAGATTACGAAGGAAAACAAATAAGAAAAAGCGAGATTCACGCAAAAGTATCTTTCCATTTCAAAAGCTGAGATTTTCCCATTAAACTGCTAATAATTTACACAGGAAACCTAAAAAGGAAGAAAAGTCAAAAAAATTATTAATTAACAACCCAAGACTTGAAATTAAATTGCGAAGTTTGAACAGATAATTTTCCGCCATTTTCCACAATCGTCACCCACAAAACCTTGCATCTAAAATGAATGGGGTTTTCTCTCGTTGTAAAGCTTTATTTTTCTTCTTTATTTTCTTATTTATCCGTCTTTCATTTCTCTGCCTTCAATGACATTTTTCATTTGGTTTATTTGGTTGCGGTTTAAGCGTAATCCGATTCTTTTAACTATTTATTTTTTGCTCGTCCTCCTTATCGCCTTCTTGCACTCCATTAGAGTAATTACAATATTCCCGACTTGCTATTTTGTACTTTAATCTAATTTCTACACAGAACACTGAAATTCATGGCTTCACAACGCAATCCACGTTGATATAATTGGCAAATTCCTATAGTTATTTTTCTGTCCATTTCTATTTTCTAGTTCTTCCTTTCTTGGTCACAGCAATTAGTCTTTCCCTGTTCTTTTTTGTGTATTTTTTAAGTGCTCCACTTCTCACAACTACACAATCTTCAATGTTGGCGAGACCTCTTCCACTTTTTTTTATTTGACACATATAGTTTGTCTATGTTGTGTCTCGGATGTAATGTCTTGTGCATTTCCATGAGTTTCCTTGTCTTTTGATCCATCTGTCGGTGTTATTCTCCATTTTAAGTTATTATCCATTTTAAGAATGGTATAGTATAACTGGGAGAGTCCAGGTGTTTATTCCCTTGATGAGATTTCGGCTGCACACCTGGGTTCCCAGAATCTTTCTTGTTCTTCTGGGGTTCTCTTTTCACATTATAAGAGGGACGACCCAGTGGTTTATTCATCTGGCGAAATCTTTACGGCAGCTTATTGTTTCTAGAAGTGATCTTGTTCTCCTGAGGTACTCGTTCCGAACTTTTCGTTCATCTCTGTATGTAATACATTTTTGTAACAACCACAACAGCCTTACAGTTGAATGTATGTATACGAGATGTCACGGAAAAAGATGACTTCCACCATAATTTAGTGAGAAAACAGGGTTGTGAGGTAAATAATATTTCATGATACGTTTGCCGAACTTCGTCTTTTTGTTGTATAGCCCCTTTACTTGTTTTCACCATCTTATCATATTGTACTTATCTGCCACTATTCGGGATCGGGTTGTTTTTCTCTCTGTCTGTGTATCTGGGCTGTTTCTCCGTTCTACTGGACTGTACCCTTGGGACCTCTGGTGTCTTAATCCTTTCTGTGTTTTATTTTTTATAGTAACGAACACAAAGATGTTTATATTTTTCAGGCGTCTTTATTTAGCCCCAAGTTAACCATAATGTCCAGAAAAATAGTTATCTTTAAGAGACGTTTCCCTCCTTCAAAACCTAACTAGAACACCGGAAAATTCATGTTCAACTCCCACTTTAACGAAACGAACTGCCTAACTAGATGAAAACCTTAAGGTCAGTAAAATTCAAAGTCCTGTAAATACTGTTAAATGTGTAGGAAAACATGTGAACAATTTAAGAAACTGACAGACAGAGTAGATGAATTATTTGTTTTGTTAAAAAATCTAAGTTAAATCATTCTCATATTTTAAATACTATGTCTAAATATTACATTTCTTTTTGTAAGAGGGGATTGAAAAAAATCCTCACCCGTGTTTTACGGAAGCCGAGCTCATCGTTGATGATTTGATTGGCAGAATCATGACTAATCGGCATAGATCTAGCTACCTTGCCGATGGTAACTCGCCAATTCGCCATAGCACCACTTTAGCTTCCTAAATCTTCTCATCAGTGGTGGAGGTTGTCGGGTTCCCTGCCCCCTCTTCGTGCAACACGCTTGTCCGGTTACTTTTACACTTTTCTATCCACTTATACACACTTCTGCGCGGTATTACACTGTCACTGTATTGTGCTAAAATCCTCAGATGAATTACAATCCCTGATACTTCTCATGATCAGAGAAACCAGGTCACTTCCTTGGTGGATACTGCTAGTATGGCGGTCACGTTTACACTGCACTGACAGCAAGCAAAATGGTGCTATCAGACCCCTAATTCGATCAGGTGACCATAAATGTGCAAACTATGAGCACGTATTCACAGAACGCCGTGTGACAATTATAATGATATGTTATGGCGAAAGTGTGGATATTTTTACTCTTGCTCGTATTTTTAATATTTAGGGTAGTTCTTCTGTAAAACTACATATATGTACAGAATCATTTTTTGTTTGCACTCTAGTGCATTTTTTTACAAACCATTGTATTTTTTATACGCCAGCTTCTGTTTTTTAATAACAACGTTTGATTCCTCCAAACGACATTCACCTATATTCCAGAAGACGGCAGACACCAAATGCTGAATACCGAGCCACAAACCATTGTGAATGTTTTTGTTTAATCATTATAAATTCATGAGGCGGAATCTCTTATCTGTCTGAAAGCTTAATTAAAGTCATGGGTGTACTCGCTGAACGCATAGGGTAGTATGTGCGTCAGTCTATGATACAAAAATTTACACACACGCACATATATATATATTTAGTTGGGATACCAGGTAATTTGGTATTAGGATGATTCTAAGCTGGTCTTTTCTTCCAACGGTAACATTTTAGAGAGTCCGATTTGAGAGCTGAATGTTTAATCTTTATAAACAGAGCAATATAATTATTAAAGACAAAAGCTTAGAAATCGGGTATTATGCGGTCATGGTACCATTTACACCCTCATATGGGAAGAAATGGTACTATAATCGCATAATACTCGATTTTTAAGATTTTTTCTATACTAATTATATATATATATATATATATATATATATATATATATATATATATATATATATATATAAACAAATTATTTTGTGATGAAACAAAGAAAATACAGTGCTCAATCGCATATTGTGAGAGCTATTATTTATTTATTTTATTTGTTGAGTTTTTAAAAAAATAAATGCTTATTATAGACAGCTACCCAGGTTGTCTTGCTAAATCGCAATCATCAGGCTGTCAAATTAGATCTTATGGTGTTTATTTGAAGATCCTTTCTTAATGTTATATTCTGGATCGCAAAAAAACGTCGGTTGCTTTTGTGGACGCTATTACGCTTCGGATTTTTAAAAGTTCAATTTTTTCAAGAATTGCATTTTTTTATAAAAATGCTAACGAAGTTAGTCATTAAAAGTAGAAAATTTTCTTTTGAAAAAATTTAAAAAAAATTTATTCCGTATGTTAAAGGATGTATGTATTAAAAAAAAAAAACATTTTTATATATATGGTAAAGTTTAAAAAAATTTTTTCAATATAATTTAAAGGTGGATGGTAGTGTTCATTTGTCGAAAATCCATTCTTTTATTGAATTATACGTCCAATATCATATTTGATAATGTCAGTATGACTTTAGATTTTAACTTCGTTAGCATTTTTATAAAAAGTAGTAGATATATATATAGCATTTTTATAAAAAGTAGTATATATATATATATATATATATATATATATATATATATATATATATATATATATGTATATATATATATGAGTAGTATATATATATATATATATATATATATATATATATATATATATATATATATATGTGTGTGTGTGTGTGTGAAATATAATGGGAATTAATCCGACAGTATGAATAAGAGATATATATATATATATATGAGTATATATATATATATATATATATATATATATATATATATATATATATATATATATATATATATATATATATATATATATATATATATATATATATATATATATATATATATATATATATATATATAGAGAGAGAGAGAGAGAGAGAGAGAGATTGATAGATAGATAGATAGGTATATTATGTTATACTATACAATTGAAAGGTGTTTGTTACTAATGGTGTTAAAGCAGAATTTTTCTGTGAAAAAAAAGTAAATAGAGACAAACAACTAATATTAGAATCACAAATACATATCAATGACCTAACTCAAACACATAAGATTAACAAGGAAGCCAATAGCTTAGCAATTAACCTCAAAGTAAATCACTGGTAGAATACGACGGTCGCCAGGTCACACTATTGAGAGATCTTACCCCTCCACAAAGGTGCAGTCAGCGTACTCTACAGCCAGACCCGACAGGGCTATATATATATATATATATATATATATATATATATATATATATATATATATATATATATATATATATAAAATAGAAAACAAGGTTCGCAAAATGGATTTTTTTAAAGAAATTATTATTATTATTTTACATTGGCGTCACGTGTTTAAGAACTTCTGATATCTTCTTCAGGCGTTAATTAATCACATTCTGATGGTTGATATGGTCCGGTCAATTAACATCTGAAGAAGATATCATGAGATATGAAACATGTGTCGCCAATGTAAAATAATAATAAAAAAAAAACATACTCCATATTGCAGACCCTTTTTTTTATTAAAATATTTAATTTTCTCCCGCTGGACCTATAACAATACAGTCTCTTTCTCTCTCTCTCTCTCTCTCTCTCTCTCTGTCTGTCTGTCTCTCTCTCTCTCTCTCTCTCTCTCTCTATATATATATATATATATATATATATATATACGCACAGTAGCATATCATAATCTAAACATTGTTAATGATTCGGGGATTTTATATGATAGGTATATTTAAGTCCAATATGCCAGAATAAAAATATATAATTAAAAAATATTGGATGTCAAACAGCAGAAAATTGCAATAAACATTCGGATTTTTCAAAATTAAACAAATTTTCTTTTCCATAAATTAGAACATCATTGAATGGTATTTCGTCATTTGATTTATTAACTTGGTTTGACATTTCCTCGGCGTTTACGCATACACTCTTCGTATAAACTGAAATTAATTGCAGTTGCATTTCTTGAAGCGATCCCCACCTGCATTATTTAATTAAATTTTATTCATGGACAGTTGACATGCAAGTCATTTTCAACCGAAAGCACTCACCATCGTCTAGTTGAAAATGGAATACTTAAATTCATTTTAGTCAAAACTGACAACTCTCAAATTATTCATCATTTGCAAAATCAATAAAAATCAACGTATAATGTCGAAGAAAAATAAATACTCAGGACTCTAGGTCGTTGGCATTTTATATACGAAAAATATTTATTTAATAACATACTATTTTCAAACGATATGGGAACGCAACTATCCGCGGAAGTCATATACTTCCGCGGATAGTTGCGTTAGATATATTTCCAAAGTGCACGCCAGATAAGACACGAAGTAAGACATTTCTAGTGTTCATAGTTGTGATACTTATATTAGGTTGATGGTTACCAAGTAGCTATCACATTAGAATTGTGTACTGATTTCTTTTATTTGATGCTCAACGAATGGGACTTAGTACTGAAACTTTAGAAATAACCAGTGTAAAAATGATAACATGTTCTTATATATTAGGTGGCTTATTCTTTTATCACCTATTTTTCTCAAATTCACAAACACACACACAGACTCTCTCTCTCACACACACACGCACTCACACACACACATATATCTTATTATAATGGAGATTGTGTGTCTGTCTGTAACCGAAACTATATTACTATACAAGTCACAATTCCTTTAGTTATTTACATCATATTCTCCATGATTTTATTTTTATTTAAACCTCAATTATTAATAAAATTGTTTTACATTACTTACACTGTTGACCACATCTACATACTAATAACATGCAATTGTATTTATATATACAACAAAATAGAGGTTTACAGTGTGAATGGGAAGGCTAATTTGCATATTGATCTTAAAAAATTGATTTTAATAAATATATGCTTAGTATTATTGATTTCTAATTGTTTGGTTTTATCTTATAGAATATGAGCAAAAATCTCTTCAATAAATCTTAAAAGAAATCCCTTAACAAGAAGAAATAACTGTAATATTATTCTTTACTTCCTATTTTAACTAAACAGTTTAATTAGGAAAATTTACCAATGAAAGACGGGAGTAACGGAAAATGATGGAAGAGTTAGTTTCAAAGTTGTTCTATTTTTCAATCATACCCCCTCTGTTCAAAATCTTTTTATCTACATTCTCATTCAGTTTCATTAGCCTTTCTAATTTAATATAATATTTATTATAAAATTTAACTAAAATACTTGCACCCGGAGGGTGCATATATTTGCTAGTATATAAAATGTATTTTCAATGTACTTACAATCAAAGGCTGTTTGGAATGAAGTATCTAATTCATACAAGAATCATACCCATATATACATACATATATATACATACTTTTAAATATATATATATATATATATATATATATTATATATATATATTTGTGTGTGTGTGTGTGTGTGTGTGTGTGTGTGTGTGTGTGTGTGTGTGTGTGTGTGAGTTTGTCAGAAAAAAATAACAAAGACATTTAGATTATTATCATTATTATTTCTGAGAACCTAGAGAAATAGTTTATAATGCTAATAATCTAAATCTTCATTATTATTTTTCCTGATATAATTTTACACTGTGACTCTGACAAGTGCACACATTGAGCTCTGCAAATTACGACAGTTGAAAAACTACTTCCTCGTAAGGAAGATTTCTTCGCCTGATCTCAGTAAAATGAAACGAAATGACAATCCATTGTAGCATGTAATAATTTCTTAGAATACAACTTTTAAAATAATAAGAAAGTATTGACAAAAATACAATATAAAACAAAAACAAAAGACAAATGAGTATTCTGTTCGATTTCAGTGTATGTTTTACCGAAAGTGAAAGGATTGTGACAGTTATACTAAATGATATATAAAACATATACTTCTTATTTATTCGAACGTGTTTTACACTATTTGATAAGTGGGCTTAAGTATCTTCGACAAGTACGCTATAAATTGTATCTAAATAAACAATATTTTAAACTGTCAAATTTTGTTTTTCTATCTTTAAACAATGTTATATCCTTATACGTCATAATTTTTAATACTATTAATTTTATTCTGAAAAAATTATCGGAGCGTTCTTTTTGGTTTTGTAAAGCAGACATTTTGGCACATTGTCACAATTAGTTATTTCCTGTCTTTTTAAAGCTATAATCATAACTCTCTATTAAAATGTCTTGGATTCTTTGCTCTAATGCTAATCACATTTTCTTTGCACAACTTTTTGTCTTTTTCTAACACTGGTTTTATTATGCTGGTATTTGATTCAAACATCTGAAATGGAATGTGTTTTTTTGTTAATAAAAGGAAGGAGAAAAAACCCTCCACCGAGCGGAGTTTAACTGGTTTGAAATAAGGGTTTACCTTCTTATCGACTGGTTGCCTAACCGAAGTTAAACAGTCCTGTATGTCCTACTATTTACGCATAGCTGGAAGGGGAATCGTTGGATTAATGCCTTTCCCAAGGGTATCCTTATTTATAATTATTATATACTCATGAAACAAATAGATTTCGGGTAGGAGAAAGAGAAAAATGATTTTTCTATTCCTGAGAGAAAATACGAATTTTAATATAGAGGTCAGTTGTTAAGCTGTGTTTAACAGGTTTCACAACAGTGTTTTCCTTCTCATAGACTATGTGGCATAATAAGATTAAAGAGCCCAGTATATTATATTATTTAGCCATAGGTGGAGGAAGAATAGTTTGATGCATACCTTTCTAATGCGTATTAGTCTCGTAGAGGATTTGAACCTGTGACGCCGTGTCCATTTCCTACGTCAATAACAATTACATCACGCCCACCTCAAAATAAATGAAAAAAATAGATCAAAATAGTTTTGTTTTTAGTGAAGATTAGATAAACCATAAACCTGTTGGCTTCCATTTTGACAGTAGTGTTGTATAGCCCCCTAGTTCTTATCCTCATATTAACATATTGTGCTTATATGCTACTTTGCTGGATCGAGTCGTCTATTTTTTGTCCTGGTATCTGAGCTGTTTCTCTGTTCTTTTGATCTGCTCCTTTGGGACTTCCTTGAACTTCTTCATTTCTTTGCTCCTTGTTGGTTTTAGTAACGAACATAAGGATTTGTATATTTTCAGCTGTCTTTTTTTAGTCGCAAGTTAACCATCACACCCATAACAAATAGACATCTTAGCTAGAAACTCTTTAAATTACAAGTTCCCCTCCCGCTTCCACGAACTGAACTGACCAACCAGAGAACAACCAAAAGATCAGTGAAAGGTGAAAGCTTTGTGAATTTAGAATTACTGTTATTTTTAAATTTCTACTCTACCGAACTGATGTTACTAATATTATACTATTTCGGAAGGAGGAATTTTTAAAATTTACATTGCATAATTATGTGTAATATCAAGAATTTTGATGATAAAATAAGGTCAGCACTGAACTCCCAAAATATCCTGAATTTGAAAATTTAATTGGAAATTACTTCATGTATTAAGAGCAATATAAGAGTATTGCTCACGTATAAATCTCTCTGAAGGGCCGATTTTACGGTTTACGGTTATATATATATATACATATATATATATATATATATATATATATATATATATATATATATAAGTTTATGGTATACTCAACGAAGCAAAAAAATGGAAGAAGATACACGAACGAGTCACAACTTGACTGTCAGAAAATATTTTTTTAAATGAATGAATCGGGATATATTGGAAAGTGCTCAATAGGTACTTGTAGAGTATGTGTGTATGTGTGAGTGTGAGAAACTGTCAGTTAACAAGCGCCATTGACATTTTTGTGTGTGTGTTTGTGTGTGTGTGTTTGTGTGTGTGTGTGTATGTGTGTGTGTGTGTTTGTATTTAAGGCGATCGGTAATTGAGTTTATGAAAAATGTTCCACTATGGTTCCGTACTTTTTTCTCAGGTAAAGAATTAAAAAGTTATATGTATATGGTTTTGTATATTTAAGTTAGAAATATTTGTATTTTAAAGGGCTATATTTTATATTACCTTCTGACACCTTCGATATATGTGTCATTTCAAGAATTGTTTTTCTTACAGTTCATGAATCTATTCTATGAAGCCAGTTAGTGTTTCTTTTACGTTATATCTGTTGGATTTTCAAAATCCTCATTGCCAATAAAGGATGCGAATAAAGAATATTTCTGCAGATTTTATTTTTCTATTTCTGATTATGCAGCGATCGTAAAATTAGGATTTGGGCTTTTCGATAAAAGAATATCCCACAGGAATCCAATTGTCGAAGGAATAGCTAGAATTAATCATAATTCTTGTTTAATTATATTAACACAAGGCAAATAGGAATAGAAAGAATGCCTGATGCAAAATGCCCCGAGTAAAGAACCTGCAATCGGTGTTTCCATAGTTTAAAAACACATCCGTCGGCAACGGTGAAAAATATGCAACCACCCTTAGCATTAGACAAATCCAGTTATTGCTACATACAGATTTTTTCACCGGGGGCTTTGTGACAGCAAGTCGCTTCAATTCTCTGAGATTCTTCTAAGTATCCAACCGATTTGATAGTGATGTAGTCTTTCATTTCTTCCTCTAATCTCCAATCTCTTTGCCAGGTTTTTGGGACTGTTCTCCAAGAAGATATATATCACTCTCAGCTTCATGTTCAAATATGGTGTCAGCTCTTTGGCAAGAGCTATGTATTTGTCTATTTTTCCCATTCCTTCACCTGTTTGTAGTCTGATGGCAAATTATATCCACTAGATGAAACGTGCGTTAGTTAAACCCAGGTCTTCTCTTCTGGGCTAGGTTGAATAGTTGGTTTGGATCTAAAGTCCTGGATGATATTATTATTATTATTATTATTATTATTATTATTATTATTATTATTTTCATATCACTACTTGTAAGTGTCCTCAGGTCTCCAGGATTCATTTGAATATGTAATCCAATCTTAACAGCGCTGCTTTCTGGATAGTCTCGATTCTTCGTCTGATTTCCAAATTCTACTGGGTTGTTTTTTTTCGAATTTTCCGGTATAGTTTCAACGGTAGTGAGAAGAATGGGTATCACCTTAGCCCTAATGTTCCATAGTTTTTCCGTTCTCTCGCAAGGTACAAGTATTTGTCTATCGTTTCGTTTTGTAGCATTTTTACTCTGTGATTGGCCGGAATGTAAAATCCACTGTACGACAAATTATTTGTTTCTTATTAATTAGCATTATGTCTGGTTTCTTCCCAGATTAGGTGATTGGTTTGTATGTATAAAAAGAAACGATACTTTTCTCATTCTCTCACACGGATTCTGGTTTGTGTATATACCATTTGGTAATATGGTCAAAATTTAATGGCTTACTTTTTGACAAAATTCTTGATATCAGCCATGTACATATGGTCATTTTGCCTGCGATTCTCTAAAGTTGTCTTCCCCTGTACCGTTGCTAAGTAATTCAGTGGCATCTTTGCAATAAAAAATAGTTGTGTTGAGAGTGAGTCTCACTATAAGATGGCCCATTAGACTTTCATCTTATGTAGGTTTTGTTTTTCAGTTGTTAATTCTACTTCCCATTTGTCAATGGCATTCGTGGTGAGGTTTTTGACTTTTGAACATTTTTACACATTAAATTATCCAAGTTTCCGTAACCATAATATACCCACTGTTTTTCATTGCTGCGGCCATTAGTCTATCTTTGCTCTTTTTGTAGTGTATTTTTCAAATGCTCGAATTGTCTCCACTATACAGTTTTCAATGCTGGCGAGACCTCTTCCCTTTTCTTTTCTTGATTCATAGTCAATCTGTGTCGTCTCCCAGGTGTAATGCCTTGTGCATTGTCATAAGTTTTCTTGTCTTTTGGTCCATGTCTCGGAGTTCCCCTTGTCTATTTTAAGCATGGCCCAGCGTATCTTACCAGAGGGACAGACCAGGTGTTTATTCCCTTGGTGATATTTCTGCTTCAGATTTTAGTTTCTAGAAATTTTCTTGTCTTTCTGATATACTATTTTTTTACTTTTTCTTTCTCCTCTCTTTGTTTGATGGTGTCCGCTTCCAGTAGTCCCTAGTATTTGTAATTTTCCTTTTCTGCAAGCGTCCCTATTTCTACCTGATTTGGTAGTTCTGTATCTTGGATGTATATTATTATAATTTGTACTAGGATTTCTAGTTTTTTCAATTTTTGGCAAAAATTGTTATCTCATTCATGTAGATTTATGTTTTCTTCTGATTTAGAATGTTTGTAATTCATTATTATTATTATTATTATTATTATTATTATTATTATTATTATTATGTATTTTACTACCATGTAGCATTTGTCAATTTGACAGTTTAAACATTCAGGAGCATAGACTGAAACCCTTTCAAAGGGTTTCACTCTATGCTTTCTTAAGGAAGGAAGGAAGGAAGGAAGGGGAAAAGAAAAAAATTGGAAGGCAAATGAAAATCAAAAAAGAGTAGGAACTGGAATAGAGAAAGGAAAGGACTGAAGTATATATGTTATAATGAGAAAGAAAAAGAAAATGTGAAACGGCAACTGAGGGTAAAAGAGAATTACTATTGTACTCAGGCTAGGCATTACCCATGTATAATCTGTTATGTTGATTTTCCATGGTATATCGCTTTCTAAAAGCAAAAAAACAACTTCACGTTATATATATATATATATATATATATATATATATATATATATATATATATATCGGCAGACGATACTGTCGATTGGTTTCACAGTGGATTTGCTTCTTATTGACGGGTAACGCAACATATCCATTCAAATAGATATACAAATAAACACACATAGACACATGCACAAAAACACACATACATGTCCACATACTCTAACACGCACGCATACACACATATATATATTTGCCAACCTCTCAGCACGAGCAGGATGTGAGACAAGGTCAATTCTTTAAGCTGAGTTTAACAGGTTTGAATTCAAAGTTTTCCTTCTCCTAAACTGGTTACCTAGCCATGGCTAAAGAACCAGTCTGCTCTGATATTTATCCATAGCTGGATGGAGAATTGGTGTGATTGTTGTTGGGAAACATTTTGGTTTTATTGGAAGCAAATTAAGGAATAATAACCGAAATTCAAAGTGATGAATATTATGTTATTTTTAATCTTATTTTTAATCCTGATAATCCAAGCAGAACTTCGCGTCTTGTCAATAAATTGGTAGAAGTGCAGTTTTTCTATTTAAATTTTAAATGCCCACTTCCTTGAGATCATGTGTCAGTTAAATGGTATCTCGGTTAGCTACCTTTGGTTGTTCAGTTACTGAGATTTGCAAGCTGCCATGACTGTTTCAGCTACCACTATACAATAAAAGTAAACATAGAACACTCACATACCTCCATTTGATTCCAAGATGTAATAATCCGATCCCAGAATAACACATTATCCACATCATTAAACACCAAACCCACAGAAAACCACACATTCCTATACTTTAATATTTCCTTTTTACATTGAAACTTCTACTTACGGCACATTTTCTTCGATATTGCTGAAACTTCTTAACCAAACTAATAGGATTAAGTTATCGAGAAATTATCGATAGTAATATCTAAACTCCTCTAGTATTTCTATCTAGAAAATTGGCCTAAATATTATTGTTGGTGGCGTGCCTGGATATATCTAAGAACTTTCTATCCAGTTACGGATTATCAAGGAATGTACTTATTCTATGATTTTGCAAACTCTTGAAGATGTATCCCTTCTAGAAGTAGATTATCAGCATCCCCCTGAGGCTCACAAAGAAGAACATAGGCAAGATTTTGTGTTGAAATCCAGTTTGATATCTTATATAAGTCAATTTTATAATATAACTGATAACCCCGCATCGCGTATAAAGTTGATACAAAAATAATTTCTATTTTCCGGTAAAAATCTCTAACGGTTTCAATAGTGGATGCCACATGGAAGAATGAACTAATGTGAATTTTCATGAATTATATATATATATATATATATATATATATATATATATATATATATATTATATATATATAGGACTTGAATGAGTCAGACACTACCTACCTAGTCTTCACCTGAACGGCTCATCAGAAAAATTCTGATTGGAGTAGGTTTGTTCAAACGGTCTTATTGTGTGAATGGGTATCAAGGTATCAGTGTAAGCAAAAAATAGCACAACAGGTCAAACTAAAGCGACTTGATATATCGAAACACGTCGGGTTATCTTAACTTCTGTCTACTCTTGGTCCCAACAAATAAAGCCAAATATATATATATATATATATATATATATATATATATATATATATATAGTGTTGTTATGGGTCCAACGGGAAAATTAAATATTTATAAAAAGAGAAAGTCCGCAAAATGGATTGTGTTAATTATTATTATTATTATTATTATTATTATTATTATTATTATTAGTAGTAGTAGTAGTCGTAGTAGTAGTAGTAGTTGTAGTTGTAGTTGTAGAAGTAGTAGTAGTAGTAGTAGTATTATATTACATTTGCAAATGTATTAATAGTAATAAAAATTATTAAAAAAACTAATCTATTTTGCGGACCTTCTTATATATATATATATATATATATATATATATATATATATATATATATATATATATATATAAACAATAATCTCAAAGTGCCGTTTTTTCTCGACATTGGACAGCAGTTTCAAGGCAGAGTAATGTACATACCATAGATCCGGGAAAGCCTGGATAGCAGTGTGGTGGATTTGAGATACAGCGGATTAATTCAAATTGGGCCAACAGTGTACTTCAGAAAATGATGGGCGGCTGAATCCAAAGCGGGTCAACGGCCAAGTTAAACAGTTTATTAAAAAATTACTGTTCCTTATCTCTCGGCCTAGCCTCAATTGATGAGTTTAAAAAATCTGCCACCGAAAGTTTCAGATAACATCGACCCAACCAAATAATACCTATAATAGCACCCAAAGCCCAAAAAACATGCTACATCGGTATTCGAACGGTCACACAAGAGGCATTTTTTACTGAGGTTAGAGCGCTGGAACAGTATCCGAAAAATTAGCTACCGAGCCCCATTCAACTTCACACCCTCAAATCGCATAACTCTTAGCACAGACAAACAAGCTGCACACACTTCAAAGGACATAGCACTGACTGCAGTATCTGAGAAGACAGTCACAGAACCAAAACACAAAACAAATCTATTTAGATGCAAAAAAAAAAACTCAACTTAGCAACATTTAACGTCAAGACGCTAAAATCGATGAACCAAGTACCCGAGTTAGCGGTTAATAAAAATATAGACTTCATATACATAAAAAACAGGGATTTGATCGTAGCAAATTAGATATATAATTAACAGAGGAACATTTAAATGTATTGTTGTGTTCCTGCCAGAATACGTTGTTTGGTTTTCTTTGGTTATTTTGTTTAATGGCATAGCAACCTTCATGTGTTGTTTAATGCCAAATTGATCCTTGTTGAAGAACAGTTGTGGAAGCATTAACCAATAATAAGAGTAATAAGTTAGTTAATCACTTTGCCAAGGCTATTAGACCGAAATTGAACGCAATAGATCGATCTCGCTTACTACCATGCTACGTCAGCCACCACGCTCCGAGGACTCCTCCAATATATGAAGTACTATAGTACTAGTTGTTTTGAATAGTTATCAATTCATCTGTATATGAGAATCCCATTCCCGCAGTGTTATGAAGTTGTTTACTATCGAAGTAATCCAATTAGATGTTTATTAAATCTTAGTCTGAGACAAGATCAGAAATTTGTTTATAAATTCATACGTCAGTTATGGCCTTAACGGTAAGCATTTAACTTATGCTTCAGGGGGAAATATCCTCAGGCCATATCATGGTAATTGATAACATTTCCTTGTTACTAAGTCTCTGATTAAATTCAATATTTTTAGTTCCTGCCAAAATCAGGATAGATATTATTTTCCTTTTGGGCCCTTTTTTTAAGCACTTTCCCCTAATTATACGCATGCGCAGTTTTGAATTTCTTTAACTTCCATTTTATATCTATTTACACTTCCACTTTTTCACCATAATCGCTTAACTTGTCCATATATTTCTATTTTCTTTTCTTTTTTTTTATTCAATTTTAGTTGACGGTATCATTTTATTTTCATTTTTTTAAAACTATTTCCTCCATTTCTCTCTCTTTCCGTTATTGACTTTTTGTGTTCTTTTATTTAATACTCTACTCTGTCTTCTTTTTTGCCTAATTTTATATATCTTAACTCACATTATACTCTTATCAGACGAGAGGAGTCGTTATAAACACAAACCTGAAGGCGTGCCAACCAGACAAGCGCTTTTGGCAATCTTCTCATTTCGTCCCTCCGATTCATGCCATTAATGGACCTCTCTAAATTTCGATGCATCTATGCAACCACAATACCCTACTATAAGCCGGGTGCTATGTTGCACCTGCTAATTGGTAGGAATTGTTAGCCATTTGCCGCAAACACACACTAGAAAATATGCAAGCCGAAACAGGAGTACGCTTATTGATTACGGAAATCACATTGTTACAATGCCGAGCCACTTTTAATACAGCGAGGAAGGGTGCTGTTTTCGAAAAGTCGGCCACGTCATTAACCCACAATAATGGTTCTCTTTTTAATATCGGATGTAGGTTTCCAGTAATGGGGAGATTGTTTACCTAATTCAACACTGGTCAGTCGGTTATAGAAAACACAAGCCAGCAATAAATGGTGGCTGTCAGCCGTCAACAAATTTGGGCACGGGTACCAATAAGAAAATCGCTAAAGTGTTGAAATAACTATCATTAAAAAGATGGAGAGTTCCTCTAAGCAGAATAAAAAGAGTATATAGTTCCTACACGATTATTTAGCTTAGATTTATATCAGACTGCGCAAATAAAATTATAATTTCACTAAACCCAATGCTGAATACGGCACGACCAGCTTTTTTTCTGATAACTGCTTGGAAAGGGTGTTAAATTTAAAATTCCGTTGTGTTTTTGCTAGTTTTAAATTTAAAATTCCGTTATGCTTTTCCCAGTGATAAATTCTAGATTCAGTCGTACTTTTTACGGTATTAAATATAATGTTGTTCTTCAGTAATTAACTTATAACGTGAAGTTTGTTCCAGCCGTATTAATTTATTCTCGTCTTTAAATAAGAAATTCTTCTACACTCCAGTAGAAGCTCATTTTTTCACCATTCTCTTCCCTGGGAATATACTGAGGACATGGCTCGAAATGTCTGAGTATCAGCAACATGGAAAAGAGCTTTGAATTATCAATATATATATATATATATATATATATATATATATATATATATATATATATATATTGGGAGAATATGTGCTTAATTGAAGTCGTACCTAATTTTGAAAGTTAATTAATTAATAACCAATTAATTAGGCGGAATACCTATTCAGATGTAAGGCTAGGTATTCCCGCCTAATTAATTAATTATTAATTGATTGACTTTCAAAATTAGGTACAACTTCAATTAAGCACATATTCTCCAAAAAATTGTCGGCTAAGAAAAGCCATATCAAAACACATCCTTTGTGTATTTACTTCTCTCTCACACACACACACACACACACACACACACACACATATATATATATATATATATATATATATATATATATATATATATATATATATATGGGGTGGTTTGGAAAATATGGAAATACATCCGAATGTATGTAGAATATTAACCAATCAACCTATCATCTTTCTTTGGAAAACTTGTTCTAAATATCTATAAAATATCAAGTTTTAATTAGTTGTAAAATCACACACTACCTAAATCTTGTCAATAAAATTTCTTCCAATTTTATGATCTCATAAATTCTCACATTTTATTTATTTATGTAATTAAAATCTAGCTGTATAAAAACGTAGATTTTAATAATAAACATATGTCCAACAATTAAGTGTTTTCAACCTAATTCAGTTACGTATGGAGTAGTTAATCCTTCTTTCCCTTCATTTCTACTTCTTTTAATTTACATACTGTCTCTTTGGTAAAATACGTTAAATCTAAGATATTCTCTCGATTAACAACCACGTCGCCTTTTAAAACAAGAAAGAAAGCTGCTAACGAAAAAAAAGAACATCTTTTTCCTTAATGCATCTCATCTCTCGTTTAATTTTGTAAAGATTTCCATCACTGTTTAGCCAACTCCTTTATAATCCTAATGTCCTGATGAAGGTATAAAAGACGAAATGTTTAATGCCAACTTCTCATTTTTAATAAATGTATCTTTATAGAATACTTTGTATTTTTTTCGATTATATCCATATCTATCTATCTATCTATCTCCCCTCTCTCTCTCTCTCTCATATATTATATATATATATATATATATATATATATATATATATATATATATATATATACGTCTCCATGGAGTAATGGCTAATTTAGTAAGCGAGTTCGAACTCGATTCGCGCTAGTACATTCACTTTCGGACTAATACTCTTGGGTTGGTATGAACCACTCTCCACCAATGTCTTAAATAGAACGACTAATATTTTCTAAAAGTATGACTTTAGTGGAATATACTATGTTCTTTAGCCTTGCTAAGGCAACAGGTCTTGCAGGAATTAGAATACAAAATAGTGTAATACAGTGACCGCTTTCCACCACACGTGACCATGGTACCCGGGATTGTGACCAGCATTCACGGATGATCTAGTTGTAGGAGATATAGGCGGTCAAACACAAGATATTCGGATTTTGTAAAAAAGGGTCAGTACATTACTTACTGGAAAAGCGACATATCACGACCTAAATTTCGGTGTTAAGCTAAACCATCTCCAATCCCATTTTGTGTTTGAACTTTACAGTTTGCATGTTACTCGGCGATCCGAGTTCAAATCCTGGACTTGGTTGCTTACGTTTCACTTCGTGCTAATGTTCTTAGGAAAGATGTGAAGGCATCCAGCGCTGGGTAAATAGTGGAGTATAATATGTTCCTTAGCATTGGTAAGGCATCGGGTCTTGCTGCAACCCTGTGAATTCAGATCAGCTATACTCCCCTTTTCAAAACCCAAGAAGGTTGATATGCTGTTAAACAAAGAAACCGAAACAAATTAATTAAAAATCAGACTTTTTGCTTTTCTTCTTTTCGGCCTTGGAATTTCTGTCTGCAAATCAATTATCGCGCATCCTTGATTTCAAATTGTTAGTTTTTCAGTTTCATTCAGGTCTAACGCTGGCGCAAAACGTTTGGTCTCGCAGCCTTCTATAATCAGATTCGCATGTGTTTGATCTCGGAATCAATTCCCTTTACAAGGTTATGTATTCGATGATTCATTACATTTCAATTATGATAATTGAAAAGGGACTGGAGTGAAGAAAAGCCATTCCGCCAGACAGTCATGTCAAAAATATGTCAAAAAAGAAAATACACCAAAGTAAAAAATAATAATAATAATAATACATATAAAACAAACACATTTTCATTTATTTCGTCTTAGGCAACCAGTATAAGCGAAGGAAAACTCTGAATTCAAACCAATTGTACTACGCTTAAAAATGTCCTATCCAATGTCTAAGGGTTGGCTACATACGTACTTAAGGTTAAGGCTCGATTAAAACACGTTCCCGTAATATTACCAGAGTTCGGCAGTGAAGAGCCTGTTCAGTTCTATGATGGGTTGTGCTTTAATGGTTAGTAACCTAGTCTCGAAGATCAATTACTACTGAATAGCGAGATCATCGTCGCTAGATGGCCCATAATTGCGACCTTGTATTACGTCAAACTGGTGGTGAAGGGGTGGGTATATACCTACGCTGATCCCTATTTAAATGTGTGTAAACACGTTTTGTTAATTAGGTTTTTATACATAATTAATTAGCTGTTTATACTATTTTTTTAAAGTTTTTTTCCTTCCCTGTTTATTACTGATTGCTGTTAATAATTAATTTTGACAGATTGTAAAGTTGTTAATCAATGGAGAATTAGTTATTAAACGCATTTGAACTTGATGTCTTGTATTTGTCTTTGTTTAGCTGTTTAATTTTTCAAATTTCGATTATAATGCATTTAAAAAGCATCTATTTAAAAAAATAAATCAATGATGAATTATATTCTTCCGTCTATTATTGAAATAAATCTCGATACTCTCATTTAAACGCAGGTGTTTTAAAAGCAAAATGCGAACCTTTCCTTTCATATTACAATCCTAGATTTAGATATCTGTATGTAATGAGACAATAAGCCGAATGTTGGAATGTAGAAATGAGGAATGTTTATATTTATAATAATTTCGAAATTTAAAATCGAATATATAAACATAAACAAATTGCAATGAAATGACTGGCTTCCCAGCACCAGCGAACATATTGACTGGCTGTGTGACCATCAACAAAGGGCCAATATCGAGAACTCTCACGGTACATGAAGTGCCTGGAGGAAGTAGTGCTATCCTGGATTGATAGGGTGACGGATGACAACATGATGGTGCGTAACTTCATACAAGCAGCAGAACTCAGACTTGTCTGTCAGAAAATTTACGCGCCAAGCCCATCCCGTAATATCTGGCCGCCTCATTCCCCAGATTGCGATCCCCTTGAATATTATGTGTGGGGTGTGGTTGAACAAGAAACCAACGAATCTCCGTGCAACATCAAAGAGGAACTGAAGGCAAGGCTGACAGCAGGTATAAACAAGGACACCGTCGGAAAGTCATGCAGCGGATTCCTAAGTCGCCTGGAGGCTGTGGTTGAAGCCAATGGCAATATCTTTGAAGAGATTCATTCTATAGTATTTCAATATATTTCCATGTGTAAAGTTACGGCTCCAATTAGGGATCTAAGTTGCGTAGTGTTTTTTTTTTTACTGCGTCTTCCAAGTGCACCAAAATGCACGCACTGTTAATTTCACCCAAGTCGCTGGACGCTTTCAAGTCATTTATCTTCTGGGGTTTGTTTACAACTAACCCGTAGAATCCAGTAGTGATCGTATGTAGTCTGCAACCCTTCCTCTCTTCTTTTGGTCAAGGGAAGATATCACTTTACGCACGCCGCGCGCTTCTTCGTTACGGCCAATTGACTTCATCCACGGGTCGTCCCCTTTACGATAGTTACTTCCTATTTTTTCGTGGCAGGGTTCATTCATAAAACCTGTTGTAGTATCTTTCGTCGTAAGTAGAGGAAATTAATAACTCCGGTTTACTTCTCAGAAGTTATTATATTCCAAACTTCCTATAACTTTTGAGAGAGAGAGAGAGAGAGAGAGAGAGAGAGAGAGAGAGAGAGAGAGAGAGAGAGAGAGAGAGAGAGAGAGAGAGAGATTTCGTTAACATATATCTTTTTCCTTTGTAATTCTTAGTTATCTCAATGGTCAATACTCCAGCGACTTCGTTAATAATAATAATAATTGTTTTTCAACTTCGTCTCGCGTAAAGATTAAAATTACGGTTGAGTACTTAGCGACATCAGTTCATCTACTGTCACGTGCGGCCTCCTGGCTCTGATATCTTCTCTGACTGGACCCGACCTCCGACTAACTGACTCTTTCCGGCCACCGACTCTAACTGACTCTGATTCTATTGACGGGTCTCTTAAATAGTATTTCTAAATAATCTTCCAGAAGATTCTTTCTCTAGAAAGTTCGAGCTAGCTCTCGAACGAATCGAATGTTCGATTCCTTCGAATTTCACTGGTCAACCAGAGTTCACCAGCCTAAGATCAAAGACTTCTCTGTAGCCCAAAAGACTGGGTTTTTCTTAATCATAGACTTATCGTCTCCTTTCTCTCGTTAAAAGATGTTATCTTTCCTTACTACTTTTTCGGTGATTCCACAAAGACCACCCAGTAATATAAGATAATCGGTAGCACATTTTTCTAAAGGTTTTTTCCTAAGTCTGGCACAAGGCCACAAATATAGGTGCTGGGTGGCGATTACATAACACATGCAATTTTGGTAAGTATATATGATAAATTGAGATGCCAATGGTATTTTCATTTTTGCGTAATTTAGACGGCAATTTACCCTTCGCACCCTGCATTACCCAATCGCGTTAATGCAAAATACAATTTTAAATCGACCACATTCTCAACAAATAGCTTAGTTCCAACTAAGTATATTTTCAGATGTCAAATGAAAAAAATAAAAACAAATTCATAATGTTTTATTGTATGAATTCAGAAGAAGATGTAACATTGAGAAAAATGCAAACGACCTCTGCGATTCACAGCTACTTTTAAAGCAGACACTCCAATCAAACTGGCCGATTGTTAAGGAACTAAATGATAAAGTCTGGGTGGTTGTCCGACTTTTTCACGAAATTGGAAAAGCAAAAAACAAAAACAAAAAAACAAAAAAAACAAAAAAGAATTCCTGATAAATAAACTCAGTGTCCGCTGTGATTTATTAAACAGGGAATTCTTCATAAAGAAAACAGATGCTTAAATCTCATAACTGTCACATTTTACAATACAGTGTTTTATATTGAATTATATAAATTATCTATCTTGGCTGGCCCAAAGTCCAAGCCAATTTGAAAGTGCCCACGAGTGTTTCTAACTTTTCCTAATTCGTTTAGGAGGCCTTCGGATAGATCATCGAAACAACATCCCCGATTTCTTAACATCTGTATATACGGTCGGTCAAACGATATTTCCGTTGCTTTGCTGATGATTCATATGGGGATCCTGTACATCTACCATTCCAAATACTTTTTATTGTCCTGTTCAGATAAATTCCAGGACTGGTGTTTAATACTCAAATACATTTTAAAATAGTTCAGTTATCCAGGTCCTAATTTTTGCATCAAGGAACACTGATGGCTACACACCAAGCTTCTATTTCCACTTCACTTTCCCTCCAATTTCTACCCTTTTTACCTTTCTTTTCTTTCACAAGCATTTCTTTATACTTTTCTTTTTTCACTCTTATATTGATTTATGTCTAATTCTATTTCGTTTATATCCCTTCCTAAGCCTTAATTTCACACATTTAAGAGAAAGAATGTCAGTCCATTTATTTTTCTAGGTTCTTTATTTCTTTTATTCATTCTTAAACACAGCAGAAGAAAACGTGAAAACTTTTGATGTATTCTATTGATTTACTTACAAGGCTTTATCTATCTATATCTCATTTTCTACATGATTGATTTATAAATTTGATGATTTACTTCAGGTTCATTTTTCTGAAAAAGACAAAATAAATCATTCTATGTAAGATAATTTTCATTTTGAATCCCAAATTGTATTTTTCGCACTTTCCTTCATTGATTATTCCCTGTTATTAATTTTAATCCTTATCTTATTATCAAATTTAGATTATATTCCTTATTTCTTTCTAGACAATTCTATTCACACGTCTTTGATACAAGAACGATCTTGTGATCCATTTTTTTTTTATTCCTTTGAAATTCTAATTAGAAATACTTTGGCCCCAGAATTGTGATTTCAACTTTTCTCTTATGCTGATATATATATATATATATATTATATATATATATATATATATATATATATATATATATATAAGATCAGTACCATATTTGGCATTTCAAGTGTTTACCTGCACTTCATTTAAATTTAAATTACAGTAAACAGAAATATTAAATCATGGAATTGCTATTTATATTTATTAATTATATACAATGCAATATTCTTACCCAAAAGCTCTTAAATGAGGTTGGATATTCTTGGGTTTATGTATACACAATGTGTTCTATATTAAAACCAATTAGGGAATATGACACGAGGTAAATGTAATTAGATTGAAATTTTAATATTTTTTAAATTTGATAATTCGTAATTCAAATTTTAAACGAATACGCTCGTACATCTGAGCAGTTTATATAATAAAGAAATAATATCTAGATAGCTAGAACGCACCCTGGGACATCCCATCGTAATGTAATTGCAAGTTCGATCCTCGCTGGGTGATTTATACTTGCGACTTTGCGTTTAGCCGTGCCGAACTATTTAGACCTTGCGTAACATTTTACCCGTATCATACTGTATAGACTTCCCCTTTAATGATTATTTCCCAGACAAGTCAGTGTTATCTTTTTGGAAAATATGAAATCTGTCTCGATACTTATTTAATATAATGTTTGCAAAACATAGGATAGTGCAAACGCAGAACCTTCAAAACGCTCATGAAACCTGTTTCTGTGAGACCGAAACTGACATTTTAACTGACATTTTAAATTAACGGTAAGCTTTGAGGACATAGAAGAGGGTCATTAAAGAACACACTGAAAAAAAACTTGCTGGAAGAAACGTGCTGAATTGTTAAATGATCTACTTTGGAGAAAAGGAATAACTAGTTGATTTCTCTCTTGTAAATAAATCTTCAGTCTTGAAGGCGTCACATTATGATGTAATGAATAGCAATGAGTCTGGCGGATCTATTACTACTGAATGGCGAATTCAATCCTTGCTGGATGGCCCATACTTGTGACCTTGTGTAACATCCTATCCGTGTCGATCAGCCAGGGTATATACATACTATATCTATCTATCTATCTATCTCTCTTTCTCTCTCTCTCTCTCTCTCTCTCTATATATATATATATATATATATATATATATATATATATATATATATATATATATATATATGTCAAATACTACTCGTGGAATGGGTTGTGTAATATATATATATATATATATATATATATATATATATAATATATATTTACACCAACCCATTCCCAGGAGTAGTATTTGACACATTGTCAAAATCTAAATCGGATATTAACAGGTTTTAAATCTGAATTTTTCTTCTCTTAGACTGGGTTTCTAACCAAGATTAAAGAGCCTTGTCTGCCCTACGATTTGTCCATAGCTGGAGAGAGAACAGTTGGATTAATGCCTTTCCCAAGGGTATTAATGCTATGTGTAATGCAAATAGTCTCGTTCAGGATTTGGACTCTTCTCCTTGTGTCCATTTCCTATGATGATATCCATTACAGCATGCACCTCTTTATACTTACTATATATAAGTAAAATAACACAGAAAAATCTCATTGAGAATCAAACATACAAGACTTATCGTCGTTTCTAAGTGCTTTTTCTTCTTACCCGTGGTCAACTGGTTGGCTAAATATCCACAGCACCAGTCTTGATTCTTTTTGAACACAATTACTGTAAATCTATTATGAACAACAAATATTAAAAATAAAAAGCCGAATGTGAATAAATTCGCTAATTACGAAAGAGTTCCTCGGGTCAATGAATATAACGCCTTAATATTCTGAACGAAAAATATGATAAAAATCGTTCTTTAGTTGTTTGGCAACCTTTCATTAGTTTTTTTTTTTTTTTGTTAAAGTTTTCTATGCCTCAATAGTGGAATTGCACCCACCTAATGGCGTACACAGAAATTCGACTCTGCACGAGAAAGATATACCTTTTGATAAGCATGTTATTAATCAATGAAATATACTTTAATTAATCTGGTCAATTTGGATCGATAATTCAGACATCTTCTTGATTAAAAAGTTCAAGTAATTTAGTTTGATGGTGGCACACATTTTTTAATATTGATTCACTATTTATTAATTAATGGGATTGGTGGAGATAGTTTTGATCAATTACATTATAAATAAAATTGTAATTGCATGCATTCATACGCATTCACGTAAATGCACTATATATATATATATATATATATATATATATATATATATATATATATATATATTGAATGTATGTATATGTGTATTTTAAGGAGGATATCCATGGGAATATTTAATAAATTTGTCTTAACCCTACATAAGACCAGTCTTTAAATTTATTTCAAGAATTTATATATAACCTTCTTAATGGCTTTATCGCAGAAAAACGCACGTACAAACGCGCTCACACACACGCGAACGCACACACGCATCGACGCACACACGCATACACAGAACCCCCATATATATATATGTGTGTGTGTGTGTGTGTGTGTGTGTGTATAATATCTATTGTACTTGGCATTATTCAGTACATGAATATTATCTTAAAACATTTTGTCTAATGAAAATGATACAACGAAAGTCTTAAGAGATTTCTTTTTCAAACTCGCATATTTTTAAGACCATATGAGACTACAATGTGAAATAGCACCAAGCAAAATCCTACTAAAATCAGTACTAATCAAATTTAAACATATATATGAAAAATTATCATCCCTCTCGTATATTCTATCATCATCACCATTCAGCAAATACTTGTGTGTGCCAAGATGATACACAAGGTATTAAATATTTTCTGATATATTTCCTGAAATATAATTACTATATTGTCATCATTTTCACTTGTCATAAGTACTATATAATTAATCAGATCTACGTATGTAGCTATATATGTTAAAATGCAACATGCTCACTCCATCCTTTTAGAAATAAATCCTATGTATTAATTGCATTTTTAAATGCATTTTGGAATTTATACTTATCGCTTTTGTATATCAATTTTGTTTACTTTTTCGACAAATGAAATATTTCTCATTAATTCTAACAGAAAAAATGGGTGGAGGGCATTCCTTAGGATGCCAATTTATGTGCTTTCTGGAAGAAGTACATCTATATCTATATATAAAAATAGCAGTAATATATATATATATAATATATAATATATATAATATATATATATATATATATATATATATATCTTATTAATTCAAAGTTCTTATTAAGTTAAAACCTATGGAAAGAACTTATCTAAATTTTACCTCTAAACAATTTACGGTTCCTTGATATTAACCGACAAGCCCATATCTCTTTAACAGCTTCCATTCAATCATGGTGTTTTTCTTTCCCTTTCTCCCCCTCTCTCTCTCTCTCTCTCTCTCTCTCTCTCTATATATATATATATATATATATATATATATATATATATATGAGTTAATGAGCTGTTATATATATTATATATATATAACGCCATGTGTGTGTGTGTGTGCATGTGTGTGCATGTGTATGCGCACCTTTGTTTGTGTATGTGTGTTTGTTTGTATATGTGCGTCTATGTGTGTATATAAATGTAATATAGGCACAAGTAAAAAGTAAGACCCGCCTGGATGATTTATAGATGCTTGAAAATTAATTGTCGACACGTTCCGAATTTTGATACATATCAAATATATTTATGATTAAATATATATTAAATATGCATCTAATTATTTTATTTTATTACCATATATATATTATATATATATATATATATATATATATATATATATATATATATATAAACAATCGAAATGTTTTGAATGTCTACAATTAATTTTAAAATATTAATGTCTCTTATTCTTTCATTCCATTTATTCTCATTTATTCCCAATATATATTAATAAGTTACTGACTATCACAACATATACATATGTTACTCACTATCACTATATATATATATATATATATATATATATATATATGTGTGTGTGTGTGCGTGTGTGTGTGTGTGTGTTTTTTGGTGGCTGTCAAATCGTGCACGAGAAAGGCCATTTCCTGTTCTTTCTGTTTGTTTTCTTTTTATTTGCAAGCGCCCGACAGGGTGTAAGCACGAAGATGTATTTTCAGTCCACTGAGACACCTAAAGGACCTACTACATAGTAAACATATTTGAGTGTCAGTAACATCTGCCAATGTATCCTTGTGTTTTCTCAGATGATTCACCAGACTAACCTTGGAGAGAGATATTCTACTACATAAACTAGATGTTGGAACCTCTCAACTTTGGATGTTGCTCGACTGAAATTCACCGTTCCTAATAGCCCGTTTCAATTTTTGGTATTACTGCACTCAGGTCTTTTAGAAGATAGTGTCTGCCAGTACTCAACAGTGATGGAAGCATTTTACAGTCGTTAAACCTCAATTTGGGTTTGCACTGAAGACGTTTGCCAATTGAGATTTCCCCGTGAAATAGTTATTTCGGATCCGTCAAATCATTCATGCGAACTAGATGACCAGACCAGCGAAGACGGGATCCAACGATCAAACTCTTAATACTAGGCAGGTGACATTTATGAAGTATTGTAGTGTCTGGTGTAAATGACAACCATTCTATCCCCAAAATCCTGGGAAGGCAATTCTAATGGAATCTCTTAAGTATCCTGAGGTGTCGTCTGTAAACAACCAAGGTCTCACAGGCGTATAAAAGAAAAGTGATAACAAACTCTGTATACACCCAATAGAAACCATAACTCTACGTTTGCTCCAAACTCTCGTCTCAAGCAAACCAAAGGATCTCGTTGCTTTCTGCAACAGGGAAATTTCTCTATCCAAAGAGTTGTCCTGTTATAGTGTGCTCCCAAGATAGACAACGTGATTTACAACTTTGAGGCGATCAACATACACAAATATAGTGGGATAAAAAAGGAGACTGATACATGACAGCATACTTTTTTACATTGATAGTTAATACAAAGGATGTACAGGCTCTGACGAAACAATCCATTTGTTTCTACATCTCATCCTGTGTGTGTTACCAAGTCACAGTCATCTGCATATAACAGTTCCCACACAATATATATACACATACATATAAATGAATAAATAGATAAATAATAAAAAGATATTTTTAGTATATATTTATTTTTATGGAAACAAGTCTGCTACCATTGGTTTCATGCTATCCAAACTTAATTGTCTAAGCGGAACAATCGTCGGACAGCGAATGTTTTTTGAAAATGATACAAATATGGTCAAATTTATTGTGCGTTTGTTTAACTGTATGCGCGTGTCACTTGTTTGTTTATGTGTTTACGTGTGTTATGTATAAGGATAGATGCGCCTGTTCCGTTTATAGTTATTTATTTATCTATGTTGGCATACTACTACTACTACTACTACTACTACTACTACTACTACTAACACACACACACACACACATATATATATATAAAGATAGATAGATAGATAGATAGATAGAGAGAGAGAGAGAGAGAGAGAGAGAGAGAGAGAGAGAGAGAGAGAGAGAGAGAGAGAGAGAGACGAATAGCTGTCTAGACTCTCGAAATTTTTTTTTTTTTTGGCCTCATGAGGTACTCCATAAATTTATCCAAAGATTTAAATTTGTTTTTCCCAGGATAATAGTGCAAATGAATTTTCAATTCCTGATACGAGCGACTTGTAATATTTCATTTTTTTAATTTTAAAACTGTTATTAAGTAAAATGATCAAACTGCTACGAATTCTTTTCCATATCATTATTGGAATTTAAAACCTGTTAAATTTATCGCCAGTCGATTTTAAAATAAGAAGAAATATCACTACTAAAAATAGCTTCCTCTCCCCTTCTTTTCCATATCTCATCAGATTTCCTACAACAACATTTAGCACTTTACTGCCTCTCCAGATCAGAATCTATTTCGGTTACTGCAAATGGTGTTAACTATTTTTCTTTGATAAAACCTGGCGAGATCAACAGATTTGGTGAGAAATGTGTTTTTCTAGCTTCACTTTAGCAGGACTAAAAGATTATCATCTTCGTGAATTATCAACTATGCTTTACGCTAAAAAAACAAAACATTAAAATAAATTCCGTATTTTTGATTACTCATTGCGAGGTAATTTTTCAGAATTTGTTTTACTTTGTCCGATTGTGGTTTTTGATCGTCGTTTCGAAATATAATTTTTTCAGATTAGCAAACATTACGTCTTTTAATTGTTTCTATTTTGTTGTCTTCTTTTTCTTTACTTTATATAAATTTGCTGGCTTTTCATCGTATATACAGGTCTTTCTAATTTTTATAATTGCGAAAAATATTTGGTTTTGTTTGTTTTCTTTGTTTAATGATATATCAACCTTCATGGGTTTATCATTTCCAAAATTATTCTTGTAGAAGAAAAGTAACCCGTATTTGGAGGATGGGGCTATTTATACATTTCCCAAGGGTATTAGTCCGAAAGTGAACTTAATAGCACGACTACAGTTCGAACTCGCTTACTGTGATCCAGCACGTTAGTAATTACGTTAAGAGCTTTCCCCCAAGTTTCAATGTTTAGATATACACTGAAATTTTGTACGCTTTTCTCATTCCATCTGTAAAAATAGAAGGATGAGAGTGTTCATATTTTTCCCCAAAGTATTGATAGGTAGGTGAACGTAATACAGACACTGGAACTCGAACTCGCTTTCTATGATGTCACAATCCAACTCGTTAACCATTATGCCACCGAAACTCCACCAATATTCAATGTTGATGTTTACACTGAAATTTTGTATACTTTTCTCATTCGATCGATAAAAATAGAAAGTGGATGTGAGGATTCATTCTTTTCCCAAGGTCATTAGTCCGAAGGGGAATATAATATTACGAATGTAATTCGAACTCACTTACTACGATATCGAAGTTCAGCACGTTAGCTACTACCCTACGGGGACTCCCCAATATGAAAATGGGGAAATGTTGTGCTAACAATGGTCACGACGTTATTCTTATGCAAAACTCAAACAACTGTCAAAGAGATAATAGGTAATAATTCATTGTACTTGAATCGTCTTTTCATCTTTCCATTTTGATGTTGTAATGAGGCGTAGGTGTGTGTAATGGTTATCGTCAAGAATAATGGCATTTGTGAGCAGAGTTAAAATTTAACTTGCATTTTTTTAGTTTCACTTATCTCTATTTCTCTTGGGAATATCATGAATCCACCCCTTCATCATACTAAATTAAAGATGAGAAATATGGCAGACACTCTATCCTTGCTAGTCTAACCTCGCAAGGAAAATTTAAAAAAATCAGAATTCAATGCTCCTATTAACATGTCATTGACCAACATGCTAATTTAAAGCTATTATATCCAATGATTTATATATATATGGGGGTTCGAGTCCTGCAGTTGATTGAGAAGAGAGATGATAGAGATTATCGAAATCTACGGTTTTCAAACTTTTAGGATCAAACCTCCTTGAAAGCTCTTCTCAACGTCCTAAGACCTATGTTTAACTGTAATCACAGAAATATCAAATTTGATTTATCAACCCCTTCATATGATCAGGATCTGACACAAGATTTATTTTCAAGTGGAATTTGACAGGTTTAAATTCAGTTCTCATTCTACAAGAACTGTTGCCATATCGAGGTTAAAGAGACCAGTCTGTCATACTATTTACCCATAGCTGGATGGAGAATAGTTGGATTCATAGCTTTTACAAGTACAAACTGGGAAATGCAAACAGTCTCGTCCAGGATTTGAACTCAGTGTCCATTCCCTAATCATTTCAATACGAATGCCTCCATAGTAATAACAACTAGATAGGATTTATTTTATTATTGAATACCGTACGATCCTAAATATTACTCCATATTGGATAAAGCTAAAATAAAATATCTCTATCAAATTGATAATTGAGTTTAGTGCATTTTCTGAAAGATTGCTCCTTATGAGAACTAAGCAAACAGTTTCAAACTGCACATTTTTACTCAACATTAGATATTTAGAAAGTTCATAATCATTACTAGTACTTGATTAATTAATTAAGATATTTATAAAAATAACTATCAATAAAATATCATCTATTCTTGAATAATTTTTAGATAAGAAATAATTTAACACTGCAGAGTTTATAGGCAAAATCTTGTGCTTAATAATCATAAAATAATTACTTGAATTGATGAATATGTAAACTAATTATTCTAATCTAGTAAGAGCTACAACATTGTTTAAGATATTAGGCTTTCTTGACATATCAAATAGGTTATGTCAAAAAGAATACGATTCCCAATAGTATTAACGCGATGTGTAATGCGAATAGCTTCGTCCAAGATTTGAATTAGAGTAGCCGAGTCCATTTCTTAAGACGATTGCAATTCTGATTAGTTCTTTGAGACACAGTGAGAAATATTTCATCATATCAGGATCCAAATAAATCAATAATAATTAGATACCAGATGTTCTGCAATTCAACATTTATTTCCCAATTTGGTTAAAGAAATATCGTTGCTGAATTCATATTTAATCATATATGTTGAGTGAAAGATGAAACTTTTTAGCTTTTATCCATTGTTAGAAATGTAATCATAGGATCATTCATGATCCAAGCGTCTTTTGCTTTCCAACTAAAGAGATGATATATACTTATATCACTCTGAAATTATCCTATATTGGTGTAATGTTTAGAAAGCTAGTCTCGCAGATCAATTACGACTGAATAGCGGATTCAACCCTTGCTGAATGCCCCACATTTGTGATCTTGTGTGGCGGACGGGTTGGTTGATAATCACTCATATCATACTGATGATCAACCAACTCTTGAAATGTTGGATCAATGTGGTTGGGTTGCACTTGAATCAAAAGCCAATCATATACATCGAAGTCTAAAGTATATAAATCTTTCTTCCACATCCTTGTGTATCTTCTTCATAGGCTTAGCATGAACAGAAAGGTAATATTTCATTAGTCCTTCTGTTGTTATATTCTGGTTAGGAAAACATTTAATCATTCCTGACCTACCACATTATTTCCAGTTTTATAAAAAAAGAAACGATTAAACTTAGAATTTAATAGTTATTTGTTTTGTCCTGTAACATTGTGTTTAACGAGTTAAGTTAATACATATTATCTTCCACAAGATAAATCCTTCATAGCATCAATTAAATTTTCCACATCCTTTTTTGACATAAAACAAATCATATCCCACAGTGTAATACACTGTTCAAGACAGTTTCCCGCGGACTTTCTCTCGACAATATGCGAACGTTTTTTTTGGGGGGAGGGGTATCTGAAACGGATTAATGGCAGTTTATTTGAATGGGGAAATTTGATTTGATATTCGAGGATATAAATTACGAACGGAACGAATTAAACTCGTAAGTGCAGGTAACACTGTATATGAAAAACATTCAACTCATAAGAAATTATGCTATTTTCATTATATAAAAAGTATTGGGGTGTTTTGGATGGAGGCTGGAACGGATTAATAGCAATTCAGTTTATTTAACTGGAAATAGTTGTTTTAATATACGAGGACTTTGAGTTGATACCAGAACGAATTAAACTCGGAATTCAAGTTAACACTGTATTAAAGTGTACAATTATCAAATAATTAGGAATTGAAGACATAACCGCTAAAATCCTATTTGTATTGTAAGTTTTGACAGTTGAAAACAAATGAGTTTCCTCTATGAAGCGCAATCTATTGATATCTCTACGATATGTTATCGTACTTGAAATTCTTATAGGGAAACTCCTTAACAATTGCAACCTATCAAATATCATTCCCATTGGTATCTTAACGGGCACTCCACACATAACACAGGATAACACCTTATTACCGCAAGTTTCAATATTTCTCTACCCCCCAGTCCGCTTCAGAAACACCGAATCAATATACGAAACTTATTTCTATTCAATTCTGGTCGTTTTCCCCCCGGAAAACTAATAGAACAGTCATTTTCGGACAGACCTAATAATACACTGGGTTGTGGGGGCGTCATTTACTTGGTCGCATCCTACTTATGATTTTACGAAATCGTTAACGTGTTTACCCGCCAGTCATACGTCCACTGATAACTGGAAAATATCTACTTGGAGCGGCAATATAACTGCTATGATTTTATGCATTATCGAAGAAGCCTGCTAGAACAACACTCTTCGATAACTGATGATATACAAAATTGATTTATTCTCAAGCAAATTTGTGTATATCACATTGCTATCAAATATATTAAATCACATAAAATATGAATATATTAGTAATAATTATGAGGGATGTCCCCAAATGTAAAGAAGAGTTAAGCATAAAACACCCACCATGAAAACATTATTAAAGCTTTAATTATTTTATAATAAGAAATAAAGTGGTTCTTTAAATAGCTACAACATCCTTAATATTGAACACATGCATAGGATGTGGTGTTACAAACAAAGATGACTGCCACAAGAAAACAGTAAACAAGAAAACAGTAAACAAACAAATGTGCAAGATGTAATAAGATTTTTCTCATAGTTATGACAAAGATCAAACAGGAATTCTCCGCGATATTTTTGCTGTGTATGGTGAACGTTGCATGAAGGTGAAGCCCGTATCGGTCTGGGATCGTGTGTTCATAGGGTAGCGTTTTAATCTGCAACACAAGACTTGTCCAAGCCCATAAACTAAAGGAGATAATATTGCCCGTGATAACATTTTGATTCAAGACACAGCACAAACATTGTGATATGTGTCTGGAATTTTATCTGTCGAATTGAGTGTCCATTAAAACAGCCAAGAGAAGTTCTAATGTCGGAAAACAGCATCATGTCGAGTCCCAAGTTAAATAACTGAGTTTTATAGAGATTTATTTATCTCTACTGGAACAGTATAGTGGAGATGGAAGGGGAATTCTAGATGGGTGATGTGACTTAAGTGCATTACATTAACACAAAGACAAAATTTGATTCAATGATTTATTAGCATCCATATTTACAAACTTGTACAAAATCCAGTTTTCATTGTTAAATGAAGAAATTGATGGCAACTGATTTTTGAGACGCACAAGTAATGTTCTTACCGGACGTAATGCAAATTGGTTAAACAATTAACACATATATTGTTAAAAACTGAACAAGCATAGAGTAACTGTTCTCTGGGGGAGATCTAGGCATTTATAAAATTAAAAAAAGGTAATCTAAATAGATCACTAATTAGGACTGAACCTATTCTAGTTGTGACCACCCCAAGCGGATTTAACAGGTTTGAATTCTGAGTTGTCCTTCTCCTGGACTTGTTATCAAACCAAGGTTAAAGAGCCCATTGTGCCCTACTATTTATCCATAGCTGGAGGGAGAATAGTTGGATTCATACTTTTCCCAAGTGTATTAGCGCTATGTGAACTGTAGCTTCGCCCAGGGTTTGAACTCGGGTCGACGAGTCCATATCAAACGACTCTAACCATTACACCACGCACTTTCAACTATATCAGGGTGTCATCTTGTGGAACACTGTAAGAATGATTCCAGAAAGGTTTTGAGGTCTTGATTTTACTTATTCAGATAATTTCTTTTTTGGGTACCACAAACGTCATTTGCCGGGATGCGATGTTATTCAGAAGATGCTTTGTTGCATAGGTCCCTTAATGACCCATGTCACATGACGCCACCTACATTAAAATGAGTATGCTCGTGTGCACAGATATGATAAATGTAGCAAACACGGTGGCAACAAAGTAAAAAAAATAATGAATAGCATATATTCTCAGAGATTTCTTTGTAGAGCAAAACACATGTTTGGTAATTAGAAGCTTGTACCTTATTTTCAGCAATCCCATGTTTATATATATATATATATATATATATATATATATATATATATATATATATATATATATATATATGAATGTGGAAAGTACTAGAATATGAAGGTGCTCAATGCTAAAATACCAGAGCAGCTAAAAGTTACAGGATATTAAATCCATAATATTTTATATAAATATAAATTATATATATATATATATATATATATATATATATATTATATATATATATATATATATATATATATATATATATATATATATATAATTATAATGGAGATTGTGTGTTTTTCTGTTTGTAACCGAAACTATATTACTACTCAAATCACAATTCCCTAAGTTATTGACATCACATTCTCCATGATTTCATTTTTATTTTAACCCTCAATTATTAATAAAATTGTTTTATATTATTAATACTGTTAACCATATCTACATACTAACAACATATAATTATATTTATATATACAACAAAATAGCGGTTTACTGTGTGAACGAGAAGGCTAATTTACATATTGATATTAAAAAATCAAATTTAATAAATATGCGCTCAGTTTTATTGATTTCTAACTATTTGGTTTTATTTTAATGAATATAAGCAAACATCTCTTCAATAAATCTTAAACGAAATCCGTTAACAAGAAAAAATAACTGTCATTTTATTCTTTACTTCCTCTTTTAACAAAATACTTAAATTAAAAAATAATCAATGAAAGACGAGAGTGATGAAAGAGTAAGTTTCAGTTGTTCTGTTTTTCGATTATACACCCTTCTATTTCAAATCTTTTTATCTGCATTCTTATTTAGTTTTATTAGCCTTTCTAATATAATATGATATTTTATTACATTTAAACTTAAATACTTGCACCCGGAGGGTGCATATATTTGCTAGTATATATATATATATATATATATATATATATATATATATATATATATACGATTAAAACGAATATATATATATATATATGTATATGTATATCCGCCAGTGTAAGGAACTTGGCAGACGAAAATTCTGTCGGGTTTCGATCCCGGCTAGAGGCAGCTGTTAAAAAGTCGAGCCTCACTGATGAGATGTAAACTTCGAAAATCGTGTCTGTGGATGACTGATATATATGCTTCCCACTCCCAGAGTTGAGCACTGTGGGTGGACATTAATTGTAACTTCCCCGTTTGGCATTAGCTGTTACCTGTCTGTTTACAGATTTGAATTCTCTGTTGATTGTAAAAACGTACTGCCGTAAAGTATGTAGCAATTAATTGTTCATCCTAGACTGACAGCCGCAAGGGTAAGGAACTTGTGTTTTGATCCCGGCTAGAGGTAGCTGTTTAAAATTCGAGCCGCACTGATGAGAAGTAAACTTCGAAACACATGTCTATGGATGAGTGATATATATATATATATATATATATATATATATATATATATATATATATATATGTGTGTGTGTATACTTTTGACACAATTATAAATATTTGAGTGCATGCATATTTATTTGAATTACTAGTTGCATAAGATATGTGCCTAACGCACTATTTTCGGTATAAATTCTTTTACGTTAGAAAATACTTTTTTTATTGCTTCCCGTTTCGTTATCGACATTGATACTCTTTTACTACTGGAAATATATTTTCATTGTAGCAGCTGGAAATGGTCTGTGTGAACGTTTTCCATGATTGCTTTCCTGTGGATTTTTCATTTCCCTGTGAATTATAGAAATAAAAAAAAACCTCCTAACAAAAGAAAGTAAGTATTTAAGTGAGAGTCAATGACCCTGGTTTTTATGACGTCAGATAATAGTAAGTTGCGTTCTCACTTGTGGGAAAATATTTGGTGAATGTTCAAGATTGAAAATCTTTAAAAAAAGTATTGTAGCTCTTGAATAACGAGAATAATACGAGAATAATTCGTCAACGTTTTATAGAGATAAAATTTATATATTATACATTATACTATATATAATATATTATACTATGTATATATATTATATATATTATACTATGTATATATATATGTATAATATATTATACTATATAATATATTATATTATACTAACAAACATATGCACCCTCCGGGTGCAAGTATTTAAGTTTTAATATAATAAAATATCATATTAAATTAGAAAGGCTAATGAAAATGAATAAAAATGCAGATAAAAACATTTGCAACAGAGGGGGTATAATCGAAAAATAAAACAACTTTGAAACTAACCCTTCCATCATTTTCCCTTACTCCCGTCTTTCATTGGTAATTTTCTTTTTAGTTAAAATAGGAAGTAAAGAATACAATTACAGTTATTTATTCTTGTTAATGAATTTCTTTTAAGATTTAATCCCCGAGATTGTTGCTCATATTCAATAAGAAAAAAAACAAAAACAATTTGAAATCAATAATAATAAGCATATATTTATTAAAATCAATTTTTGTAATATCAATATGCAAATTAGCCTTCCCATTCATACTGTAAACCGCTATTTTGTTGTATATATAAACACAATTGCATGTTATTAGTATGTAGATATGGTCAACAGTCTTAATGATGTAAAACAATTTTATTAATAATTGAGGTTTAAATAAAACATAAAATCATGGAGAATGGGATGTAAATAACGAAGGGAATTGTGATTTGTATAGTAATATAGTTTCGGTTACAGACAGAGAAACACACAATCTCCATTATAATAAGATAATAATTGAACATATACCCCCATAGTGATATATTGCCCTGCTGAAAGGATTAGAATGTGTTGTTTGTGTCCAACGTACATCGGTAAGCACCCCAAAAAATGCGGTGTACTGGGTATAACGCTACAATATACCTGGTGGTGAAGCTCCATCTCTGGATCTCTAAGGAGTGTGGAGTAACCTTTTCCTTGCCATTACTCTCAGCTTTCTTCTCATCCCCAGTAGTATTTGCTAGGGCCGATATAGAGGTCAAATAGATCTGTTTGCAGTATATAACATGTAGGAACACACAATATATACGAATGCCTTACCAGTAGACAAAAATAACCCCAGTTGGTATTGAGATTATTTAGATATTTCTAAAAAAATATTTATTATTTATATTTTTCGGACTGATGTCGTCATCGGCCGAAACGTTGTGTATATAATAATAAAAACGAGTCCGAGACCAATTGTCCGACAAATCGAAATTCAGACAATTAACCCCAGTCAGATTGCCATGCCATTAAATTCATTCAATCAGTCTAATGATATATGTATGTATGTATGTGTATGTATGTAAGTGCAAGTGGCTATGTGTGGGGGAAATATTTAAAATATGAAGACTTTTTAAATTTTTTCGAAACGAGTTAAGATGTTCGATGACACTCTAAGGGTTTTGTCGAGAAGGACATGAACCATTTTTCGAAGTCAGTATTTAATGAAAATGCTTTACTTGTCGAGTCATAATTGTACATATTAGTTTCAACTCGCAGCAAACTTAAAAATTTATACAATGATTATTAGGAAATAAGAAAATGTATCAATGCCTAATACATATTGAACATATTCATGCAATTATGCAAATATTTAAAGGTCTAATAATTGATGTAAATTGCAAAAATACAATATTTTCAGTCATTTCATCTCTCTTTTCTTGAAATATCAATGAATATTCTACTGACATTTTTACTTTCATTCGTCGTTTGATAGTTCGATTACTTTTTTTAATCGCATATCAACCTTTACGGGTAGAAGAACAATAGTGATACTATCTAACCGATTGTTGGGAGGATGATGGGTTCATCCTTTTCCTAAATCCGAAAGTAAACGTAATAGCACCACTGGAGTTCGAACTCGTTAATTACGATATCACAGTCCAGCACTTTAGCCACCATGCACGTCACCTTGTTCATTTTGTCTGTATCTACGAAACTTTCTGTGTCTATGCAGTTTTAATTTCTTCTAAATGTCTTACACATACTGTATTCGTTCCATACATCATGTCCTTAATACTTTATATCTTTGCTACTATCTATATTAGATTGTAGCAGGATTTGGTAATTTCTTTCATTGTTTATCCGTCAGCTGTGGTGAAATCGGAAAAATTATCATCGTTTATCATATTATGAACAAAATGAACAGTAGTTACTCGACACTCACACTTCAGATGTAATTATTCAATAAATATTTTCCTCTCTGCCACAAGGGAAATGTAACTCTAATCACCTTCCCAGCATATGTCAATGAACGCAATTAGAATTCATTTTAAGCCACATAAGAAAAACTTATCCTTAAATATTTCACATCAGAACATTATCATATTTTCTTCCTGATCTTGTTCTTAATCTAATTCTACTACTACTACTACTACTACTACTACTACTACTACTGTCAGGTTACGCTGAAAGCACCAATGTTAAGTAACGATTCGCGAGTTCAATATTTAATTGGGTGACCACTTAAGCAAAGCAGAACTGTAAGCAAACTGAGTCCCCTTTTATCAAAAATGACTTGAAATTAAATGACCCGAAACGGGTTGATATGCCTTAAAACAAAACAACCAGCCAGCGATCCAACTAAATAACGAACTACTAATACTACTACAAATACTACTGCAACTTCTCTCATTACTACTAATTGTAGTGTTAGAGTAGAATAGGTTACTAAGTAAAATAACATAAAAACAATCGTACTGATGAACAAAAATGTTTATTGCTTCAAGAAGAGAACAAACATTTTCATGGTTATCTAAAACCTAAAAATGAAGAATAAAATCGTATATTTTAAATAGTGAAACCTCCGACCAGAAAACGATGGAGACTGCACGGAATTATGAATGCAACCTATCAATTACTGATTACTCGTTATTTTGTATCTTGTCTTGTAAACATGTATATTTACCTAAATTACTCGTTGTTTTATTCATACTTTAACTCAGATACATTAGTTACATCATCATCATGGCACACTAGTAGCACGGATATCCATGAAAATCTCTCCCCCCCCCGAGAAGTCTCCCGCACAGCACTCGGTATCCACGAAGAACTAGTTTATGTGAGTCTTTGCAGACGGCCCACGCTATATATATATATATATATATATATATATATATATATTGGCTTTTAGTTGATGAAACGCGAGATTTCGACAGAGGGAGGAGTAAACATTCATTGATTTTAGGTTTTATTCTGCTCTACCGGCCGGTATCGTGCAATTTTTGATTTACTATAAAACTTTTTTAGAACCTTTTGTTTATTAAACAATAAGTATTGTATTTCTATGTATGCATGCATATGTCTGTCTGCCTGTCTCTCTCTCTCTCTCTATATATATATATATATATATATATATATATATAGAGAGAGAGAGAGAGAGAGAGAGAGAGAGAGGAGAGAGAGAGAGAGAGAGAGAGAGAGAGAGAGAGAGAGAGAGAGAGAGAGTGGGAGAGTTAGATAAATATTTAGATATCGCAATAGATATATAACGTTTTCTAACGATCATATGACGTTCCTTTGTTAAATAAAGCCTTTACCCTTGCACGCAAATAGTTCCATGATTTATTATGTCTGGCATCTAAATTTATGGTGAAAATCGCAATAATATCAACGTCGTTATTATCTGATTCAATGAATCATTAAGCATGGATTCCAAGTATAATATTATATATATATATATATATATATATATATATATATATATATATATATATATATATATTATAAAGTCGACTCTCTTCATAAAAAAAAATAAATAAATGAATTAAAACACTAAAACATCCCTCTTTATCATATCGACCTCAAAATCCCTTGATAAAGAAATAAAAAATTAAATATTCACTTTTCATACGAAGCTTTCCCGCACACAAATTTTCGGAAGAGATATAATTGTGGGAAAATCGATATGTTTATGGCTCTGTTGCAGTTTTTATAACATAACTATTAAAAGAACAAAAGATGTGAAGAAAGCAAAAAAGCAAAAACAGCAGCAGGTTGGATACCGATAAGAATTAATGCCCCTCTAAAATGGTTAATTATGTGTGAATGGACTATTATCTCTTAAATTGCTGTTGTCTTCTATAACAAATATACATTTAATGAAACCATGCATTGTTAAAACATCGGTTCAATAGAGTGTCGCTCTAGTAGAAATCAATTTGTCCTGCTTTAAAACTTTCTTTTCTGTAATTCAGAAGAATTGCCTATGACATTAAAATTCATTTATTAAGATAATCTGATTTTAAAGTATAATTATTATTCAGACCTGAAATTTATTATTTCTTAATATTTAATTTGCGTGATAAGATCGAAAGTTGTATTGATAACATAATATCGTCTCATTCATTACCAACATTATACAATTGAACCATAAAATTACATTGACGTGAGCATACATATATACATAGAGAGAGAATTTTACTTATATAGACAATCGTGTCTGTCTTCCTTACTGTCTTCATGTCTCTCTCTCAATATATATATATATATATATATATGTATATATCTCTCCCCCTCTCTCTCTCTCTCTCTCTCTCTATATATATATATATATATATATATATATATATATATATATATATATATATATATTATCTTCTATTATATACTAAAGCTGAGATTTTCAACTTTTAATCTCTAAAGGATTTTTTCTGGTGATCTTAATGACACGAAATTTATAATAAATTATTCCTTAGTTTTATGAGTACAAATGTTTGAAAAAAATCCACTTTAATTGGTTCTAATTAGTCATAATTTGCTATTAAGTTACAAACTGACCCGTCTCTGTCTTTACATTCTGCATAACTCTCTTTTCCTCTCTATATGCCAGTGAAGGGGAGATGGGATAGCAATTAACAGAAACTTTTAACACCAGCACTAGTAATAGAATTCCACTGTCGATTTCAATTTAAAGTAGGTCAAACGAGATGTACCAAATTCGTTGAAAAATCCGTGTTTTTTAAAAATACAATTCTGACCTCCACGTTTGAAAAAAATTACCAAAAATAAGGGAATTATTCAATTTTAATGAAATTCTCAGTGTTGATTAAGCAATGAATTAATTTTATAATGCATCAGTTATTTTATTTCAAAATTTTCTGATTTTTTTCAGGTTACTTAACTTTGAGCTCCGTGATTTTGGGGTACAAAATATCGGTGTATATATATGTGATTGATACTATTTTCTGCATAAATAAAAAGACTAAAGACAGAAGGTGTGAATAGAAGAAAAAAGTTCTTTTAAGAATCTGCTCCGGTAGTAAATAAGTACCGAAAATCAAAAAATCAAATGAAAATAAAAACTAAAAAATAATTTTTGGAGTATTATTTGGGTAATCTTTGCGTTCTATCCTGGCCTCCTGCATCAAAAACTGCTTGCCGGTGACAGCTTAAAAAATCACCAGCTACGATTGAAGTCCGTAGCTGAAGCGGTGTAAAAAAACTAGGGTTAGGATTTAGGGTTAGAGTTCGGGTTTAGGGTTAGTTAAATGGAAAATAAATAAATAATTTGGCCTTTGTTTATTCTGTGTCACCCTATATACAGGGTGACACAGAAAAAAACAGAACCCACAAATTTTGTAATAAAACTTAATTTTAACTAGGGGGGGTTAGGGTTAGTGAGACGGAAGGGCAAAATTCACGAACCTGTGATGAGCCAACAACGGTCCGTCGATCGAAGAGACAGCGGTTGGCATGTTGCACGTGTGGGCGGCAGAACAAAACATGTGACGAGTCCGACTAGTTGTGGCGGTAAAACTCGGGAGTGTCCTTGAGGCAACAATTTATAGTGGCAAGTCTCGTAGCTGGCGAGACGAGAGTTGTGACGTTTCGGCCGGACCGAGTATAAAAGAACAGTGGCGAGGGAGCAAACGACGACGACCTTATTTCTATTAAGATCTTCACGTGTTTCGGTAGAGGTGAATTTCGTTAGATAAGTAGTGGTTGGGGTTGGGTTCTCGGGAAAAACATCCTAAGTTGCTTTTTTTGTGGGGGAGGGTTCAAGTGATACCGCTTCGGCTACGGACTTCAATCGTAGCTGGTGTTGTTTTTTCAGCAGTCAGCGGCTAGCAGTTTTTAAGGCAGGAGGCCAGGACGGAACTCCGCAAAGATTACCATTATTTGTATTATTCAGACTATTGTCCTCATCTTCATTGTTATCTGTACAACGTTTCGGCCGATGTGCCCTCCGGCCTTCTTCGGGTATTTCTTGTCGGACTCGGGAACCTTCTTGTAATCGGGAGCCATCACGGAACTTTGAACCTATTATTCAGTCCACCGGGGTAACCTATTCTCCTTCGACTAACCATAGCTGGGGTACAAGTGTTAAGCTGTGTTAATTGTTATTCTATATTACTGCTGCCATTGACCAGGATTGAACCTGCAGTCTAGAAGTAACTGTCATTTAGAACTGTCTTAACCTAACTCCTTTATCTACTAGGCTATGTGTCCAATTAGACAATCCAGTGTGAATTCTTTTCAATCGAAAAGGTTACAATTTATTTTGTAAAAACGAATTTTAAGTAGCGTCTTGACCGAAAAAATCGTTTTAAATGTGTCAAAAATAAACTACACGTGTAATATTATTTTACTTTTTTACAGATGCTCATTATGTTACTAATTTTCGACTTAGACAAAAATTTGACCTTAAATAATCGGTTTAATAAATTTTAATTCGTTTTTAAAATGAAAAGCAGACAATATTTTGGCAGATCCTACTCTTTTCCCTAATCCCAATCATCTAGCGAGAGCGTTTTGTCTAGTATATATATATATATATATATATATATATATATATATATAGAGAGAGAGAGAGAGAGAGAGAGACAGACAGACAGACAGACAGACAGACAGAGGTGGGAGCGAAAGAAAGAGAGAGGGAGTACGCTCGCGTTTTTCAGAATTTCTAAGCGTGAAATTTTTACTAAAATCAATATTAGAAAATGTTTCTTTTTAAAATCATTGATATAGCAGACCCTGTTCTATTTAAAAATAAATGATACCAGTTTCTACTTGCCTTCATAAATTTATGCAGTGTTCAATTTTTTTTTTTTAGTTCTTTCAACTCTCTTCCCAAGGAACAATGACTGGCTACTGTAGATGCGTGAAAATTACCGGAAATAATATTTTATATTGCTTACATTTTTCTAAAATATGGTGAAGTAATTGATTCCTTATCAATTTATATGAGATCTTATAAAAATATCAACAATACAATATGATGTGTATGTATGTATGTATGCACGTATGTATATGTATACTGATGACTAATTTCCTTTGTTTTTGATGAAATTAGGACAGCGAATAAATAAATGTTTAAGTGCTTTGCCGTTTACATGAATCGATTTCCTATAATTAGCTTTTTACATTTATGTTAATGGAATATAACACACAGACACAGACACAGACATACACACACACACACACACACACACACACACACATATATATATATATATATATATATATATATGTGTGTGTGTGTGTGTGTGTGTGTGTAAGGTGAGATTTTTTGTACTTTTTGGCACACTTTGTATACTGAAAAAATTAACGTTCCATTGATTGTTAATTTTTAAGTTGGTAAAGACAGCTTCAAACTCGACACTTTTATGAAACACCTTGTATTCTGAAATGATTAACGTTCCATTCATTGTTCATTTCTATCTTGAATATATATATATATATATATATATATATATATATATATATATATATAGAGAGAGAGAGAGAGAGAGGGTGGAGAGAGAGAGGGGAGAGACAGAGAGAGAGAGAGTGAGGGAGATTGATTGATAGATAAATAGAAAGATAGATAGATAGAAAGATAGAGAGCTATAGAGATGTGGACAGTTTACGACGTTTGAATAGAGTGAAAGAAATATATAATAGCTCTTTATCTTAAAGCATTCTTATATGTTTAAGTATTTCAGGACTTTACATCTAATATATAAAACAGAGATTTTGGTATGTACGTGTTGACGTATAACAAAAAAACGGGAGGTCACTCAGATTCAAAATCTTGCATACACATTGATATCGTTCTAACTAAGAAAAATTCCAAATTTGGTTATTGATTTTTACTGATTAAGGGATTTAATCGATTAATCAAACAAAAATCAAATGATTTTTCGAAAGCCATAGCATAGCTGCTGCTGCTGCTAATACTTGGTCTATCAGCTGAGGCTCGCCTGACTGTTTATCAGCAGAAAGAAAGAAAGAAACAACGAAAATGTTAGCGACTCGCCTGGCTGTTTTTAGCAGCAGAAAGAAAGAAATAAAGAAAGAAAGAAAGAAACAATGAAAATGTTAGCGACAAACTAAATTTTAACGTAAAATAAATTCGTTTTTTTATAATCTTTCTAAATATTTATTTATATTTATCGTATGTTTTTGAAACTAACTTTTATTGTACAATGTACACACACTTAATTTAAATTGTTGTCATGCACAAAAAATTGTAGAAAAATGAAAATTGTTTCAAAACACAAGTTTACGGTTACATTTTTAAAAAATAAGATTTTAAATGTCAATAAAAATCAGTCACCAGTATAGGGTTGTATAAATGTAAATTTAAAAAAAATGATAAAACGAGTTGTTTTGTAATTAATACTAATGGTTTTAAAAAAAATTCTTAATAGTTTAGAGAACTAATGAAGACGTTTTAAAATGTAAGCAAAAATAGATATTGCATTCTCTTTATCGTTAAGAACTAGATTTGAATTGTCATGTAGAAAAAATTCAAAGAAATAAATTACAATCTATTTCTAACTTATCAAGCAATTAAAAACTGAATTTAAAATTGTCCCCAAATATATTATTATTTTCAAACTGGAGTTTCAGTGAAACTTTTCGTGAAAAGAAGAGAAAATAATCTTGCTCAATTTATAATTTGTACGAGTCTTTATCAATTGAATTATTTTTTTATAGCGAGTTAGAAAAAAATTATTTTGCTTCGGACAGCAAAAGTATGTTTTAACGAAAAATCAAATCTTATTCATATCGCAATCTTTTTATTCCTGTCTTTAAAATATTAATTTAGTTAGAAATGAAATGAAATAATCTATCTTCCAAATATTTATTTGGTAAGAAAGAGCGAAGTAAAAAAACAATAATAAGCGCTTATTATTTATTAAATAAATAATAAGCGCTTATTATTGTTTAATAAATTTTATTTCGTTTATTTAATAAATATAATATAACTCAACTTTGTATATATACGAAAAAATTAAAAACAAAAGAATTTTAGAAAGAAAAGCCTTTTACAAAAATAGGAAGTTAAATTATAACTACTTATTTCGTAACTAAGTAAACATAGTTGTATTCGTATTGTAATAAAAATAAAACAAAAATTATAATAAAAATACGATGTAGTTAACATTTCGTATATAAACAAAACAGTGTATGATATGTTCTTACCTTAAACATAAAATAAAAATGATTTTAATGTACGTAACTTGAATGAGAAAATGTGTTCTTTAATTTATCATAATTCTAATGATAAATAAATAGGCAGATTTTTTTTTAAATTAAGGGCGGACCTGAACTTTTGGAACATCCCTCTAAAATTTTTGTTTTAATTTTTTTTTCTTCTTTCAATGGATTATTATCGATTGCACACCAATCTATCAGACTGTAAAAAAAAAATTCAAAAAAGTTATTTATTTTTCGAGTTTTCAGGGGTGCTCAGTTTCCCGTATAAGTTTATCGTAAATTGAACCCCCTTATCGGAACCGCTAAAAAGAAAATTTTATTTAAATATTTATTTTTCCTTCAATGGATTATTATCGATTACACACCAATCAATCAGATTTTTAAAAAATTCTTGAAAGTTCTTTATTTTTTAGTTTTCAGGGGTGCTCATTTCCCCGTATAAGTTTATAGTAAATCGAACCCCCATATCGGAACTGCTCGAAAGGAAACTGGCGCAAATGTGTCAAAGTTAGGGTGGCCCAGAAAAAACAGAACCCAAATTATTTATTTATTTTCCCATTAAACTTACCTTAAACACCAACCCCAACACCAACCCCTAACCCTAACCCTAACCCCAAATCCTAACCCCCCTACTTGAATTTAACAGTTTTATTAAAAAATTTGTGGGTTCTGTTTTTTCTGTGTCACCTTAATTTTGATACCTTAGTGCAAATTCAGCCCAACTGTTAAGATAGAGCGGTTTCGATATGGGGGTTCGATTTACTATAAACTTATACGGGGAAATGAGCACCCCTGAAAACTCGAAAAATAAATAACTTTTTTTAGTTTTTTTTTTACAATCGGATAGATTGGTTTGCAATCGATAATAATCCGCTGAAAAAAAAAATAATTAAAAACGAAAATTTTAGAGGGCGTGGGGTTCCAAAAGTTCAGGTCCGCCAAATTAAGTCACCACTTTTTTCTCTTTTTTTTTTTTTTTTAGTCCGGTCATGGACCGGGTACTTTAGCTAGTATATATATATAGGTATGTAGCTAAAATATATACTAAGCATATCAATGGCTTAATTATTGTCGTTGTAGGAAATATACATGTTGACGAGGGTTCAAATCCTGGGCAAAAGTATTTGCATTTCTCTCTGTGTTAAATCCGTAGAAAAAAAGCATTAATCCCTTTATTCTCCCTCTAACTATGGGTACTAATCGATCAAGGAAAAGGAAATATATCAATTCAAACCCAACAGTACAAATCTTAAAATTATCCTATATTGCATCGTAACCGTGACGCAAGTGTTAAGTAGATATATACTTCATAATTATAACTTGTATAAATTTGTCCAATGCTGTAGTTCCCTTTTTTTTTCACCCATATTTACACAATTAGAAGTTGCACGCCCAACATAAAAGAATATGTGATAAGAATTACTTTTAGATATTAAAGACCAACGACTAATAGTTCGTTAAATATAATATCTAAGACAAATACTTTAAGATATGATTAAGTACACACTCTTGACGAGAAATCTCCTTTCCATTAGTCCTAAATTGAAAGTCTAATCTCCTATCAACGCAATGAAGCCTTTTTTTTTATAATGAAATCATTCGAAATGTTTGCCATTTCTTCCCCTAATCTCATCTCAGATCTCAACAGCCTAAATTTGCAAGTCGAATTTCTTCGTAGACAACGATGGAAAGTAATCACATCTTTTTGCAAAAATAACACAATAATAATATCGGTCAATAATTATTTATAACTATTTATACTGGGGTTCATGCATGAAATTACTAGTCGGGTCGTTGGTGGGGTGGCCTACTGTCGGTATTAATCGGACAGCGAGTGAGTCAACCCCTTTTTCCTAATGCTAGACCAGGGAGATTGTTTTGATGTTTAAGGTGGAGCACTGCACCTACCATCAGCTTCTAACATTACTTCCCAAATCCAAGCTGTGCTACTCATGTGCTTAGTTGACAAAAGCCGTTATAGAATCGGGAACCTTGTGGTTCCAAGTAAACTATAATAATATATGGAATTTTTGAATCGTACTTATTTTTGGCATATGATTTTTTGGAAACTGTTTATAAAACCCTGATTTTCGTTCATTCTTTCTGCCTCACACACGTTCCACTCCCACCACGCCTATCAGGCCCACTGCACCGTAATAGTTTAAGCGTTGAATTAAAATTTGATCTCAACCAGGTGGGGTCAAAGTTCAATTACCGGACATGTATGCTGAAAAGGGGCAGGGGTTATCTAAGGAAAAATTGTGTTATTGTAAAAAGTACCTGGTACCTATTACTAAAGTATAACATTTATCTAGATGTATATATAATATGAATAATACATTTATATATCTAGATAATAAACTTAAATAGTTTATCTTGAATCATTTCAATTTTTTTAGATGCATGTCTTGTCATTTTTCTATTAACTTTAACTCATACCGTCACTAATCTGGTTATTTTAGAATTTGATAAAGATAGACAGGCTCATTAAACTGTGGCATATGGAAATCTATTATATTTCAATGAAGTTATCTGATTAATAATTGATTAGAATAATTTTATCTATTTGTCATTGCCTAAAATAACTACAATGGCTAAATTACAAAAATACTAATAGTATATGCTATTCGCTTGGTAACCTCATTTTAATAACTCCGACCCAGTACCAGGTACTTTTTACAATATCAAAACTTTCCCTAAGCCCCCTCCACTTTTCTGCATCATTGTCCGGTACTTAAACTCCCCTGCTTCAATTAAGGCTCGTCTTCATGAAGGTACTTATCTAATAAATCGTACGTCCTTGTTCAGTAATTGAAATAATCACTTTAGTCCACTTTGTTTCACCATAGGGTCAGTTTTAGACTAACAGGAGTGACAGGGTGATATTGATATCCATTTTTTCTCAGATTAGGTTGTTTGCAGTTGTGTGCAGTAAGATGAATCAATTTTCGGGGTGCATTGTGAAATTTCTATGGCCTTGAAAAGTAGAGCGTCATCCGTGATTGTATCAAATTTTTATCACAATCAGACACAATTGTTTCAACTGTCGATTAGATTTCGAACAGCCATTGTGTAACGTAATTGGATTCTTGACGCGGGTGACCCTAAGCAGTGCGAGAGAAATAATCTAATTCTCATTATTCTCTAGCAATTAAACAGCGGCATGATGATTCAAATAGTTAAGTCTAATAAGTACAAATGATTCCGGGAAATACAGACTGACGGCGCCGACAAGCGATCAGATTGTTTGATCTGACTGGCCAGACCGGTATAGGGTTGACCTCTGTGTAACACGTGTTCGAAGGTCCCAGAAACTGTTAGAATTTGACGGAAAGACTTGGAAGCTGAAAGAAGATTCCAGAACGGTTTTTTTCTTGAGAATTCTTAGCCAGAAGATACTTAAACACCTGGCCTGGATTGAGTGAGTCATTCGGTGTCAGTTGAGGCCAAGGATTGGACGAAAGCAGTCGGGCAGCAAACAGGCTGGAGTGGTGTTTGGTGTCGCTGGTACGTAGAAAGTCGAACTTATCGACTGGACGAACTAAATAAATTAACTATACCCGAAGAAAATTAATGAAGCCGAACTTAAAGTAACATATAATAAGACCTCCTTTTCTCTCTCAAGAATAAGAAGCTGATTTAATAAATACATTAAAAAAACAAAAAAAGTTTTGTTAATATCATTTTCCACCACAAAAAGACCCATAGGAAGAGATTTTATGAATGAACCCGGCCCAGCTATTAAACGTAAACAAATAGTAAGACTCGACCCCAAGACGAAAGCGATACACAAAGATAACCTGTTGACCTAAGACAATTGGCCATAACGATTCGCGTGGCTATTAACATATTAGCTCCTGTCACGGTAACGTGATACCTGCTGACCACGCAAAAAGGAAGGATCTCTGCCTTTTAGGTTGAAGGCTGACTAAAGACCGCTGCTAGAATTTGTGTTGATAAACAGACCCCAGAGTTTGCGTGTTGCGACCGTACGAAAAAACGAAGGAGCGCGTCGCCTCCCGTACCTTGTATAAGTTTTCATAGCGCACCCATGGAGTGCACTTGTAGGACACGCGACTATTACAATTGTCTGCGATGGACGTTACTCCAAGGAAGCTTATGAAAATTGTAACGATGCAAGAACACACTGGCAAGCCTTAGAGAGAGATCGCGGATATTATTATAATAACGAAATTAAATGTTTAGTTTCAGTTAATTTGCACAAGGGTATACATATACCATTCTGCGGAGTCCGTTTCAACAATAAAAAATATACAGTATAGTTTCAATTTATTATATATCTTTCTCGATTTTTGGTGCGTTTTTATTTGGCTGCACTAAGACATGCGTCTTACACCCCTGTTTGACCTCAGAAAGATGATTTACCAAAAACGCAATAAAAATATAAATTATGATTTTTTTTCGCCAGGATAAACAAAAAAAGTAATGTATTTTTTTATCACGTACAATACATCACATTATTGTTACATTTATGTCTGCTTGGACGAAGACAGCTTAGCGATTTTGTGAATGACAAATGGTGTGGAAAAGACAACGGTGGATTATCAAGTGTGTATCAATAACGTGTGAAATGGATGATGTTTGGTTGTTAAAAATAATTACCATATTTTATGAGCCATTGTGCTATGCACTTTGAAGATAAATCTATCGGAAGATTTCTAAGAAGCACAAGGCGGCACATCTAAATCATAACACCTACACATGTTTATCAATCTAACATTCATGTATCCCAGGGTATCAATTCACACACAGACACACTGATACACACCTACATACGCACGCACGTATGCACACACACTCGCTGATATGTAAAAACGCAAATATATGCAGAGGTACAAACATACAAACACACACCAACCTGCACTTACAAGCAGACTCAAAGAGACACGGACGTGCACACACACACACACACACACACACACATATATATACATTAGTTTTAGGGAGAAGTATATATATATATATATGTGTGTGTGTGTGTGTGTGTGTGTGTGTGTGAACGTATGTTTGGATGTGCATAAACACACACTGGTGTCACGGTAGGATAATGCCAGTTATGAGTCCATCCTTCCTTCCCCAGAAGTGTACATCATGTCTTGTTCTTCTTAACCGGATGGTTTTGTGTGATAGGAGGCAAGTAAACGTACAGCTGCCACTATGTGGTGTGGTACTTCCAGGATTTGGTCAAGATTACACGCTGCATATTTGTGAAGTTTCTATCCAGTTTTTTCTTTAAGCATTTTGTTAGAGTCCAGTGCAGCAGAAAGTCATACAGTAGCACTGACACGACTTCAGTTGGATATATATATATATATATATATATATATATATATATATAATATATATATATAATATATATTACGTATAAGTCATCCACAGTGTTTTGGCGTTTCACATCTCTTCAGTGTGGCTAGACACAACAACTACCTCTGAGTGACTTATATAACTATCCATGTATATTTATACATGCATTTCCCGTGTGTGTGTGTGTGTGTGTGTGTGTGTGTGTGTGTGTGTGTGTGCCTGTCTGCACGTGTGCGTGTACTCATAATAGTTTGTTATGTATATTTTATGTATATTTTATATCATATTGAAATGTGATCTCTCTTGTTGCTGGATCAACATATATTCTTTTTAACATGGGGAGCTACACACAGAACGAAGCTCAGTGAAAAAATGCGAGGTATTTACCTGTCTTAGCCCTTTTGATACCGGGTAGCTTTTATGCTATTTTACATAATGTACTATTTTAATCTAACACTGGTTTTAGTAGTAGTAGTGGTAGTAGTAGTTGTATTAGTTGCTGTTGTTGCTGTAGTAATAGTAGTATTATTAGTAGTAATAGTAGAATATGGATAAGAACAAGGAAACAGTCGGTATTTAACCAACCTGTTCGCAGGGATAGGATGTGACACAACCTGGCAAGTAAAGGTCATGCAACGAGTATCTGTGGGTAATCTAGCGAGGATCAAACTCGCGATTCAGTAGTAATGTATCTGTATGACTAGCTTGCTAACCATTACACAAAGATGGGACGTCCAATAATCGTATGCATTGAATCCATCTAACTTTGCAACTAATAGACAGCTTTCTATTCATCCCTACATATATATTCTTCTTTTCGGCTTATTTTACCGACTGTGAGACGACATGAGTTTTTATATCGTCCAATTGTCGCATAAATATCCATTTCTTAATAGGTTTTGAGATGTCCTCAGAAAAAAAAGAAGATTATTCAATAATAAGAATAAAAATATAGATTTAAAAACAAGAAAAATTATATAAAACAGAGGCTCTGAATTGTAAAAGTCAGTCTGACCGTATCGCCAGAAGGAAGGTTGTCACAAGGCCACGGGGCTTCTTCAGAATTGCTGAAATGAGAAAATTGCTACTAGAAGAGATAAGTGTGAAAAACATATTCATCTCCATTATATATGATAATAAAACCGTTGTTATTGTTAACAGTGTGTTATCTAATTCTTAGAGTTGCTAGCAACCACTGCAGCTTATTTCCACTAATCTCTCAACCCGTCACAAAGACGAGCGTTGAGATTGTTTGAACAAGCAGAGATTCAAATCATTAAGATTGCCTTTAAAGACTGAGTAGGGGAAAAAACAATCTAAATTCTAAAAGAAATCACACTCGAAAACTGTGTGCCGACGACAATACAACAGAATCGTTGACATTTCAACAAACAGAATAATATATGAGTATTCTATGGATATGCCAAAAGTATTTAGCAATTTTAAATAAACCAACTGCCAATACTTCACATTTTTTGCGTGTTTTTTTTTTGGCAAAAAATAATATTTTATCGAAGTGTGTAATATAGCAACTGAAATCAAATATATGTTGTACTTGACTTCTGGCTCTCCAACTTTGAAAATGATAATATTTCAGGCTCTCAAAATAAGACACACACACACACACACACACATATATATATATATATTATAATATATAATATATATATATATTATATATATATATATATATATATATCTTATTATAATGGAGATTGTGTGTTTTTATGTCTGTAACCGAAACTATATTACTACTCAAGTCACAATTCCCTTAGTTATTGACATCACATTCTCCATGATTTTAATTTAATTTTAACCTCAATTATTAATAAAATTGTTTTACATTATTCATACTGTTAACCATATCTACATACTAACAACGTGCAATTATATTTATATATACAACAAAATAGCGGTTTACAGTGTGAACGGGAAGGCTAATTTGCATATTGATATTAAAAATGTAATTTTAATAAATATGTGCTTAGTATTATTGATTTCTATCTGTTTGGTTTTATTTTAATGAATATAAGCAAACATCTCTTCAATGAATCTTAAATGAAATTCATTAACAAGAAAAAATAACTGTAATTTTATTCTTTACTTACTCTTTTAAGTAAATACTTAAATTATAAAAAATAACAATGAAAAACGAGAGTGATGGAAGAGTAAGTTTCAATTGTTCTATTTTTCGATTATACTCCCTCTGTGTTCAAATCTTTTTATCTGCATTCTTATTTAGTTTAATTAGCCTTTCTAATTTAATAAAATATTTTTTTACATTAAAATTTAAATATTTGCACCCGGAGGGTGCATATATTTGCTAGTATATATAATATAGATGGATTATATTATATATATATATATATATATATATATATAATATATATAATAGCTAGATTATATTTTGAACATTTTTGATAATCTCTTACACTTTTTTTATATATTTACACCAAACTCTTTTTGAGTTTATTTTTGGATTAAAAATGCTTCTGATTTTTAAAAATAAAATTTATTTTATTTTTGATACAGAATGCGCATTTTAAAAATTCAAGCATTCCAGCGTGTGTTTGTACCCCCTATTTCTTCCAACGGTTTTTTATCCCTTCTTTCCTTCATATGTGTTGCTCGTTGATGAAGACCCTCTACTAAGCGGTCGAAACAGATTCTGTCAGCAGATTATAATTACTAATTGTTTTTTCAAAATGTTAAATTCATTCTGTCGGATTAACTTCCATTTATTTACACATTTGTCTTATGAAAAAACAAAATATACGGATTTTTACACCTCCAAAGATTATCTACGAACACTACAAAAAAAAAAATTACCAACACCACAAACTTTTTGAAACTTAATATCTTCCTTCAATTGTGCTGTGGACGTGTAAATAACTTTTAATTTGCTAGATTATATTTTGAACATTTTTGATAATCTCTTACACTTTTTTTTATATATTTACACCAAACTCTTTTTGAGTTTACTTTTGGATGAAAAATGCTTCTGATTTTTAAAAATAAAATTTTTTTTATTTTGATACAGAATGCGCATTTTAAAAATTCAAGCATTCCAGCGTGTGTTTGTACCCCCTATTTCTTCCAACGGTTTTTTATTCCCTTCATATGTGTTGCTCGTTGATGAAGACCCTACTAAGCGGTCGAAACAGATTCTGTCAGCAGATTATAATTACTAATTGTTTTTCAAAATGTTAAATTCATTCTGTCGGATTAACTTCCATTTATTTACACATTTGTCTTATGATAAAACAAAATATACGGATTTTTACACCTCCAAAGATTATCTACGAACACTACAAAAAAAAAAATTACCAACACCACAAACTTTTTGAAACTTAATATCTTCCTTCAATTGTGCTGTGGACGTGTAAATAACTTTTAATTTGCTAGATTATATTTTGAACATTTTTGATAATCTCTTACACTTTTTTTTATATATTTACACCAAACTCTTTTTGAGTTTACTTTTGGATGAAAAATGCTTCTGATTTTTAAAAATAAAATTTATTTTATTTTTGATACAGAATGCGCATTTTAAAAATTCAAGCATTCCAGCGTGTGTTTGTACCCCCTATTTCTTCCAACGGTTTTTTTTTATCCCTTCTTTCCTTCATATGTGTTGCTCGTTGATGAAGACCCTCTACTAAGCGGTCGAAACAGATTTTGTCAGCAGATTGTAATTACTAATTGTTTTTTCAAAATGTGAAATTCATATATATATATATATATATATATATATATATATATATATAATATATATATATATATATGGTATAGTTTGCTATATTTATAATACCGTGGTGTAATTGTTGTCGTCCATGGAAATGGACACGGTGACCCGAGTTCAAATCCTGGATGAGGCTGGTTGTATTTCGCATAGCGGTTATACCCTTGGAAATGTTATGAATCCTGTTATTCTTCCTCTAGCAATGAGTAAATAATGAAGCAGAACTGTTTATTTACCCTTGGTGTGACAACCGGTGTAGATGAAAAATACTATTACTTCCAACCTGTTAAACTCCGCTTAAAACATGATCTTGTCTTACATCCTACTGGTGTGTAGGTAGTAGGTAATATATATATTTATAAGTAAAGCCTACTCAATATCATTGATTGAGTACGTATATCTAAGTTTATTGAGGCGCCTGGTCTAATGGTTAGAATCGCAGGAAATGGACTCGTCAACCCGAGTTCAATTCCTGGACGAAGCTTTTGACAATTCACATGGCGCTAATACCCTTGGGAAAGGTATGAATCCAATTCTCCTTCCAGCTATGGGTAAATAGCAGGGTAGACTGGACTCTTTAAACTTGGCTAGGTGACCAGTATAGGAGAAGGAAAACTCTGAATTCAAACCTGTTAAACTCCGCTTAAGAAATTGACCTTGTGTCGCATCCTGCTCGTGCTGGGGAGTTGGTAAATATATATATCTAAGGTAAGGTAGCAAAGGCATACCAGTTTCTCGTCTATGTTATTTTCAAATGAAGTTGTTATGAAAATCGCAGTGGCAAGAAACTATCAGTTACCAATCGCCGTTAGCCTTAATGTATTAACTATCCTGCTTAAGAACAATGTCGAAGCCTCTGACATCAATCCGTAATCTCTGTAATTTTTTTCCTATCGATAGAATCAACGGTATGTGATATATATTTTTTCTTTATATGACATGAATTTTATTAAAAGACCATATTATTTTGCATATTTGTGTAATGTTATATTTTGCAAATTTATTTACTTTCTTAGCAATACTACAATAATAATGCAAATTATTTACTTTTAGCTCTTTCTTAGCAATACTACAATAATACATAATATATTTTATGCAAATTTATTTACTTTCTTAGCAATACTACAATAATACATAATATATTTTATGCAAATTTATTTACTTTCTTAGCAATACTACAATAATACATAATATATTTTATGCAAATTTATTTACTTTCTTAGCAATACTACAATAATACATAATATATTTTATGCAAATTTATTTACTTTCTTAGCAATACTACAATAATACATAATATATTTTATGCAATTTATTTACTTTCTTAGCAATACTACAATATAGCAAATTTATTTACTTAGCAATACTACAATAATACATAATACAATAATACATGATGCTCCTCATTCATTCCTGTTTTCCCGCCGATATGTTTAGGTGTGAAAAATGCTGAATCATTATTTTGTATAATAACTTAGTAATGTTTATCTATTATACTTTAATTCTATTTCCATATTAGCAAACTATCTGCTCCATTTTTTTTTTCTCATTTAAACCTACCTTATGTCTCTTAGTTTTTCTAGGCCTCCCTGGTACGTTAGTAACTTTTTTTATTCTCTGCTGTCTCGTGTTTGCATTTTTCTTCTTTCACTTTCACCTTCTTGGAAATTGATAAGCCTGTTATAGAAAACGAAATTCTCTTGAGAGTCGTAACTGTCGAAAGGCGTTAATCTGCCTGTCAGAGATACGTACGTATTTCCGTACGAACCCGTTTCGAGAGATAGTATAGGGATATATATATATATATATATATATATATATATATATATTATATAATGATCTATAAAAGGGATGGAGCTCTCTATGGCGATCTTTAAATACGTACAGATGTGTGTATTACAGCAGTTAAAATCCACTTCTTATTTTGTGGGTGACGATAGTTGAGTGGTTACGCTGTCAGCCTGATGCTGAATCGATCGGATTTCTATCTCGGCTGTAGGTAGCTTACAAAATGTTTAGCCACACTGAAGAGACTTGATAAGTCGAAACACGTGTCTGTGGATGACTATATATATATATATTTATATATATATATATATATATATATGTGTGTGTGTGTGTGTGTGTATGTGTATGTGTGTGTGTCTCTGTGTTTATTTAAGCATGTTTTGTTAAAGACCTCAGAATATTTCTTATTTATGATTTTCATGCGTAGACGTTCAACACTTCATGTTTTCCATACATCCTACTTGAATAAACCACAAATAAGATTTCAAACGAATAAAACTCACCAAACAGACAATAACAATAACGCACAGCCTGCTTCAGAATGACCAGTGAAATAATTGAAAGCACTTGAGCAAACATATATGTATTTTCATCTAGATATCGATGTACGGACAACATATTATTCCATGGTCTTTAACAAAATCTCAAATAATTTGCTGTCAGAATACACAATATATATATATATATATATATTATATATATATATATATATATATATATATATATATATATGTGTGTGTGTGTATGTGTGTGTGTGTGTGTATATGTGTGTGGGACGTGTGTGTGTAAAATATGATAAAGAATCAATATGAAATCTCAGCCACAGGCATACTCTCTCAATATTTTAAATGCACAACCCCTCAACGTTTCAGATTCCTCCTATTACGCATACAAATATACGTCATGATATCTCAGTTAGGCATACACACCTGTATACATGTATTGGTCTTACTATGTTTACTGATTCTGCTGAGTTTATTTTTATGTGTTTTCCTTCTTAAACAATGAACCAAGCCAAATTTGGAATTTGTTCTGCCCCATGATATATGTTGTCAGTGCCATCTTTTAACATTTTCAGATATGAAGAATTATAAACGACCGGGAAATGTCAGATGTACTCTTAGACCCAAAAAAGTCTATCTAGATGTCAGTCTGCTGGTCAAACAGTTTGAATAGACGTATGGAAAAGAATAAAGATGTTTTTTTATTCAGAAATATATTTTATGACTTACCAGACTGATTCATTTAGTCTTTTTAGGCGGGACTTTTATTCGTAGGGTGAGTGAGCATGAATGTCCAAATAATCAAATATTCTACTTATAATAACATAATTTGGTTCTCCGATTTATCCGAGTACTTAAAATCGGTTGTTTTCCTATTATACCGGTACAAGTATATACAGGCATGATATAGTAGTGTAGGATTTAACCACGAACACAAGTTCAATCAGAAATAAACTTCTGGAACATGAATACTAGATGAAATCATTGAAATACAAGAAAAAGAAACATGTCCAAATCCGTGTCATGCGTATGATACTAAATTGTATCCGGGGCAGTGGTTTAAATTTTCCTATTAAATTTGTAAATTTTTAGCCCACAACACATTTGCTAAGTATGTAATTGAGTGATATCATTGCTATAACAAATAGAAGTGGCGATAGGGGATCCAGTTCAAGCATTCTTTCCATGAAATTTCAGCGATGCACGTAGGCTCTAAAAACAGTACGTTTCTTATGAGAAATCAATAGCAACTGTTTTGTTGATAGGTCAGATTTAATGTTAGTTCACCTTTGTTCAACTGTCAAAAGTTACACAAGCAGACACATTCGCAAACAAAGACGAATATTTTATCATAGAAATGAAAACAAGTAGAAGTGAAAAACGAAACATTTCAATTACAGTGACTCAAATCGATTACATTTCATTTGCATGCATACAATTCAATGCAGTCTACTTTTATATGAATTGAATCTAATGTGTGTCACACTTTAGAATACAAAAGAAGAAACCAATGTTTATAAAAAATGTATAGCATTCATGAAATGCTAAATAAGGGAAAATAAAATTTCACGAAAAACATTATTTCAGATAAATAAAGGAATATATTTTTGCGTATGAATTCTTCTAGAGTTAAAGTTTTAGAATTTGTTTGCGTAGTTAAAACTATGTTGAACGCCATGACTGAAAATATACAAACAATTTCTTCGAAAAGTGATTTAAATAATTGAATTTATTGTTCTAATTGCTTTTGTTATAACAACGTTTCTGTTAACAAAAGCAACAAATCGAATGAATTCAGTAGCCCAAACAGCACTTGGAATGATAATTTCATGTGCGTTCAATACCGTTAAAAACGGTCACATGAAGATTTATTCCTTTAGGCAGAGGTAAATACGCATTCAACATATGTATATCATGAAAAAAATACCAGGTATGATATTAGAATTTTATGTTTACATATATGAAGCTGAATGTAAATTTTGATTTTCTTATCTAAAGAAACCGTACCAAATAAAAATGTTTTGAAATCTGTCTGTGATGAAATAAAAAATATGAGACTTCCGATACTGTGTATTGCTAAAACACATTGGTGAAAAGTAAAATTCTTTTAATAATTAGTCAATAGAACCCTTTAACAAATGCATTTTCTTTTCTAAAAATGATATTATATTGCTGGACACCATTAGTTGATAAATAACCGTAGATTAAGTGCTATTTAAACGAAAGTATTCGATCTGGTCTCTGAAGTGATCAATATGCGATTCAAAGGCATTTGCTACTTCCTTTATTTGGAGACATGGGTTACGTAACACTTATCTTCGAAGGAAATGGAATCGGCGATAGAAGGTCAAACCCTGGTAGAGGCTGTTTGCCTTTAAATTCGTACTAATGCCCTTGGAAAGAGCATGTATCCGTCTGTTTTGTACCCCTCAACTGTGAAGTGACCATTTCCTGTTGTAGCGCAGACTGCTTTTTAGCATTCTATAACATTCGTTAGGCAACCAGTCTACCGTAATTACCAACCCCTCTGCACAAGTAGGATGTGATACAATATAATATATATGTAAACAGATTTTCACAGGTTTGGATTCAGTTTTCCTTCTACTAGTCTGCTTGCAATACCAACATTAAAGATCTTAGTCTGCCTTACTATGTGCATATAGATGGAGGGAAAACAATTTGATTTATACCTTTCCCTAGGATATTAGCGCTGTATGAAATGCTATAAACCTCGTGTTGCCATGTTCATTTCCTACGAAGATAATCATTAGAACATGGGCGACAACTAGTCTAGGAGAATGAAAACCTTGAATACAAATCAGCTTTACTCCTTTTACAAAAATTGAACTCATATCATATACGACCCATGACAGAGGGATACATCATTAATTTATTTTCAGAACTGTATTTAATTTTCTATTACTCAGTGATGTAATAACATACATGCAATGGTTTAAAGATATTCAAAGAAATGTATACATTCCAATTGATTGATTGATTTGGTTTAAAGGCATGTCAACCCATCTGTGGTTATTTTATGCCATGAAGTAAATTGGGGGTGCGGTCAGATTTTTGTACAATGATCTTTCTGGATTTTTATAGTGAGTTGATTGCAGTTATTTGTTGTTAAGTAGATATAGAGGCGGCTTTTAAGAGGTAAGTTTGTAGGGTGAAGTTCAAGAACAGTGTTATATTTTTTGGTATAATTTCACTTCCCCCGGGAAGCACACAAATCATCCATACAGATATTTTCAAATGCATCTCTCATTTTATTTGGGTTATAAGAGCCTTATATATCTACAAAATCACAACATTCTATTAGAATATGTTTAATGATATGGGATGCTTGATATATGCTTTATATTGATTAATGATACAAAAATTGTTTAATGCTGACAATAATATCAAAAAATTAAAAATCCTTGAAGCTTTATTCATAAAATTAAGACAACACACTATTAATAGAATTAATTATGAAACCGTCAATGATATTCTAAAATGTTCTAAATAGAACGATTTTTAAAATTCTAAATCACGTTTGCCTAGCCCGTTAGATGTATTTAAAAATAATCAACTATTGTTATTTAGGGTCAGCTTAGTGAGAAAAAAAAGCAATAATATTTTATACAAATAATAATGAATAATAAACAGCCTTGATAATGTTTCAGAAACGAACTGAAGTGCTTGGTTTACTAATGACAACTTTTTCGAACAAATAATTAAAGTCTTTACTGATTATACAAGCAAAGTATTTGTTAGGAAACTTGAAAGAAAAAAGCAAAAAACCCCCAAAAAACCAAAACCAAAACCAAAAGACAAAAAGGATTAGATTATTTTTAATCTAATATGTTTGAATATCTATTATTATACTAAAGCTGAGTTTATCAACCTTCTCCAGCTAAAGGATTTTTTTCTATTTATGTTATGGACAATATTTATACTTAGATATTCCTTGGTGTTAGCACAACAAAGTGTATGAAAAAAATTCAGTTTAATTGGCTTTAATTAGGCGTAATTAGCAATTAAGTCAACGATCGACCAATACCTGTCTTAGAGACTCCTGTTTCTCTTCCCATCTCCGTTTGTCAGTTAAGTTAACTCTCCTCCTACTCTCTATTTGTCAGTTAAGCAGAGGGAAAACAAGAGTAAAAAATCCAGCAGCCAGGGAGATCACCTCACACCCACACACTAACCCACCGTAGATTCGCCCACTTCCCTTTCTCCAGGCGAATCTTATGCAAATGAGCAAACGTTTTAGTTTGTTTTAATATAAAAACAAAAGTATTTTTTACGGCATGATTTCAATTTTAGTTGAGCGTAAATTTTACGAAATTGAAATCATGCTTTAAAATAGATTTTTTTAAATTACTTTAATTATTAATTAATAGAGTATTAAACTTACTTTAAAAAATATTTCATGTTGGGTAAAAAAAATAGTTATGTATTTAAATATTATGGAATTCAAATGAGCAAACATTGACTGTTTAAGTAAAAGTTTTCTTCGAGCTTAAAAATTTGTTTTAGTTAAAACTAAAACAAACTAGACTGACTTCTTATTTAGATCGGTACAATTAAAACGGAAAGTTTTTTGCTGGTACCAAATGACAGTTTAACTGCAGTCTATGAATTAACATTTTGCGAATTTGGTTACGGTATTAGGGGATTAAGGTTGTTTTTAATTACGTATTGCTTAAAAAAATAAACAACAAAAAACACAAATTACTATAAATTTTATGTTGAAAAATATTTTTTAAACTAAGTTTAATTGAAATTATACATTGCTATATTAACACAAACAACTGTCTCAATAATAGATTCAATAATTAATTTCAATGGTTAATTAAATGTATAGTAATTTGGGTTTTTTGTTGTTTATTTTTTAAAGCCATACGTAATTAAAAACAACCTTAATCCCCTAAAACCGTAAACCAATTCGCAAAATATTAATTCATAGAATGTAGGACTAACCTCTGACTTAGGTTGGAAAATTAAAATGGAAAATGTTTTGCTGGTACCCAATGACAGTTTAACTACAGTCTATGAATTAACATTTTGCGAATTGGGTTACGGTTTTAGGGGATTAAGGTTGTTTTTAATTACGTATGGCTTTAAAAAATAAACTCTGTCTTTAGTCTTTTTATTTATGCAGAAAATAGTATCAATCAAATATATACCACTCCGATATTACAGTCTGAATAATACAAATAATTGTAATCTTTGCGGAGTTCCGTCATGGCCTCTTGCCACAAAACATGCTTGCCGGTGACTGCTGAAAAAACAAAAAACAAAAGAAAAACACCAGCTACGATTGAAGTCCGTAGCGGAAGCGGTGTGAAAAACAAAAACAACTAGGGTTTAGGGTTTAGGATTTGGGGTTGGGGTTTAGGTTTAGTTTAATGGAAAATAAATAAATAATTTGGGCTCTGTTTTTTCTGAGTCACCCTGTATACAGGGTGACCCAGAAAAAAGAGAAATTTGTAATAAAACAGTTAATTTAACTAGGGGGGTTTAGGGTTAGGGTTGGGTTTTCAGTGGAAAATGCCCTAAGTTGGTTCTTTTTTTTTTTTTCAAGTGATACCGCTTCGGATGCAGAAAGCCAGGACGGAACTCCGCAAAGATTACCATTATTTGTATTATTCAGACTATTGTCCTCGTCTTCATTGTTATCTGTACAAAGTTTCGGCTGATGTCCCTCCGGCCTTCTTCAGGTATTTCTTGTCGGACTCGGGAACCTTCTTGTAATTGGGAGCCATCACGGAACTTTGAACCCAACCCTTTATTAGGTCCACGGGGTATCCTGTTCTCATTCCACTAACCATAGCTGCGGTACAGGTGTTAAGCTGTGTTAATTATTATTCTATGTTACTGCTATCCCTGACCAGGATTGAACCTGCAGTCTAGAGATAACTGGCATTTAGAACTGTCTTAATCTAACTCCTTTATCTACTAGGATATGTGTTCAATTGGACAATCCAGTGTGAATTTTTTCAATTGCAAAAGTTACAATTTATTTGGTAAAAACGGATTTTAAGTAGCCTCTTGGCAGGCATCTTGATCAAAATGGACGAAAAAAACGTTTTAAATATATCAAAAATAAATTATGTGTGTAATATTATTTTGCTTTTTTACTGATGCTCATTATGTTACTACTTTTCGACTTAGACAAAAATTTGACCTTAAATAATCAATTTAATAAATTTTAGTTCGTTTTTAAAAATGAAAAGCAGATGATATTTTGGCAGATCCTACTCTTTTCCCTAATCATCTAGTGAGAGCTTAATGGGTGACCCAACGGGTCACGTTTTGTCTAGTATATGTGTATATATATATATATATATATATATATATATATATATATATATATATATATAAAACACACACACAAACACACACACACACACATATATATATATATATATATATGATGCGGCAAAAATGGAAAACATAATACTAAAGGTACATTTTACTGTAAATTGGGTATATCAAATTATTCATCGTAACTTTTGTTAAGCAAAATAAACATAGTATAAGATTTATAGGGATGTTTGCCAGATATTTATGAGCTCCGTCCGAGTTGGTTTTACTTAAATGCTACCTTCACTTTTCCAGTCTATTTACTCTGGCGAAGAAACAATACACACGGCTACTGTTTGGCAGTCGTTTATTTTTTATAGCGTGTTGTGTCACTTAAATGATCAGAAATGTTGTTTTTTGTTTTACTTTTAACATGCTGTCGATTAAGCATTTTATTGTATCAGTAAATATGCACTGTCATAATATATATGTTGAAGATTTAATAGTGCACGTTATATATTTATCATACATATATGTGTGTGTGTGTGTGTGTGTACGAAAAGAGGTTTATCTCATATGTGTTAATTAGGAATATCTGGTATTTTTCTTCTATATATATCATCATCATCATCATGTCGCGCTATTAGCATGGATATCCATGACAATCTCTCGCCAACCTTTCCTATCATTCATTTTCCCAGGGAGGTCCTCTGCGCAGCAACCTGCATCTTTGCTTAGTTGGTCAATGTAGTTCCTTGATAGACGGCCCACACTAGCATGTCCGTGTGTTGGCTTCCACAGAAGAACGTCACTTATGAGCTCATCCTTGCTTCTCCAGCAGTGCCCGGCATGTCTTGTCCGTCTCACTTGTATGGTTTGTGAGATGGGGGGCAGGTGGCCATATAGCTGTTTCCTCGTGGGGTGCTGCTTCCACGATTTATTCAGGACTGCACGCAGCATTCTTGTGCAGCTCCCGTCCAGCTTATTCTCAAGGCGCCTCGTTAGGGTCCAAGTGGTGCATCCGTACAGCAACACTGATACAACCACCGCCTGGAAGAAATGTCGCTTTAGCTTGTCAGCGAGATCGGATTTCCATATTATTGATAATTTGTTTGTGGCCGACCACGCTTTTCCTATTCGTGTATTTACATCGCTTTCTGTGGATAAGATATTACTACCTAGGTATGTGAATTGTTCTACTGGCTTAAGGGGCTTACCGTTGAGTGTGGTTATGTCTCCTTTCCTTTTGAAACATATGTACTCTGTTTTATCGGAGTTTACATGAAGGCCAATATTATTTGCTGCCTTCTCTAGGCTATGCAGTAGTGACTCGGCCTGTGGTGGTGTATCTGCAAGGAGTGCAAGGTCATCAGCGTAGTCTGCATCTGTGACTTTCTGTGCGGGATATCGCCTGCTTCTTGCCTTTTTAGTGTGAAGCCTTCTTCTTTTATGGTATCTAATGATGTTCGAAGTGCATAGTCTAAGCATATGATAAATATATATGATGCTAGTGTATCTCCTTGTAGGACTCCAGTTCCGATGTCGAAGAAATCTGTGTCACCATCGGGTGAGCGTACCATTGCTTGTGTATCTTTGTAGAGCATCATTATAGCAGCAACAGTTTCTTCTGGGAGCCCGTATGCTAGTAGTATTTGTTCCATTTTCCTCTGTGTATGGAATCAAATGCCTTGGAAAAGTCTACAAATAGTAGCGTTGCCTCTAGATTCTTTGCTCGAATCCCTTCTATGATTCGTCGTATAGTCAGGATCTGAGAGGTTGTGGAACGGTTTCTACGGAATCCGTTTTGGTTTTTCCTAAGAATTTTCTCTATTTCAGGTCGGATGCGATTAAGAAGAAGGGCATTATAGATCTTGGCTGCGATAGCCGTAAGAGTTATTTTTCTTATATATATATACAGAATAGTTCACTCATACGCATTTACCCTACATTATGTCTGTAGAGTTTTGTTCATGGGTATCATTATGAAATCTTCTATTATTCTAAATAATACCGACCAAGTTTAAAGATGAAAATATTTATTATCAATAGTATGACTGAATAAGGGTGGTGTTTCACAGTGAATAATGCAAACATAAAATCCTTATCCTTATCCTGACGAGCAAGAAATTACATCCGCGAAATAAAACGTCTAAGATTGCTTTCTAATTTGAAATTCTAAAACGCCACCAAAATCAGTCCAGATTATCCTTGGTACACTATTTTAGTGTTCCAGTAAAACTGAATAACTTAAATATGTAAAATACAAAGATTACTATGGTATGGGAATAACTGAAGTTTGCAGATAGGTTTCAAGGAATCAGGCAGACTTAGAAATCTGGTGAATCATGTATTTTATGACAGGTATTTCCAGGAAACATTTCGACAAATCGATTTCTTTGAAGAGACGAAAGTGTCTTAATCTCAACCATTTTTACTATATTTTCAATAATATTATCATTGATAAAGATGGATACACCAGCCTGAATAAGAGAAGTGTTTGTTTGAAAGAATTTTGGAATCTCAAATCACTTCAAACAAAGGAGACAAACATAGCTGTGATTGGAGTGAACATATGTATATATATATATATATATATATATATATATATATATATATATATATAAAGAAATTTGAAAAACGAATTGTTCCAAAAATAAGTTGAAATTATTTATTGACGATTAAACGTTTCGGTTTATGTAAACCTTCATCAGGATAGATTATGGGGTGAAGAAATTGATGGATGTTTTGTAGATGACAGGAGTTAGAAAAATATTTATAAAAAAGTTTGTAACTGTATTTGTTCAGCGTTATATCTTTTGAAAGACGATTCGCGATCCGCACACGCGAAGATGTCATGACGCGTGACGTAACTCGAAGAAATGCATTCAACAAAAGACGAGAAAAAGTATTAATGGACTAATTTTATGAGAACAAAAGGAACAACGTCGGAATTATAACTAAATAATTAAATAAAGCATATATATATATATATATATATATATATATATATATATATATATATATACATACAGAGTCTTTTTTTAAATCGAAGTGTAACAGGTGTTAATTTAGAGTTGCTGAATAGCATGATTAGATAAGCCAGTCTGCCCTATCATTAACCGATAGCTGTAGGAGACTATCTAGATTCATACTTTTCCACAGTGATTAGTGATATGTGAAATGCAATAGTTCTCGTCCAGGATTTTGACTGTGGTCACCGTGTCTATTTTTATCACAATAACCATTACACTACAAACACCTCAAAAAATTTAAAAGCCGAATCTGTCCAACTATTTACCCATAACTGAAAGGAGAATATTCGGAGGCATGGCTTTTCCAAAAGCATTAACGTTATGTGATTTACAAAACCTTGTCCAGGATTTGAATTCGTTATACCGTGTCCATTTCGTACGAAGATAATCGTACCCCTAAAGTAAATCACCTCAACTAAAAAATCATTATGTATAAACCGTTCGCAAAAATAACTGTGTAAATACCATGCGTATATTTAACAGTAATATATTTTAAATAAAAGAATAAGAATGTTTCTGATAGCAATCTGGGATCTAAAGATTTGTAGGAACTTATTAAAAAAGCCAATCATGGATATGTTCAACAAGAAAAAGTATGACGGTATCTTTCGCACAAACCTAGAAAATCATTGTGAACAAAGAAATTTAGAGCGAAACCATAATAAAAGGTAGTGTTTTTAATTTCCGTTGTCGTCGTCATGTATGACTCAAGAGGAGGGTGGTGGAATCTGTATCTTCTTAAGTGTCTCCTATTTTTTAAACGCCATGTTATAATCGTAGCCGGGCATCGAGGAACAAAGAACATTCTAAAAGTACCTGAAGGTTCAAGGATAACAAGAAAATGTATTTACTGAAAGGCATTGGAATTGAAAACCCTAATACAAGTAGTCAGCATCTTCAGTCAGGACAGGGGCATGTATTTCATACATGCATAAAGGGAAACGAAAGCAACAAAGAGTATTAAAATACTCTGAGTAAATTAACAGAGTATTAAATGTGGATAAAGTTTAAAAAATAACCTTTTAAATATTTTCAACATCCTTTTTGTCTCTGTGGTCTCGCAGATAACACGGATTCCCATGACATCCTCTCTCTCTCTCGCGCGCGCTCGCGCACTCTCTCTCTTTCTCCCCCCTCTCTCTCTCTCTCTCTCGCCTTCTCTTTCTTTCAACACCCATTACAATCGTATAACAAACCTGGCTGTTCTTCCACATGGCATCCAGTTCGCAAAGAGCTGGAGGTTTTTGCTGGTCGGCCTACACTGGTGTGTCCAAGTGTATGTGTCAATCACTTATGAGTTTGTCCTTGATTCTCCCGCAGAATCCAGCGAGTGTTGTTTATCTTATTTCGATTGTTTGTTTAATAAGTGTCTAGTGGCCGCACAGCTGATCTTTTATCGGGTGCTGCCCCATAGAATTGTTCAAGACAGCATGCAGCATCAGTGTATAGTTAATATCTAGTTTTTATCTAAGCGTTTCGATAGCATTCAAGTAGCACTGGTGCTTTTTATTAAACCAAGTACAATTGAACAAAGAAAAATATTAGAAGAAAATATAGAATAATAATGGAAAAACAGTTACATGAATAAAATGATCAAATATTACATGTCTAGGCAAAGTCTTTTGGGAAATATTCTGGAAACTCGACAAGTTTATAGAAAAAATAGATTTTTGATGTTAATGCGAGAAACACAGCAGAATACACGCACTTTCACATCGATAAATATGACCACATGAAATGAACAACGTATTAGATGGAGACTATAATTCAATGGGGATTAGTGATAGTAATTTAGTCAACATTGAAGTCAAATGGGATTTTAAACATTTCTAAACAAGCCTTGATAAAACTCGAATAATAAACTGCAGGGGAAACAATTCATATGAAAATAACTGATTAAACTTAGATGTGAACGTTCAAGTGAAACTTTGAGAAATTCTAAAAGAGTGTGTAGAAAGAACAAGACCTTGCCTGAGAGCTACTGAAATCATATAGTATCAAAATGACAATTGAGTATATTATCACAGTAGCATATATCATTCAGAGATGGTAAAATTTTCTTACCATCCCTGAATGTTATAGCAGGAATATTGAGGAAAATCATCATTATCATCATCTGGTCGTGCTGATAACAAGGTTCACTGTAATTATTCCTCAACATCCGTCCCTATCAGTCATCACTCCTAGAAGGTATTTCACACAGCATGCAGTATCCACACAGAGCTGACCGATGTACGTTTTTCTTGGATGGCCCACACTTTTGTGTACAAGTGTCCCCTGGACAACGTCGAATATGAGATCCTTACTTATACAGCAGTGTCTAGCATGTCTTGTTTATCTTATGCGAATGGTTTGTGTGATTGGGGGCAAATACCCGTATAGCTGCTTTTTTCGGGTGGGTGCAGCTTTCAGGATTTGATCAAAACAGCGCGTACCGCCTTTCTACTGTGTCAATGTAAATTTTTCTCCAGACGTTTTGTTAGAGCCCAATTCGTACAGCCATACAATAGAATTGACACGGCTACAACCTAGAAGAATTCTTGATTTATTATATCAGTGAAATCAGATTTCTATATGATCGATAATCTGTCCATCCATATTTTCAAAACCCTGCACGCGAGTAGGATGTGATAGATGGTCAATTTCTTAAGAAAGATTTAATACGTATATTGACATCTCTTTCTGTACATGATATATTACTACTCTGGTATGTGAACCGGTTTATTAATTTCAGGTGTTCTCCATGATAAATAACAAATAGTTATAGAAAATGAATATGATTGTTACGATATATGAAAACGAGGCTGATAATCAGAATGATGAATATAACTAAGCTCCATGAGACAATGTTGCATAATTCATACGTTGCCTATGAATACTGTACTATAGTATAGGAATGGAAAATAACCATAACGAAAAAAAAAAACAACAACAACAAAAAAAACGTATAAATGATACGATAAGTAATACATTTATCTAACCCTTTCTAATCTTGACTCTGATTGGATTGCTAGCGAAGCGGGAGAATGAAAAGATAGTTAAAAGTTAGTTTTTGCTATGTGATGGAATGAATAAGATGCAAAATGGCGACTGTCCAGCTCAATGACGATTTCTCTTCCTATGTTTGTTATACTTGAATGAAATGAAATAAAGACTTCTAAGAAAAATCACATCGTCTTGTGTTCGTGATTAAAAGCAACAATTAACAAAGACAAGAAGAAATCCCAAGAAGGAAGTTAAGAAAAAATTGAGAGACCGACGGAGACCCATACAGAGATAGAGGACCCATCAAGCTTAATAGCCGGGAAAACATAGGAGAGCCAACATAGAAAAGTGTAGATGAGGATATATATATATATATATATATATATATATATATATATATATATATATATATAAGAGTAGAAAAAGGCCTATATAATAGTATATCTGCTATGCGGCAAGCAACTCATTTTTCCAGGTTGGTTGGTTGGTTGGTGGATAATATATACAACATGTCAACCCTTGCTGTTATTCTATGCCGAAGTCATTTTGTTTTATTCATTTCTGATGGTCATTCAATCTTTTAAAACTCAATCACTGAAGCATATATTTGATAAAAATGGTTGGAAGTTTGAGACAATCATATAGGTACTAGAGCTTGATATAACCAGGCGGTTGGATTAGCCTCTCCGACCACCAGTCTAGTCTAAGTAAGGACCAAAGGGGAGTGTTACATGTCATAGACTGCTTAGACACCAACAGTGCGTTCTTAAGCATCACGGGTCACCACACACGGACGCAATTTCCCCGGAAATATGAGACAAAATTTAGACGCTTTCAATGTTTTAGTTTGGAAGGAACGTAGTTTAGCTGGACCAGGGAAAGAGGAGATATAAAAAGGAGACTACTTCGGATTTTATTATGTAAAATGACTTTAAGCCACCAAATATTTCTCGGTCCACAAATCATACAGATTTTGCTTGAGGGGAGACAGTAAAAATTGCCACTGTCGAATTACAAATTCAAATGAACCATTTACGTTTTCTTTTTTTCCTTATTTTCTGTATTGACAATAATAACTCTTCTATCTAAATGTATTCAAACATCATATTATTCATAATCTGCTCTGAAAGCGGAGAAATGTCGGCTTGTTTCGATTTTAAGAATTCAGACATACTTAGCGATTCAATTCGTAGATAAATTCGGCTGCATTCAGAAAACGATGGAAGATAAACGCTTTTATCGGAGACTACAAAAATAATACGATCTTGCAAGTAATCAAATCTTAAAAGGCTTTTAAGAGTTTTGTGTTTTCTTCATCATTCATAAATCTGTAAAGATGTAATTATTCATTTTTAAAGATATTCAATTATCATCTGCCTACGAGTGTATGAATAGACAAAAATATGTTCTTAAGTGTCTTCAACAACCATCATGAATATATGTATGTATATTTTTCAATTAGGTAAATAGAACAGAAAAAATGTTGTCACGATCATTTAGAAAATCTATACCTGATATATATTTCTTCCTTCCTATGTGCATGAAATAAAGAATCTGTACGCAATTAGATTGGAGGAATTTGAGGCGTAGGAAATGGACACGGCAACCTGAGTTCAATTCGTGGATGAGGCTGTTCGTTTTTGCACAGCGCTAATAACCTTGGAAACTATTTTCCCTCCAGCTATGCGTAAATAGTAGGGCAGACAGGGAGAATGAAAACTCGGAATTCATACTTGGTAAACTCTGCTTAAAATGTATTATGTGTCGAATCCTGCACGACCAGCGGAGTTGGGTAATTACATACATGTATTTATATTCGTGAATATCTGGAAAGACTAGTTAGTAATTATTATTGATAATTATGAATATTTGCTATAGGCTATTGGCACACATGTCTCATGTTGCTGATTGTACCTGCTATTACTATTACTAAATGGTTATATGGCGGGAAGAGGTTTTTTAAGAGTGACGTAACCGGAAGTATGTTGGATCATTGTTTAAATTCTATCATGCTGATCGATAATTGTTCTAAGAATGTTTGAAAAATTTGTGTAAGGAAAATGAGAAAAAATAATGAAAAAAAGTGTATTACGTTGTAAAATGAAACGTAGATATGATTTAATCTCTCTCTCTCTCTCTCTCTCTCTCTCTCTCTCTCTCTCTCTCTCTCTCTCTGTATCCCTATCTATCCCTCTCTCTCCTTTCAACAAAAAGTAACTTGAGCATAATTTACCCCGTCCAAAAACGTTCTATAAAATTATTTTAAAGAGTCATTTGCATCCTGGGTGGACTGGTAAATTTTCAAGAGCCCCTTAAATTTATATATCAGATGATCACAGATACGAAAAAAGGCAGTCATCTAACATTGTTGTCTGTGACTACATATTCTCTATGACGGATATCTATTATTTAGTTATTCATAAATATAGCAAAAAATATAACTATAATATGATTATATATACATACATATATATATATATATATATATATATATATATATATATATATATATATGGAGTAAATATGGAAATAAATCCAACATTAAGAAATTTGAAAAATGACATCTTCGCGACTCGTCTTTCAAAAATAGAACGCTGAACAAATACAGTTACACAACAAAAAAAAAATGTTATATAGATTTTTTTATCTCCTGTCATTTATAAAACATCCATCAATTTCTTGACCCAGTAATACATCCTGATGAAGGTTTAAAGAAACCGAAACTTTTAAGCGTCGATAAATAAATTCATCTTATTTTTGGAACACTTGTTTTTTCAAATTTATATATATATATATATATATATATATATACGCAGACACAAACACACACACACACACATATATATATATATATATATATATGTGTGTGTGTATGTATGTATGTATGTATGTATAAGTTATGGTCAATGGAGATTAAATCAACAGTTTCTGGCCAATGTGATTCTCAATTCAAGCAGGTTTGGGTGAATATTCCGGGATAATTGTTCCTGCTGATCATCGATTTCTCATGTTCAAGTTATTGTATAATCTTTCGTTTATTGTGTCTCAAATAGTATATAATGTGTACCATATTTATATACCTCCCATAAAAAAAACAACGACAAAAAAAAACAAAAAAAAAACAAACAAACAGAAAACAAAAAACAAAAACACACAACTACAACAAATAATTCCAGCGATAACGACCATTTTGTAAAATATGTGTCACCTTCACTACCATTTCGACCAAAATATAAAACATGATGGCTTGAATGCAAACATTTAAAGATAATCAAAAAGAAATATATCGTGGCACTTAACCAAACCAGTTTAAAACCATTATTTCTACCAGATTTTTGTGGCCCCAGACATGGACGATTTATGACATTCTACAATTCTTCAGGGAAAGGAGCTTCTCTATATCTACTGCGTTTTCTAACTATCTTTTAAAGTTATTTGATTTCTGCAAGTGTATGCACCACTTGCAAGTTGATGATGTTGCCTTACACCTTTTTTTGTGCCAGTAATGTTCCCTGCTAGATTTTATGTTAGATAAGGATAATGCAGGCGGCTTAAGATGTTTCATATTAATGTGTCCTGACTACTCTCTTTATAGGAGATTGGTATATAGGGACTTTATTGTCTAACTGTTATTTGACAAAATAATGTAACAGCTGCTCCTTTCACGATGGAAGGTTTTTCTTTTTTTATGACGCCTGAAGATTTTTATAATAATTCAATATTAAGTACAGGCGAGGATTCCTTCATCTTTTTTTTTTTGTTTTTAGTCATAGTTAAAGGCTGAAGAAGACACCTGTCAATATAACTATTTATATTTAAGTTCTCTTGTCAAATATGTCTGGTATTATTTTTGATACGGTTTCCCGACAGGGTCTATTAACGAAACTAAAGCAAAATGAGGAAAATATTGATCTCTCATTCTCTTGTCTAATATTTCACTGACTTTAAAAAGCTAAAACTAAAAAATGAAAGTAAAGGGACAAGATTAAGATTGATTATTGGCCCAGCGGATTAACTTGAACTTGAATAAAATTCGATTTAGCACACTTCCATCCACAGAGTGTCTTCTTTTACAATCCTTTCACGAGTAGGTATGCCCTAAATATCCAATCAGACACTTTTTTTTATAACAGAAACACTGAAAAGCCTTATAAGCCTATTTTGAACATCCTATACACTGTTTATATTCCTTTTACAAAACTTCCTAAGTTAAGCAATCAGCATATTCAAACCTCACTCTAATATTTTTTAATTATTTTAATGAATAACGTTAACCCATGTCATTAAGTAATACAGTTTACCTAACAAACACATACATATACCTACACCCCCACATATCATGAATGAATTATAAAAAAAAACGTAAAAAAATAAACCTCACTTATAAAGTTCTATTTTCAAATATGGTATTATCTTTTGTCAGGGTCACTCGACAGGGTCTCTGACAAAACCAAGCCCCAAAGAAAAACATAATATTTCATTCTATGAAGTCACACTGACTTTAGTAAATAAAACTAAAGAAACTACTCAAGGTCAAGATCAAGATTAATTTCTTGACACAGAGGACTTAAATAAATGTCGATTTGGCGAACATTTGTCCACATATTGTCAGGTTTTACAATCCCCTCACAAGTATGGATGCTCAACGAGCCAATCAGAAACCTTTATGAAACAGAAAAAAATCAAAGGCCGTAGAATCTTATTTGGAGTTATCTCCTTAAAAGATTATTTATATTCGATAAGACCATGTGCAAAAAATATCCTAGGAAACAACTACACAAAAATGTAAATGGGAATGTACCATCAACGCCATTATCAAAAATCAACGGATAGTTTTAAAGTAGTAACTTTTTCAACGAAACTAATAATGGCTCCTTTCAGGTCCCAGAAGACTCTCAACATGCTTTTATTTATCATTGTATCCGGACGTTTTTCTTTAGTGGAGAGTCTAAGTGTTTCCCCTCCATGGACTGCATTTTCGACACAGACCTGAAGTGGCAAACCTATGCTTAGCTTATTTGTAAGTATTTTTGAATAAACATGTTTCTCTGTACACATCACACGTTCGTTTGTAAATTTATAATTCCTAAACTGTTTATTTCCATTTTACAACCATCTCTTTGCCAATCAATCAGCACATTCAAACCAGAATGTAATCAATGGAGTGCCACACCTACCATCAGTCCTCACTTTACCCCGCTTGGCTACTCATGGCGAGGACCGGTTTCGAATCCGGAACCTTGTGATTCCTAGACGGATGCCATACCGTCTGAGCTAAATCGGACCTAAAGTAATATAGTTTACCTAACATCATTTTAAATAATCTGCCGAATATTATTCTTCATCCTCCTAATTCTAGTTGCTTTTTATCGCAACTCCCTCGGGTCTACGAGAGCTAGCGACAACACACAGTGAAAACAAGAACAAAGAACACCTTCTGGGTAGAGTAGAATTCCTTTCTGCCATATCCATTGTTACTATTTAAAGACACAAATGGTAGAAGGCAACTTGGAATTGCGTGTCTGTGAGATCTTATAAGTTATTCCTGATGTTTATGAAATAAAACACAACTAAAATTAGGATGATGATAAAATTAGGATGATGATAATGCAGACACAGACAAACACACACACACATACACACATGCACACACACACACACACACACACACACACATATACACACACACACACACACACACATATATATATATATATATATATATAATAGGATAGTTTGCTATAACTATAAAGAGTACTCGGCAGCAATGGTATCAGTATCCCTCTTCTGTAAAATACTTTGCTTTAAAATCGCATATGCGAGAAACTGACAGTTACCAAGTGCATTGTCTTTATTTCTGCGGTACCATAATCAATATTTTATTCTTTCAGATAGATGCGACCAGTAATTTAAACACGCCATTACTATTTGCAGTGAATGATTTTACTCTCATCATTCATAACTTTATCATCATATGCATATTTTCGTATGATGTTAAATAACAACTGTATACCTACTTTTGCAGTCATTTTAGCAACTAACCCACTCACCAAAGCACCTGCATTTTCTTATTACTCTGTTGTTGTATAGACGAATAAACTTTTATCATAAACATATTTGCAGATACTTTATCATTCAATATAATTGTGATGTGCGAGTTTTTTCTGATAAACATGTCCAAAAGCACTTCATATAATGAATTAGTTTTATATCTTCCGCATATATATCTTATATGTAGTTTATTATAGGGTTTATGTTGAAATATAATGTACAATAATTTACTAATACAACATGGTTAACCCTATACAGATAAAACAATGAGCATTATTTGATTTGATTTGATTTCTTTCTTTAATAGTATAAGAATAATTGGTAATAGTTTATAAACAACATTGGGTCCTCATCATGCGTTAGTACATCTATGGTTATACTAACACTAAATATACGGAAATGACAGACGAATAACTAAACTTTATAAACAATGCACGTATAGAGGTTTAATGGATTGACATGTAACAACAAAATACCATTTTTTTTTGTTGGAAAAGACATCTCCAAGATGCGATTGTGTACATTATCAATGATTTTCTTTTGATCGTTATGGATGTCAGGTCTTTTTAACATCATAGCTCCTTGCTAAAATGATCCGTCCGAAATGGATCCCGTTTCGGCCTGCATCCAACTCTTTTTTGTAAGCACTTCTTGTGTCGCCCTCAGTTAAAAATGGTTTCGGGTTATACATGATGTTATACATGATGTCAGAATGTAATTTGACCAATGAGCAATTATTTCCAGTTTTCCAAGTTCCTAAATTTTTCTATGAATATGTTGTCCGTTAGTGTAAAAGTTTCAGCCTATTTCGCACGGGAGAGTACGTTACTCTTATGACGGATGGATTTTAGCACAATTTTGGTATGTGACCCCAAAATCTAAACTGTACATAATGTTTCGCGAATTAAAAGTGCAATTAAAAGTACAAGACAATTTCGAGAAAAATCGTACGTGTCTTCAATTGTTTCAAAGTGATGCGCAATAAAATGTTACCCCAAAGTTGGAAACAAACTGTATCTAGTATGTTCTCCGAACAGATATGAAGCTCGTCATTTTCGTTGCATGATGGAGGGCAGAAAAACAAAGGTATTGTCTGTTCCAAAAACGGGGATAAAAAAAAGTTTAAAAGGGTTGAATTATCAGGTGAGCAAAGGAATCGGATGTGAGAAGCCACGCCCACAATCCAAGGAAAGCCAATTACTTTTGTCTCCCTACAGTGGCATATCAAACTTTGTGTATTATGTAAATCCAAATCAATCCTTGTAGAATAACAGTATTGGTATTATTTAACTGAGAACTGGTGGAAGTAGAGAGTTCATACTTTTACCAAGTGTAATAGTGTGGAAATCTGAAAGTGATCGTAATAGCAAGACTCGAGTTCGAAATGGCTTACTAAGGTGTCTCAGTTCATTACGTTAGCCACTACACTAGAAGTACTCCCAATTGAGCATATTTTATCAGCACTTCTATGCTACTTTTCATCATAATGCTTGAAGAACGTGGCTTTAATTTGGGGGTGATTTTCTCAAATCTTCTGAACCAGCGACGTCTGAAAATGAAATTCAAATTGAATATTGCAAGGTTCGTAACTTTGAACATCTTAAATAAAAACTTAAACTTACGCAATGTTTTCATTGTATTATGCTCCACAATGAAATCCTGGTTTAGAAGAAAATTATTTATGTATTTAATAGGTATGGCCAAAATGTCACGTATATCTGCCCCACCCCTGCATTAATTAAGATTAAACAAAACTAGAAAAAATTAAAGGAAACTTAACACAATTAACAATATTATAATTATGGCGCCTGTTAATACATAGAAATCTATAATTTGTGAACAAGTTTTATTAAAACATTCAAGTGTAAAGTATAGAGCCCCTTATTAATATATATATATATATATATATATATATATATATATATATATAATATAGATAGATAGATAGAGAGAGGGAGAGAGAGAAAGAGAGAGAGAGTGAGAAATTTGGTTGCTGTTTATATTTTTAATAGCATATCAACTGCCGTAGGTAACTGAGAGTTTCTTGCGTATGTTGAGGAAGTAACTGTCAGTTACAAAGCGCTAATAGCCTCATGTCCAGCTAGTCTATCTATATATATATATATATATATATATATATTATATATATATATGTATTGGGTGCCCCATAATTCTGGACATGAGCCACATCTAAGTTAAGCTTATGAAATAACTATATATATATATATATATATATATATATATATAAGAGAGAGGAGAGAGAGAGAGAGAGAGAGAGAGAGAGAGAGAGAGAGAGAGAGAGAGAGAGAGAGAGAGAGAGAGAGAGAGAGAGGCAAACAGGGAGAGATATGTTGAAAATATCATATATTTTGCTTGGAGGAGGAACAGATTATTATACTTTTCTCCATAGGATTTGCTTATCTTTTGTCAAACTTTAGGATTCAGACTCTTCTTCCTGCAATCTTATCTTAAAGAATTTGTATCGCGTAGAAATATCAACATATTCCAGAAGGCGTTCGAAGAAGTCATGAGTCAAAGTCTAACAAAAACAATTGGGATGATGTAATAAACATCGAATAGTCTCCATCTGATTATTTTTAGATACACACATTATTATTATTATTATTATTATTATTATTATTATTATTATTATTATTATTAAATACATAAAGATTTACGGTGTAAAAACGACAAATCATTGTCTGAAAACAGAATGAGCGTTTGTTAACACGATTTTCAATTGTAAGACGCTAAAAAATATTACAAGTGAGAAAAATAAATCCTAAGAGTAATTGATCGACAGACAGAGATTGTACAGTCGGGCCCGTCTAGAAAGTGAGAAAAAGGAAAAGAATATTCACATTTTTTCAACATTACACCATGGTCTATAAGTACTGTCGAAATCTACTCTGATGACTGGGGTTTTTACTTGTCAACGGATTCAATTACTGTGTCCTTTGTTATTTTCTACGCTTTATTTCTGTTCCTGGTAGCAATCTTGTAATGAAATCTCTTCGATTTAAACGATAGAAATCAACTTTAAAAAAGGGAAAGCAAAATAGAAAAAAAATAGCCCAAAAGTCGTAAAAGTTTATCTCAGTATATCTTCGTCGGTAAGAAAATCACACTCCTCACTGGAATGATTTACACTTATTTTCTTTTCGGGTATAGAATATTCTGAATAAGACACCAGCGTTTTAAAAGTTATTCTCATGAAAACAAAGTAAAAAAGGAGAAGGACATTAGTCCAACTGTTTAATGTAAAATAGGAGAGGCTCAATGTAAAACTACAAATAATTAAAGTTGAAGATTATTTTGCTTCCATATCACATGATAAACGTCTAAAAAACTGTGACATTATTATTTTCCTCATTCATTCCAGTGTTTTTGTTAAAATCTTTGTCTCTCTCTGTCTCTCTATTTCTCTTCATACACACACACACACACACACACACACACACACACACACACACACACATATATATATATATATATATATATATATATGTATAGTCCTCGTGTAATTTTTCTTATATTAGCGTCTAGTGGTAGAGGATATATATATATGTGTGTGTGTGTGTGTGTGTGAGTATGTGTGTGTGTGTGTGTGTATGTGTGTGTATTCACACAATGTGTTTACAAACTGGTAATTGAAGCTATATTTAACAGGAAATAAATAAATAATGAATGTCCGTTAGTTATATATACACATTTTTAATTGTTTTGTTTTTTTAATATAAGGTGAATTTATGATTATCTTTTTAAATTCTTGCAGGAACGCGTGGATAAGACGATTCATGCACACACTCAAACACTCAAAACACACACACACACACACACACACACACACACACACACATATATATATATATATATATATATATATATATATATATATATATATATATATTTATTTGTATGTATGTGCGTGGTATGTACTTTGTCTCAAGGCAGACTATTTGCTATTTAGTCATATAAATAATAAACATTATATTCTTTTAAAAATGAAAAAAAAATCATATTTCTAAATCTAATTTTCTTAAATAACAAGAAATGATATTTTATTTTTATTCCTACAAAGACACTTCAGGTAACCAATCCGGATATTATGCATCTTATCTGCAAAGTAGCAACCACGCATATCATAGATTTATTTTTACAAATGCCGTTTTACTTCAATCAAGTTGTATGTTTTTATATGCCAACACCTGTCTTTCTGACAATTTTCCCATGTGCATATGCTCAAATATTTTAATAGATATGTGCATCCAATTTTAGATTCCAAATTCGTCGTCCGCAACCCCATTCTTTTCTGGTCATCTGGGTCTTATAAAAATCGTCTCAAATGTGTTTGAGTATTTAAGTTGACAGCACTGTTTTCACATCCTAAATTATTCCTCTCCCCAATTGACTTATAAGAGAACATATATATATATATATATATATATATATATATATATATATATATATATATATATATATATATATATATAAACAAAAAGTAATCTCGACAATTACTTGTCACTCTATGTTTAGAACGGTCTTAGCCTAACGGTTGTTGGAATTGCCGATGCGGGTTCAAATCCGAGATGAAGTAGTTTGTATTTCACTTCATGCTAATGCCATTGAGAACAGCATGGATCCATCTATTCTCCTACCAGCTATAGTTGAATAATGGGACAGACTGGGTTTCTCAAATTTGGTAAAGACACCAGTCTAAGATAAAGAAAACTTATCCTTCTTATACTTATCTCCTTACATCTGACTATTCTAACTTTCGTTTCTGAACGGATTGCGTTGTGATGAGCTCTTCATTTGGGACTTCTGGGGTTCACTTCGGTAGACACTGTACATTATACAGTGTACACGTCTTTATCTGAGTTTTAACAAACGAACACGGCGACTGGAAATATTTCATATACTTTTCCCATGTTATCTCTTCCACATATGGCAGAGAGGTTATCATTACGCATTTGTTCGCTATGATGCCTGGGACTAATCTGATTAAGCTACTTCTGTTAGAATCCGTGAAGTCATTTTAGGGGTTCAGTTGTTTGTTGTTGCTCACCAAATTCAGTTAGTGATCCTAGTTTTCCTTCTACTATTTAGATCCAATTCTGTAATTTTCCTTGTAATATATCAGTCTGGTGTCTGGCGTTTATTAAAAAATAAAATTCCTGGCAGAATGTCCAACCAGCAATTAAATGATGTCTGTCCTCTCATCTCATTGGCCAATTTCTACCAGAAATGGTTGATACTGTTCATAATGTCCAGAAATAGAAGTGACGATGTTGTTTACATCTTATACTAATAGATATTTCAACAACGTGTTCTCATGAGTAGGTGGTCACATGAACCAATGAAGGAACTGCTAATTGGTCAGCCAGGTTCACTACCTGTCTATCACACTTACATGAAGCCCTGCATGAGCTTTTTAATTTAAAATCGAATTCAACTTTTACATCTCATAATAAATTGCCCAAACTGTTTATTATGTAATATGAATCAACCAACTTGGAACTAAAACTCTTAGAAAGTTGACACTATGTCATATCTTACTTATGACTCGAGTAAATATCACTTATCACTGTGTTTCCCAGGATGCTTCTTTTGTTTAAAACTAAGCTTGACTTAAATGGCGACTCAAATCGAATATTTTGGTTAATCTATTTCCTCCCTCTTTCTTCCCTTCCCTATTCCATTCTCGTCTATAGCTTTTAAATCTCCTCCATTACTTTCATTTCCTTTGTTTCTTTTTTCTCTGTTTCATTCTCTCACTGATTTCTATTCACTAAATAATCAGTTCTCTCTCTTCAGGTAAGTGGTTGCTTCTATCTCCAACCACCACTAACACAATGCATTTGGTTTCCCTATAAGAAGTCTATTCTACTTTCCTTCTGACTTCTTGTTTTTTCCAGCACGTTGGTGAATATTTTCCCGACAAAGTACTCTACCATGGAAGGATATGACACAGGGCCATCTTTTATGGGAGAATATCGTATATGCACTTGTTTTAATATATAAACCCACGTTACATTTGTAGCGTGTATTGTACGTATTAAGACTGAGGTACGATTAACCATAAACAATAAATCAAATGATTCGTGTACAATATAAAGAAGAGCCGGTAAATCAGACGCCGCTGTGGTTTATATGACTTTATAATGGCCAGTCTCGGGCAATAACTTCTCTAATGCAACAATGGAGATATTTCTTCTAATTATCTTAATAAGATGATTTTCAACTAATAGCTGCAGTCTGTTCCCTTGCGATATTGTTTCCACCTGCTTCTAAATGGTAACGGTGTTCTCTTTATATGTGTTTAGATGTGCTTTATGGTACTAAGTAAAATAGCTTGTAAAGATTTCCAACTCTCGCTAATTTGCCAGCCAAACACTTGCTTTACTATTTCCGCTTGTTTTCACATATTTTATGGACCCGACCCGAAACAATATGACCAGTTCAATGAAATACATTGTGTAAAGTCTTATTACAAAATACACATTTGTAAATAAGTAACAGTTTACAATCACTAAAATAAATGTTATAAAAATGTTTTCAAGGAAATACGAGTATATATATATATATATATATATATATATATATATATATATATATATATATATATATACGTGTGTGTGTGGTTCAGTATAGAGGGAAAAAGTGTGGACGAAAACAACTCAAACAAGCAGATGTAAGAGATATATTTCGTTGCACATTGAGTGCGACTTCTTCAGTCTTATTTCAAACATTTGTGCAACATACAGTTGTTTTTATAGTAGAGAGGGTGAGTGGGTGGCTTGGGTGATAAATTCAGGAGAGTGGGCTACAGTTTCTGAGGATTTGATTGGCCGGAAGAATTCTTTCTGGACATGGGTAAGAAGTGAGATAGGATCAAATATATATATATATATATATATATATATATATATATATATATATATATATATATATATATATATCTGTAGACAACAAATATGTAATTCAGTTTAGAAGCATTTACTTAAGTTGATTCATCTTCACCTTGTGCTGGTGAATGTGACCTAATCATTAAGGATTTTACCAAAACATACCTTTTGTCTTTTTTATCTACGCGTAATAGAAGACAAAACCGCCAGCTGAGTTGCATTCGGAAGATTCCAGTTCCATCGCGTTTAGTGATTGAATATCAGAACACATTTGTTGTGCTAGTATTACATATCCTTTCCAGTAATAAAATGAAAACAACTTGATGTTAATTTAAAAAAAAATGTTTTGTCCGTCAAGATGTTTTTGCAAGTCAACATTCTCCACATACTACTTACGTCAACCAGGAATATATATAAATATATATATATAATATATATATATATATATATATGTGTGTGTGTGTGTGTGTGTGTGTGTGTGTGTAATTTCCATTTGAAAACTCAATATATGCATGTATATGATATATAATATGACGTCATATATGCATCTATATATATATATATTGATGTATAGATTTTCTTATAAATATAGCACACTATATTATAATATATATATATATATATATATATATATATATATAGGGGTAAACTATAGACACGTGTTTCGAGGTATCACCTCTCATCAGTATAGTTATACGGTTTTAGCAGCTGCCTCTGGCTGGGTTTGAAACCCGAACGAACTTACGCTCGCCAAGCTTCTTACCCACACATCCACAGTCAGTCGCCAAGTATAGCAGGCTATTTAATTGCTATATTTCTAAGGGGAAATGACCTTCACCTAGAGTTCTCAAACTTTGTAAACAAAGTGAGATTTTGGCGAGCGAATACGGTGAATCTGCAATTATATACCTTCTAAATAGAGTGCTCAACCGAGAACGGGAAGCGTATAATAGGGGTAAACTATAGACACGTGTTTCGAGGTATCACCTCTCATCAGTATAGTTATACGGTTTTAGCAGCTGCCTCTGGCTGGGTTTGAAACCCGAACGAACTTACGCTCGCCAAGCTTCTTACCCACACATCCACAGTCAGTCGCCAAGTATATATATATATATTGAGACAAAAATTTCAGTACACAAACACACACACATATATATATATATAATATATATATATATATATATATACATATGTAGAGAGATATATATTCACACACACACACACACACATATATATATATATATATATATATATATATATGAGTGTGTGTATGTGTGCGCGTGCATGTGTGTGCATAATAATGTGCGTATGTGTGCATAATATAAAAATTGAAAAAGAAAAGACCTGTTTCATTGACGAGTGATGTTAATAAGCCGATGGTGCAGTGTTTTGGTTTGTTTAACAACCCTTAATCATAGCCTTCGTTTTTTGTTTGTTTTTTTTAAGAAAAGGCTATGATAAACGCAAGTCTGCGAGCCTCTGCATGTGGTATGTTGCGGCTTTTGTTGATATTCAAATAAGTGAAAAAGACATAATTTAAACGCTGAGTAACGTTGGCGTCCCCATTTAAATAGCGTGATGTATTTCTGTCCTCAAAATTGTTGAAAATAATTTTAGTGAATGGAAAAAAAACGTATGAAACCGAAACAATTCAGCGTCGGCTTACTAAACATCAATCGTCAATGAAATTTGTTTTTTTCTCATTTTTTTATAATATTACATATTGCCTGATCTACATCTATTTTTTCCGCATCTGATATATAAAGGAGAGATTTTGGTATGTACGTGTCGACGTATAACTCCAAAACGGGAAATCACTCATATCTAAAATCTTGCATACACATTGATATCGTTCTAACTAAGAAACACTCCAAATTTGGTTATTGATTTTTACTGATTAAGGGATATCAATTAAACCAAAATCAAACGATTTTTCGAAATCTATAAAATAGCTGCTACTGCTGATATTCCAGCTACAATCAGCACGCAAACCCCACCCTGCTGCCTCTTTGCCTATGTCCGCTCTATTCCTACTGCGTTTGTAAAAAAGAAAAAATGAAGCCCTTTTTATCAATATTTTACCGAATTCTTTCATATTTCTTAGAATGAAATATATCCATTTTTAATCAGGGAATCAAATTTGAATTAATATGCCAATTAGCAATTACAAAAACTGAATGTAAAATAGTCTTACACACGAAGAAGTTTTTGAAAAAAATCCTTCAAGCGATTAAAAAAAGGGGATTCTTAGAATAATATGATTAAATATATCCAGTGAAACTCAAAACGTTTTTGAAAGAAGAATAACGGTCCATCTTTTTTCTCGCCTATTTACGGTTCAATCTTCTTTAAGATATTCATATGGTTTGAAAGAGAGTGAAATAATCTCTCTAAATATGGAATTTGATTGAGTTTTTATCAATGGAATTATTTTTTACAGCGAGTTAAAAAAATTATATTTTGCTTCAGTCAGCCTAGAATTCGTAGTATAGATTTTTCATACTAAAAATTTAACATAAAATCAAATCTTATTTATCGCATATTTCTGTTTCTATCTTAAAAATATTTATTTGGTTCTAAATATGTAATTATTATGTCTTTTCATACATTGAATTTTTTTACAGCGAATTAAATAATAAATTTTACAGCGAATTAAATAAATAAACATTTAGCGACAAATCAACTTTGTTTTATAGATCCCGTCGTTTGTCAATTGTAAACAAAACCTTTTTTTTAGTTTTCATAATCGCGTTAATTTATTTATTTTAATATTAGGAATACAAATAAAATCATGATACTAATGTAGAATAGTACGCAAGAGATAATAGCATTAGATTACCTAATACATTTCACGGAAATACCTGAAAACTTAAATTGTTATCAAATTTAGGATATAGTATACTTTACTATAATTATTATAGTAAAGTATACTATATTCGCTCGGCTATGTTTTGAATTAATAATGTTATTTTTTTAAAGATTATTTATCGTTTTACATAAATTTGATTACTTTATTTAATTCTTTCTTTTTTTATTTTTCTAATATTAATTTGAAGTTTAGCAAATCATGTCATTTATATTTTATTTAAAAAATATAGTTAATCATTGAATTAAAATTTCTTACTATATCATTATGTGATGGGCAAAACTTGCAAATCGGTCGGAAAATTACGGTGAACCAAAAAAAAACAGAACCCATAAATTTTGTAATAAAACTGTTAATTTTAAGTTTGGGGGTTTAGGGTTGGGGTTTAGGGTTAGTTTAATGAGAAAATAAATGAATGATTTGTGTTCTGTTTTTTGTGTCACTCTGTATGCAGAGTGACCCAGAAAAAATAATAAAACCCAAAAATGTTGTAATAAAACTTAATTTTAACTAGGAGGTTTTAGGGGTTAGGGTTAGGGTTTAGGGTTAGTTTAATGGGGAAATAAATAAATAATTTGGGTTCTGTTTTTTCTAGGTCACCTGTAATATGTTTTCATTTTCCGACCGATACGCAAGTTTTGCCATATGATGTCATCCCCTCAAATCTGACGAAAAGAAAATTTCCTGACCTCCCACCTGGCAGGATTAAATTAAGATCGTTTTTAGGTGTTGATTTTTATGGGTCATCCTTCGGGGACCGAACTCGGTATTCAGTAGTAATAGATCTGAAAACGATTATTAAACCATGTTCTTACTCCTCTACCCGGGCTTAGCCGGGTAGCCGCTGCTTGTATATATATATATATATATATATATATACACACACAAACGTGTCGAGATTTAAAAAAAAACTTTTTGACGCACCTTGTATTCTGGAAAAAGACAGTTCCATTCATTAATTTTTTTCAAAATACAAGGTGTGTCAAAAACGGTTCCATGTCTAAAGCTGTAGTTACCACGACAGAAATGAAGAATGAATGGAACGTTAATTTTTTTTTCAGAATGCAAGGTGTGTCATAAAGTACAAAAAATGTCGATACTTTTTTGACACACCTTGTATATATATATATATATATATATATATATATATATATATATATGTATGTATATGTGTGTGTGTGTGTGTGTGTGTGTGTGTAAGGTAGTTTAGCGAAGATAATGAACTCAAACATACTGCATATATTAAATTATTTCAAAACGTTGGAAACTGGTATATTTATTAATATATAGGCACATCAATAAATGAATACCAAGCTAAGTGTTTATCCAAATTAGATGCACAATATGTGCATTGCCGATGGCTTCCGCCTACTTTGTCAAATATTAATATTTTCCATGTCACGCAAACATCGACGTTATGTCTGCACAGTGCTTCTATTGACCAAGAAAAGAATCGGGTTATCTATTCAGTTTTAGACATGGTGATTGTGGAAAGTATCTGTTGTCATTAGAATTGTGCCTGTTTGGGAATTAGAATAATAGGTGCATGGAAGTGGAATTATGTTTGCTTTTAAGGTGAATTACATGCAAAAGATTGATGATTGGATTACGCTTAATTCTATAGGCCGAGTCTGGAACGATTTCAAAGATCCTTGTCAAACATCAAGGATTATGAGCTTGGCCATAAATGTGGAGATTCCATCGTGTTTTATCGAAGGATTATCCCATTAAAACAATGGATTATCTTCCAATCCATAAATTCCTCAGGCGTATTGTAATTCTAAACACATGTATATGTACAAACATGTATAAATATATATATGCATATGGAAGTGTCCGTTTTTGTGAAAATATAGAAGAATATATAGACACACAAATACACGCATACACAAACATATATATATATATATATATATATATATAATATATATATATATATATATATATATATATGAGGCTGAGTTAAAAAGTAATGCCATTTTGTTTAAGACAGGTATAATTACCAACATAGTAACATATATCATACGTCAAAAAAGGCTGTAGATCACATCCCGACTTCTCCACATAGTCACCGTTTCTCTCAATAGCAATGTTCCACCTTCGAATGAGACCATGTATGCATTCGCCATACAATTTTCTTGTCTATTCTTTGAGTCACTTTTCACTACAGATTTCACTTCCTCGTCACTGGCAAAATGTTTGCATCTCTTCGGCACCATGAAAGAGGGTGTGAGAGATAAACATTATTCCAGTGACGAGGAAGTGAAATCTATAATGTAGACGTGTATCTGGATCTCACGTGTACCTCAAATTTTAGCTCACAACATGAAGCAAAAATTCGATTGAGTGATCGCACGTAACTCGGAAATGTCGTTAGTTGGAGCACTCTTAAAACTAGATACCATTATATATATATATATATATATATATATATATATATATATATATATATATATATACTAGACAAAACGTGACCCGTTGGGTCACCCATTAAGCTCTCGCTAGATGATTGTGATTAGGAAAAAGAGTAGGATCTGCCAAAATATCGTCTGCGTTTTATTTTAAAAACGAATAAAAATTTATTAAACCGATTATTTAAGGTCAAATTTTTGTCTAAGTAGAAAAGTAGTAACATAATGAGCATTAGTAAAAAAGCAAAATAATATTACACATGTAATTTTTTTTAATACATTTAGAACGATTTTTTTTGTCAATTTCGATTAAGATGCCTGCCAAGACGCTACTGAAAATTCGTTTTTACAAAATAAATTGTAACTTTTGCGATTGGAAAAATTTCCACTGGATT